>BLBF01000039.1:29511026-29523266 GCA_015471245.1 Laticauda colubrina
GAAGAAGAAGAAGAAGAAGAAGAAGAAGAAGAAGAAGAAGAAGAAGAAGACCCTGAACCTTATTTCTAGGACATGAAGCTGCCACTCAGCCCTGTGTTTACAGTCTGCTGAAGAAAAAAGTTAAATATCTGAACTAGGCTGCCAATTCAAACTTCGGCCCACCATTTCACACAAAACTAACTGCACTGGATTTAAATGAGATTAAAAGCACTTCTTTCTTTTTTTCTTATTTAATAAATAATATCAAAAAAGTGAACTAGATCATATTTACAATATAGGAATTAAAAACAACTTTGTCTGACGTATGCATGTTTTTCTTTACAAGTGGGAGGGGAGTTTTCAGATCCAGTTTACTGAAGCCCAGATCTTCAGGGATCGTTCTTGAATTCTGGCATGGATTTCATCTCTCTTCTGCTTTTGCACCTGGATTGACTTGTTCCCTGTGAGAAAAAAAAGCAACTGGCTCCTTATATGGAGAATAATACAACAACATTTCAGCAAGTTTGCATCATTTCAAAACCACTTTTTCCCCCCTTTTCTTTTTGATGAATCAAGTCACAGGAAGATTAACAGAACATTTAATTCATTCTTAACAAACTTCAGTGAATCTTATTTTTTTTCCTTTAAAAACAATCAAGTATTCAATGTGCTGATTACACACTGTACACGTGACAAACACACATCTTGGTTTACATTTCATTTTTATTCATTGCTTGCAAACCGCTCCCAGGTTGTGAACTTTTTCATTTTTATTTTTGAGGAAACAGGTCACCGAGCGAGTAGATTGGCTTTGTGTTTTTGTTTTATATAAAAATTATGGTGAAGACCTTCTTCGGTCTTCTTATTGCTACGAAACTTTACAGGTTTGCAAAATAAAACTTTTTTTTTTTTTTAAAAAGGACTGAATGACCATGGACACGGGCAAAATATGGAATAATTGGAGCCTGCGAAGCCTAGTAAACGACAGGCGATTTCCTAACTGTCCCCGGTTACGTTAAGGTTGCTTGGAAGAACATCCTATGGAGCTCAGCAAGGCCTGCTGCCATTTATACTGCAGCCTACTTACCTACACAAGCACACAAACACACACACACACACATCCATGACTAGCCATAAGGGAAAAATCCTCTCCTTCTTCATGTCTGGAGCAGCTGTATGCCCACCAAATGAGACAGTAGCCAACTGAATGGAAAGTTTTTCCGGGATTACTGATAGCTATCCGTGCCCAATGGGCCAGGACAGTTAGCATCATTGGGATAAAGAATGGAATAAAAAATAAAGAATAAAAAAGCAACAGCTTTTTTTTTTTTTTTTGCTTCCAAGAGCACAGGTGTAATAAAATCACTGTGAATATGCTGCATGTGAATACTTCCAAGTTAGCACTCAAGAGACAGGGCTATAGATATTTCTCTCTCCCTCCTCCTTCTCCACTATACCCAGACCCCAGGATTCATTATTACTGGAAACATACTGGGAGGGCCCAAACACGACGTTGAAGCAGTTGTGCCTATTGCAGTTTCAATGGAGCGGAAGAAAAACGTGTTCCAGAGGAGAGGAGGAGGAGGAGGAGGAGGAGGAGGGAGGAGAAGAAGAGGAGGAGGAAGAGGAAGAGGAGGAGGAAGAAGAGGAAGAGGAAAGAGGAAGAGGAGGAGGAGGGGGGAAAAAGGAGGAAGAAGAGGAAGGAGGAGGAGAAGAAGAAGAAAAAGGAGAAGAGGAGGAAGGAGAAAAAACAATCCCAAATCTTATTTCTCGGACACAAAGCTGCCCCTCAACCCTACGTTTCATGTCTGCAGAAGAAAAAGGTAAAAACAAAAGAAACAAACAATGTTGGACGCAAAGAAGTACACAATTCTGAATGCCATCATACACACAGTTTTCCAAAAGTGGAAGTAAACAGCAAGGTTGATCCATGAAACGGGTTATTTTATTCTGCAATGAAAGACTCCACCCCCTTTGGTCCAAACTGGACTGCACTGGATGCTAAGGGTGCGTACCTGAAGGCTTATTTGAAAAACCTGGACTCAACTGGGGGAAAAAAAAAAATACAGGCTTTTCTCAAAATCTAGCTGCCACGCTCACACTTTTGGCTGTTCCCAGGCAGAACGAAGCAAGCTCGCTCGTTTTTTTAGCTTACCAAGAGAAAAACATGTTTCAAACAACAATCCCAGTCAATTCTTCACTCTGCGACAATGGAAACATCTGGACCGCAAGTCGAAGGGTTGATTCAAGGGGTCCCAAGATTGGGCTGTGTGAAAAGGTGGGCGGGGAGATTCTTGAGCCACAGTAGGAAAAAGTGGGACCCCTTTCATCAGACTAGGCGGCTTCATCACGGGCCTGATGGATGTCGTATCGACAGCCGTCCTCTCCCCACCGAGTAGCTACCAGGAAAACAGGACTGAACGGGCGCTGCAAAATTTGACGGCCGGTTCCAAGCAGGAAGTTAAAAGAGTTCTGCCTTTTTTCCGAGATAGCTGGCGAGTTAGCCAGCTGACTCATCAGGGAACAGAGGATGGCAGTTTTACTCTTGTACAAATAATGGTGGGGGAACAAAATGCAACACCGGCTCATCTCATCTGACCGTTTGCTGATCTAAGAACTGAACAAATACTCCAGTGATGTAAAAATGCAGCTGATAAAAGAGATAAGACTGACTCTCGGAAAGTAAAAACTGGGCCACGTAAGTTCTTCTCGTCTCTGGAGATTCTTCCCAAATCTACAGGATCAACAAAGACAAATTATTCCTCCATCCAGCCCCTCCAATAAATCTGTAAAAGCCAAGGTTAAAAGATGCTGTGAAAAATACACTAATCCTCCCTCCCTCTCCAATGCTGTCACAGTTATTTCAGGTAGATTAAAAAAAAAAGAGAGAGAGAGAACATAAAATTTGTCTTCTACCAGAGTCTTTCAAAGATGCAAAATACCAAATATAATCTGTTCAACAAAGGCTGAACAGAACTAAACAGATCAGCTGGCAAGCAAGTTGGAAAGAGGTTAATGCTGAACTATGATAGAGGTCTAAATGTTTGCCAAAACTTCAGTCTGCGAAGGCCAAGAAGCTTACAGCAGTTTTAATCTACTCGGTATGAGACAATTTAAGTCAGGAAAACCTAAGATGCCACCAGTTTTTGATCCTCAAAACACTTTGCTAAAGATTGGAGACTCTTCCACAAAAAGTGCAGCATTGCACTCTGCAGAACTCTTAACATACACTACACAGGGATGTCCTGTTACATCACAACAAGGAACATCACAACACAGGAAAAATATAAAGGCTCCCAGGAGGAGGTTCAGCAAGTGATAAGGCCACAATAAATCCTTGCCTTTGGTCATTGCCGAGAATGAGATGAGGCAAAGGTAGAAATTGGTGATGATTAAGAACCAAAAATTAACAAGCATATCATTTGGAAATGATTAAATGGCATGACAAAAAAAACAGCATGCCGGGAAGTCTGGGTTTGGAGAGAAAAGCCTATTTTTTTTTCGATAGTGGCACTGAGTTGATCAACCGTGCTTAGCAGCTGCAGTCTTCAACTAAACAACAGACACTGTGTGGAAATGGTTCGTGTTGTTTGCCTTTGCACACAAAGGCTGCCTTTGAAGAAGCTCAACACTGGCTACGGTACTTAATGTCTTCCGTTTATGGAACAATGAAGAATTATAATGAGCGAAGGATGTCACCTTTATGACGGGGGGGGGGGAAATCCCACTGGGATTAAACTACGATGATCCTAATTCTTTGCTTGCCAATAAATTTACAATTTATTTAAAGTCAATTATCTAAAGGAGGGAAGGATAAAGAGAGTGCGTAGCAAATTCCTCATTAAGTCCCAAAACTGACGCATCGTCAGTGCAAGTCAAGGCCCAATGAATGACTCTCCCTCCCCATTATGGCGTTTTGAGAATCCGCCAATATATCATATAGGATCCATGTAACTAGGTCAGTCCGTGAACATCTGCTATCACTGACTTATCCATCAAACCCAAACCACTAGATTTCTAAAACACAGAGTTTCAGAAGACTCCCACTCATTGGAACCTAAACCTCGTGAGATCCTTGATCCACGTTTTGGAATTCTTCAGATATTTGTTACAACAGCTCCAGTCCCCGGAAAAGAACCTTTTGAGTACCAAGGAATCCTCCTTAACCGTATTCTGAAATGATACAAGCCATTGCACCGAGACTGGACATTAACTGCTTTCTCCCCATGAATGCACAGGTTTTAAATATGGCAGTCGCACTGGGCCCATTCGCAGCACGCCTCTCTGCTGTTTTAACCTCAAGGACGGTAGAAGAAAAGGGTAATTGGCACTTATTTAACATGCAACTGAGAGACGATTTGCAAAACAGGACGACAATCTCTTTACACGACAGGAAGAATATATATACATATACTTATATGCATATATATATGAATGTATCTATGTATGCAGGTCTTGGCATGTTCGGGTCTTTTCTCATGTAAAATTGAGAGCATCTTGGCAACGTTTCGACGAGATCCCACTCGCCATCTTCAGGCTGGTGCTTTCGGCTTTGTGCTTGTGCGCATATTTATTGGTCTTGGAGTTCGCTGTGTTCTGCACCAGCCAATCAAGACAAAAAAAATGCTACAAAATAGACAGAAGAAATTAGAAACACCAATCAAGCAGAACACAACAAACTCCAAGACCAATAAACACAGACCAAGACTCCCAACCAATCAGGATGAAGAAAAAACCATTCTAGCAGAGCAGTAGGCTAGCCCCAAATTTAAAACAGAAACGGCTGTGATAGCCTGACCCACAGACGAACTCAATACAGAAGCCTGATGATGGCAGATGAGATTCTGCCGAAACGTTGCTACAACTTTAAAAAGCACAACTATGATGACGTGGGATAATACCCGAACAAAGCTGAATACCATATGTATATACATATATACACATACACATACAGATATACATATACATATATAAAAAGAGAGAGAGAGAGAGAGAGAGAGAGAGAGAGAGAGAGAGAGAGAGAGAGAGAGAGAGAGAGAGAGAGAGAGAGAGAGAGAGAGAGAATAGACAAACATTAGTTCACTAAAATGATGTAACATGGGAGGACAGTGAGGGTCATTTCTCACAATTCCCAATATAAAATAAAGAGGAGTATCCAACAATTGTGACCCATGTTTGAAGTAAATGCTGACATTTGCATATAACAGAAAACATGCAGCCAGATGTAAATGGGAGCAGACTAGGGTTTTGTTTTTGTTTTAAATCAAATTATGCACACACACGCACACATACACACACTTAACTTACAATTAATAGCAAATTATGTACAGGGGTAGCCAAATAAAAATAAAAATAAAGCCACCCTGACAAAATCCTGAAAATATTTTTTTTTCTGAGGCATGTATTGATGGTGAAAGGGAAGAACAATTCCTTTTAAAACACTCAAGTACATTAAACACAAGGGGCAGTTCAAATAACTGCACAAGAGGCCACATTTCTAATGTTAAAAACCTCAGGAATCAACATTATAAATATTTTTTTAAAAACAGAAAAAGAAACACAAATTAAGAACAATGCACAACGATAGGAAAAGGAGCTGTAGAGTCAACATACGTTGCGTGTATGTATATTGCAGGCAAGGCAGAGGCATTGTTTTTAAAGCTTTTTGCACAAACTTCATATAACTCTTAAAAAAAATATGCTGGCCTTTACAAGGTTCTACTTGCTGAAAAAAAAAATTCAGAATTCAGTTCATAAAAAGTCACAAGACTTCAGTTTTAAAAAAATGCAACGGTTCCAGCCACAGACCGTGCAAATATATGGAAGAATATGGTAATTAGATTATACGAGCATGGTCAGGCTTGGAACCTGAATATACTTCAGAGCAAATGCTCAGAGGAGGAACAAAAATAATAATAATAATAATAATAATAATATATAAACTATTTGGTAACAAAAGCGTACTATATGTTGTGATACAAAAGGCATGGTGAAAATGTACCTTTTCTCTACTAAAGTGTTCCTTGGTCCATAAAAACCATGTTTTGTCCACGTTTTAACTAGTTCAATTTTAATCCCAGCCACTTTTTGTTTTCAACTGCAGTTGTATGACCATTTTGAAAGAGACAATTAAAAATAGACTTTTTTTTCCCATAAAAGGGGGTGCTGCTCCCCCTCCCCCCAAATGCATTTTAGTTTTATCGTGGCTTCGAATTGAGATCAGCACTTGTAGGTGATAAAAGTTCATACGGCGGCAAGGAGGTTTTTTTTAAAAATTATTATTATTTTTTTTTTCTTTTTTTTCCTTCCCCTCGCGAAACCACAAAAGTTGTTCGGTTCCATTGTTTGAAGCACTTTTTCGAAGTATTTAAAAGTATTTAAAAAGAAATGAAGAAGTTCTGCCCGGAGAGCAGTGGTTAGGAAACCACAGTGGCCGCTGATGACGTGACGCTGGTGGGGTTCGTGCTGACATTTGTGTAACTTCCCTCACTGTTTGTGTTCGATTCGCTGGAGGCCAGGAGGCTGGAGTTGGCTCGGAGGATGGCCCCGGCGGCGCTGCAGTGCGGCCGGGGGCCAGGCTCTGGGGTGTAGGTGAAGGTAAGGCTGGTGGAGTAAATGATGCCGTCATTGCGCACTAATGTGACTGGAACCTGGACCGGCTGACGAACCCACCGCCACCCTTCCCGGAATGCAGAGATGTCCGGGACGACGCACAGCATGCTCTCGGCACATCTAAGAGAGAAGCGGAAGAAGACATTAATTTCCTCCAGGAAAACCATGTCCACAAACACAATCCGTGTTTGCATTATTTTATTTGCTCGTTATTT
Source organism: Laticauda colubrina (assembly GCA_015471245.1). Classification (NCBI taxonomy): domain Eukaryota; kingdom Metazoa; phylum Chordata; class Lepidosauria; order Squamata; family Elapidae; genus Laticauda; species Laticauda colubrina. Next base: position 29,517,833 of record BLBF01000039.1, read on the forward strand.
GTTTTCTTCCATTCATTTTATTTCTTATATAGCAGTGGTGGCTAACCTATTTGGGCTCCTGTCCCAAAAATTGTGCACATTTGCACGTTCACGTGCTAGCGCCCAGAAGGCAATGCGCACCCCACCATGCCCCCTATGCATACACGCACAATCCCCATCCACCCACCCACCATCCCCTTACCTGAAACTGCACCTCACAGCTGATTTTTGGCTGGTTTGAAGCTTTTTTTGGCCTCTCAGAAGCTTGAGGAAGGCTTCTGCAGGCCGAAAACTAGGCCAGTTTCATTACTTCCAGTATTTCCGGAAAAACAGTAAGTGATGAAACAGGCCTAGTTTTTGGCCTGAAAAGCCTGCAGAAGCCTTCCTCAAGCCTCAGGGAGGCCAAAAAGGCCTCAAACCGCCCCAAAATCAGCTGTGAGGCATGTGCATGCGCAGTGAGATATGTTTGCCTGCAGCTCATGTGCCAGCACAAATGGCTCTGCGCACCACCTGTGGCATGCATGCCATAAGTTCGCCATCACGGTTATATGGGATGTTTTTATATTCCTGTAAGCCTACCTTGAGTTGCTGTGCACGATAGGCGGCAATATAAATTCAATCAATCAATCAATATTTTCAAACATTAACGAAAAATAGAAGAATCTGAATGTTACATGGTATAGGACTTGTTTTATAAATGGCTAGAAAATAAAATTAATTAAAAGGGATCAGATGTATTTATAAAGCAATAAGAGAAGCTAGTGTAATAGACATACTGAGTATTTACATACACACACACACGTATGTATGTATGTATGTATGCATGTATGTATGTATGTATGCTGTTTAGCTTCTCTCGGGTATTATCCCACGTCATTGTAGTGCTTTCAAAGTTGTAGCAACGTTTCAGCAGAATCTCATCTGTCATCATCAGGCTTCTGTATAGAGTTTGTATGTGGGTCAGAGTCTCACAGTCTTTGGTTTTAAATTTGAGGCTAGCCTATGCTGTGCCAGGATGGGTTTTTTTTTCTTCATCCTGATTAGTTGGGAGTCTTGGTCTGTGTTTATTGGACTTGGAGTTTGATTGATTGGTGTTTCTGGTTTCTTCTGTCTGTTTTGTGGCTTTGATTGGCTGGCAACACTGTGCTCCTGCACTGTAGGCTTTCAGTGCAGCTTGGCTTCGTGTGAAAGGACGGCTGTTATCTATTAGGAAGCTAGGTTTCATCTGGGTGCCTGGTGGGGGGGTGTTTGAGCTGGAGGTATCAGAGGAAGTCTGTTTGTGCCCAGGTGTTTGCCTGGCTTGTGGTGTGGAGATCTTTCTATTTGAGAGTGCAGGCTTCCAAATGATTGACAGTCTGCTGGAATCATCTCTTCTATTCATGCTTTCAGGTCTTTTTTCAATCTCTATGGCTTCTCTGATGATTCTGTGGTTGGGGTTTTCTATAGTGGCTAGGGTTTTGGTGCCATTGAAGTTGGTGTTGTGACCTGTGGTTTTCATGTGTTGGACTAGTGAGGAGGTGTGTTCCAGCTTTTTTACTGCATTTTTGTGTTCATCTAGGCGGGTACTTATTCTTCTATTGGTCTGTCCAATGTATGTGGCCGGGCATGAAACACAGGGAACTTCGTATATGCCTTGGTTTTCCAGGTCAATTTTGTCTTTGGGGTTTCTAAGGATGGCTGCTATTTTTTGGTCTGTTTTGAAGGCAGTCTTGATGTGATGCCTGTGTAGTACTGTGATACTACACAGGCATCACATCAAGACTTTGGATTCGTCTGTGTGTTCTCTGTGTGTTCACAAAGATTCGTCTTTGTGATTCGAACTTTGTGTTCGTCTGTGAGTCAGCAGTAGGCTAGCACCAAATTTAAAACAGAAATGGCTGTGAAAGTCTGAAACTGATGATGGCAAATGAGATTCTGCCGAAACGTTGCTACAACTTTAAAAGCACAACTACAATGACGTGGGAAAATACCCGAACAAAGCTGAATACCATACATCTAAATACCTGCGAAAACCTAAGAAAACAAATATATATATATACCCGCGAAAACTTAAGAAAACATATATATATATCTTCTTAAGTTTTAAGAAATTATATATATATATATATTTTGTTAAGTTTCTTAAGCTGAATACCATACATATTAAGCACATGAAATATGTACCTAATCGACACAATTGAAATGGATTTATTGCATGTTTTTTAAAAAGTTTTAATTAAAAATAAATATTTCTAAACAAATAAACAAATTCAACCACATTATTTTAGCTAGGTGAATTAATGATTGATGAATGCCTTTCCTTTACAGAGTCCCAAACAAGCATCCAAGAGTTACATTTAACATTGCAAAGGTTGTATCACACCTGTACATCGTTTCAGCTTCCACATCCCCAAACCAGACACGCAAATTTGGAGTGAAGTTTTGCCCAGTTAGTTCCAGCATTGCTACATCTCCACCACCATTGAGCTTGTGAAAATGAAAGGAAAGATAATGCATTACACTTTTATCATGGGAGACAAGCACAAAAATGCAGTGATTTCAGGGAAGCCTATTTGAATAGAGCTTTTTTTTGTGGGGATGGGGGGAACAGCTGAATCATCAGAAGGGAAATTTTTATCCTTACCAGTTGAATATGTGAAAAGGCTACCAGTTTCTATCAGCCATCCCTGGTAGACCAGACAGGGAACACAATCAAATGAGCTAAGAGTATTTTTTTTTGTAAGGCTACATTAATTGGGGGCGGGGGGGGTTACGATAATTTGATGGTTAAGAGGCTGAGCTTGTCAGCTGGAAAGGTAGCAACACAGGTTTGAGACCCGAGCACCATATGATGGGTGAGTTCCCATTCTCGCCCCAGCTGTGTCAACCCAGCAATTTGACAGCATGCAAATGCGAGTTGATTAATATGTATCATTTTGGTGGGAAGGTAACAGCGCTTTAGACATCATGCTAGCCACATGACTACGGAAATGTCTTCAGACAGCACTGACTCAATAAGCCCTGAAATGGAAACGAAGGCCACCCCTGAGGGTCAGTAACAACTAGCGGAGTAAAATACGTAGGGACTCCTTTACCTTTCTTACTTTTACATTAATAGCATCTTGTCAGTCTGATAGTATAAATCTCCTGCTATCCTTTTCACAGCTTGAGTAGTTGAGATTTCCTTTCCGACTCTTGTTCTCTGCCCATTATTTAGCTAAAGCTAAGCCCTTTCTTATCTGATTGTTCCCTAGCCAGCATGTCTTCCCGGTCCACCCTTCACTTCCAGGTGACTCTCGCATACTGTTAAATCTTTGAAACAAGAAATAAGACTTAATTCTTTCTTTAACTGGAATGACTGCAATACCCAAATAAAATTTTGTGAGAGAGAAATGTTTAGCAAATATCATGTCACAGATTCAGTTCTCCCTGCTTATATTTCTGAATTCCTACAGCTGCAAGTTCCCCAAAATATTTTCAAAACACAGGTGACAACCAACCAAATGGCTTGTTCACTATAATCTCTATTATACACCATGTTCAAGCAGGAATAGCTAGAAATAAAATTCTGGCTTACCTGAAGACTTTCTACAACAGGCACAGGTGTTACAGGAGCATGGACAGGTCCCATGCCCTCATAAAATGTATATTCTGCTTTATCTGTGCTAATGATTGTCCATGAAGCTCCATCATTAATCATCTCTTTATTTGGTTCTTTGGGGCATGGAGTGGCCTTTAAAGAAATAATTGCCAGACACTTGAGAGAGCAAAATAATACAACAGAGGCTTTCAACAAGACATCAGGTCCAAAATGCAGACCATATTCTCTTCAGACTTGCCTTTTTCTGAACTTAGTGACCTCATCTCTTCTATCAAAACCCTGCAATTTCCTTTCCAAGACTACCCTTTATCCAACTTGCAGTTTTCAATGTTAAATATATGGCAGGAAACAAGGAGGAGTGGCCCCCTCTCATATTAAGGTGCCATCTGCAAGTAAAATATGCACTACTACAGTGTTGCAAATATAAACCCTACTGCCGTGCCATGTCATTTTAAGAGGAGGAATTACCAAAAGGCTGGAGTAGGTGCTGAAGTCCTCATGGTGCTAGATTTTAGACATGCCCACAGTCAAAAGATCAGAAACAACATATACTGTACTAGTATGTCAAACAACTTACTTGAAATTGGATAATTCGCTCTTGGGAAAGGCACAAGTACATTCGTTCAGTATCTTTAAGGTAGAACGCACACTTATGGAGCTGGGATACTGGATCATCTGCATCTAGCAAAGCGGTTTGTTTGTCCACTTTCCGTATTATCTGTCAATAAATACAGCTGAATATTTAGAAAGTTTTTAAACAACATCATCATCACCAACATCATGAATGTATCACTTCAAATGGCTATTTCTTAATGTATTATCCAGTTGACAATGGATTTCAAAACTGTTGCTAAGAAAGTGTGGTTATTATTATTATCTCTTTTATTCATTAAACATGAAACTCAGTCAACTGAACATTTCAAAATACATCACATATATCACTGACGGTGCTGATAGTTGATACGGGTTGCTGCCAACATTCTAGGTATCAACCAAGTATCTTCTGAAAATGTATGATGTTCCAAGTAATGCAGTTTTTTGCACTTCCGCTGGTGTTATTGTCTATAATCCCACAAGATCTTCACCTTCTCATTTTCAACAACTTTTTCCACTTTATGTTCCCATGGCTTTATAGATACAGGAAAGTCGCATTTTTTACATAATGCCCAGTGGATTAATTTAGCAACTTGGACCTACTTTGAAATCAGTTTGTGCGATTTTGCTGTTCTCACATATTATTACTGTTATTGTATCGGTGATGTTACATTAGACAAACACTACAATGCTATTGTAGAATAGTTTGTATTCTAAAATACAAACTATTCTGTAGTTTGGCAGAATAGTAGTTTGCCAACTCTGATTATATTATAATCATTATTATATAATATATTATTTTATACTATATTATATATATTATATATATAACATATTTATATTATATTATATTATATTATATTATATTATATTATATTATATTATATTATATTATATTATATTATATTATATTATATTATATTATATGTTTTTATTTAATGTTTTCTGAGGTTTTCACGGGAATTTGTATGTGGACCTTTGGTTATTCGGGTATATATATATGTGCTGTTCAGCTTCCTTTGGGTATTATCCCACGTCATTGTAGTTGTGCTTTTAAAGTTGTAGCAACGTTTCGGCAGAATCTGATTTGCCATCATCAGGCTTCTGTAGTGAGTTCGTATTTAAAAGCACAACTACAATGACATGGGATAATACCCGAAGGAAGCTGAACTGCATTCATGTAAGTACCTGCGAAAACTATATATATATATAGGTTTTTTTAAGCTTTCGCAGATACTTACATGTGTGCTGTTTAGCTTCCTTCGGGTATTATCCCACGTC
>BLBF01000039.1:29528266-29563114 GCA_015471245.1 Laticauda colubrina
GACGTGGGATAATACCCGAAGGAAGCTAAACAGCACACATGTAAGTACCCGCGAAAGCCTAAGAAAACATATATATATATATATACACACACACACACATACATGTATATATATTATAATCAAAAATATATAATTATATAGATTATAAGTACATGCTTATGCGCTTTCCAAGATACACCATGGAAGGGCAAGCTGGCTTTGCACCAGAAAGAAAAACAAATGGTTCTTCTTGCAGCAGCATCCGAGGCCTCTCTTTCCCTCGGAGCCCTCTCTCAAATGGGCGTTACAATTGGGAAGGTTCAGAACCGGCAGGAATCTCACTGCCTGCACAGAGCACCAACTCGTATCCCCACCGAATTGATACCCATTTATCTACTCCCACAGAACTTGCTTTACACTGCAAGATGAGCAGATGCTGAGGCCAGTGATGGGAGCTCACCCAGTTCAGATCAAAAATAAATAAAAATATGCTGTATACAATAAAAAAATAAAGTAATAAAATAACATAAATAAAATATAATACACATGTGCTGGAGAATCAGAAAAACAGAGACAAGAAATGGACTCTGTGTCACAACTGAGATCCAGGCTTTGGGACAGATTACCTGGAATCGGTTTTCAAAGCTTCATGAAAAACCAGCAGGATGTGGGCCAAACTAATCTCAAGAGGGATGATGTTGCAGAGTGGACAGCACAGTATTTTCCCTCAAACGCTATTCTAAATCCTCTACATTTTAATAAAATAAGTTTTTTCTTAATGGATTCAGGAGCAGATACACTGAAAATGTAAAATGTACCAATCTTGGGAGTGCCATGCCAGTAACTGAACAAACGAGCTTGACTGTCTGGCCATAATGGATATAGCCATCTCGGACTGTGAATTCTTCTCCTTCGGATTCATCATCGTCCACTGCGGAGGAAAGAGATATATCAGCATGCCAGGCAAAACTTGAATCTGTTCCCGAAAAAAGCATAATGCTACTATTTTCCCAAACTCAGGAAAGATTAAACAAAAACACCCACAGAGAGGTTTCAGTTTTACTCACAGAGATGAATGTAAAATGCTCCCCATTGTTGTGAGCTGGCATGAAAATTCCCTCCTTCTACGTGCAAATATCTGGTGCTAACTGTTTGGGACCGAAGTCTATTAAACAGTGCCACTTTTGTCCCTGATGCGATACATACTGCAGGAGAAAAACAGGAAACTTTAAAACCTAGACTTCAATTCCCAGAATTCTCCCAGAAGTCCTCTGTGGGATTTCAACTTCCAGAATTCCCTGTACTGGCTGGGGAATTCTTGGAGTTGAAGCCCACAGGTCTTAAAAAGTTGCTAAGGTTGGACAACCCTGTTTTAAAATATTGTTACCTCTTTAATCAGGTAATCTCAAAAACACGACACATACAATTGTTGGCCTTTTTCTCTAACAACCGAGATTTTTGGAAGCTGTAATCAAATACTTTCTTGCTGTAATAACTGGAAATTATTTGATAATGGGATTGCTCTATCAAAGGCCACATTCTTAAGAGATGAATGGAAAACTCACAACCTCACAGCACTTATGGGAAATGTAGATCACAGCCAATGAAGCTTGCTTATCAATACTTACGGTCTGCATTTTTAAGCGATTGTTTCTTTTTCGAAGGCTTGGAAATGACTTTGATCCGTTTACTAAGGAAAACACCAATATCGTCACTATTGCCATAGAACATTTTTACGGATAACATGAAGTGCTTTCGCTTATCAGAGTCTGATATGTACAAAGTTTTAGCTGTGCAATAGTTCTGTGGATAAAAAGAGACAGTAATTTAGTATTTTCCAATGAAGCCATGTTAAAGGTAATTATGCCAAGATATACTACTCAGAAGTTTTTGGAAGATAATTATGCCTAAATATACAAAATATGAAGTTCAATATTTGGAGTATTATATTTACTTTGGGCCTGCTTGATATACTAATTTTAGGTAATACATCTACTCCCATACTTATTTGTCTTCAGAGGGGTTGATTGGTAGGATAACAGTGCATGAATGTATGTGTGTATGCTTGGGGGGAAGGGTGCACTTGTATATATGTAATTGGAAGTCCTGATGTGTATTTGGCTTCAAATGTGTTGTAAAATTTCTGTAATTCCCCCAAAGCAAAACAATCCCCCAAAGCAAAGGAAAACTATAACAAAGAGCTAGCTTGTAAAAGTTGTAACAATTGGCTTTTAGATCTAAGATTCAACAAGCAACTTAGTTTTGTAAATAAGTAAAATTTTGTCTCTCACTAAAAGGGACATTTTCGGTGCTTGGAAAATTCCTGCTAAGGACTATTTAATATGTTCTTGACATTTTTTTTTTTTATTGCACATCCCTGGATAGCCAAATGAATGTCTTGGATGATGGCTTCTGATACATGCAGAATATGTCAAAACAGTCCAAACAGTCCACTTGATACAAGTGGACTGACAAAATGTGTAAATACCAAAGGATACTAGAAAGTAGCAATGAGCAGGGTATGCCAGGTTCACTCAGTCTGGTGTTTTCCAAATTTGTTAGATGTTACTTCAATCCAGACAATATGCCAAATCGGAAGTTTTCAGTAGTATTGTAAAATTATAACAAGCTTGAAAATTCAGTATATGGCTCCAGTTTATTGCATTTCAGAGAAAAGTTAACAACATAGTGAGAATTTCAAGTATATATGTGTTCCCAACTTCACAAAAAGAAAATGAATGAGTTAGATCAGAATCAAGTATTTGTAAGATAAATGAGTCTGCTATAAGTAATCAATACAAACATTCCTGTTTCACTCTTTTTCTGTAAAAGGGAAAATTAAAGGGCAGAAAGGTGGAGGAAAATGGCTATAAGATTTGCCCTCTCACTGGGCTTCCTGGTGAGTTGAGTTTTAAAACCTTCTCCACTGTTTGGACTCATCCAGATGTCTGGGGCAATATCTTGAGCCATGGTGGGGCAGTGGTTAGAATGTAACATTGCAGGCTAACTCTGCATTCAACAGGCAGCACTTTACTTCTTCACCAGGCTGAAAGGTTTGACTCAGCCTTCCATCCTTCCAAGGTCAGTCAAATGAGGACCCAAGATTGTTGGGAGCAATATGCTATCAGGGCTCTGGTAGTTACCCCCATTTAAATCATGAGCCTCTTGCCGGATTCTCAAAGCTCAAAGAAGATTAGAAGATGTGCTGGAGCTGCCTGGGTGTAGCCGACTCTGAGACACATAATTCATTGTCACCCTTGACCCTGGTTTTCGCTCTGCCCCCTGGGTGTATCATAATTCATATTCTCTAATGGGACACATCCATAGCCAAGAGTTGTCAATCATACTCTTCAGTTAGAATTTTGGGCAGCAGAAACTTTGGTCACCTAGTAGTAATCTTTGAAAACATGTATGGAATGCAAGCTGCCCACTGCTCCCCCCTCCCTTTCTGTTGGCAACTCTAAAAGACCAGAGAAATATTTTATGAGTTGACACTGACTCTGTAAACCGCTTAGACAGGGATGTAAAGCGGTACACAAATCTGTGCTATTGATAGCCTCCTGATGCTGCAAAGCATTGGAAAGCTAAAGTAAAATTGTAACGGCAGTTGTTTCACTCAGAAACCATTCTACTTAAAGATTGAGATGCTGGTACAATTGTAGTCGCTAAAGAAGTATGAGGCCATCTAATTATTAATTTTTGCATAAGAGCAAGTTAAAAGCCAAAAGATACTCAGTGACTACAAATTAACAGAGAAGAACCAAATGTAGTGCATTCGCCCCTTGAACCAATTTATTACTCACACTGACCATGATATATCAGTCAGTACCCAGATTCGCAAACTGTAAGTTACATTCAACCCACCTTTCCTTCCAAGTTTAACTGCTGCATCTCTTGGTCGCTATTTCCAATCCCAATAAAGGCGCATGGTTGAGATTCTTGCTCAGAACAGCCATCTCGCTCCATTTGTTCTTTTTTTTTCTTCCATCCGCTACCCATAAGGTAGACACACGGAGGAGGGCAAAAAAATCTGAAGACAAAAGAGCAGAATGTTAGGTTCATCTGGAACACGTTTCCCTTTCATTGTCAAGTCATTTGTTTCTCGCGCAAAATGCCATTTTGGAAGGAAAAGGCGCCAAGGGAAAAGAATTATACAAAATCTGAGCAAGGGATAATTGTTTTAGATTTTTAATATATCTATATATATAAAAGTAAAATACCACTCATGCATTTATCACAAAATTTCCAGAACCGTAAAGCCTACAAACTTGAAATTTGCCATTATGTTCCTCTTGGCTTCTCGGTGCTCACTAAGAAAGGATTTTTCAAAATGACCATCAGAGCATAAGTATTTCATATATTATTATTAATATACACACTCTGATGCTAAGGAGTTCTATTACCCCTTCCCACCTGAAAAGAATTATCTTCCAAATGCAAAACACAAGCAGAGGACAGGAGTTTCAGTTTTATTTTCACAGCACCCAGCAGCTTTAGTACAGAACAGTTGAGCTAAGCCATGCCCAGGCTCCTTGCTGTCTCCTTGCTCACACAGCAAATACTGTTTCAGTTTCCAAACAGCCTTCAACTCTCTCACACACTGACAGGACTAGCTAAATGAAGACTGATGGATGCTGGTCAGCACAGGCAATTCCCTCACCTCATTTTCCTTCCCCAAAAAGTAAGCCCAACCACATAGTTTCTTTTCCCCACCTCAACCACCCTGTGAGGTGGGTTGGAGGAGAGAAAATGACTGACTCAAAGTCATTCAATTGGCTTTCCTGCCTAAGATGGGACTGGAATTCATGATCTGATGGCTTCAAGCCTAGTGCCTCAATCAGTAGCTCGATTTTGTCGCTGAGCTATTTAAATCCAGAAAAGGGAAAATGGAAGATGGAACTTAATTGGATTCCCAAAGTCAGATTATACTTACAAACTTCTCCAAATCCTTGTTTTGCTCCCAAATCCCATCAGATGTAGGATTTGATTTTGTTTGTTATTTCTGCTGGCTTCTCGAAAAATGAAAAGATTTCTCTTGTGGTAGACTCGGAATTACTGGGAAGATAGTGCCTCCGCATGAATCTTTACTAACTAGGCCTTCAAGGCAGTGCTGGTATGCTACCGGTTCGGACTGGTTCAACTGAATTGGTAGTAAAATAACTACCGGTACGGCCAAACCAGTTCTTCCAATGATCAGCTGAGAAGATAAAAGAAGCGACAAGCGCATGCATGGGTGGGAGAGTCGCTCCTAGTTTCTAGTTTCTTCATCCTCTCAGCTGATTGGCGTGTTAGGAGTACATGCATGCGTGTTAGGGGCGAGTGCACACGCAATCACCCACCAAACCAGTAGTGACCAAGGTAGGAACCCACTACTGCTTCAAGGGTAGACATGTGTTATTTTAAAAAATTAAAATATTTGGCTCATACTTAATAGCTGTATTTAGAACATGTATTTTACAAGAACGTTTGTATAAACATTCAATTATTATATACCTTCGATTTATAGATTTTTAAGCCATAAAAATGTGGGGAGACAATTTGAAAAAATGTCAGTAAGAATTTTAATCTAAAGTACTACAACTGAAATGGTTTCCCTAGTTCCTCTAACCCTGTTTTGCTTAGGGGGACAAAAATCAAGAAAGACCAAGACAAGACTTTATTGTCACTTTTTTCTGTGAACACACTGGCATATATTAAAAAATGAAATTCTGAGGCATACACACCCACTCCGTTTCTTTTTTTAAACATATTTTGTCGTAATTTATTTGATTGACAGCAATGTACACTTGCTAAGAATTTATTTTAAACCGTCACTAGATGGCGTTCCACACAAGAGGTGAATGTCAGGAAGACCCTTTAAAATAATTCAGAGCAAACTTAACAGTGCAAAAATTTTAAGGATCCTGAACGGATACTTTTTAGGATTTTTTGTTTGCTTAGCTACAGTTTGTCAACCAATACTTCAGAAATGAAAAAGAACCTGATAACCAGGTAGTGTATTTTAAATGTCTACAACAAAAAATCCAGGAATTTTGCACCATTCTTTCTTATCTCCTTACCCCCTTATATAAAACTTGCCCTGCAGGCATTCGAGCCAGGAATTCTAGGAGTTACAACCCATGATAGCCAAACAGCAAACGACCATTGAAAGCTGCATATATATTTTTTTAATTCAATTGCAAAATAGCCCAGTGTATAGTTTGAGATACCCGACGTTACCTTTTTTCGTTTCCATATGATTTCTGAGCCACTTTTGCATGAAGTATTAGGACTGTTTGATCGCCACGCTCCTTTAAATAGTTCCTCATAGCTTCCCTAAGAATTGAAAAACAAAGGTAATCAAGTTAACAGAAAAACCAATTTATGCCTGTATTTTTAAAGCACCCCAAAGGCTGACATTGCTATGTGTCTGAACTGCATGCAGCTGCATTTCTCTTATGGGGTCTGCCAAAGCTATTAGGGTTGCCTTTGTTTTAAATTCTCATGGCCATCTTCTCATCCCACCCCATCCCTTACGACCATAATTTTGGGCTCAATTACAGTTGTCAACAAGTCAAGGGCTACCTTTACCGATCAGGTTGATTCCCACCAATGTCAGTGAACTGGATACAGTTGAAGAATGTAATATTAAGGAAGGGGTACTACTCCACCACCTATATATTTCGGGGGTGGGGGTGGGGGAAGAACCCTTTCCCTTTGTAGTAACAGATAGGATGATGCTGGTCTCCACATTTTCCATAAAGGATTGAAGGAAGGAGTAATGTTAGCAGCTCCGTGAAAGTGCAGGTGAAGCTGCCTACTCCTGTATGGAGAATGACAAAACTGAGCTTAGAAGCCAGGAGAACAGACTGCCTGCTGTCATAGTTCTGACAGCTTCAATGATCCCTCTTGCCTTTCCAGAGAGGCAACTGATATTATAATTAAATATTAAACGCCACTGGGGAAGACCCCCATTCTGAACACAAGACCTGAACCTTACCTGGTGAGCCGCTTAGGTGGAGGTCGCTCACCGAATTTCCTGTAGGGAAAAAACACAAAAGCAAGTCATTAGTTACAAAATAGGCATGAGATACAAGCAAAACGTTGCTAGTGCATGCCAACTTTAGCTGTGGATTTTCTCTTTTCTCCATTCCTGACCCGCTTTGCCAAAAACAAAGCCTGGAGGATGGATTTGGCCACTGAAATATTTTTTAAAAAATATTATTTCTGAGTGATGAATTACCTGATAATTATAAAAGCAAAGATAGTAGCAATAGGAATAGACACCCTTTATGGGGTGGAGTGGGGTGGGGGTGGCAATCACGAAATATCTAGAGCAGGGTTGTCAAACTAGATTTCATTGAGGGCTGCATCAGGTTGTGTTTGACCTGGTGGGGGTCAGAGTTGGCATGGCCAGGTTGATGTCACTTGTGCTGGGGGTGCCTGTGGTGGCCGGATCGCTTGCCAGCAAAAACGGGTTCACAAGCTCCGTTTTTGGCTGGGACAACCTCCTGCAAACTGTCTGCCAGTGTAAAAGGAGCTCAAGCCCCGTTTTCACAGGCGGAGGCACTGCAGGCCAGTCCTTTGCTGTTTCCAGGGATGGCTCCTCAGGCCAGATCTAAGCACCCTGTGGGCCGGATCTGGCCCGCAGGCCTTGAGTTTGACACCCCTGATCTAGAGCACCATTCAAACATCATGAACAAAAACATCATTGACAAAAGCCTCAATTACAAAAGTCAGTTTTCCTTGTCACGGTTTATGTCCAGCCCAAGCCCGAAGACAAAATAGTGAGATCCAATCAAGAGCAGTTCTTTCTTTGCTTATGTCTAATAGACAGAATCTTGACAGACTACAGCTGTAACAACTAACTTAATAGATATATCCTGGGAGATCCTAGGATGGGGTTATCCTGAATCTTTTCCACATTTCCTCATCTAGTTCAGGACTGTGCAGCCTCTTCTTTTGGGCCTTCTCTTGGTATGTGGTTGCTTCCTCCCTTGGAAGCCACAGTACTACTACTGACATTAAACACCCCCTCCACACATACCCACACTCCTCTCCTCCACCTTTATAGCTTCCATCCTACGTCATTTAATATTATTAAGCAATAACATCTGCCTATCACAGGTCCATAGGAAGGGCTCGACCGATAGACAAAAAATGCCAAATCTAAACATCTGGATGACTGTGTGATCAACCATAATAATAAGCTACAATGGCATAGAGGTTAATGTGTTGACCTAGAAACCAGGAGACTGTAAGCTCTAGTCCCATTTTAGGCATGAAAAACCAGCTGGGTGACTTTGGGCCAGTCCAACCCACCTCACAGGATTGTTGTTGTGGGGAAAACAGGCGGTGGAAGGATTATGAAAAAGAAACTTTATAAAAAAAAGTGGGATAAAAATCTTTTTAAAAAAAAAAAATGAACTGAATTAAATCACAATTGGACTTGATTATTTTTAAAATGGGTACAGGTTAAAAGAAATGGGAGTTATCAGTTACCTATCCCTGTTAGAACTCAAACTATATCAGGTAGTTTCACGCCAAAAGTTCAGCCAAAGCACATTAGAGCTTGACACAACATATACAGACAACTTCTGTATGGTTTGCCAACGTCCGAAATACATCGTTATGGTTTTGAAGACTAGATTACGTAGATGCTATTGCTAAAGGTAACTTGCAAGCAAACACGATCCATTTATCATGCATAAATACCTTAATGATGATTAAAGAAGATAAATCAATCATTACTTCTACAGAAATAACATTCCAGATTTATGTTACAAATGTGATGTCTTATTGCCTGATGTCACATAACTACAAAACAAGAAAATGACTGCAGATAGTCCTTGACTTACAACAAGTCATTTAATATAACTATTAGAGCGGCTCTGAAAACAATGACGTATGTCCATTTTCTACCCTTATGACCATTGCAGCATCCTCACAATCATGCTTGGCTCATATTTATGACAGTTGTAGTGTCCTGGGATCACCTTTTATGGCCATCAGGCAAGCAAAGTTAACGGGGAAGCCGGACTCACTTAATAACCATGTTACTAACTTAACTGCACTGATTCACTTAAAAACTGGGGCAAGAAAGACTGTAAAATGGGCACAAGTCATTTAACAATTGTCTTGTTTTGCAGGAGAAATTTTGGGCTCAATTGTGGTCGTAAGTCAAGGACTACTTTATTCCATGAAAAAAAAATCCCCTAATTTGTAAAATTTTCAATAAACTCTACAACACTACCATACCATTTGAAATATTTTGGTTAACTCAGTGTGGTGTTTGGATGTCAAATGGATATAGTAGTTCCTGTCTAAATAAAAGGCTTCCCTCGCTAGAAAAGCAAATATAAAGTATATTTACTTCATACAGGAATTCAAATAAGGAATCATGTGCAAGGAAATGATCATCTCTTTAGCATTCCTGTATATTAATAAATTAATAGGCTTCAAATTCAGCTCAAGTTTGAAAAAAAAGTTTGGTAGATGTTTAAAAAGTAATCAAAATGTGCTTTATTAATTATTGACTTACTCAGAATGGTTTTTCTTGCCTAAATGTACTTTTTTCACCACTGCATTTCATTTTGTTCAATAAGCAACCCACGTTCAAGTCTGTATCTGTTATCTTCTGTATCTTAAAGCCTATCTTCTGGCGTGTTGTCTATTCCTGCCAGCTTGGTGTCGTCTGCAAATTTAATGAGTTCCCCACCTATCCCCTCATCCAAATCACAGAGGAACATGTTGAAGAATACTGGGCCTAAAACAGAGCCTTGGGGCACTCCACTGCATGCTTCCCTCCATGTGGTTGTAGTTCCACTGAGAACTACTCGTTGAGTGCGATTGATCAGCCAGTTTTATTTTCTTTTTAACTGGAGGTCTCACCCAGTATCCAGTACAGGACTGTTATTCTTAGGGCCTTCTAAATAATACTTGATAATTACCGTGTTTGTCATATAGTAAGGCTGGGCCTTATTTTGTTTTGAGCCCTGAAAAAATGGCTAGGCCATCTTTTTGGGGATGAATTAATTTCTCCCCTCCCCCGCACACCCTCACCTAGAGTGCCCCGCAGGCAGCCTCGCCACCAGCCACTCCCAACGACCGATCATAGCGGAGCACGAAGGGCTCCCTCCCCCTGCCAAGTGCCTTTGCTGCAGACCCGGGTATGGTGTTGGTTGCAGGCCGGGTCAGCGGGCGGGCGGCAGCAGTGTGGATGTCAGCCACGGCAGGGCACTTTAAATTACAAGACCTTCGCGCGCCCGCTGCTGCTGCTTCCTCCGCTGTTCTTGCTTTCCCTCCGCATTCCTCCACCAGCAGCGTTTCAACCGCTTCTCGGGCGGGGGAGCTGCCTCTGTAGCTTCCACGGTTCCTGCCAGCACTGGTGAGAGAACAGCGGCGGCGCCAGCAGAAACCGTGGAAGCTACAGAGGCAGCTCCCCCACCCGAGAAGCGGCTGAAACGCTGCCGTTGGAGGAATGCGAAGGGAAAGCAAGAGCGGTGGAGGAAGCAGCAGCAGTGGGCACCCAAGTTCTCGCGATTTAAAGTGCCTTGCCAAGGCCGACATCCACGCCGCTGCCACCCACCTGCTGACCCGGTCTTCATCCAGCACCATACCCGGGTCTGCAGCAAAGGCGCTTGGCAGGGGTAGGGAGCATGATCGCGCTCTGCCATGATCGGCCGTTAGGAGTGGCTGGTGACGAGGTGTGGCTGTCTGTGGGGTGCTCCTAAAGGCAAGTTTCCTCCCCCCCCCCAATTTCACATGTTTTAAAATAGGCCTAAATTTGGGGGGAGGGGCTTAATTTCATTTTATCCCTACAAAACATGCTGGGTCTTCCTACTGGGGGGCTTATTGTTGGAGAAATACGGTAGTTCAGAAACTAATCAGTGATTAACCCAACTTGTGGTGAAGTTTGTGGAGCAACACAGGTAAGTGCCTCAGATTATCATCAAAGAGGAACTTCTGAGACAGTAGCACCTAACTATTACTCATCCTAATTGAAGCTTAAACAGTAAAGACACTTCCATGCAGATTCATCTGCTCATTGCATTTATTCAGTGTCCAGCCTTATTGGCTGCCCCCCCCCCCAAGCTTAGCATTCTAAGGAACAATCTGGAACGTGTCAGGCATTACCACATTCAAAAACTAATCAGGGTCAAGATTAATTAGCATCCAGGTTTAGTCAAGATAAATTAGGTGCTTGCATATACTGAGCCTATCAAAGAGTAGTAGATATCTAAAAATCAGCAGAGATTTCACAATTCTATCATTTTTAAGGCATCAGACAGTTAAAAAACAAGTCTGGTTACTTGGAGAAACCAAAGGAATAGTTTATCCTCTTCAGCTCTATGGTAGGATCAGAATGCAAGTGACTTTTAGATTGCATATTTTAGAGGCACCTTGGATGCCCAGCCAGATATAAACTTGATGCATCTAAGTATACAGCAGAGCAAAATGGGACTTCTTAACAATTCAAATGTGTACAGGTATTCCTTGATTGATAACCACAGCTGAGCCCAAAATTTCTGTTGGTAAGTGAGACATTTGTTAATCAGGTTTTGCCACATTTTACGACCTTTCTTGCCACAAATATTAAGTGAATTACTGCAGGATATCCATCCACTACATGGATAGTCTCCTCTCCTCTCTTCTCCCCTCCCTTCCCAAATTTAGAAACTGCCAATCTTCCTCACAGAGAGGCTTTAAGCACTGTAGACACAAAATGTTTCCTGCTCGAGGAGCAGGTGAGTCATATCTTTAATGGAAGTAACGCCTGGACATAAAACCACTGAAGAAGACAGAATACTTAACATGTACTGGGAAGATCAGGTTTCCTAGTTTCTCTTAAATCACAAGGAAACCTAGTGACCTGGGATCAGTCACTCATTTTCAGATTGGAAGACATCACATTGGCATTATTCTTGGAGAACCTATGAATCTAACACATTCTGCCCTGAAGTCTTTAGGAAGTTTAGCAATTAAAGGAAAAATGTCCTTGCTCCATTTTTCTATTTGCATTCTTTGGATACAAATGTAGTAAAAATCTTACTATTTCTGCTAGGTGTAGGTGAGAAAAGAATAAGGGTGCAAAATTCAATATATATTTCTATGTGTGTGCATATGAAAAAAACTACCTATATACTTATATATGATATCTACCTGCACACACACACACACACACACAGAGGTACAGTCTGGTACTTTTTCCATTAAACTATGATAACCTGGTATAACCATGTCAATTCAGTCATTCCATGTAAGTTCAAGGACAGGCAAAACTGCACTTCGCAGAACTTTTAAAGGAAAAGACATTCCAGCAAACTTTTGCCCCCATTTTAGAACAAACAACTTAAAAGGTTCAAGGTTCCATTTACAACAATGGCTTTAGATCATTAATACAGTATTACTAACTTTAGCTGATTTTTTTTTTTTTTAAAGCTTACTTCATAGTAGGAAAGTTTTCAGGCTTCCCCCCAAAGTCCAATAATTTCCAGTGGTATGTTATCAAAAGTAACCATATCTTCTACGCAATTAATATGAGCTGCTTGTTCCTTGGTATTCATTGCTCAAATGTTCAGGCTAGAATTAAGCCTATTGTAATAAATTTACAAGTTTACTGGCTGGAATGAAATGCACAATGGAATATTTCCAAGGGACCTGAGGTTGCACCAAAATTATTTCAGGAAAAAGATCAAATGTTTCTGTACCAATCACCCCAAGATTAGAAGGATGTCCCGTCCTCCCCAAACTAAAGCAAGCACCCACCAACTAACTCTCTTGAACTGCAAGGGCTTACTGGAAACTATTTCATCCAGCATGGTTGAACAGAAGGGGCATCAGCAATCAAAACTATGCAAGCATATTTGTTTAGATGTATGGCTTTCCTTTCCATTTATAAAGATATAGCAAATACATATTAAAAGTATTTCTTTCTTTCAACATGCGGATATAATTTTTTTCTGTTTCTGCATGTGCGAGAGAGAACTACTCGCACAGGCAGAGGGAGGATCAATTTTAAAAATGTGACACTTCTTTTCACAGGAATCTTTAATCAGTAGTTTTTATGAATTCAATTACAGTGTCTTTTTCTTTACCTTGGCTCTGTTCTATTTTGAAGGCTGGCTTGTCAGGAAGATAATACCCATTCCCAAACCAAAGGGGGCATCTCTAATTTGTCAAAAAGGGGAAACTGAGGTCTGCAAGAATGTTCTACCTTCACTTTCTCTACCTTCTGCCCATCTACTCTTTCAAAGGAAGAAGAGGAAAGATAATATGCAGGACTAACTTCCTCTCAGGTAAGTACCTGTAAGATTTGGTGAAGATGTTGGTGAGTATTTAACTCAGTGATCAAAGCAGCTCTGCAAGGAGCGACTGTAACTGCCTTCCAACATTTGGGATCAATCCTAAGTATCAGGTGAACAAAAAAGACAAGCACTACACTCCAAGTAGTTGAGTTTCAGATCCAAATACCCAATAACTAAACATTATAGCTGGAAACTTATACAAAAAGTTTTGCAATGCTCACAGAAATCTCTTTTAATATAATCTCACCAAAAAACAGCACAAAAATTCCAACGCAAACAACAAATATTTAATGAATGCTACACCCTACTTACTGCCCCTCTCTTAATCTAACGTCTACTTCAAACATTTTTTTAGCCAAAAATAGTCTATCGTGCATTCCATTCAAGAGGAATGGAAGCTTCTAAGGATCTATTGCAAAAACAACTTCCTTGAAATTCCATTCCTTAGTTCAAGGCCTTCCCTGCTCATGCAAGGGGGCACCTTTTCAGTATTTGAAGATCATTATTTTTCCTCTCTTTATGTTTCTACTCACAGCTAAATACACTGAATCATTATCATTTCAAAAGTTTCTCCAAAAACTTGCTTACAAGACCTTTGGCTTTCATTGGCTTCTCTTCTCTATATAAATTTCAATTTCTCAGTATCGTTCTCAAAAAGCAGTGCCAACGTTTCAAATATAGGTTAAGACAAAAAAACAATGGTACTAG
The DNA here is from genome assembly GCA_015471245.1 of Laticauda colubrina. NCBI lineage: Eukaryota > Metazoa > Chordata > Lepidosauria > Squamata > Elapidae > Laticauda > Laticauda colubrina. The sequence goes on from BLBF01000039.1 coordinate 29,542,240, forward strand.
GGTACTATGTGAGGGGACATTTCTTTTAATCAATTCAAAATGTGCAACTACTCTAAGCTCACATCTCTATGTCCAAATTTCAGAAGAGGGAGAAGATAATTCTCCTAATGAATCGGAGTCATTACAAGGAGTGCAGAGAACAGCTTGTATTTAATTTGCAAGCTCTTTTAATATTTTGGGTCGATCATCAAGACTCAAAACTATTTCAAGGAGCTAGAATGATGCTCTCCTACATCTTCTTTATTCTGGCCTACTTTTTTTATTCTCCTTTGTACAGACTGAACTGCACTTACAGGAAAAAAATGAGACAAAATCTTTATTCCTTTTCCCTGGTAATATTTCACATCTGCTTCTTCATCCTCTTCTCCCAACACAAACAGCATATGCTTCTATTACAGTGAAGTGGCCAGGGGATATTTTTCCCCTGAGCATTAGTTAGGAAATAAAAATAGTATTTCCAATTCAAATAAATATTTGGACAGCCATACTTATTTTTTTCATTGATTTGGAACAACACATTCACAAACTCGCCATTAGCATGGTTTAAAAACAACTAGCAAGATCCAACATAAGCCACACAAAATCAGCACAGAACTAATCAAAAATTACACAGATAAAAAACATCTGCTTAGATAAATGGGTTGGGACAAGGGGACAAACTTCCCTGCCTATCTCTGCGGGTGGGTGTACAGCCTGCTGGGTTTTTTTCATCTTCTCAGTCAGAATCACAGCTGGGAGATTAGCTAAATACAGATAGTCCTCAATTCACAACAGTTCATTCAATGACCGTTCAAAGTTACGACACCTGAAAAAAGCAGCATGGCCATTTTTCACAGATACCTTTGCAAGCATCTCTATGATCATGTGATCAAAATCCAGATACTTGACAACTGGTTCATACATACTTGTGTCCTAAGATCATGTGATCCCCTTTTGCAACCTTTTGACAAGCACAGTCAATGGGGAAGCTGGATTCACTTAACAACCAGGTTACTAACTTATCAATTGCAGGGATTCACTGAACAACGGTGGCAAGAAAGGTCATAAAAATCAGGCAAAACTCATTGAACAAATGTTTCAGTTAACAACTGAAACGTTGGAATCAATTGTGGTCACGAGTTGAGGATTACCTGTATTTATTCATTCCCTTTTTCAGTCATTCATCCATTTTGTTGAGTTTCAATTCTAGCATACAGGTATTTTTAAGAGTTAGGAAATCACATTGTGGTGTGACAGATTTATTGAAGACAGAGAATATGACGGGAGGACGGTAGGTAACATCTTCAACGCACAATGCAAAATGCAGTTTATTGCCACATGGGGGAGCTTATACACCAAAGGAAAAGAGCATGCCAATAAAGCCAACTCTTTTGACATATAGAACAGAAATACATACATGTCCTTAACTGCAGAAAATCTCACGAAGCTCAACTAATTGTCCAGTGCTCTCAGGATAGGAATGATAAGAATCTTATTTTCTCAATGCTTTCAGATGTGCATTTTGGTAGTATCTTATAGAGTAGGCTGGTTGCTTTTGAGAGCTTCCTGTTGCCTCTATCTAGCAGCAAGTTCTTCAAAATGATATATGAATCACTGGTATATTACCATCGTGCACTTATTTAATCTGCAGTCCAACATTGGAAACTACGTATTGTTTTTCAACTTTTGGGTTATTTGTTACACTGGTATCTCACTGTCCTATCTGAATAAAGATAAAGTTTACAAAACTTAAAACCTACAAGATACAGAACAATTCACCCACTCCTTTCGTGACCATTCAAACAGCACTGGAAAAAGTGACATGACCGTTTTTCACACTTATGACCGTTGCAGCATCCTCATTCGGACGCTTGACAACTGGTTCATACTTATGACGGTGACAGTGTCTGAGGGTCATGTGGCCATCCTTTGTGACCGTCTGATAAGCAAAGTCAACAGGGAAACCAGGCTCACATAACAACTGCAGTGATTCGCTTAATAACGGTGGTAAGAAAAGTCGTAAAATGGGACAAAACTCACTTAACTGTCTTGCTTAGTTACCAGAAATTTTGGCCTGAACTGTGGCCGCGAGGACTACCTATTCATTGAAATGGTTCTTTCATTATCAAGTATGATAATATACTTATGAGAAGAAATACGACTGCTACAATTGTAGGACTTTTTGTACATAAATATAACATTGTATGAAGTAGACTACAATAATAGGAAACTTAAAAGCAGATCCTGACCTCATGTTTCATAATATTCACAAATTCAACAGACTCAAGTATCCACTTTAATGCATAAAGAAGGGTGACACTTCTCCCTTTGAGGGTTTTTGAGGGTTACTGGGCAGTCATTCTCTCCCAGTGTAATTTGAGGGTTACTGGGCAGTCATTCTCTCCCAGTGTAAGTCTTCATCACAAAGATTATAGTGGGAGAAAAGGTATTAGGTATGCTGTCCTAAGTTTCTACTAATATACTATAATGTATAGTTACAATATAATTCTTAAGAATGGATACCTAATTAACTAACCTTATTGTAGTGATGGCAAACCTATGGCATGCGTGCCGGAAGTGGCACTGCTGGCATGCGAGAGGTTGCCTGGAAGAGCCCTACGGCGCATGTGTGCCAGCTGATTGTCGGGGGGGTCACACATGCATGAGTAGTGGTGCGCAGCAGGGGGGTTGCATGTGCAGAGGAGCGTGGTGCACGCGGAGGGGATGGGGCTGCGCATGCATTGCATCATGGGTGCAGGCATGCATGCGCATTTTCGGCACGTGAGGTGGAAAAGGTTAGCCGTCACTGCTATAGTACCATTTATTTACTTTATAAATAACACAGGGTGGCAAACATGCCTAATACTACTTTGTCCTATTTTTCTCACAATAATCTTGTGAGGTACATTGGGGGGGGGGGGAGAGAGAGAGAGAGAGAGAGAGAGAGAGAGAGAGGGAGAGAGAGAGAGAGAGACTGGACCGAAGTCACCTCTGACAGGACTAGAATTCAGCACCTCCTGGTTTCTTAACCATTAGATGAAACTGTAGATTTCATTAGATGAAAATAGTACATCTTATATTGAACTAAGTTTCTTGCATTAACTTAACTTTCTTTTTTCAGCATTGATTTTTAGTTGCCTTCTTCTAAGATGTTTTTTTTCCACTTCTCAGTCTAGCTTTTCAGCCTGGGAGTAAATACCATTCAGGTCCTAATTAAGTCCTAGTCCCTGCTTAGTTTCAGAGATTCGAACCAAGTCTTCAAGATGTCTCCACCGCTTAAATCCTGGTAGCCAGAGAGGTAGCTGTTGTATGAGAGAGCTATTAATAGAGAGCTATTAGAACAAGCTTTTCACACGCATAATAAATGATAGACAGAAACAACTTTATAATTTCAAACTTTGAAGAGAATATATTTCTTGTTTTGGATTATCTCTAACCTCATGAACCCTCGAGTTTCTATCTAAATAGCACCCACAAATCAATACACCCCCCCAAAAAAAAGATTATAGTAAAATTGACAAAGTGACAGAGTTGGCTTGGTTTAGTAAAGCAGGGAGGACCAGGGAGATATTTATTTATTGATTAGATTTGTGTGTCGCTCATCTCATCTAGAGGTGACTCTGGGAAGCTTACAAACGTTAAACGTTGGTAAACATTAAAACAAAATATAATGAGGGAGATTTAAGTCCACTCTCCATTATTGAAGCTCACTCAAGCCAACCTCTTTCACTTTTTCAGCCCCATTTACTTCACAGGGTTGTTATTGGAACTGAAGTGGGGAGCACTATGTAACTGCCCTGAATTGTAAATAAAGAAATCACATGTATGAAATACTACACTCTTATCTAAGTGTCCGATATAATACAAAGCATAATATTTCACTGACAAAATAAAGCCCACACTCATCAAAAATCAAAATAAGTCTTGAATAAATTTTTGTCCTTTTCATCCTAGTTTCTTCAGTGAGGTTATCTAGGAGGTTACAGCATTCAGTGCCATCAATAGTCTGAAAATTCATGGAAGAAACCATATGTAAGGGTTACTAAATCTGCAATGATTTTTAAAGTGAACCCATATCACACAATTACAAGTTTAAAAAACATTACAAAAATGACATTATTTTTCTTTAAACTGAAATGCTTGTTTCAGAAAATATTTTACCAAAAAAATGTTCATTCTAGTCCTTTTGAATAAGTCTGTTTGTAATGCTAAACTTTAAATATAATCAATGATCAATTTCCTAACCATTTCTGATACTTTTATTTAGATGTTTGGTTTGTCCCATCAAAATGTCAATGAGTAACCAGTGTAATTCACAGATAATCGTTACTAACATGCAAATATTACAACTAATTCAGCTTGAATGCTAGTAGTTTGTAGAAAGACATGCACAATGACAGTGTCTACTCTTGATATTCAAGACAAGAATGAATCTCAATTTTATGAGCAAGCGAAGGCCCTAAATTAAGGAAAGTTTTGATATAAAAGTACAAGGCTATACCACAATCCCAGTCACTTCCAACTCTTTCATGTAATTTCCCCTTTGGAGGAATTCATCTCCAAAATCATCTCTAACATTCACTTCATGTGAACTTGCCATGTTACGGTGTCAGTTCTTGTCAGTGGGGTTCTTTTTGGAAATAATGAAAATGCTGCCTGGTAAACCCTAGATTTTCATTTCTAAGTACAATCTCCTCTCACAAAAACACAGACCCAAGCTGTTAACAAAATTACCTCATTTCTTTGCTGCTACAGCCCTGGAAACAGCAAAGCTGCCTACCCCAGCAATAAAACATTGCAAAAAAAATTTCGAGAGATTTGTAAGTTCTTTTGCAAGTTTGTACAACTGTGTTTACACAGTATCTAGAATGACTACCAAAAAATAAGCTTATCTATGCGTTGTTTTAAAAGCTTTCTTGGCTGTTCACCTGAGGGAAACTGATATGGCTCACGTAAGCAATTACTTACATCTACGAATTAATACTTAGAAACTAAAATGTTGTAAAATAAAGAGTGTAATTTTAAAAAATACATGAAACCTGTTTCAATTATTTCTCAGAAAAGTGCAAAGAACCTCTAACCTCTATGGAGAAACAATTTATTTTTCAGATTTAATCTGACAGGCACGTACCTTTTTGTTTACAAATCTGAAGTTACAATGCACTGGCAGAAAGTAATTAATAGTTGGCTTTGCATTTCAACATAAGGGAACGTAGGTAGCAGAAAATAAGCATTCTTTTTGTTTTCCTTGTAACTTACTAATAAAACTAAAAAGGATGTAAACACATCCCCTGGGGGGGTATGTCACTGTACCATAATGCCTTGAATGCTAGATAGAGAGAAACCTCATATTAAAATCTCAGTTCAGCTAAAGGCTCAGGCTCTGAACAAACTCAGCTCACGTCATAAGACTGTCATGATTCTGAACTGTTTTGCTGAAAGGTTAGATATAAAGATAGTATTTTGAATAATTCACATGGCACTTTAAGGTTAATCCTTTCCTACACTATATTTCTACACTATTCTGCCTACAAGGTTTCTAGCAGAATTAAACCATGAGAGTAAACTGGTTAATAAAATGGGTGCAGGTGTTCAACACTGTCACTCAATACACAGCAAATTCCACAACTTATTACAAATTTTGCAATACCACTAGTCTAATTGTGACATGTTATAATCCCATAGGATATGGCTTTCAATCAGAATCCTGAAGATTCTGAGCTTTAAAAAAAACCATAGAACTTAATAAAATATTCAGATTTACTATGAGATTGGCAATATGTAGATTATCTGTGACATATTGGCAATTTGTGTCCTAATATCTCATTTGCAGAATAAAAGATGTACTTTAAGAATTAAAAGATGCCCAAAACATTGTGTTTTGAAAACAGCGAATGAAGTCCAATCCACAACTGAAAAAACAAGGAAATGAACAAATGTAAATTTAATACAAATGTGTTTGCAAAGATGACTAATTTTTGATTGGAAAATTCTATAAATTTATTTTAAAGTGCTTAATTTGGAAAGGACTGCTTTATCCTATTGTAATAAGGCAGTATTCTAAATTCCCATCTTTTCTGCAAAGCTAAGCCTTTCTCCACAATCCCTGTAAATGTCCAGGAATAATATCCAAACAACCATTTCACAAGAACCTTAGAAAGCACTAGAACAAAACAAAACAGATTTTTTTTTAAAAAACATCAATACTTGTCAGGAATTGGTTTTAATTTAACCATATTTATGACAACAAATATGGGATTTCCCCAACCCCAATATATATTTAAAGTGTGACAATTATATATTTAGTTGAGATATCAGTAATTAACAAAACAGCCTGTAGTTTATTTTATATGTTTACATCCCAGAAAAATTGAAACATAACTTCAAAGTCTGTTTTATTTAGTTATCCTAACTTTGGGTACCCAAGGACACGATTTCAGATTACGAAAAAAAATCCTGTTTGTTTTAAAGAGGAAAGCACGCTACCATTGGACAACCATAAATAAGAGATAAGAATTCTCTTTAAGGAAAATATTACAAGTAACAAAACTGAACAAGCAGCTATTACTACTATGGCATATACTAATATATTAACATAAGAAGTTAATATATCACAGAGGCAACTTCACGTATTTTGAAATGGTTTGTGATAAAGAGAACTTCTATAAGCACCAAATCATGCTCTCCATCATTGAAAATCAAATACTTTCAGTTGATAGATGCTGATTGAACCACTCTTTATTTATAACAAGCAATGTGAGCTCTAAATAGAAAAACAAAAATCGAGGTCCAATCCCAACCCTCATTTCAATATATATTTAAGGCTCCAAAGGTTATATTCTATTGGTATTTGCAGAAGCAATAATATTTAGAGATAACAGGTCGGGGTGAAACATCAAACAAGAGGAAGGCATCCATTTCTGCTTAATACAAGAGAACCCTTACATTTCACAATGGGACATGTATGTGGCCCCAAACTGTCCTTGCTGAGCAATCTCCCATTATTACTAAATCTGCCAAATTTGTTTGAAACCCAACTTCAGGGAAGCAGCTCAGCCCTTAAAACAGGTTACCAACTTGCTGCCAGAAAGATGGGGAAATGAAGCACATTATGCAACCAACGTGACCCATTACAGCCAGATAATTATAGGGCTGAGATGACAGTTCTCTCCCTTCTGAAAAGCCCAGTCTTCCTATAGAAAGTCACACCATCCAAAGTGAGTCACCCCTTCCCTAAACTTTCATTATTGATGGTTTATAAAGTTTATGATGGTTCACATGCTCATTTTCCAATAGAACAAGAGAGAAGGGAAGGGAACTTGTAGGTCATCTAGACCAACCCCAACCCACTCCGGAGACCTGACCTACATCATCCAAAATGAGTCACCCTTCTCATAAACTTTCAATATTGATGGTTAATAAAGTTTATGTCAGTCCACATGCCCATTATAGAACAGAAGAAAGTGGTAAGGGTCCTTAAAGGTCATCTAGTCCAACCCCCCCACCACCACCCAAGCAGGAGACCCTACACCATTTCTGACAGATGGCAATCCAGTCTCTCCTTGAAAAGCTTCCAGCGCAAGGAAATCGAGGCACCCAACTCTCCATAATCAACAAACGAAGAGACACGAGCAGAGAGGAGCCAAACAAACGCCCCACCTCCACCCTAGAAGGGGAAAGAAATACTGCAGGCCACACAGCGCTTTTTGAATGCAAAGACAAACACAACAACAACAATAGGCGACACAGGCTGACAGGGTGCAAGGGATGCTCCAAGTCTAAGCCTCCCGGGGGAAGGGGTGTGTGTGGACGTCTGCCCCGCCGCTTCCGCAAGCCGGCCTCCCTCACAGGGTTGGCGTTTGGCATGAGGAAAAGACTGCCTCTATAAAGCCCAGGGAGGGGACTCCTTCGGGGAAAGCGGAATCCCCTCAGGCGAAATAAAACAACGTTTGAAAAAGGCGGTTTCACGTGTCTACGCCTTCCCACGTTCTCCTCGCCCGCCCGTGAGGAGAAGCTTTGGCCGCCCAGACCTCCCGATCCCCGGGATAGGACACCCACCCATCCCGAACTCCTCCTCAGCCTCCACGAGCCCGAGACGCGGCCTCCCGCCCGGCCGGTCCTCTATGAGGGAAGGAACTCCCCGGAGGAGAGGAGAGAAGGGAAGGGGGGGAGTTGTCCCGAAACAAGGAAGGCCTCGCGCGTCCCAGGTCGCCGCCGGCCGAGGAGAGACCAGCGGGAGGCCAAAGCCCGGGGGGGTTTCGCGGCAGGGCAGGACGAGGCGACCCCCGGAGGAACCGTCCCGCGCAGCCACCTCCACCCCACCCCCCCCGTACTTACCCTGTCACAACAGGCGCCATCTTCCACAAACTCTCGCCAAAACTCCTACTCTCGCGAGAGGCGGCCCAGGGGGCCTGCCGCGCGCGCGCCTGCGTGAGGGCATACGAGTGCGCGAGTTGCCGCGCGAGCGGGTGCATCCTACTTTCTCTCCCCGCTTCACGAAAAGTGGCCGGGCAACAATGCGCACGCGCGAGCTTTTATTATTATTATTATTATTATTTTTTAAAAAGGGGCGGGGCTAAGAGTAAAAAAAAAAAAGAGGGTGAGAACGCCGAGTTCGTTCCCGCCCACTGCTTTACTTACAGGGCTTTGCTCCGCGGCTGTCTCTCTCTCTCTCTCTCTCCGTCTCCCCTTCAGGCTGAGGCGCAACAGGCGTGGGAACTGGGCTCCCATGTCTCGCGAGACGAAGGGACCAGCCGGGCGGGAGAGCCAAAGGGATTCCCCTGCTCGTCTACCCGGCGTGTAATTAGACCGGTCGGGGTTGAGGGGGGGGGGGGGCGGCGAGATGGGGGGCCGGGACGAACCACTTGCCGCGATTGGAAGGGGGGCCTCAACTCTGTGCCGAAGGAATTAGTGCCGAAAAAAAAACGGAGTGCAGCGAGGCGGGACCATTTCGGATAGGGCGAGAGGAGGGTGGGGAAGCTCGCGACTGAATGTGATTTGAGGAAAAAGGAGACGGTAAAAATAAAGAGAAGTTGAGAAATAAAAATAAGAATAACCTCTTGAGGACTGAATCAAAATGAAGAGAATATGTAAAATAAAAACAGAATAACGATGAAAAGTTTCCACAACAATAAAATGTTAAAGCAAAAGAATTGCCGAATAATTAATAATAATAACAATAAATTATTATTATTACTATTATTATTACTATTATTACTATTATTATTACTATTATTATTATTAGTAATAATTAATACTTGGTTGATATCTAGGATATTGGCAGCAATCCATATCAGTCAATTAGATTTGTGATACATTTTTAAATGTTTAGTTGACTGAATTTAATGCTTAATGAATAAAAATAATATAATAAGAATAACAAAAATATCAAGGCAAAAATAAAAGAATGAACCAGTCAGTTCAAAAGTCTGGGATCAGAAGCGAAAGAAGCAAAATAAAAACAATAAATGAATAAATAATATAAAAGTGGAAAATATGAACACAAATGGAGAAAAAATAATTAAAAATGAAGGGGAAATGCAGAGTAGAGGGTTAAAAAAAATATATATATTTTTTTGCATCCACATTAAATTGGGGACATCCCCGAGAAGCAGACTTGTTGGTTGCTGGCTTTCAAAAGCATCAAAATACAACTGAATTGAGGTTTTTCCCCCCCCCCCCTCAACACTTTCTGTTTCGTCTTCAATTCCTGCATTTCTTGGTGGTCTCCTTTTGAGTTCATCTCAGGCTCTGTCTGGCTTTTTGGAGACTAGCCGACATTAACTGCTGTGGATGGGGAAATTAGTGCATTATATTTCCTAGATGTAAGGTAGTCCTCAACTTATGACAGTTTGTTTAATGTCCATTTGAAGTTACAACAGCACTGAAAAAAAAGGGACGGCCGTTTTTCACACTTAACAACCGTTGCAGTATTCCCCAGGGTCGCATGATCAAAATTCACAGACGCTTGGCAACTGGCATGTATTTATGATGGTTGCAGTGTCTTGGGGGCAGTGTGATCCAGGGGCAGGTGTCAAAAATTTTAACAACTGGTTCTCTGCCCAGTTGCTGGGTGTGTGGCCTAGTCAGCCTCCTGCACCAAGGCGGGGGTATTTTCACCCTCCCCAGCTCTGGAGACTCCTCAAGCCTCCGGCAGAGTGAAAATTGCCTCCCTCAGGCTCCGGAGGCTGGAAACGGGCCCATTTCTGGCCTTCCTGAGCTTACAGTAAGCCCGTTTTTTGCCCTCCACGGGCTCCGGAGGATTTCCTCAAGCCTCTGGGAGGGCAAAAGTGGCCTCCCCAGGTTCCCGAGGCCTTCTGGAGGCTGGTAACTGGCCCATTTCCAGCCTTCCCGAACTTCCGGAAAGCCCGTTTTCCCCCTCCCCAGGCTCCGGAGGCTCTCTGGAGGCCAGAAATGGGCACGTTTCCAGCCTCAGGAGTCCGGGAGGCCTATTTTTCGCCCTCCCTGAGCTTCCGTGCGGGCCCTGCACTTACCTAGGATCCATGCTTCTCCTCTTCTCATCCAGGGAAATGCAATATTCTTCCTTTTTAATATTTTGTAAAATATTTCATTCTATTAAGAGGGTTGAAAGCTAACTTTCTTCAACAATAAAAGACAAAGGAGTGGAAATAGGTGCTATATTTACAGATGGTCTCCAGCTTCCTTCTGTCTTCAGCTTAACTGCATTAACCTACCTTTAGATTTCTTTTATTTTCTGGAATGTACTCCATTTTTTCCCCAAGGAGAGATGGCTGTTCCATGTGTTGGGTTGCCTATTTCCTTCTCCTATGCCAGTGCTCTTTCCCACATACATTTTTGTTGTTTTACTACCACCCAATCCACTAGTGGTATTTTGTTTTTATTTTGGTATGACCACTATCGAGTAGACTTTCAAATGAAAACAGCCATCAACACACTCCAATCAACACCTAAAAAGCTACATACAACAGGCACCATATGAATACCACACACTAAACAACATATATTCTGCTAGAGAGAAGTTCTCCAAGGATGGGCTCCAGCACAAGACTGAAAACTTGTAAGACTAAACCTCTAGTCCCAGTGACCCAGCCAGATTGGATCCTGCAACATTATCCTGGGATACATGTAGGGGTGGACTGCTGGGGGTTCACAGGAATTCAGGAGAGCCCTTAGCTAAGATTCTGTGCAGTTCAGAGAACCCCCCAAATTGTTCTGACCCAAACCCTTGTCCAGTAAAACAAACATGAACCAAAGGGGACAGAAAAATTTTAATGATTCTTACGAATCCCTGGTTAAAAGGCTGCTGCAAATTAACTTTGATAAGCACAAACCTCGAGTCTGTCAAAAATAACAGATAAGGTTACCTAGAAATACTTTAATATTTTACATAAAAGTCTTCAAATACCAACTAAGATACTACAATGTCCATGAGGCTGAGTTTCAAAATGTCTTTGCTTCCTGCAAAGAACGTTCACCTCACAGCTGGATTTTACCTTCTTGAAACAGGAGCCATTACCTTGCAGCATTACTCCCGAGTCACCCGTGCTGTTGCGGCTGCTCTTTCCTACGAGCAGCCCTACACGCACGTGCACTTGGCACAGGCTCCTCGGGAACCTCCTCATCGCTGCTGCCAGCCCCCACAATCTCTGAAGGAAGCAGTCCACTCCCTAATGGTCCTGGCCTTGCTCTCCTCAGCCATCCACACCTGCTGCCAGCTAACCACAACACAAATCCCACTCCCACTCCTGGCTGGCGCCACCCTCCAGTCCCCTCCCCTCCCAGGAGTCCCCATGTGGCCCATTTTGGATGCAGGTAAGTGCAGGGCACATACGGAGGCTCGGGGAGGGTGAAAAATGGGACACCTGGAAATTTGGGAAGGCTGGAAATGGGCCTATTTCCTGCTTCCAGAGAGCCTCCGGAGCCTGGGAAGGCCATTTTTGCCCTCCCGGAGCATCGAGAAAAGCCTCTGGAGCCTGGGGAGGGCAAAAACGCCCCCCCCCCACCTCAATGGAGCAAAAGGCTAACTAGGCCACACCCACTATGGCCACACCCACCATGGCCACACCCACCCAGCAACCGGGCAGAGAACCCCTTGCTAAAAAATTTTAAGCCCACCCGTCACACATATATTCGCCTTCAATCGTGAAAAAGAGTTTTATCAGTTTCTCCCAACTTTGCATTCATTACTGCAGTTACACGGCAGAATCTTCCCTATAAATGTGTGCTTATGCACAAATTCCTTCAAGCAAACTGACTCTTGGCATATGATAGTATTGTAGGCTATTTCAACTCAGCTAACTTTGAATGATGTCTGGATGTGTGCCAAAATCTGTCTCTGGATGATAATTCTAATGTGTTTCAAATCCTGCTGTTGCAGTTCTAATTATTATTTTGTTTTAAGTTGGAACATCCCTCTTCTTGAACTTTCAAATAATTGTAACACAGATCCATGTTCAAAACAGGATTTTATTAGTTTCAGCAGGTGTGTCAAACTTATTTTTAAATCGGCATAAGATACGTCATAGTAGAATTATATTTACAAAACTACACATAGGATATCCAAGGATATCCTATGTTTTTAAAAATGAACATCTTGTCCCATTTACCTACTATAAGCCTGAGTATGTCTTTTTTTTTTTCTTAAATGGTGTTTTTAGTAAGAAAAAGACACAGATGCAATATGAAAGACAAATTATACCATCATTTGTTGGAAGATCGGCTCCACCAAGGATTGTCATCTCACGACATTCTCAATTTACCTTGCTAACTTGACTTGATTTATAGAGAATAACAGAGTTGGAAGGGACCTTGGAGGTCTTCTAGTCCAACCCCCAGCCTCGGCAGGAAACCCTACACCACTTCAGACAAATGGTTATCCAACATCTTTTTTAAAACTTCCAATGTTGGAGCATTCACAACTTGTTGTCAAAGACAAGTTGTTCCACTGGTTAATTGTTCTGTCAGCAAATTTCTCCATAGTTCTAAGTTGCTTCTCTCCTTGATCAGTTTGCACCCAGGGCTTCTTGTCCTGCCCTCAGGGGCTTTGGAGAACAGCTTGACTCCCTCTTCTTTGGGGCAGCCCCTGAGATATTGGAAGACTGCTATCATGTCACCCCTGGTCCTTCTTTTCATCAGGCTAGACATACCCAGTTCCTGCAACCGTTCTTCATATATTTTAGCCTCCAGTCCTCTAACTTCTACACTTCTACAGTTAGTTGAGAATCAAGAGAAAAGTGTTTATGAGTGGGGACAACTATTAGAAAAAAAAACCCAACACTTTCTAATGAACTCAGAAAAATGATAACTTAGTAAAAAGAGTAACTAATGGGAAAAAAAAGCCCACCGTGTATCTTTAACCTTTATGAATTTTTAAATTATAGCATTCTAGACTACTCTAAGTAGTATACAAAATCAGCATCCGTTGGCCAGCATAATAATAAAACAGGCTCAAATAGATAAGAAAAAGATTTTAAAAACACAATGGCAAACAACTCTGCCAAGAGAAAAATGGAAGGCAAAAGAGAAACTACCGTCTTCAAATATGTTCAGAACAGAGAATTAAGACAGCAAAATGCTAACAAGATTGACAAAGGAAATGCAAAAGAAAGAACCCAGTTTTGAACAACAAGATAAAAGAAGCTTGAAGCTTGAGATGAAATAGGAGTACAATCAGGAAATAAAAATTGAAACCAATCTCCAAAGAGAAATAAGCTGAGTGTAGTAGAATAGTATTTTGCATTTAAACATCTTTTTCTTTCCAGAGAGAAGATTGCTTTTTTCATGCCAGTTTTAATTGTGGGTTGGCAGAGATTTCACATTTACCTGCTACCTGTAATTTACTACTTTTTCCATGTAGTGATTAAGATGTCAATCCTATTGTTAGTTTCCTTGGAGTAAAGTTCTCCAGAGAGAATGAGACTTATTTCTGAACAACTAGATTTACAATAGTCACCCATATTTCCAACAGTTTCTGGAGGTATATGGGACTTGGAATCAGAAGAAAATCCAGGTTGAGGTAGAATAACTCTCACATAGGAAGACTGACAGAATGCATTCACAAAGCTAATCTTAAGCCCATGTCACACTGCACCAACGGATGCAAAGAGGATGTAAAACAGACAAAACAGCTTGCCATCCGTTGGTTAACGCGATGTACTCACTGCCTCCGTTTTGCTTCCTCTCTATCCGTTCAGCATCCGTTTATGGACGTTTCATCCGCTCAGAAAGTTTTGAGCTGCTCAAAACTTTTGTGCGGAAAATGTATCCAATTCGTCCGTTCTGCATCCGCTACGCATCCGCTACGTATCCGTTACGCATCCGCTATATCCGCTAGGCATCCACTGCGCATCCGCGCAACTCGCATCCGCTCGGACGGGAGGAAGGGAGGAAGCGGAACAGATGCAGAACAGATGCAGAACGGATGCCTAGCAGATGCAGCATGGAAACAAAGCATGTAAAACGGAAAAAACGTCCGCAGAGGGGACCTATCTCGGATATTAAGGATGTCTAGAGGATGCCTAGAGGATGCCTAGAGGATGCAAAGGGACACCTATACTGCCTATAAAAAGGGGGAGCAACACATCTGGATCTCACTTTCAGACCAGCAGCCCTGCTGCAGACATCTGCAGCCTTCATTTGACTCTTCCTCTTCCACAGCATCCAGTCATGTCCACCGTGGATCATAACAAAGTCCTTTTGGGAGCCACCATCCTTCTGCAACAGTGCGAAGCCATCTACAGGCTCTGTGAACTCTACTACGGGAAGAAAAAGAGGCGGCCAAAAAGCGTCTGGGTCCGAAGATGGATCGGGAGAAGAGCAGAGTACGGACTGTACAACAAGCTGATGGTGGAGCTGAGGAACGAAGACATTCGGGTGTTCCAGAACTTCATGAGGATGCCTCCAGCCATTTTTGACGAAGTTGTGCAGCGGCTGACACCCAGGTTGACCAAGGCAAACACCAACTTCCGGCCCAGCCTGGACCCTGGGCTCAAGGTGGCACTCACTCTGCGCCACCTGGCCTCAGGGACCACCTACAGGAGTATGCAGTATGGCTGGAGGGTGCCACACAACACCATCAGCATTGTGGTCAGAGAAGTGGTGCAGGCCATCATCGAAGAATACAAGGAGGAGCTCCTCCAGTGCCCCTCCACTGAAGAAGGCTGGAAGAAAGTTGCAGAGCAGTGGTATCAGAAGTAGAACTTCCCCCACACCGTTGGAGCCATAGATGGCAAGCACGTGGCCTGCAAAGCTCCAGCC
This sequence comes from Laticauda colubrina, assembly GCA_015471245.1. Lineage (NCBI taxonomy): Eukaryota > Metazoa > Chordata > Lepidosauria > Squamata > Elapidae > Laticauda > Laticauda colubrina. The sequence continues at coordinate 29,557,456 of BLBF01000039.1, forward strand.
AACTCGGGGTCCACTTATTTCAACTCCAAGGGCTTCTTCAGCATCATCCTCTTCGCTATGGTCAATGCTGACTACAAGTTCATGTACATCGATGCTTCAGGCAACGGCTCATCTTCAGATGCCCAGGTATACAACGCCAGTCACCTCAAGGAGGGGCTGGAACGCAACCTCATCGTGGGCTTCTCAGATCCAGAACCCCTGCCCAACGACACACAAGATGTGCCCTACTTCATCGTGGGGGATGACGCCTTCTCCCTCACAACCTACCTCATGAAGCCCTACACCTCCAAATACCTCACCCGTGAAGAGAGGATCTTCAACTACAAGCTGTCCAGGGCAAGGCGGGTGGTGGAGAATGCCTTTGGCATCCTGGCCAACAGGTTCCAGGTATTTCTCACCACCATGCAGCATCGCCCAGAGACCATGAGGAGGATCATGGAAGCTTGCTGCATCCTGCACAATCTCATGCGCACCCGCTACCCAGTCTTGCAGAACAGGCTCGTGGACCTCCAACAAGGCAATGGGGACATGGAGCCTGGGGAATGGAGGCAAGGGCGAAACCTGATAGACACTCAGGATGTGCAAGGCCCCAACAGAGCCTCACTTGAAGGGAAGAAGCAGCGTAACCTCCTGAAACACTGGTGCAACTCCCCAGCTGGAGCAGTGGAGTGGCAAGACAGGATGGTAGATGCTTAATGGATGCTTCCTTCAGCCTGTCTCATCACACTGATGAGATTGGGCCATGTATGTTGGGTTGGCCTACAATGAACAGGGCATTTAATAAAGAGTTGCGTTTATGTTCAAATGTGTGGATCAATGCTTACATTGTTATTGATAATAAAGGGCCAAAGGTATGGCAGCTGGGAGGGTGGACCATACAGTCCCACTATGCTTGCACTGGAGGTTTATCTATCCCACAGCTATTACCCATCCCAAAGGTATCCCTGCCCATCCCACTGCTATCTTAATCTATCCCACAAGCATGCAAAGGCTTAAACCATTTCTAAAAGTTTCCACCAAGACTTTATTAAAAAAAGAAACGAAGCAAGTGTATGAATCAAAAATAGACTTTATTAACAAGAAGCTATAAAACAAAAATGAGTCTCTGGCACTCCTCTTGGTTGCTCAGTCTCAGGGGTGAAGGGTCCAGATGCTGTGGAGGTGGCTGGTGCTGGAGTGCTTGTCATCAGCTCCTCCAAAAGCAGAAGCAGCAGAAACCCCAGCCCCAGAAGAGCGAGTCCGTGCTGCAGAAGCCCCAGCAGAACCAGAGTGAGGGCCAGGGGGCGGGATGGTAGCCCTGTCCCTCTTGCAAAGGCTGGCAGCAGATGGCTGAGGCTTGCTGTGCTTCCGCATGGTTGTGGGGTTGCTGGCTGGCAGGGAGGCTGGCAGGAACCAAGGCTGGCAGGGAGGCTGGCACCAAGGCTGGCAAGAAGGCTGGCAGGCAGGCTGGCAGGCAGGCAGGCACCAAGGCTGGCAGGCAGGCATGAATCAAGGCAGGCAGGCAGGCAGGCACCAAGGCTGGCAGGCAGACTGGCTGGCAGCAAGGCTGGCTGGCAGGCAGGCAGCAAGGCTGGCAGGGAGGCTGGCAGCAAGGCTGGCAGCAAGGCTTGCAGGCAGACATGCAGGCAGGACAGGCAAGGCAGTCAATGTGTCTGGAAGCAGGTCTTTCCTCTGAATGGCGACCTGCTTCCGACCTGCTTCCGTTATATCCGCGGGGCTGACGCAATGCATCCTCCCCGCATGCGCAATTAACGCTCGGCATCCGCTGTGCATCCGCTGTGCATCCGCTTCATCCGCTGTGCATCCGCTGTGCATCCGCTTCATCCGTTCCGCATCCGCTTTGCTGAGGTCCCCCGGAAGCCTAGCGGATGTGCCATCTGCTCCCATCTGCTTCCATCCGCTGGGCTTCCGTTCCGCATCCGCTTTCCATCCGCCCTGCGTCCTCCCCACGTCCGTATTATCCGCTCTGGTTATGCAAATTTTTGCCCCTTCTGAGAGCGGATAACAATGGATGGAACATTTTTCTTGTCCGTTGTGTCTGTTTTGCATCCGTTGGGCAGTGTGACAGGGTCTTTAAGTCTCTGGAGAAGAAAGGTGATTTATCACAGGAAGGAGGTTTAAACCTATACCAGTAATTGGTAATTCTCTATTTGGGGTAATAGAGTAGTAAACTGGATGTAACTGGAAAGCTCATAAGCCTGGTCTGAAAGGCAAGAGCCTCTTTCTATCATTGTAAGTAATTACGGATAGGTTAATCCTTCATAAATTTGTTGAGTTCCATTTTAACACCACCAAATTTGGCTGCTATCACCACAATTGCTGGCAGTGAATTCCAGCGTTAAATTATGCAAAAAAGGTGGTTACTGCTTAGCAAGCAGCAGGAGTTCAAAGACCAAGAATTAAAAATACCTAGGGGTTTCTTTGCCCTATGCAAGGGGAGAAACCTTCTCTTCAAAGGCCAAAAATAAATTGATGTTCTGAAAGAAACAGAGGTTTAGGTGGGGGGAAAACATCAAAGCCCTCTCTAAATCTACCCTAAAATAGAATAGAATAGATTTTTTTTTGTTGGCCAAGTGTGATTGGACACACAAGGAATTTGTCGTGGTGCAAATGCTCTCAGTGTACATAAAAGAAAAGATACATTCGTCAAGAGTCAAGAATCATCAGGTGCAACACTTAATAATTGTCATAGGCTACAATAAGCAATCAAATCTTACTAGGAAACAGTCCATATAAATCGTAAGGATACAAGTGACAAAGATACAGTCATACAGTCACAACTGGGAGGGGATGGGTGATAAGGAGTGATGAGAAGATTAAAAGTAATAATAGTGCAGTCTTAGTAAATAGTTGGACAGTGTTGAGGGAATCATTTATTTAGCAGAGTAATGGCGTATGGGGAAAAAAACTGTCCTTGTGTCTTGTTGTTCTGGTGTGCAGGGCTCTATTGCATCATTTCGTGGGTAGGAGAAACAACTTATGTCTGGGATGTGAGGGGTCTGTAGATATTTTCACAGCCCTCTTTTTGACTCGTGCAGTATACAGGTCCTCGGTGGAAGGCAGGTTAGTAGCCATTGTATTTTCTGCAGTCCTAATGACTCTCTGAAGTCTGTGTTTGTCTTGTTGGGTTGCAGAACCAAACCAAGCAGTTATAGAGGTGCAGATGACAGACTCAATAATTCCTCTGTAGAAGGAATTATATTAAGGCAGCCTTTATCTTTAAAGAGCTCTACTGTAGAAAGAGTCAATGACCTCCTAGAACAGTGGTGGCTAACCTTTTTGGGCTTCTGTGCCAACAATTGTGTGCATACTTGCATGCCAGCACCCAGAAGGCAATGTGCACATGCCCCCATGCACCCTGCGCATGCACATGCAATCTCCCCCACTGCCCCCTTACCTGCACTGCACCTCCCTGATTTTTGACCCGTTTGAGGCCTTTTTTGGCCTCCCAGAGGCATGAGGACAGCTTTTGCAGACTGAAAAATGGGCCCGTTTTGTCACTTCCGGTATTTCTGGAAATATAGGAAGTGATGAAACGGGCCTATTTTTCAGCTTGCAAATCCTGCAGAAGCTGTCCGCAAACCTCTGGGAGGCCGAAAATCAGCTGGGAGGCGCATGTCTGCAGTAAGGTAAGTTTGCCTGCACCTCACATGCCAGCACAAATGGCTCTGTGTGCCAACAAAGTCCTAGAAGAAGCTTTCCGATTTTTGTTGAGTAGATCCTTTCCCTAGATTGATGAGGTGTCAGGCAGCATCTGTGATCTACAGCGTGCCAAAATTAAAGAAGTAGGCACTACTACAGAGAGGCTTTCTTAGGAAAGGCAAACCCCTGTCTTAAATAAAATTTAAAATTAAAGACAATTGGATAGTCTTGGATCTGACTCATTATCCTGCCCGTTGGAATTGTTTTCCCTGCATCTAAGGAGGACATTTTGTCATCTTTTGATCTGGTCATAAATTATATTAATGCATCCGGATATATTGCCCTCTCTGCTAAAACACCTGTACATTGTGAAAGTCTGAGAAGCACAATGACTCATACTTCACAGGATACTGGATAGACAGACTCTTATATATGTCTGGTAATGACAAGGACATTCCAACCACATTTAGATCACGACCTCAAGTTAGAAAAACTTCATCTTATTACCGTTTCCCGAGAGAATTTTTCTGCAATCCCCCCCCCCCCCCATTTGTAAGTTTCTGTCTAATTCAGCACATTTCAACCTCAGCAGCTTGGTAGCTGTGCTTTCTCTCTTTTAAGATACCTGAAATATAGATAGCCCTTGCCTGACAGTCACTGAGCAAGCGTTCAAAATTATGATGGGGAACCCCACAAAAGGTACTTGAAAACTGGATTTGAAGTCCTGACAGCTGCTCCTCCCCCTTTCCCTCCGAAACCAGAGCAGACACAACATCTGCAATTCATTTTCTCTCTTTCGGTTTATATATTTGCTTCCTTCCGAAACATCGGATCTGAACGCAGGCAAACCAGTGGTGGTATTCAGCTGGTTCGCACTAGATCGGGCGAACCGGTAGCAAGAATTTGGCACGGGTCACCGAACCGGAAGTAAGTTCTGGCTGGCCAAACCCCCTACCCGGTCACCCTCCCACCCGATGCTCACTCACCGCACCCACCTGCCTGACATTCGCCTAAGATATTTCTTTTTTTCCCCTCCCGATAATCACCTGTAGATAACATCGGCTGTGCCGGGATTCCCCTCGCTGAGGCCCAGGAAGGCAAAAAATGGAGGGAGGAGCTCAGGCCCCCCCCTCCATTTTTTGCCTTCCAGAGCCCCAGAGGAGCCTTGGGGGAGCAAAAATGCCCCCCCCCCAGAGGCTTCTCTGAGGCTAGGAAGCTCCCAAAACGGAGCTTGGAGGGGTGCTGCATGTCTCTCCCATGCTCTGTTCCTTTTCTTCCTGAGCCCCAAAGGAGCTTTCGGGGAGCAAAAATGTCCCGTCCCCCCCAGAGGCTCCTCTGTGGCTAAGAAGCTCCTCAAAATGGGTGGGGAGCTGCAAAAAAAGCCACGTCCACCCAGTCACATGGCCACGGCCACTAAGCCATGCCCACGGAACCGGTAGTAAAAGTTTTTGAATACCACCACTGAGGCAAACCTGCCAATAAGCATCATAAACTCAGATCAGTTCTGGATCCAGAATGCAAGGGGGAAAACCCAGGAAGGGGGTACACCCTCATTAAGATGACTTCTTATTTCCAGATTGGTTTCTGCATCCCTTTCAAGTCAGGAGGGGCGACTTTAAGTGGCCTAGCTTTTAAGCTCATGTAGAACCTGTCCTATCGTCCCCATGTTTATATGTTTATATGGTCAAGTTTATTCTTATACCTATTATTATCTTGTAAGCAACTGACAAATCAAATAAATAAATAACCAAACTGCTTGAAAGTTTTCTGAATTTGGTTGCCTTTCCAAGGGCATGATGCGCACAGGGCATAACCAGTGCTTTATAAGTGTGTGTGAATAATCTGCTATTCTTTGTTGTCCTGCTTTATTTTCTCTGATTATTACCTGCCTTGATCTGTTTCAAAGGGATAGAGTAGAGTGGAATGGAGTGGAGTGGAGTAGAGTAGAGTAGAGTAGATAGAGTAGAGCAGAGCAGAGCAGAGCAGAGCAGAGCAGAGCAGAGCAGAGCAGAGCAGA
>BLBF01000039.1:29563124-29605511 GCA_015471245.1 Laticauda colubrina
GAGCAGAGCAGAGCAGAGCAGAGCAGAGCAGAGCAGAGCAGAGCAGAATGATGGAATGTAGAATGGAATAGAATAACAGAGTTGGAAGGGACCTTGGAGATCTTCTAGTCCAGCCCCTTGCTTCAGCAGAAACCCTATAGCAGTGATGACTAACTTTTTTGTTATCGCATACTGAAAGTGCATGCGTCCATGCTCGTGTGCACAAATGCATGCCTGCACCCATGATGCAATGCACGCATGACACTCCATACTCCCACCCCTCTTGCATACGTCTGCAAACCCCCCATGCTACCTCCTCCCCCCCAGCGCATGCACACCTGTCTCCTGCATGCACACCGCCTCCCGTGCATGTGTGGCAAATGCCTGAAAATCAGCTGGCTGGTGGGAGGTGTGCGCACATGCGCAGTGGAACTGAGCTGGGGCGACGGCTTGCATGCCGGCAGAGATGGCTCTGCGTGCCACTTCCAGCACGCATGTCATAGGTTCACCATCATGGCCCTATATCATTTCCGATAAATGGTTATTTCATCTTAAAATCTTCCAGTGTTGGAGCTTTTACAACTTTTGGAGGCAAGTTGTTCCACTAATGAAATGTTCTCAGTGTCAGGAAGTTTCTTCTTACTTCTTAGTTGCTGGTCTCCTTGATTAGTTTTCAATATTGTTCCACTGGTGGGAATCAAATTTTTTGACTACTGGTTCTGTGAATGTGGCTTGGTGGGCATGACAGGGGAAGATTACTGCAAGATCCCATTCCCTCCCCACCCCACTAACCTGCTTTCCAGCTCCCTTCTCCTGTGCAGGGCAACAAAAGAAGACCCAGCCAATTAGCTGGGACTCAGGAGGTGGAGCAGCAGGGCCTTCAGCAGCAGGGCTTTGAGGGCCTTGGGGCTGGTCCACCACAGCAGCAGCAGCAGTAGGTTCAGAGTCAGTGCCAGGGGGTGGGATGCTGGTTCTGTCCTTCTTGCCAGGGCTGGAATGAGTAGGCACCGGCTTCCTCTTCTTGCCTGACTGACAAACCATGGTGTTTCTGCTAGATGTATGTGGCAGCACGTCTTTCCCCCGTATGCTGACTGCATGCATGCTGCATCTTTTTATATCCGTGAAGCTGACGCTATTCATACTCCCCGCATGCGCAGTGAACGCTTTGTATCCGATATACATCCGCACATCATCCACTTTGTTTCCTATAGGCATCCGTGATGCATCCGCTTCATCCGCTATGCATCTGCCCCTTCCGCTATGCGTCTGCTTCGCAATTCTCCCTGGAATCCCTTCGGATGTGTCATCCACTTCCATCCGCTGTCATCCGCTAGGCTTCCTGTGAACATCCGTTTAACATCCCCGCTACGTACTACCCACGCCCGTTCTTTTCCATTCTGTTTATGCAAATTTTCACCACTTTTTGGAGCGGATGACAATGGATGGAGCCACCCCCGAAATTTTGCTCGTCCGCTGTGTCCTTCATGCATATGTTTTGTGTCCGTCAGCCAGTGGGACTGGGCCTTAAGAAACTATTCTAGTTTTCATCCACGGAGACAAAGAAACACCTTAGTGTCTGGAGGAATATCCAGGTTTAATACCTTTATGAGCTGAATACCTTATGAAAATACCTTATGAAAATACCTTATGAAAAGGGTCAAGCCCATCCAGATTTCGGGAGGGAGAGGGGAATTGGGGGAGAAGAGATACAGTTCCAATCCAAGCCAATACTTGGATACTTATTTTAGACCAAGAGTCTTCAAACCTGACAGCTTTAAGACTTGTGGACTTCAACTCCCAGAATTCCTGAGCTAACATGACTGGAGGAGGAATGCTGGGTGTTGAAGTCCACAAGTCTTAAAGCTGTCAAGTTTGAAGACCCCTTGTTTTGGATGGTAGGGCTACAAAACTCCACAAGGTCACAAGATGGCTGCGAAAAAATTTTCTCCACACGTGGCCCAGATTTTTGCAGGAAGTCCTAAAAATGCAACAGTTGTCAGGCATGGAAGACCAGATCCACGCATGAAGGTTCAATTCAACTCGTTGATTGATTGCTAAAAGCCTATGCACAGGAATCTTCTCAACTCAATGCACCTGCTTGGAATTAGGCAAGGGTCAATGGAATTCAATGCAGGTTGGACTTAATTTGCTTGTGACTATGTGGGGATTCTAGGCTGGTCTCTCTTTTGACTCCACCTCTGGGTTCTGCCATTTTTTCTCCTACAGCAACTGTTTTAAAAGTGCAAATGAAGAACAGTCCTGGAGAGTTCTGCATAACACTGCTCAATTTTGCACTTTCCTTTCCCTGTGGTGTAGCTGACCAAAGACGGCTGAGTACACAGACTGAGGATCATGCCTGAAAAACAAATCTGAGCTAAAGGTCTATGAGGAATTATATCACTTCCTTATATTTTCTCTAAGGGCAAAAGATTAGAGAATATGAGTCAGCCTGGGGCGGGAAAACAAAAAGCTGAACTGTGAAAGAGTTGAGTTGCTTTTTCTCTGTACATTTTTTTTAAAAGATTGACTGCTGAATCTGTACAAGAGTGAAGGCATGCTTTTTCTGACCTTATTTTTTCCAAACCCCTCTTCCCTTATTTCTATTACTTCTTGCTATTAATCATGAATAAGTCTAATGATTAATCCCTGATGTAATGATGTATAAAAATGTGGTGGAGAATTTTAAGTGGAAAAAGTCTAAATATAATTGTGTGTTTTTATCACTTGGGCTTGGTTGAAACAGTGGACCTTTCAAAAGAAGGGAGGGAGGGAGGGGAGGAGGAGGAGGAGGAAGGAGAAGAAGAAGGAGAAGGAGAAGGAGAAGGAGAAGAAGTTTTCAAAGGTTGTTTTAGGAGGCCATCTAAAATCTTTTCCAATAAGAAAGACTAGTTGCAGGAAATACCAGCTGGGAAGCATTAGATCAGGGGGCTATTTCAGTGTACAGCTCTAGTGATCTGGAATATTCCCATCATGGTTTGTTCAGTTATTCTCCATTTGAAAGAGGAGAATGAAGAGGATATACACCACAGCAGAAAATAGATTAAGTAATTCCTAATTAGAGACAACGAGACTTCGACTGCAAATCCCATTTGATCACTAACGTGGCCTAGACAGAGATCCCCTTGATCTGGAGCCCTGATCTGGTGATCCTATCATAATCCCAATGCTTTCATCCCAGAAAGAGGAATTAAAGTTACGGGCTGGCTTTAAGGTAAGATCTTTCGGAAAAACATCCAAGTGCTGTTCCCACAAGCAGGACAACTGATCTGCCCATTTTAGAAAGCAAAGAGCTAAAACCAATCAAGATTGGGATTAAAATATGTTGCCTGATTGACCCAGGCAGAAACAAACTGCCACAAGCCATAATCAGATAAGGAGGAAGAAATGGTAGAGTTAAACCCTAGAATTTAGTTTATTTGCAGAGCTCTTGATGGCTTGATAGTGCTTCCTTATCTGAAATAAAAGCCGTTTCTTTATTGGACCCACATTCTGGATTCTTCATTGTTCATGAATAAAAATGTGAATTCAAGATTTATTGCTGAACCTTGGCTGATGTTCTCAACTTAGTTTTGCAGATGCCTCCCATGGACTAAATTTCTTGACAAATCCAGGCTAGCTATCACCACTTGCTCTTACATGTGCCGTCATTGCAGGAACATAATGCTCATCCATGATGGGAAAAGCAGGATTTGTTTCCAGATTTTTTTTTAATTAATGAAGGAAAACAGGGAAGGTTTTCTTGATAGTTTAGCTGCCCTGTCCTGAAAAGAGAGAACGAAAGACAAATAATAGAATTTCTAAAATATGTACAGCCTATATTTTATGCATCCTTTAATTCAGTTTGACTGGTATTAAGCAGGGAGATTTTGGCCACTCAAGAAGTTGGCAATATGATAACCTCAATTATATTTTCCAGGAAGATGTGGTTTAATTGGGGTTTTCCCCCCTCCCCCATTATTTAATACATTTTCTGTGCACAGCCAGAAATGTGGACATTCACATGTCTGCAGTTTTCACTTTTTCTGTTCTAGAAGCATTTACATTTTCTCCTGTTCTTTCTTGTGGCTAAGTATTGGAGGGGGGAGGATAGATTGCTCAATTGAGGTCTCCAGCCTGAGACTCAAAATACTCTTTTTTTTTTTTTTTTCCTGGTTAAAACTGGTTTTCTTGCAAGCGTGATTCTGAAGCAAGATAATTTAGCCACCCTTCCGGGATGATGGGCTACTCACCAAGCAACCCTTGCAAACTGGAAGTGCAATAGGTCAGGAGGTGAATTCAGCTGGGGAGTGGAGGAGAATGGATTGCATTAACAGCAGAAACCTAACTGGCCCTCAGTCAGAAATGCAGACATTAGTCCAAAAACTGATTTTTAGGCAGAGGAATTGATTTTCCCTGAAGAGCCTTTCTTTATACCAATGGTTGTCAAATGGTCGGCTGGGGATCATTGGTGGTCCCTGAGAAAATTTTAATGGTCCACAGAGAAATGTCCCCCTCAAAGCAATTAATCTAAGTTGCGTGGGAATACACTGTCCACCCACTGCCCCCCACCCTTCAGACGAATGCAAACCTTACTTTGAGTAGAGCCATGCGAGGTGGAACTGGAAGGTAAGATCAATGGCAGGGGAGGGAAATCTGCTCCAGGGTAGCTTGCTGATGTTGATGAGAAAGTCAGTCCTATATTCCAGAGATGCAGTAGTCACAAGACTGGCCCTTTGGTCACCCCCGGAGCTCCTCCAGTCCATGGCAGGCCGGTGGACCCGGGTGGAGGAACAGCTGCTCCAGGATAACCAAAGGGTCAATCTTGTGACTAATGCAGCTCTGGAACATGGGACCGATTTTCCCACCAATGTCAGCAAGCCACCATCAGTCAAAATTCATATTAGTGGTCTGTGGGATTTGAAATTATGAGTTTGGTGGACTCCAAGGTCCAAAAGGTTGGCGACCCCTTCTTTAAACCAAAGGCTAAACTACTGTGTGCGTATGGGTTCAAAAAGATAATAAGGGCAAATTAGGGTTGCAACTCCAATACAGTAAGAGAATATTCATGGTATTCTCTTCCCGTATCAAGGACTAGCTCAATACCCATGCTTCACTACAAAACTATGTGATCGGGCTTAGTTTTTGGGGAGGAAAATAAGGGGGTAAAATTGTGCCTCTGCCGACCAGCATTAATCGGTGTTCATCTGGTTAGCGTTCTATCAGTAGTGTGAGAGAGTACAGAGCTATTTGGAACAGTGGTGCATTTCAAAAAATTGTTACTACTGGTTTGGTGGGTGTGGCTTGATGGACGTGCTTTGCACACGTGCATACACTTTGCGCGTGCAGCAAATGCGCATTTTGCATAGGTGCAGAGGCGTTTTGGCCCACCTCCTGCAATCCTGCACTCTCCCGGTTGTTTCAGCAGCTGCCGCGCAGCAATTGCTGTGCCGTGCAAAGCAGCTGCGCTTCAAAAGCAGGATATAGAGGTTAGTATGGGAACCCAGGCAGGCAGGTGGGTCCGACAGCAGAGCTGCGGAGAGAACCGGATCGGTCTCCACTGTTCATCGACGCTACCAGCTCAGCAGAACCAGGCCAAACTGGTAGAATACTACCATTGGTTTGGAAACAGAAATAGTATTTGCTGTGTGAGCAAGAAGGAGACAGCAAGGAGCCTGGGCGTGGCTTAGCTCAACTGTTCTGTACTAAAGCTGCTTGGTGCTGTGAAAATAAAACTGAAACACCTCTCCTCTGCTTGTGTTTTGCACTTGGAACAGATTTCTTTTCAGGTGGGGAGGGGGAGTATTTTAAGTCCAGGTGTGTTATGTGAGAGAAAGAGGGTGAAGACACAGACCCTCCCTAATAGTTCAGAGAGAACAGGTAGTTCCTGAATTACAACAGTTCACTTAGTGACCATTCAAATTTACAACGGCACTGAAAAAAAGTGACTTATGACCATTTTTCACACTTCTGACCATTGCGGCATCTCCATGGTCATGTGATTTAAATACAGATGCTGGGCAGGTGGTTCATATTTATGATGATTGCAATATCCCCGGGTTTTGTGATCTTCTGACAAGCAAAGTCATTGGGGAAGCAGATTCACCTAACAACTGTGTTATTGTTTTCACAATTGCAGTGATTCACTTAAGAAATGTGGTAAGAAAAGTGATAAATTGACTAAACAAAGTGTTGTGGTTAGCCGGCAGCAGGTGTAGACAGCTGAGTAGAGCAAGGACTCAGATGGGGCCAGGACCATTAGGGAGTGGACTGCTGCCTTCAGAGATTGTGGGGGCTGGCAGCAGCAATGAGGAGGTTCCCGAGGAGCCTGTGCCAAGTGCGCATGCGCGCAGGGCTGCTCGTAGGAAAGAGCAGCTGCAGCAGCACAGGCGACTCGGGAATAATGCTGCAAGGTAATGTCCCCTCCTTCAAGAAGGTAAAAGGCATCTGTGAAACAAACATACTTTGCAGAAGGCAATGATGTTTTGAAACTCCAGCCTCGTGGACATTCAAGTATCCTGAGTTTGTATTTGAAGATTATTGAATTGCAAATTATTTCTTGTCTGTTATCTTTTGGAAAGTCTCACACAGTTTCGCAAGACTTGTGCTTATCACAGGTAATTATTTTGTAAAAGCATTACAAGCAGTGGTGGCATTCAAATAATTTAACAACCGGTTCTCTGCCCTAATGATTTCTTCCAACAACCAGTTCACCAAACTGCTCAGAAAGTTAACAACTGGTTCTCCCGAACTGGTGCAAACTGGCTGAATCCCACCACTGATTACAAGGTTTCTGTTCTATTTGGATTGTGTTTGATTTGTTGGAAAAGGGCGTGGGTCAGAATATAAAGCAATATAAATTTTGGGCTCAATTGTGGTCGGATTACCTGTATATTGTAGATGCAGATAGTAGAGTGCTTCAGTTTGGCAAGATTCTGTCTATAGGTGTGGAACAATAGATAATTCAGCGTGGAAGATTTACCACATATCCTTTTTTTTTTTTTTCTTTTCAGTTTTTGTGCCTGACCTCCTCCTTCCAATTAAGGAAAATGTGTCTGCCAGTGTTTGCAAAACTCAGCTTAAATAAATTTAAGGTACATTTCGGTTGTGAAATAGAACATACTTCTACAAGAATTTATCCCTGAGTGTGAGATAAATAAGGAGCAATGTCTGCACCACTCAAAGTGTGTTTGCTTATGCATAATTTTCCTCAGTTTCAATTTTATACTCAAAAGAAACTGCAGGGGAATGTGGTGAACCTTAATGATGCATTGTTTTGTTGAGTCATCTGTTACTCAGGCACCTTTACATGCACCATCTCTGGAGGCCTTCAAGAAAAGATTGGACATTTTGACTGGGATGCTGTAAGGTCTCCTTCTTCTGATCAGGAGGTTAGACTAGAAGACCTCTAAGGTCACTTCCAGCCATCTGATTCTATGATTAGAATCTTTCTCCTTGTTTTGGGGTGCCATTACTGTTTAAGTAGGCTATCCCTATCTCACAAAATGAAATTCAATGTGGATAAAAGTAAAGTCTTATACTTAGGCAACAAGACTTAGACTGTGTGGAGACTCCTGGGAGGGGTGGGGAGGGATGGGAGGGGCAGGTGGGGGATTTGGCGGTTTGCCGAACCAGCCATAACAGTAGCTAGGGATTCGCCCGAACCCGTAGCAGCCCACCTCTGATTCCAACTGGGAGAAGGGTTGGAGTGAGTTTCAAAAATTTTAGCAATGGGTTCTCGACCCGGTTGCTGGGTGGGTGTGGCCATTGTGGGAGTGGTCTAGCTGTCCTCCTGCACCACGGGCACTTTCTTTGAGCTTCCAGAAGGGCGAAAACAGCCACCCCGGGCTCCGGAGGCTCCGTGGAATCTGAAAACAGGCCCATTTCCAGCCTTCCTGAACTTCCTGGAGGCCCATTTTTCACCCTCCCCGAGCCTCCATGTGTGCGCCCTGCACATAGCTGCATCCAAAATGGGCCACGTGAGGACTCCTGGGAGGGGCGGGGCAGGGCAGGGCAGGCGTGGGATTTGGAGCTGCACAGAATTTTAGCTAGGGGCTCTCCCGAACCCCTGAGAACCCCCAGCAGCCCACCCCTAACTTAATGTATGAAAAATCTGCTAGTTTTTTTACCCATCACTTTGGAGAGAAGTCAGGGAGAACATCCCAGACTGAAATACAAGTAATAAATGAAAGAGATCCCTCGCCCATAGGGAGATTAAGGTTCATGCTGGTGGTTTTTGGATAACTCAAAGAACCCACAGCAAGGAGAAAGATCCGAAGGAAGGCTAAACAACTGACAAACCCAGCAAAGCTCTGAAAGAAAGATGGCTCCACAGGGAAGATTATACGTCTTACACAAACCAGAGTCTTGAAACCAAGCTAGAAGAAAAAAAAATTTTTTTTTTTGGCACAAAAAAAAATGGGTCTTTGATCTTGCTGCAAAACAGTGAGCAACCTCACTATATATCCCATATATAGGATATATCCTTGAATATATTCTATGTATAAACCTATATATCCTTGATGTTCAGGACTTTTGGAGGCAGGAATGGAAATTCCTGGGGCTGACCTACTCAGCTAGACTTCAGATTTATGAGCGAGTTCCATGTGATCCTTTTGGAAAAACTGTCTGGATTTAGAGAACATTGTGCATACTGTCTACTGGGTTGTTTAATGATGATTTGACTGGGCAGCTAGGGTGAAGATTGGCATCTTGGCTTTCATCCTGAGCCATCTGAAGTGAGTGGAGCTCATTTTTCTCTGTCATAATTCACATTTGTATATGGGTCATCAACTTTTTTTTTTTTTTTAATCTTGGCTCAATTGCTGGCTCAGGGTAAAAATCTAAAGGTTTATAGCTCTAATTTGCATTAAGGGGGTGCATTTGGGCTATACAGAATAAGGAGAAGGGACTATTTTAATGCCAATTCAAGAAAGGTGAACTTTAGCCTGCCTTACCCCGAGGGCCCAGACTGGAGAAAATGACAGCAATGTCATAGGACCTCAGCAGAAAGCAGAAGTTTCTTGTGCTGAAAAGGCTCTTAGCTCTTATTTGAACCCAGTCTTGAGAAAGAACCTTGGAGAGGTTTCTAAGTTGGTAGATGACTAGTCCAAGACATCAGTTTTAAGAGATGACTATGTGTCCATAACGAATGTGCTTAATCTTTTTCCTAGTCTCATCACTCGATGATCCTTTCATCCTTTCAGTAAATGTGGGTTTTAAAAAAAATTCTTGCAAGAGAGGTACTAGCCAATTGCAGATCAGCAGGATATCTGGGAATGAGTAAAAGTGGCAAGTTTTGGGACAAAACGAAGGCCATTGTAATTAACTAAAAGCAAAACAAACAGCATCATGAATTATGGATGTTGAAATTAAATAATTTCTAGGATAACTGAAGAACAACAATTAACAATCCTATAAAACAGTCAAAGACAACATGACTGATTAAAAGATCACCATTGGCCAACTTGGTTCAACCAAGAAGAGAGAGGCAATACATTAAACCTGCCATGGCAAAAGCATACACTAATATTTAACAGAAGGAATTTGATAGCACCTTGTCAAACACAGCTAATTAAAAGGCACAAGATTTTGTGAGTTAAACATGATGAAGTAAGTTGCAGCTCATATACAGGTCAGGCATGAATAAGAGGTGTCTCTGTTGAGATCAAAGATTGAAAGAGTTGATTATTGCTACTTCTAATAGGTAGAAGAATCTAATCAACTAATTGTCAAAACTAAATTGGCGCTTCATCGGGGTCACATATACATACATAAAGCTACATATGGCAAATCTAGACAGCATACTAAAAAGCAGAGACATCACCCTGCCAACAAAAGTGTGTATAGTCAAGGCTATGGTTTTCCCAGTTGCAATGTATGGCTATGAAAGTTGGAGCATAAGGCTGAGCACCAAAGAATGGATGCCTTTGAACTAGGGTGCTGGACTCCTGCAAGTCCTTTGGACTGCAAGGCAATCCAACCAGTCAGTCCTAGAGGAGATCAACCCTGACTGCTCTTTAGAAAGCCAGATCCTGAAGATGAAACTCAAATACTTTGGCCACCTCATGAGAAAGAAGGACTCAATGGAGAAGAGCCGGGAAATGCTGGGAAAGATTGAGGCAATAGAAGAAGCGGACGGCAGAGAGGAAGGTGGCTGAATGGAGTCACTGAAGCAGTTGGCATGAGCTTAAATGGACTCCAGAAGATGGTAGAGGACAGAAAGGCCTGGAGGAATGTTGTCCATGGGGTCATGATGGTTGGATATGACTTCGCAACTAACAACAACAACAAATAGATAGGTAAAATAGTCTAGTCAACTAATGGTCAAAGTTAAATTGCCGCTACATAAGGGTCAGTGGAATTTAGGAGGGGCTGGATTTAAGTCTCTTGTGGCAATATAATGACTCCAAATTTATGACCTGTTTAACTCCGCCTTCCAGCTCAGCTTGCTTTTCTTCCACACAAAAAGTTTATACTGTTTAAGAAACTTGTTAGTCAAGGTGACACCCAGTGGTGGAATTCAAAATTTATTACTGGTTCTGTGGGCATGGCTTGGTAGGCATGGTATGGTTTGATTGGCATGGTGTGGCTTGGTAGGCGTGGCTTGGTGGGCGTGGCTTGGTGGGCATGGCAGGGGAAGGTTACTGCAAAATCCCCATTCCCTTCCCACCCCACTAACCTGCTTTCCAGCTCTGTTTTCCTGTGCAGAGCACAAAAGAAGACCTAGCCAATCAGCTGGGACTTGGGAGGCAGAGAATAGATGGGGGCAGGGCCAGTCAGAGGTGGTGTTTGCCAGTTCTCCGAACTACTCAAAGTTGCTGCTACTGGTTCTCCAGAACTGGTCAGAACCTGCTGAATACCACCTCTGGTGCCACCACATTTTTCCTGATTGTTTGCTATCATAGGCTAAGTAAGACAACTTTCCTCCTAACCATGACATTTAATAGGTGATTTTTAATAGCTTAAAAATGATGAGGAAAGGCTAGAAATGAACTCTCTTCTACCATTCAACAAATCAGTTTATAAATGCCTCTGATAGAAATTTCATCACGAAGTCCAGCAGTTCTGCAGAACTTCAGATGGTTTCTGCGCCACGACCGCCAAGGAGGAAGGGTGGAATTTTCTACATTTCTTTCTTGCCGTCTGATGGTAATTTAGTGTCCCAGTCTAGATCTGCTTGTCCACCATAATGTGTAGCAATCGTGTCTTATTCACTGAGAGCATTTTTACCCAGCTTTTCTGTCCAAAAATAGTCGCCTTCCAACTCCAGAAACCAATGGAGATTATTTATTGCCATCAATTCCTGTAAAACACTCTGGCATGCTTTAAACTCATTTTTTTCCCCTTCACTTTTCTATTTTATTTAAGCTTCTCAGTTTTGGAGCTGGTTTGCTTGAGATCAAGCAACAGACTTCAACCACTCATTTCCACCACAGGCTTGGTATAGGACACACTAAGTCATAACAAACTGCATTATATTTTATTTTCAACAGGATAACTTGTCCTCAAAAATTGCTGCAATGAGAAAAGTTATGAGCTTTAACACTCACGAGTTTTGGTGGAAACCACGTGTTACAACTTCGTGTTCCACTTCATGCAGTGTGCGTCTGTCTGTTGAATTTGTTGGCATGGAAAAGATGCTATGATGTTAATCTTCCCTAGATGCATATTTTACAGTGAGAAAGGGCTGCATATGGCACATATTAGGATTAAGAATCTAAATCACATGCCTGCCGTGCTCTGTAGGCATCTGGCAAAGAAACAGCTCAAGGAGTTTGGTTGTGCTACAAACACTGAGACATCAAAAAACAAAACAAAACCCAGAAACAAAATAGATAAGAGGAGAGAAAACCAAAGCCAGGAACCATTAGATCAACTTACAGGAAAAGACTTTTGTTTTCACCTCTGTGAAACAAGGATACAAGAATAAGCAGAAAAGAAAGGCCAAGCCAAATGTCAGTGATGCATACTGCTAAAATGTCATTGCGGGAGTAACAAATTGCAAATTAAAGACTCAATGGTTGGCAAGGGGGTTTCTGAAGTTTGTCAACTTCCATACCCATTGCAGGTTTTTTTTAAAAAAAATTTGGGGGGATTGGGGAAAAACTAGCAGCAGAATTAGAATGAACTAACTGATGAACCCTGCATGTGAAGGGATCTTAGCAAGCATGGTTGAACACCCTTTGCCAAATGAGAGAACGACAGGAAAGATGAAGGGTGTGCGTGTGAAGGTTTTAGCCCTGCATTCAAAAAAATTGGGAATGCCTTTTCTGAAAGCTTGTGCTTTTGGGATATAAAATTTGTGCATTGTGAAAAGTGTTTCTCGACTCCTTCTAAATTTTGTTCTTTTACCATAGACAGCTAGCACTGTTCTCCTTCTTGCTGATTCAGCCAGATAAACAGATAGATAACAAATAATCAGAGTTGGAAGGGATCTTGTAGGTCATGTAGTCCAACCCCCTGCCCAAGCGGGACACCCTACACCATTTCAGACAAATGGCAGTCCAATCTCTTCTTGAAAGTCTCAAGTGATGAAGTTCCCACAACTTCCGAGGGCAACTTTTGTTCCATGGGTGGATTGTTCTCACTGTCTGAAAGTTTCTCCTTATTTCCAGGTTGAATCTCTCTTTGACCAGTTTCCACCCGTTGCTTCTTGTCCTGCCCTCATGTGCTTTGGAGAATAGCTTGACTCCCTCTTCTTTGTGGGAGCCCCTCAAATATTGGAAGACTGTTCTGCTGTCTCCCCTGGTCCTTCTCTTCACTAGACTAGCCAGGCCCAGTTCCTGTAACCATTCTTCATATGTTTCAGCCTTCAGTCCCTCATCATCCTGGTTGCTCTTCTCTGTACTTTTTCTAGAGTCTCAACATCTTGTTTATAGTGTGGTGGCCAAAACTGTATGCAGTACTCCAGGTGTGGTCTTACTAAGGCTTTAAAGAGTGGTATTAGTACCTCACTTGATCTCGATTGTATCCCTTTTGCAGAAGCTGCAAAAGAAATGTTGCCTATTGCATTGCACATATAAAGATGGGCTCTCTCTCCTTAGCTAGCTCCTGGTGATTTTTCTTGCAAAATCTCCTGACAGAAAGAATAATTAACTGGTGGAACAGCTTGCCTTCAGAAGTTGTGAGTGCGCCAATGCTGGAGGATGTCAAGAAGAGATTGGACAATCATTTGCCCAGAATGGTATAGGATCTCCTGCTTGAGCAAGGGTTTGGATTAGAGGACTTTTGAGG
Organism: Laticauda colubrina; assembly: GCA_015471245.1. Taxonomy (NCBI): domain Eukaryota; kingdom Metazoa; phylum Chordata; class Lepidosauria; order Squamata; family Elapidae; genus Laticauda; species Laticauda colubrina. The sequence continues at coordinate 29,576,316 of BLBF01000039.1, forward strand.
TCCCTTCCAACTCTGCCATTGTGTTATTCTGTTTGTCACTCTCTGCTTCAAACCAATGGGGATTGGTTTAACTCACAACTCCCCAAGGCTGTGCTTGTTTGTGCACTGTGCAAAAATGCAGAAAGAAAGCCTCTTTAATTGTAACATTGATGCTCTTTCACACAAGAGTCACACCCATGGGGTGAGTCATGACAAGTTGCAATAAATAGGTTCTTTTGCAGGCAACCAGCTCTTATGTCTCCCCACTCAGGTGAGGGTGTACCTTAAGGGCAGGTATAAGGTGGTGGCACTTCTTTGTGTTCCCTTTGTTGTTGTTTTTAATGAACTTATGAGGAGATATATATGTCTCATGCTCACATACACTGGAAGGTCATCGGGGACTGTTTGGCTTGATTTAATTGTGTTGTTTATTTATCAAGTTTCCTTTTCAAATTCAGCTTGAATTCATAGATATAAACATTCAATTGGCTTTGTCAGCAATATGGAAGTGATTCCATACAGCCTTCCTGCAGGATCCTAGATTCCCAGTAATCAATTTGAGATTCCATAGAAATCAACATCCAACTACCAACCAGGGCTCCTTGGTGCTCTCTGAGCTTGGTTGTTTTCTTGCAGGTGTTTCATTGCCCAAACTAAACAACACCATCATGTTGTTTGGTTGTCATGTTGCACCAAAGTGCACCATCAGCACTTTGGGTAATATTGGAAAGCCACCAAGCTCAGAGAGAATCAAGGATCTCTTATTTCAACCCTGAGTTGCAAATATTCTCTTTATTGGAACTACCAGCCATGCCTGACTAGTTAATTTCTCATCACAGGCAAGATCATTTCTCATGTTTACATGATGTTTATGTTTACAGATTAACAGAGTTGGAAGGGACCATGTACATTAGGAGTCACCAACCTTTTGGACCTCAGGGACCACCAAACTCATAATTTTAAATCCCAGGGACCACTAATATGAATTTTGACTGACAGTGGCTTGCTGATGTTGGTAGGAGAGAGAGAGAGAGAGAGAGAGAGAGAGAGAGAGAGAGAGAGAGAGATCTTGTCCCTCCCTCCCTCCCTCTCTCTCTCTCTTCCTCTCTCTCTCTCTTTCTCTCTCTCACACACACAAACACACAGAAGCAGGAGTGAGATTCAAATTTCTTAACAACCAGTTCTGTGGGCGTAACCAAATTTGTGGGTGTGGCTTGGTGGTCATGTGACTCGCTGGGCATGGCTTGTATGTAAATATTATAAATATTTATGTTAATATTTTTTTTTTTATTTTAAAAAGAGCAACTTTTACCCAATATCAGGCAAAGCAGGCAGGCAGATTAAGTTGCTCACAGAATCACAGATTCACTCAGAGATCTATCTTTCTGGCATCGGCTACCTGAGTCTGTCACAAAAAATTTGCTTGCAAACAAACTCATAACATTTGCTAGTAAGCAACCTCACAAAATTAACTCACAACACACTATGTATGTAAATATTGAATTTTTTATTGAAAAAAAGAGCAACTTTTACCCAAAATCAAGCAAAGCAGGCAGGCAGATTGAGTTGCTCTCAGAATCACATTCAGAGATTTGTCTATCTGCCATTGACTACCTGAGTCTGCCCTGACAAATAGAAGCTTCAGTCCTAAGGAAGGTTCGGCTCTGCAGAGTCAGAGATCTAAAGATTAGCTAGAAAGCATGAAATCCAACAATTTCCTGCTTCCTTGCTAATTTAAATCTCCTGGCACAGCAGAACAGCTGATGGTCAGGGAAAAAAAAAAGGAAAAATAGCAACTTAGCAGACAAGTTTGCCAGGTAAGGAGTGAGTGGGCAGGAGGGTTCCCGCGGGCCATGTGAGTGGCGTGTTCCTGTGCAGCCTAGATTAATTGCTTTGGGGGGTATTCTGGGGGTGACATTTCTCTGCAGACCACCAAAATTTTCTCACGGACCACCAGTGGTCCATGGTCCACCGATTGGTGACTACTGATGTAGATCATCTAGACCAACTCCATGCCCAAGCAGACCCTACATCTCAAGTGATGAAGCTCCCACAACTTCCGAGGGCAACTTCTGTTCCATTGGTTGATTGTTCTCACTGTCAGAAAATTATTCCTTATTTATAGGTTGAATCTCTCCTTGTTCAGTTTCCTTCCATTATTCATTCATCAGAACCTTCCCCAGACTCCAGGACTGGCCCATGTTCCTCCCCAACCTCCTCACTGTCCGAGTCTGTTGCCAGCTCTGCTGGCAGGCCACAGCAGCCCTGCTGTAGACCATCCTGACCCATGGATAATCCTTGTTGCTCTTGATGATGACATCCACATTTTATGCTTCTTTGTTGCTTGTTGGAAGATCGCAAAAGGTGATCTCATGACCCAGGGACACTGCAAACATCATAACTACATGCCAGTGGCCAAGCATCTGGATTTCAATCACCTGCCCATGGAGGTGCTGCGATGCTTGTAAGTGTGCAAAATGACTGAGCTACTCTGAGCGGTTTACGACAGCAAGCAGAAAAAAATGATAAAAATGTAAACATAACAATAGTAAAGGGACAAAACAATAAAAATAAACAATAGCAAGTGGCACTTAGACTTATACACACTTCACAGCCCTCTCTAAGTGGTTTACAGAGTCAGCCTATTGTCCCCAATAATTTGGGTCCTCATTTTACTCACCTTGGAAGGATGGAAGGTTGAGTCAACATTGAGCCTGGTGTGATTTGAACTGCCAAATTGCAGGCAGCTGACAGCAGAAGTAAAGCTACTTCTGTTAGTACTGCACTCTAACCACTGTGCTGCCATGGTGCATATGAAAGTACAACAATGTAATTTAAAGGATTGAAAGGTATTCTGTTAGTCTAATCTTTGACAGCAGTGCTCTAATTTTTCTTGTGGTGTCTTGTTTCCTGACTAGCCCACCTTAAAGGGTTCACAATCACAAATCACACATAAACACATAAGTCACTGTTCACTTTATAAATCAGAAAAAGGAAAATGTGGCTTTTCAGATGATTTTGGATTAAAAATCCCATCTTCAATTATTACTGAGCACGGTCAAAGGAGCCGTGGTGGCACAGTGATTAGAATGCAGTATTGCAGGCTGACTCGGCTGACTGCCAGCAGTTCGATCCTGACTGGCTCAAGGTTGACTGAGCCTTCTATCTTTCCCAGTTTGGTAAAATGAGGACCCAGATTGTTGGAGGCTGATAAACTCCTTAGAGAGGGCTGTAAACTGTGGTGGGATGCTGCCGGTGTAACAACTGGTTCGCTAATCGCGTGCTTCGCGCGCTTATGCTTGTGCACAGCTTTCAAAACGACTAACCTTCAATATTACTTTGGGGATGTAACATAGCTGAGGCACAGCAATCAGCTCTGTCGTGTGAATCAGATGGCAGACTTATGGCATGCGTGCCACAGATGGCACACAGACCCATTTGTACAGGCGCATGAGCCCAGCCAAACTTACCTGCACTGTGCATGTGTGCACCTCCCAACTGATTTTTGGCCCTTTTGAGGCTGTTTTCACCCTCCCAGAGGCTCAAGAGAAGCCTCTGCGGCCTTGGGAGGTTGAAAAATGGGCCTTCTGGAAATACCGGGAGTGCCCGTTTTCAGCCTCCGGAGAGGTTCTGGAGCCTGGGGAGGTCATTTTTGCTCTCTTGGAAGCTTGAGGAAAGCCTCTGCAGCCTTGGGAGGCCAAAAAACAGGCCTTCCGGAAATACCGGAAGTGCCGAAACGGGTCCATTTTTTGGCCAGCTGATCATCAGACTGGGGTTCACCTGAAGCAGTCCGAACCGACAGAATCCCACCCCTGGCTGTAAAGCACTGTGAAATGGTGTATAAGTCTAAGTACTATTGCTAAAAATTTCCAAAAATGAAGGACCTCAAAACAATCTGAAGAGGAATGGCTTTGTTTCATGCAGGTTTTGTCTTATGAGCGGGGGGAAAAAAAACCCTCCAAAAGTTCAGAAAACAATTTTTTCCTTTTGCCTCTTGCTCTGATCTCTTACTTTCTTCCTCTTTTTTTCCAAGCAGCCGTCACTAAGGAATGCCTCATCTCTGGTCCCACTAAAGAGCTTTCCTGGATTGGATCTGTCCTCAGAAGGGTGCTGTTTTCCATGGAGGCATCTCTACATGAATCATTGAGCTTGTGGTCTTTGGAAAAGCAACTGAAAGAAACACTGCAACTTGCTTTGCTAAAGATAGATTTTTTTTGTGTCAGAATTTTTTTTTTTTAAGTACAGGGATCAATGTACCAATTTTTCACAAAGAGCAGTGTGGTAACGGGTACCCTTCAAAGATCAGCTGAACATTCTCACCGGTGTAAAGATTATGTTTGAATTATTAACAGAGGAAATAGGAAAAACAATTTAAAGAGCTCATGTGGAAAACAAACTGTTTCTTGTCAGCTTCATGACAGGGCCTTAATTCAAACCCATCAAATTTCAAGGCTGGATGCAAATCTGGCTGGAAATTATTGTATATGTTTTCTTGCAATGACCTACTCTACCCGCTGTGAGGGAAAGCAAACCGTAGTTCCTCTGGAAAACTAAGCCATCTCTGACTTATAATTTTGAAACTCCTTGGAGATTTCCTTTGAACTTCAACCAAGAAATACCCTGCCTTATAAATAATGGAATTTGTTGATTGGCTGACAGATTGGGTCAATGTTAGTTTTGGCGAAACAGCCTGGATGCATTTGCTTGAAAATAATCGGCTGGCCATAGCGCTAAAAAGTTCTGTCAGTGTAATTTCTTTTTGTTGGAGCAATGCTAAAAGAATATAATCATTTCCAAAGTTACTTCCAGACTTTAACCTAACATTTGGCCTGCTTTGGTTAAATGTTATTTTATATATTCCTTTCTGGAACATGCTATCTTTCTTACATGTTCCCTCATGCCTTCCTATTTACCCAAGGTTGAATCCATCTAGTGGTGGGATTAAACCGGTGTAACAACCGGTTTGTTGAGCATTCGCGCGGTTCATTTGAAAACAGCTCTAAAACTTACCTTCAACTGCAGCCCCTATGAGTAAAACAGCTGAGGCACGGCAATCCTCTCTGCCACGCCTATCAGCTGGGTGTGATGACCAGGGGCGTGGCACAAAGGCAACACAGTCAGATCAGCAATAAGTGTCCCTTTATTATCTCCAACTTTGTCCCCTGTGTCTAGGTTACCTTCTGGCTGGAGAAAAACTCATCCAGGAACAGCCTTTGGCTGCAGAAAAAATTAAGTCCAAAACATGAGCAACACAAACTGTAAAGTCCAAGCAAACCAAACTGAAGTAATTAGTTTGGCAGGGCAGAAGCAAGAATTTCAAACTTGAAGGCATGGCAAAACTCACATGGTTCGGAAAATGCCAGGAACACAGATACAACACAGGATAAAGTCACATTTGCTCCAAGCAGCCTGCCGCATGCAGCCTGCCTTTCTTATCAAAGATCTTCCCAGCTGTGGCTAATGAAGGGAATCAGGGCCCTCTCCTTCCTCGTAAGCCATGCAACCCACATTGCTCTCTTCTCTGTTCCTCTCTGCATGCCCTAGGATGAAGAGGGGATGGGCCTGGTTCTTCCTCTGAACTCCCCTCACTTTTCTATCTCATCCCTGCTCTGCCCAGCTGGACTTTGCCCTTCTCCAACCTCCTCCACAGCCAACAGAGCCACACTCCCACTCCCTGTCAGCTGTTCGGCTTCCTCCTTGGATTCAGACTCCGACAGGGGCATGACACTGGGCTTCAAACAAAGGAAATATAGGATAGACTAGCACTGGGATGGGCAGTCTGTACCAGCTGAATCCCACCCCTGAATCCATCTTTTGCAATTTAGAATGTAACAATAGGCAATTTTCATTCAATGCCAGTTGAAATGGTGAACGGATTGGATCGCTTCTATTAAAGCTGCAAGAGATGAAGAATCTTACCCCAAAACATACTTCCACCAAAGCAGAAAACCAACTGAAAGGAATGGAGGGAATTTAGATTTTTCTAAAATGGAGGGCAATGTAGGTTGAATGAATATTTAATCACAAAAGCATCAATTTGCTGCTCAGTTGGTAAACTCCAAAGGACACTCCCAATTCTATCTACGATTCCTGAGAGCTAAGTTAAGACACCACAACAAAAGCAGCACGTGGAATATCATATTTGTCCTTTATGCAATGAAACGTCTCCATGGCTAAATCATTCTTTTCTCTTATATTTCCCAAAGTTTGATGCTCAGTCCTTGGCATCCTTGGTGCTCAGTCCTTGACATCAGCCCTATGTTCATTACAATGGTCTGGCTCTGAGGAACAGTAAATAAAACTGGGAAATATTTCTGGATTATGGTATATGTATTTTTTTTTTTTAGCAAATGCAGCATTTGGCTCGGCTAGCGGAGGGAATGAGTGGCAGAACCTGAGGGTAGAGTTAAGAGAGAGAACAGCCTATAATCTCTACGTAGCCACAAATGGATTAAGTCCAACTCCCCCTTGAATTTCATTCATTTTGAAACCCACCCCTGCCCCGCTCTCAGTAGGAACACAAATACACATCCACATAAAGCAAAAAACCCTTTAGTATTGAAGTGGCTTTGAACAGTCCCTCCTTTGGAGACCTGCAATTCTAAATCTTTGCCCAAACAGATTATTCTTGTTTGAGAAAGGGTAAAATGGCCAAGTAGTCAGTAGAAGGATGAAGTCTTCTGAATGACTTCATCTACAGTAGCTGTGAAATTACCCATAATGAACAACGCATGTTGTTCATCAAAAATTCAGTGGTTATTAACCTTCTCTTGTAAATTAAAATGGAGCTATAATTTCATGCCCATGTAGAGCAGGTGAAACCTGTTTCCTCAATTTAATCCCCTCTAGATGTAGTTAAACCACCCATGAAGATGGCTTCTGGTGGAGATCTCGAATCTGGCTCCCAGTTTGTGATAAAAAATAGTTCCCATTGGTGAATTTTGGACTTTTTTTTTTCTGAGGGAACCTCTATCTTTTGCCATGGTAGAGAAACAAGTTCAAAGTTTTTGACAAGATAATACATCAGAATTAGAGCTTTCCCTCATTTAGACCTACTCTGTCAGGGGCAAAAAATCAGGAGTTGCAGTTCTAAGTTGCAGCTCAGAAGATTTATTGTTCAAGCCTATACAGAAGAATCGACTAGTATTGCACAAGTTCAATATTAAATTGGCAATAGATAAGGGTCAACAGAAGTCAAGACGAATTAGACTTACATCATTTGTGGAAACATAATGAGTCTAGGCTAATGACTCATTTAACTCCATCTGCTTCACACATACACCCATAAAAGATTTATTTCCCCTCACGAAAGTATCTTTGCACTGTAGCCTTTATCCCAAGGAGGAGCTTAAATCACTCTTAGCTGTACCCCGATTAAAATAGCATCTGCATCTTTCTTCTAACACTGCCCAGCAGCAGCCTCAAGGGATGTAAAATCTGTTAAGCTTAGCTACCAATTACCTTGGTGAGTAGTCAGGTAATTGGCAAGGACTTGAAACAGAAGGAGGCAGGGGGTGCCAGGGGAGAAAGCAAGTGGCATGTCAGCACAGTTTGCTGCTGACTCAAGATGGGCGGATAGAGTTTGATTCAGCGGTGGGGCAAGGTCCTACGTTATCCCAGTGAAAAGTAATCTCTCTGAAATTAACATCCTTGGTTGGAGAAAAAGGGAAATTAGAAAATAACCCTAAGAATAACATTCACACAGGATAGGAGAAGGGACAAAAGAGAAGTTCTGTGGGTCTCCCACAGGAAGTTCAGAAAAATTCTTCAGCGCTGAAGAAGCTTCTTGGATTAGAAGCGAAATGCCTTCAAAGAAAAAAACAACAACAGAAAGTCTAGTTGCCTCCTGAGAAAGAAAAGCACCTTTGGGACAACCATGACCTGGAGGACTGAGAATCTCCATAGACATTCAGCTCATAGCTGCTTTCAACACAGGGTGCGCCAACGAGCAGGGAATGGGAGAGTTTAGCTTGGGTTTCCCAGGATCTCTTTTGAAAGAGTTCAGCTTTCCAGTCCTTATTGGAATCAGTTGGGGAAATTCTGTGATGTCCTGTAGCAAGAGGGAAAGTGTTCTGACCCAGGCTTCCTGAGACAGTAACAATCACATGTTGTTTCCAAAAACCTTTTTTAAAATTTCAACGGCTGTGAATTATATGCATTCACAGCCCATAATGAGTCCCAAATAGATTGTGAATAGTCCAACAGAAGTCTGCTACAGTCTTTCGGGATAAGGCTGATAAGCAACCACCTTTATCTCCCTTGATATGCTGCCAACGACCAAATTGCCAATTGGCTGTACAAGGCCAAGTGGAGCGCAAAGTCAACATGGAACTTTAGACTTTAAACAGACCAGAATGAACAAAGTTGCTTCCTGCAAAGGCTCATGTCCCTTTGCTCCACTTTTATATCTTATGGGAGGGGCCAAATATCTCCAAGCCTTATTCTCAAGTTGCCCTTTTTGTCGTAATTGTTCTTGCCTTCTGGCAGCTCTGCACAAGCGTGCACTGGGAACAGACCTCCCTTGTTCCTCTGCCTCGCTGATGTCAGATTCTGGAGGCTCCAGAGTCAGCACATAACTCTCAGTTGGCCCTGGCCCCATCTCTGTGTTGAATGCAGATCCCTCGTCCGAGCCCTCCCCAGACTCCAGGACTGGCCCATATTCCTCCACACTGTCCGACTCTGTTGCCAACTCTGCAGGCCGCTGGCAGACCACAACAGAAAGCAACTACCAAGCTGAAAACCACATCATCATCAACACTGTACTTTATAAAAACAGGGAGTTCTATGTAGTTATTATATACAAATACACTCACTAGCACAGATGATGTTACCGAGTTGGATAATGAAACATCTGCAAGCAAACAGCCAAGTTCAGAGTGAACCAAGAGCTTCACAACCACAGTGTAATGATTGTAACAGCTATTGTGTAGAACAAACAAGAGATCAATGATGCACATCCCTGAACGCCAATCAGCAAAGAGAACACATAATGAAAACTCCTTGATCCCATAAAACTGTATACGGACAGACTCAGCAATAGTTTCAACTGGGAAACTGGAAGCATCCAAGACCAAGATAAATCCAAAAATGCTAGGTAATTCCTGAAAGCCTGGTGTTCAGACAAATCAGCCATCAACAGATACACAGAGATACATTACATTTACATACCATTCAAAAGAAACAACAAAAAAGCTAAGAAGGAAACAAAATGACCAGACTGCATCCTCTCGAGCAACCTACACAATATAAGTGTCATGCCCCTGTTGGAGACTGACTCCTAGGGAGAGGAGGAACAGCCGACAGGGAGTGGAAGTGTGGCTCCAGAGGTGGTGGAGGAGGCTGGGGAAGGGCAGAGGTTGGCTGAGCAGTCAGAGGAGGACCCAGGCCCATTTCCTCTCCATCCTAGGGCACGCAGGGAGGAGAGGATAAGGGAGAGACGTGGTCTACAGGGGAGGAGAGGGCCTTGATCCTCTTCATGGGCTGCAGCTGTGGCAACTGGATAAGAGGACAGACATGCGTATGGGTGAGTGCTGGAAACAAAGCATGGAAGTACCTTTAGTTTATTGTTCCTCTCTGAGTTTGGTGTCCTTCCCAGTGTGTGTTCTGATATCTGTGGATGTCTTCAAACCCTTATCTTGCCTGGTTTGTGTTGTTTTTTTTACTCTTTATAATTTATAGGCATTTTTAGTTTAAATGGCATTTTCTCCTTCTTGTAACTGCTTGTGTGGGAGTTTTTTGTCTCCAAGCAAGGATTTTTGAGCTTGGAAGCAAAGTGAAGGAATAAAAGGGGCTTTACCTGTTTTTTGTGACTGTGTTAATTTTGTATCCCACCCTGGGTCATCACAATAAGCAGTGATCAACACAGGACAACAATCCAGCAAAAAACAATACCCTAATCAAGGAATTACTAAAAAAAAAGAAAGAAAACCATGCACCCACTAACACTGGCAGAGCATGCTGATGTATATAAACAGAAGCAAACTGCACACTCACTGGGATTGATGATGTTCAATCCCAGATGATAGTCAAGTGATAAAACATCTGCAAATAAGTGAGTTCAGAATGCACGAGGAACTCCACCTTTCCCCCTGTGGATATTGTGCAGATGCTGTAGAATATTCTTTGGAGAAAAAGACAAGGTAGAATATAAAATCATAGGGCTGGAAGGGACCTCAGAGGACTTCTAGTCCCTGCTTAAGGCAGGAACCTTAAGACATCCCAATCAAATGGTCATCCTGTCCATTTTTGAAGACTTCCAGTGATGTTGCAGCAGCCAGCAACTCTGAGTCCAACCTGATTTTATGCCTTTTTTTTTTTTTGAAGCAGTAATTAAGTGAATGCAGCACTCATTAAGGAAGCTCACTGCTCCCAATGGGCATTTTTTTGCTCAGCTAGAATCCTTTCCTTTTAGGCTCAAGATGCAAATGGATCTTGACAGACTAGAACACTGGGCCCTATCTAACAAAATGAAATTCAATGCAGAGAAAAGTAAAGTCCTACACTTGGGCAAGAAAAACCAAAAGGACACATATAGACTGGGTGAAACCAGGCTTAATAGCAGTCACTGTGAGAGGGATCTTGGAGTCTTAGAAGACAACCAGCTAAATAGGAGCCAGCAGTGTGCAGCAGCAGCCAAAAAAGCCAATGCAATCCTAATCTGCATTAACAGGGATACAATCAAGTGAGGTACTAATACCACTCTATAAAGCCTTAGTAAGACTACACCTAGAATACCGCATCCAGTTTTGCTTACCACATTATAAAAAAGATGTTGAGACTCTAGAAAAAGTACAGAGAAGAGCAACCAGGATGATGAGGGGACTGGAGACTAAAACATATGAAGAATGGTTATAGGAACTGGGCTTGGCTATTCTTGTGAAGAGAAGGACCAGGGGAGACAGGAGAGCAGTCTTCCAGTATTTGAGGGGCTGCCACAGAGAGAAGGAGGGGGTCAAGCTATTTTCTAAAGCACCTGAAGGCCAGACAAGGAATAATGGATGGAAACTGAACAAGGAGAGATTCAACTTGGAAATAAGGAGAAATTTTCTGACAGTGAGAACAATCAATCGATGAAACAGCTTGTTGTGGGAGCACCATCTCTTGAGACCTTCACAAAGAGATTGGATTGCTATTTGTCAGAAATGGTGTAGGGTCTCCTGCTTGGGCAGGGTGTTGGACTAGATGACCTACAAGGTCCCTTCCAACTCTGATTATTTGTTATCTGATTTACTCATTTATTGGAAAACCACCAAAGATCTACACCCATGCCATAAGGAAGACTTGCTGATCTGTGCAACCTTAAAAATGTTTTTTCCTTTTTACAGAGATGCTGGAGGAGAGGCAAACCCTGTTTTCGCAACATTTGACTAGCATGGAGGGCTGAGCTTCTGAAGAATTGTCATGGCTAAAATACTTGAGAAGCTCAACCAAACAAATTGTCTCTTTTAGCACGTTGAATCATTGGAAATATTTCTAGAAGTAATTTGTAGTCGCAGTTGTTTTACATTACTAATAGCTCTTACCTTTGGTGTGAACCAATCTGGGAAGGCTTATTTGGGAGGTGATTTATGTTTTCTTAAATAAACTGACTGGATGCTTGGTGAGATCACAGAAAGTTCTGTATCTCCTGATTAGCATTTTAAAAAACCTGGACAATTACAGGGGACCTCAAGGAGGCCTGGATAGTTAAAAAGGAGGTCATCTCTCCAGTGGGCAGATAAGACTTCAGAATGATCAATCACAATTGCCCCAATTTAATCTGTCAAGATACTCACATCTGATTAGATATTGCCTTTAAAAAAAAAACCTGATCATTTGAGGTATCTCTGAGAAAGGAAGTATGATGTTGTTCCAGCAATTGTGACTGCTGAAATCTAACCAGCAGGTCCGATAACATGATGTCTTTGCATTAAATCAGACCCCTCTAATCTGGAGTCTTTCAGATGTGCTGATTTACACATCCCATAATACCCATATGAATGGAAAATAATGGGAGCTGCAATTCAAAGCAATGCAAGGGGGGGTGATTGCAGTATTCCTCCCCTCTTCTCTTGTATTTAGTGTTTTATCCTATGCTATTTTAATGTACTTAATCTATTTGTGCTGACATGTATGCTGGGTCTGTAATCTGTAGTAAATTAATAATTAGGCCTGAGAATAAGCTGGATATTGTATCAGAATGAAATGGAATGGAATGGAATGGAATAGAATAGAATAGAACAGAATAGAATATATATTGGAATAGAATAGGATAGAATAGAATAGAATAGAATAGAATAGAATAGAATAGAATAGAATAGAATTCTTAATTGGCCAAGTGTGGTTGGATATATAAGGAATTTGTCTTGGTGGAAATACTCTCAGTGTACATAAAAGAAAAGATACATTTGTCAAGAATCATAAGGTACAATACTTAATAATAGTCATAGGGTACAATAAGCAGTCAAATCATACCAGGAAACAGTCAGTATAAATCATAAGGGTAAAAGTGACAAAGATACAGCCATACAGTCACAAGTAGGAGGGGATGGGTGATAAGGAATGATGAGAAGATTAATAGTAATAGTAGTTCAGACTTTGTAAATAGTTGGACAGTGTTGAGGGAATTATTTGTTTAGCAGAGTGATGGCACTTGGGAAAAAACTGTCCTTGTGTCTAGTTGTTCTGGTGTGCAGTGCTCTATAGCGTCGTTTTGAGGGTAGGGGTTGAAACAGTTTATGTCCAGGATGTGAGGGGTCTATAAGTATTTTCACAGCCCTCTTTTTGTAAAGTAGGGCGGGTTCCTCTCTCTTCTTCTGGAAGTCTAACACCATCTCCTTTGTCTTGCTGATGTTTAGGTGCAGGTTGTTTTCTAGGCACCATGAGGATAGGTTTTGAACCTCAGAAGTTGTGGGAGCTTCACTGAAGGCTTCCAAGAAAAGATTGGGTTGCCATTTGTCAGAAATGGTATAGGGTCTCCTGCTTGGGCGAGTGGTTGGACTGCATAACCTACAAGGTCCCTTCAAACTCTGTTAATCTAATCTAATCTAATCTAATCTAATCTAATCTAATCTAATCTAATCCTTTCCTTTCTTTTCCTTTGGCAAGGGAGAATCCTCAAGGGTTCCTTGAGAACAAGGGGTAAGAGGACAGGGGCTCTTCTGGGACAACTTCCCTCCTCAACAGTTGACTGGCACCTTCTAAGGTTCATTCCAAAATGCTGTGAAAACACACAATTTCCATATATACAGTTAAATTTATATGCTATTCCCCATTAATTAGGGTTGGGTAGCTGTCAATTCTTTTATTATCTGTTCTGACCCAAGCCTCCTTCAAACCAAACAAACTCAAAACATAGACAAAAGCAAAACCTTTTTAATGCGTCTCTGTAAATTCTGTTCATTCACAGCAAAGCGCTATTAAAACTAATTGTCCCAAGTAAGAACAAGCCCTGTCAAGGTCGCGCAAGGCTGCTAAGAACACAAGAGTAACTTCAAGGAAATATTCAAAGCCAAAAGACTCCAAAAGCAAAGCAGGATAGACCAAACTTCCATGAGGACTTGAAGGCAAGGACTTTTTTGCTTCCTGCAAAGAATCCCACCTCTGAGGGCTGGCTTTTATCCCTTAAGGGAGGGACCATTGCAGCCTTACTCCCAAGTCACCTGTGCTGCTGCAGCTGCTCTTTCCTTTGAGCAGCCCTGCATGCATGTGCACTGGGCACGGGCTCCTCAGGGTCCTCTGCATCACTGCTACAAGCCTCCACAAGCTCTGAAGGCAGCACCCCACTCTCTGATAGTCCTGGCCCCATCCCTGCATCACACGCAGGCCGTTCATCCGAGGCCTCGGTCTCCGAGACCTCAGCCGTCTGCACCTGCTGCCGGCGAACCACAACATTATCATTGCTATGTTGTAATTTTAGTGAGTGATTTCATCGATTTATCTGTTGAGGAACCCCCCCAAGAGTCAGTTCTGATTATGGCCATGAACAATGACCTAATGAGTAAATAACATTGCCTGTGTTTTATGCAACACCTTGATTTCCTGGGCTTGATTTAAAGGATGGTGCCACAAACACCAAGCTACATTACTCCCCCAAGCCATCCCTGGTTAAAACCAATCAAGTTTAGCATGCTGTGCAAATGCTGTGGCTAGGGCTTTAACCTACTCTGATTAAGCATGGTAGGATTTCCTAAATGTGGGAACTATTCCTGAATGGGGGGAGAAAATGAGTCAATCCACTGGAGTACCTTTGTGGTCCTTTTGGCCAGGAAGGTTCAATTGTGACAACTTTAAGACGCGTAAGATGTCCACGTTCAGAATTCCCCATGGCTGAAGGAGGAATTCTGGGAGTTGAAATTCACAGGTCTTAAAGCTGTTAAGGTTGGATTGCCCTGACCAAAAGAACCATACAGGCAAATCCAGTTGATTGATTAATTTTCTTCACCATAACCCTTCGAAAGACCTACAAAGGTATTGTTCTTTAAAAGGTGAAGTTTCCCCTCACGCATATGTACCAGTCGTTCCCGGCTCTAGGGGGCAGTGCTCATCTCCATTACAAAGCCAAGAGCCAGCATTGTCCGAAGACGTCTCCACGGTCACGTGGCAGGCATGACCGAAGGTGCACGGAATGCTGCTCCCTTCCCACCAAAGGGGTCCCTATTTTTCTACTTGCATTTTTACATGCTTTCCAACTGCTAGGTTGGCAAAATCTGGGACAAATAATGGGAGCTCCCTCCGTTACATGGCGCTAGGGATTTGAACCTCTGAACTGCTGACCTTTCTGATTGACAAGCTCAGTGTCTTAACCACTGAGAGAGACACTAAGAAATAAGGATTTAGGAAATGCACATGTGAGGTTAGAGATTTGCTTGTCAGTATCATATGCATTGATACTGACATCTTCTAAACTCTGCTATGGATGTTATATAGTCTGGTAATGAAATGTTTGGAAACCAACCCACAAACTTGGAGAACAAACCTTCACCCACATACTACACCCGAGACATTCTGCCACTTTAGCAAATGCATATGTGTATGTAAACATGTTTGTATGTAAAAAAAATGCTATCATTACCTGTTTGCATAAAAAACAAGTTATTAGGTTACATAACTATGCATTTAGGCCAATCTTATTACTCCTAGTTTATTTGCTTTTTTTTGCTAACTGGGAAATCTCAGAAGAGAGCCATAGGAACGACTTCCACATGATTGCTATAAAAATTTCGTTAGTCATCAGAAATCAAGCTTTCCTTTGAAGAAGTTTCATCTTTTTTTAAAAAAAATCTAATTCTGTCCCTATCAGAATCCAGTTTTATGGCAGATGCCATATTAAATTTATATACTTAAATAGGAAAAGTTACACAGACTTTTTAGTGTAAAGCAGGGTTTCTCAACCTTGGCCAGTCTTTGTACACTTCAGGTTGTGTGTTCTTCTACTCCCAGAATACTCCAGCTGTGGAGTTCTGAGAATTGAAGTCCTGATGTTGCCAAGCTTTACAAAGACTGGTGTAAACGCACAAGTGAAACTGAAAGAAAACTGAGGTACGGTTTTTAAATTGTTCCCCCACAGTCCATAATGATTGAAGGATCACAGGGATCAAAGTTGAGAGGAAAGGCAATATGGAAAGATCTCAAAGCAAGGATTGTGATAGCCCAGAAATCTGTAGAATGAAAATCAACCATATGAATAAAAGAGAGAGCAACGAAATAAAAAATATGTAATGACAAAGACAGCTTTTGCCATGAGAAGGGGATGCGTTTATGAGGATATGGTTGAAGAAATCCATGTGACGTTTACTAGAATCAACTTTTTTAGATTCCCTGGTCACTGGATCATAAACGAACTGCAAAAGTTGGTCTCAGATAAGAAAGGGGTCCAAAATGTTCCTGTCATGCCCTTGTTAGAGTCTGGATCCTAGGAGGAAGACGAACAGCTGAAAGGGAGTGGGAGTGTGGCTCCGTTGGCTGTGGAGGAAACTGGGGAAGGGCAAAGTCTGGCTGGGCAGAGCAGAGGAGAGATAGAACAAGGGAGTGGGAGTTCAGAGGAAGACCCAGGCCCACCCCCTTTTCATCCTAGGGCATGAAGGGAGGAACGGAGAAGAGAGCAACATGGGTTGTGTGGCTTATGGGGGAGGAAAGGGCCCCGATTCCTTTTATTAGTCACAGCTGGGAAGAGAGTTTAAAACAAATTCATGCTGAGTGAGGCAGATGCTGGGAGCAAACATAAGTTATCTTGTATTGACTTTACTTATCGGTGTTCCTGACGTCTTTCCAACTGAGTTGAATTATTGCTGTGCCTTCACGTCTGGAATTCTTGCTCCTGCCCTGCCAAACTAATTACCTTATTTTGCCTTGATTGGACTTATAGTTACAATTTTTGTTGACCACGTTTTGGACTTGATTCTCTATAGTCAAAGGCTGTTCTTGGGAGAGTTTTTCTCCAGTTCAGAAGGTAACCAGGACTTTGGGGGCAAAGTTGGAGTTAATTAAGGGACTCCTCCTGATTATCTGACTGTGTTGCCTTTGTGCCACATTCCAGGTCATCACAGTTCCATCAGAGAAAATTCAGATCTCAAAATAAGGCCTTCCAAGGGCTTGATTTCAACATGGGTCATTCCAAGGTCATAATATCCAGATGGAGAACATCACATCCCCACAACCCATTAGAGTAACGTATGCTTTTCAAACAGAACATGAGAAAAGATGACCCAGTTTTGGAAAGATATGGAGATAGGCACAATGCATTTTCAGGACTTCTTCTTTTCAGTCTTCACTGAAACTACTATTCCTTCACCCATTTCTGAAGCAGTCGTTTCTTTTTACATAAAGCATAAAAGCAGGAAACCTTCGATTACATTATTTTCATCTCTCCACCAGATGAAAATGAGGGGAGTGGAAATAATGTTTCTTGTGCAACTGGGGCAGTGATCAAGAAAGGTTGCATGAATTCTTCTGTCCTTCAAGAATTCTCCGTCAAAAATGTTTCCCTAGCTGTTCTAATTTGTGCCCCCAGCCAACTTGAGTTTCCAAACTATAAATAAGCCAGATAGGCTGGGTGGAGATATAGGCCTTGGGGAATTTGTTCGGGAGAACAGCCAAGAATGGAAAGGCTGATGAAGGATTTTTGATCTTACTAGCTAATTCTCCCTGAAGGACCAAAGGTTCAGAATCCTCTTTTTTTTTTTTTTCATCCAGAGCATTGACTTTCTCTTCCATAGAAGAAGTCATCTCAATGTTGGGATAACTGTTCAAGTTAAATAACTACCTTCAAGCATATCTAAGTCTTGCTGAAAAAATGAATTTGTCCCGTAAGGAAAAACACCAAAACTAAATGTGATATGATTAAGGAAGGATCCTGACTGACATTTGCACTACTCAGATGACCGAGGACACACACAAAACTCCAAGTGGCCTCAACAACTCTCTAAAAGAATGCAAGTGACCAGCCAAGGACTATAGATCCTTCCATTCCCCACCATCCAGTCAGAGGTGAAGAAGCTTCTTGGATGAAAAGTGAAACGTCTTCGAAGAAAAAACAAGAAAGTCCCCTTGCCTCTTGAAAAAGCACCTTTGAGTCAATCACAACCTGGATGACTTAGAATCTCCATAGATAGATCCTGATGGACTTGAACATTGGGCGCTATCGAAAAAAATAAAATTCAACAGTGAGGAAAGTAAAGTTCTACATTTAGGCAAGAAAAACCAAATGCACAGGTAGAGAAGAGGTGGTATCTGGCTCAATAGTTGAAACTGTGAGAGGGATCTTGGAGTCCTCGTGGACAATCATTTAAATATGAGCCAGCTGTGTGCCTCAGCTGACAAAAAAACCCAATGCAATCCTAACTTGCATTAACAGAGGGATAGAATCAAGATCACATGATGTGAACACTTTATAAAGTCTTGGTAAGACCACACTTAGAATTCTGCAACCACTTTTGATTGCCACCATATAAAAAGATGTCAAGAAGATTAAGGGACTGGGGGTATATATATGTAGAACAGTTGCAGGAATTGGGTATGTCTAGTTTTAATGAAAAGGAGACTAGGGCTGATATGTGTTCCAATATCTGGGGGCTGCCCCAAAGAAGAGGGAGTCAAGCTATTCTCCAAAGCACCTGAAGACAGAACAAAAAGCAATGGTTGGAATCTAATCAAGGAGAGAAGCAACCAAGAACTAAAGAGAAATTTCTAGTTAGAACTGTTAATTAGCGAAACAACATGCCTCCAGAAGTTGTAGATGCTTCAACATTGGAGGTTTTTAAGAAGAGATTTGATAACCATTTGTCTAGAATGGCATAGGCCAATGGAGGCTAACCCTTTTCAGCTCTTGTGCCAAAAATTATGTGTGCACTTGCACGCTTGTGCTCATGTACCAGCACCCAGAAGGCAACTCGCACCCCCCACGACCCCTACGCATGCACGCACAATCTCCTACCCACCCCTTGCTGCCCCCTTACCTGCACTGCGCCTCACAGCTGATTTTCGGTGGGTTTGAGGCCTTTTTCGGTGTCCCAAAGGCTTGAGGAAGGCTTCTGAAGGCTTGAGGAAGGCTTTGCAGGCCGAAAACTAGCCGTGTTTTGTCACTTCCAGTATTTTCAGAAAAACAGGACGTGACAAAACAGGGCTAGTTTTCAGCCTGCAAAGCCTTCCTCAAGCCTTTGGGGGGGCCGAAAAAGGCCTGAAACCCATTGAAAATCAGTTGTGAAGTGTGCACATGTGCAGTGAGGTAAGTTTGCCTGCAGCTCATGTGCCGACACAAATGGCTCTGTGTGCCAACTGTGGCACGCGCACCATAGGTTCACGTTTTTTACGGGTATAGGCTCTCCTGCTTGAGCTGGAAGTTGAACTAGAAAACCTCAAGGTTCCTTCCAACTCTGGTTATTCTGTTCCAAGTAGTAAAATTAAGATCCCCTTATCTTTGCTGCCAATGCTTTGGAAATTGTTTTCCATTGCCTTTTTGAAGTTGTTTAAAAAAAAAAAAAAAAAAACTTCCCAACCTAAGCCAACATCTTAGGACATCCTGAAGATGTGCCAGCCAAATATTAATCAAGTTTGACAGATTGACCAGCTGTTCAAGTTTATCAGTCAAAGAGAATGAGGCGGGCAAATACACTTGAAATACTTTCACAGAAGTAGCAAATAAGAAGAGTGATTTGCAGGGATTATAAACCAGAGTGCTTTAAATCTTCAGTCCCAAACATACTTACCCAGAAGTCAACACAGTTGAGTTTAACAGGATTATGATGGCAAGTGGGAGAGATCATTCCTTTTAAGCAATGAAATGAAAGTGCCTGTGAAATTGCACCTTGAAGATGAAATGGCTGCTTCACAGAACATTCCCTTAAAGCCCATTTGGGCACGAGAAACAATGTTTTTCAAGCAATTTAAAATGGTGGACATGCCCCAAGTAATTAGTTGCACATGTCTACCGTGGTGCCCTGTGGTGAGCAAACGCTTGAATGAGTTAATAAATAGACCAACTGTGGTTTTGCAAATAGACAACCACAGTACCTCAAATGTCCTAAGGATTGAGATTATGGAAGTCATCACAAAAGGAGAAAGAAACTTAAGCTATTGCCCAGCTCCTCTGTGAAGACATTATAGTCAACAAGGGAGAATACAAACAACCACTCAAGTCTCTTTAAAGAACTGGCAAAAGAGAGATGTTAGATTTACAATTTGTTAGTCTGAAAAGGCCCTTCTGAGTTTGGGCCATTATGGATCACGATAGCTCTACTGTAGTAATGAGACAATTGTGTAGATTATTATGTACATGGCAGTGGTGGGATTCAACCATTTTTACGACCAGTTCTGTGGGTGTAGCTTGGTGGGCGTGGCAGGGGAAGGATACTGCAAAATCCCATTCCCTCCCCACCCTACTAACCTGCTTTCCAGCTCTGTTCTCCTGTGCAGGGCAACCAAAGGAGACCCAGCCAATCAGCTGGGACTGAATGGGAGGCAGAGAATACATGGGGGCGGAGCCAATCAGAGGTGGTATTTCTGGTTCTCTGAACTACTCAAAATTTCCACTACCGGTTCTCCAGAATTGATCACAATCTGCTGAATACCCACCTCTGATTTTTGGGGATCACTCAGATATTACCCAGGATCTGAATCTTGTTGAGAAAAAAAAGGTACCCAAATTGTTTGTTGTCTGAGGTTCCATATGTATTTTTCTGAAAGTAAGTTCTCATTGAACTAAGTATTTGGCTCTGAATCATGGTTTGCACTATTGACCAAGATTTAAGATGACTTCCTATTCTTTCTATCTCATAGTCCTATTTGAACTAGATAGTCATTGGGCTTATGTGATAAGCTGAAGGTGATCAAACATTTGTAGTGTTGATTTCCAAAGTATGACACCACTTTTACTTCATTTGTGTATTTTCAGGCAGTATGTCCCCCTGAGTGTGAACAGGATTGCAATGTTGTATTTACATCTAATAAACTCAAAGTAGTTGTTTATATATAGCCTATTTATTAGTTCACACCCAGTTCTCACCTTGTTAGTCTATTTATTAGTTCCCACCTAGTTATTTATAAAAGAACAACATCCTTTAAAAAAAAATCAAAGGGATATTTTTCATTTAAAAAAATAAACAACATGAAAAGGAACTCTGATACTACGGCACAATCAGAGAATACAAAGATATCATCTTTACGTTCTCTGATTGTGCCATAGCATCAGAATTCCTTGCAGGTGTTAAATAAAAATATTGAAGTTCATTAGAAATATAGCATCAATTGGACTTTATTTTACCTAGTGGGATATTTTCAGAGGAAGTAAATTGCAGAAGGCCTTATTTTAAAACTGTTGATGATCAGTGTTTTAATTACAGAAACATTTCCAGGAAGAGGAAGGACATTAATAAGCAAAAAATGTGGTTTAATGTCATTCTATAGCATTGTAAATATTCTTTTTTCCATCACTGTTAGGACAATGCCTACCATCCAAAGCAATGATATTCATGATGGAAATGTTCAGTGAGGAAAATGGAAATGTCACATTTTTGCTCATTTATTAATCAAATTTATATAGCCGCCCGTCTTATCACAATGAACTCTGGACGGTGCCCAACAGAAAGTTAAAACAATAAATGTTAAAGCAAAAATATAAAATATAAAAATCCAGATTAATGAATATAAAAACCAAAGCTCCTAAGTAAATCATTTCCAATGGATATTAGAAGGTGTGGTTCAACAATTTCTTTTACCATTCCTTTTTTTGTCTGCACTTTCTCACAAGCACAGTGAGAGGAGATATGTGTAAATATTTTCAATAATGGTACAGGTAATCCTTGACTTACAATGGTTCATTTAGTGACCATCTGAACAGGGGTGGGATTCAATTTTTTTAACAACTGGTTCTGTGGGTGTGGCTAAGTTGGTGGGCATGGCTTGGTGGTCATGTTATTGGCTGGGCATGGCCAACTCAACATCACTCACATCGAGGCACGCATCTTCTTGCCTGGCCTCTCATGACTGTGCGAATGTTGCAACAGTATAAGTGTGAAAAATGGTCATAAGTCACTTTTTTCAGTTACACTGTAACTCTGAATGGTCACTCCACACAAGCAAAGTACCAACAAAGGAGGGGAAAAAAACTCCAGAGACGTTCCAGAGGCAGGAAGTCTAGTCCTGCCAAGAATGTAATAAGGGTTAACAGAGAGGCAGTTTCTGTAAGCAACACCAGAATGTTTCCTTCCTGCCTTCCTTACAGGATTAGGCCACTAATTTCCTCTAGCAACCGGTTCTCTGAACTGCTTAGAATGTTAACAACCGGTTCTAGTGCATAGGTGCGAACTGGTAGAATCCCACCCCTGCATCTGAAGTTATGATGGCACTGAAAAAAGTGACTTATGACCATTTTTCATACTTATGACCATTGCAGTATCCCCGATCCCCTGATCAAAATTCAGACGCTTGGCAACTGACTCATAATTATGACGGTTGCAGTATGATTCCATTTTGTGACCTTTGGACAAGCAAAGGGGAAACCAGATTGACTTAACAACCATGTTACTAAATTAACAACTGTAATGAGTCATTTAACCACTGTGGCAAGAAAAGTTGTAAAATGTTACAACTTTGTAACATTTTGTTAACTTGCTTAACAACTTGCTTTAGGAACAGAAATTTTGGGCGTAAGTCAAGTATTACCTGTATTACCTGCAGGGATATAATTATCTTTTTTGAGTGTGAAGTACCTCGATATCAACAGTGGAGACCTTCAAATTTCTAGGTTCTATCATATCACATGACCTAAAATGGACACCTAACTTCAAAAACGTCATCAAAAAAGCACAACAAAGAATGTTCTTTCTGCATCAGCTGAGAAAACTCAAACTGCCCAAGGAGCTGCTGATCCAGTTCTACAGAGGAATTATTGAGTCTGTCATCTGCACCTCTGTAACGGTCTGGTTTGGGCTGTGCAACCCAACAGGACAGACACAGACTCCAGAGAGTAATTAGGATTGCAGAAAAAACAATGGCTACCAACCTCCCTTCCATCGAGGACCTGTATACTGCATGAGTCAAAAAGGGGGCTGTGAAAATATCTACAGACCCCTCACATCCCGGACATAAACTGTTTCAGCTCCTTCCCTCAAAACGATGCCATAGAGCCCTGCACACCAGAACAACTAGACACAAGGACAGTTTTCTCCCGAATGCCATCACTCTGCTAAACAAATAATTCCCTCAACACTATCCTGAGCACTGTACACTGAGAGCATTTGCACCAAGACAAATTCCTTATGTGTCCAATCACACTTGGCTAATAAAAGAATTCTGTTCTATTCTATATTCACTCTTTCAATAAAGAGCAGTGAAAATTCACCACAGAGTCTTTCACCACAATTTTATGAAAATCCCCTTCATACCAACACAATCCTTGTGGGATACATTACAGAGCTTTTACAAAGGAATAATTTCTTGTTTGCGTTAAGCCTCAGAAAGCTGCCAGCTTTTGGTTTGAAAAGAAAAACTGGCATTTCCTTCTGGCTTGGCCACCTCTAAAAATGAAGTGTTTCCAATTGATCCTGTTTCTAGGATTCCCCCGGGGGTAATTAATATGATGGATTTCATGTCATTATAATCAGCTAAGGAGACCACAGCAACTCTCTGAATGAATAATTATCCAGTACGTGGCAACTAAACAGAACAACTGAAATTCTTCCTACCTGCCCAGGTATCTTGGCCCAAATAGTCAATAACAACTGCTCGTTGTTGGTTTTTTCCTTCGGATGGTAAAGGGTCATTTGTGCAATTAGTAGGATCATCTTTTATAATTCATATTAATCTCATCTGAAAAATACAGGACAATGTCATCCCCAAAGGACTAGAGAGGGGATGTTTGGATGTTCTTGGGTAGACAACTGAAACCTTCCATATGTTTTTATCTGCATGCCTTATAACAGTGTTGCTGAACCTTTTCAGCACCAAGTGCCAAAACAGGAGTGTGTCTGTGTGTGGGAGTGCCGGAAACCAGAAGAGCAGCTCCCTGGCGTGCATACATACGCAAAGATCAACTGGCCAGCGCACCATGTGTGAAAACCAGCTGGTGGGCAGACATGCATGCACCAGAACCCAAAACAGCAATGGGTGATGGTGTGTCCGGAGAGATGGCTCTGCATGCCACCTCCAGCAAGTGTGCCATAGGTTCACCATCACGGACTTATAATGTCCATGGCAGAAGTAGACTGCTATGGGTTCGACCGAGTTTGGATGGACCTGTTGCTAATGTTTTGGCTGGTTCAGCACACTACCAAATCCCACCCCTGGCTGGTCCCACCACCCCACCCCTCCCACCCTGCCCCTCCCATCCTGCCCTGACCCTCCCTGGAGTCTCCATGCAGCCTGTTTTGGATGCAGGTAAGTGCAGGGTATGCACGGAGGCTCGGGGAGGCGGGAAAATGGGCCTCCTGGAGGCTCTGAAAGGCCAGAAATGGGCTGGTTTCCAGCCTTCGGAGGGCCTCTGGAACCCAGGCGGCCGTTTTCGCCCTCCCGGAGGCTTGAGGAAAGCCTCCGGAGTCTGGGAAAGGCGAAAAATGGGCCTTCCAGAAGTACCAGAAGTCCAGAAACCGGCCCGTTTCTGGCTTCACTCAAGGAATATAAGTCTCCTAACAGGTATTTGGGTTAGAAATATATAAACCAGGATAAATATTTTAGTACTATCTCTTTAAGGGAATGCAAGAGCATGTAATTGGGTGTGGTTTCTCAAAGGGCCATAAGATGGAGCCAGAAACCTGGTTTGTCTTAGTCTGAGTCTCAGAAGAGAAGAGAGTGTATCTTTATTTCCTTCTGTTGGAAAGTATTGCTATTGCTCCATTTTTCCTAATTGACTGATATTACTGGATTTAATGTAAGTCTGATACTGTTTTTGACACTGGATTTTGTTACTGGAATATCCCTGGATTGAAAAACTGACTGATTAACCTGTGAATGACTTTTGGACTGCTTATTTTGGACTTTGCTTAAACCTTTCTGGAAGTAAAAACCTTCATTAACTGTACAGTGTATCTGTGTACTGTGTGTGTGTATTATTCCAACACTACTCTCTATACGTCTCCCTGTATGCGCTCATTCTCCTAACGGGGAATTACCTCAACAAAAGCCTCCGGAGCCTGGGGTAGGCAAAAAATGGATGTCCCGGAAGTTCCAATAGGCCATGTCCACCATGGCCATGTCCACCCAGCAATCAGGCAGAAAACCCGTTGCTGGGGTTTTTGAAGCCCACCCCTGGTCCATGGAGATTCTCAATCATCCAGGTCATGGTTGTCCCAAAGATGTTTTTTCCAAAAGGCAACTGGAATTCATTTTTCCTTTGAAAACCTTTTGCTTCTCATCCATGGAGCTTCCTCAGTTCGATGTACCTGAACGGGTGAAGAAGCTTCTTGGACAAGAGGCGAAAGGTTTTTAAAAGAAGTAAACCAAGAAAGTCCAGTTGCCTTTTGGAAAAAGCCACCCTTTGGGACATCCCTTGCAATCTCTTCTAGGGTTTGGGAGAATTGAAGTCCACCATGTTACCATGTTCCTTATCACTACCCTCAAATCTGAAGGTCAGTTCCTCATTGCTATATAGATGGTGTTTCAATAACCCGGCCTTTTTTTTCTGTCATTCAATTTTGATCACTTTTGCAATCCTTTCTTGGGAATGGTAAATTAATGGCAACAAAAATCAGACATTAAATACAAACTGGGTGGATACAACTTCATAGATGATCCTCATTCTGTCAAGGATCTAGGAGTAAGCCCCAGAGCTCACTGTAAAAAGGATAAAGAGTTAACCTAATTTTGCAAAGTTTCTTCTCTGGTAACACTGTACTGCAAACCAGGGCATACAAAACCTTTGCCAGACCAATACTCAAATATAGCTTATCTGCCTAGTATCCAGACTGTATAACGGACATTCGTACAATTGAACGAGTCCAGAGGCTTTTCACAAGCAGTCTTCCACTCCTCTACTTGCAATAGAATACCTTATGCTACTAGGCTCGAAATTTTGGACCTGGACAACCTAGAACTATACCGCCTACGGTCTGACCTAAGCTTAGTACGCAAAATTGTCTGCTACAATGTTCTACCTGTCCACAACTATTTCAGTTTCAACTGCAATAATACATGGGCAAACAATAGATACAAATTAAAAAACCACTCCAAACTTGATTGCAGAACTCACTACCTGACTCTGTTGTTACATCCTCAATCCCCCAAAACTTTAACCTCAAACTGTCTCCCATGGACCTCACTCCCTTCCTAACAGGTCTATAAGGGGGCCAGCATAAGCACACCAGTTTGCCTACTCTCCCTGTCCTATTGTTCCCATTTATTTGTACTCATATATTATGTATATACTTATGCCTGTTTATACTTATACGTTTATATGTTATGTTCATATTTATATTTATTTTCTCATACATGCTTGACAAACTAAATAAACAAACAAACAAATACATAAATATTTGTTAACTATCTGGGGCTATTAGGATGTCTTCCTGTTACATTAAAAAACAGGTGAGATTCCAGATATTTAATGAATCCAATTCAGCCAGTGTGGTTTTATGGATCCTGGTGATTGCTTCACTTGCTGAAAAATTCCTTACTCTAATCTATCTTTGTAGGTAGCTGCAATAATGAGGTTTCCTGCTATGTTTTCTTGAACTGCTTGGAGGAATGGTGAACTATAAATTTAAGCAAATCCTAGCAATTTTCCCTGTTTTTTTAATGGGATTTTCCCCATTGATTTTTTTCCAAAAATGCGCCTCCCTATTAGTCATGAAACATGAATATCAGCCAAGCTGGAGAGAAAACAAAAAAAAAATTGAACTCATAAAAAGGCAATTCTTTCCTGTAATTTATGGCACTCAAAGTTGCCTGAGGAAAAATAAAAATGTAAATGGTTTCCACATGGCTAAACACCCCCAGTGTCTGTCCAGTATATAGGCATTGAATCAGCAATTGTATGAGCATCTGCCAAGTTCTTTCACATTTTGAGTCCACCTCTTTATTGTGTTGTGTACTTTTCTAATATTTGGTAATTTCCACTGAGCTGCTAAAGGTTTGCTAAGGAGGGGAAAGCAAGAAATATTTCAGATCATAGAAGGAATCTCTCATGGAAAAAAAGCTGGAAAATAGAAACAATTATGCATATGTGTGTAGTGAAAGGAGGACAGTTGTACAAAATTAAAACATGTATTTTTTTTCCTCACAACTCTGTTGAATTCTCCTGTATAGTGCAATATTAATGCAATATCCGGGGTTTTCCATTCAACGTATACAATGTGAAGAATGTGTGTTTGTGTTTATTTTCATAGTCATAATGTACTTGACAGTTTTAAGACTTGTGGACCTCAATTCCCAGCATTCCTCCTCCAGTCATGTTAGCTCAGGAATTCTGGGAGTTGAAGTCCACAAGTCTTAAACTTGCCAAGTTTGAAGACCCTTGATGTACGCTGAAGATGGTACTTAATTTCATTGTATGAGGTACAATGACAATAAACTAAACTAAACTAAAACTAAGCAATTGGCATTTTGAGAGAGGCAGAGCTTCTAAAAGAGATGATGTCCTTCCCTGAAACAAATATTTCTAAATGACTTCTACTTACTAGACAGATGTGAACTGATAAACAGTGTGGACAGAAATCACAATGGTTGGAAGATGGATCCACTGTCTTGCTAAATTCCAAAGCGCCAAAGGACAGAACAAGAAGCAAAATGGATGGAAGATCATTAAAGAGAGATCCAATCTAGAATTAAGAAAAAATAAAATAAAATCCGGACAGTGATGACAATTAACCAGTGGAACAGCTTGCCTCCAGAAATTGTGGCTGCTCTATCAGTAGAAATTTTTTTTAAGATGAGACTGGACAGTTGTTTGTCCAGAATGGTATATGATTTCCGGCTTGTATATGGGATTGGAGTAGAACATCTCCTTCTGCACCAGCCTGGGAACGAAAATGGGCCACAGGGAAGGGGCGTTTTTGCCCTCCCCGGGCTCTAGAGGCTTTCTTTGAGCCTCCGGGAGGCCCTTTTCACCCCTTCCGGGCTCCTGAGGCTCTCTGGAGGCCAGAAATGGGCCCATTATTCACCCTCTCTTTTCGCCCTCCTGGCGAAAAGAGCCTCCCCGGGCTCGTTTCAGGGGGGGCGCCTGTGGTGGCCTGAGCGTTCAGCAAGCAAAAATGGAGTCCCGGGCTCCATTTTGGGCTGTGACGGCATCCTGCAACTCTCTGCCAGCAAAAATTGAGCTGGGGGTGTGCTTGCGGCCCTCCCAAGCTCCATTTTCACTGGCAGAGGCACCATGGGCCGGGCCTTCACTGTTTCCAGGACATCCCCATGGGCCAGATCGAAGCACCTCACGGGCCGGATCCAGCCCCCAGGCCTTGAGTTTGACACCTCTAATATAGATAGTCCTTGACTTACAACCATTCGTTTGAAGTTCCCAAAAAGTGATTGATGGCCATATTTCACACTGACAATTTTTTGCAGCATTCCCACGGTCAGGCAATCAAGATTCAGAAGCTTGGTCCAACTGGTCCTCAATTTAGGGCCACAACTGAGCTCAACATTTACACTGTTAAGTGAGAAATTTGTTAAGTGAACTTTGCCCCATTTTGCAACTTTTCTGGCTGCAGTTGTTAACCAAATCACTGCAGTGGTTAAATTGATAACTGAACAACTGCAGTGATTCACTTAACAACGGTGGCAAGAAAAGTCATAAACTAGGGCAAAAACTCACAACTGTCTTGCTCAGTGAATGAAATTTTGGGTTCAGTTGTGGCGGTAAGTCAAGGATCACCTCTATTAATCCGTAGATGTTATGTTTTGTCTTATAAATTAATGTGCTGTTTGTACAATGTTATGGTTTGCCCCGAACGACTTTATGGACCAAAAAAATGCATGAATTTCTAAAGATACTTAATGATTCATTCATTCCTCCTCCTCCTCCTCCTCCTCCTCCTCCTCCTCCTCCTCCTCTTCCTTCTTCTTCTCCTTCTCCTCCTCTTCCTCTTTTTCTTCTTCCTCCTCTTCTTCTATTTCTTCTTCCTCTCCCTCCTCCTTCTCCCTTCCTCTTCTTCTGTCTTTTTTCTTTCTTCTTCTTTTCCTCTTCTTCTTCTTCTATTTCTTCTTCCTCCCCCTCTTCTTCTTCTTCTTTCTTCTTTTTCTTCCTCTTCCTCTATTTCTTCTTCCTCCCCCTCCCCCCTCCTCCTCCTTTTCTTTTCTTTTCTTTTTTCTTTTCTTTTCTTTTTTCTTTTCTTTCTATAAAAGGCTGTGTGTGTGTGTTCCAGCAAAACTCTGGAACGCCTCGAGCAATTTCAGCCAAACTTGGTACACAGATGACTTATCCTTTGGAAACAAATACTGTGGGGGTAAGACACCCCTAACACCCTTCGGGTGTGTGTGTGCCTTAAAATGGCTTCTGCCATGGTAACAGCTTCACTAGGCTCCCTCTTGTGGAGGAATAGAAGAATTGCGATGCTGCGCGAGAGACAGTACAACAGCGTGAGTCCCGACTATAGGATTTTCCTGTCTAATATAGGATTGGGATAAATAAATACCTGGGCAACACTGGGATATCAGCAAGTAGAGTAATAAATAACAATAGTATAATGTTATGCATCCTGACAATATTGAGTTAGGAATAGGGAGGATGAGGTCCAAATTCTGTGTGATATTTCCATAGACTACCTGCAAAACCATTTTTTTCCCTAGGCTGATCACAAAGCATTAAAAAGTTTTCAT
>BLBF01000039.1:29609157-29627982 GCA_015471245.1 Laticauda colubrina
TCTCTCTCTCTCTCACACACACACACACACACACACACACACACACAAACACAGTTCCCTCACACATCCCACCACCTCCAAGGCAGCCACATTTCTGCTTTTGAGCTCTGGGAGGGGGAGAGAGAGATCCCATCTAACACAGATATCCTCCCCCTACACACACACACCCTCCAATGCAGCCACATTCCTAATCTGTTTAGAAGAAGAAAGAAGCAGAAAAAAACAGCTTGGTAGCCAGGCAAGTTTCCCCCCCCTTTCCCCCCTCCCCTCACTACCTCTTCTTGTTCCGATGCTGCAAGCCTTGTGTTCCCGTGGGCCGGCCATGTGGGCGGCACAGCCTTCTCTCCCTGCCCAACTTGGCTTAATTGCTTTAGGGGGTGCTCTGGGGGTGATATTTCTCTGCAGACCACCAAAGTTTTCTCACAGACCACCAGTGGGCTGTGGCTCACCGGTTGGTAACTGCTGTTTGTGGGTGGGAGTAATATTTGGTACCCATTCACCAAAGAAATGTGAATGGTGTCATTTACGGGGGAGGAAAGGGCCCTGATCCCCTTCATGGGCTGCGGCTGTGAGGATTATTAAAAAGGACAAACTGCGCATGGGCCAGTGCTGGAAGCAAAGCATGAAAATATTTCTAGTTTGTCCATTCTTATCTGAGTTCTGGCATTCTTCCCAACGAATGTATTTCAATATCCGGATGTCTTCAAGCCCTTATCCTGCCTTGTCTCCTTAAGTGCTTCAGTGTGGTTAGTGTTGTTTTTTCTATTTATAATTTATATGTATTTTGAGTTTGAACGGAATTTCTTCCTTTTTGCAACTGTTTGTGGGGAGTTTTTTCTCCAGTCAATGATATTTGGACCTTTGAAGCTAAGTTGAAGGAATTAAAGGAACTTCACCTGTTTTTGTGACTTTGTTGCTTGTGTGTGTGTGTGTGTGTGTGTGTGTGTGTGTGTATACATACATACATACATACATACATACATACATATATATATATATATATATATATATATATATATATATATATATACACATATATATATGTGTGTGCTGTTTAGCTTCCTTCGGGTATTATCCCACGTAATTGTAGTTCTGTTAAAGTTGTAGCAACGTTTCAGCAGAATCTCATCTGCCATCCTCAGGCTTCTATATAGAGTTAGTTCCTGGTTTCAAATTTGAGGCTGGTCCATTCTGATTGGTTGGGAGCCTGGATCTGTATTCATTGGAGTTTGATTGATTGGTGTTTCTGGTTTCTTCTGTCTGTTTTGTGGCTTTGATTGGCTGGCAACACTCTGTTCTTGTGTTGGAGGCTTTCAGTGCAGCTTGGCTTCATGTGAAAGGACGGCTGTTATCTATTAGGAAGCCAGGTTTCATCTGGGTGCTTGGTGGGGGGGTGTTTGAGCTGGAGGCATCAGAGGGAGTCTCCACACCACAAGCCAGGCAAACACCTGAGCACAAACAGACACCCTCCCTCCTGCCCACACCCTCTTATCTTTCTTGGTGACCTCAACCTACCTCCTATTAATTGGACCCTGAACAAGTAACCACATATTTCCAAGTGCAATGATTCACTTAACAACTGGGGCAAGAAAGGTTGTAAAATGGAGCAAACCTCACTTTACAAATATTTCACTTTTGAAATCAACCAGAATTGAGGTTGGGCTTGATTCTGGGTGTAAGTCAAGGATTACAAACATGGAGAAACTAACATGAGAACCCACCACTCTTAAAAAAAAATAAAGGTGGGGTATAATTGTTTCTTTTTTAAAGTTTTTTTTTCTTTTAACAACAAAGACAACAAATAAAACATCTTTAAATTTTACAGTGTGTCGGTTGGGTACATATATCTTGCATGCATAGTAATATTATTGTACATTTCTCACTTAATCATCTTTATAAACCATTCTAAATAATATTTTATATATTATTCAATTATTATATTATCATTGACATTATAATTGCTATTTTTAAAAAACACACATCTCATTCTTGCTAAATTATGTTCATCCTCTTACCCATTCAAGATTAATCAATTATAGTATATTGTTACTAATACTACATATTTCAATTTCTTATTTTTCTAACTATTCATAAAATAAATCCCAAATTTTATAGTACTTTTTCCTCCTATTCTCTAATTACCATTGTTAATCTAGTCATTTCCACACATTCCATTATTTACTTAATTGTTTCCTCTGTCAGAATTTTCTCATTTTTTCAGTTTTGTGCAAATTCAATTCTAGCTGCTGTTAATACATTCATAATTAAAATATGTTATCTCTCTATTATAACCTTCAGGCATAATTCTTAATAAAAATATATCTGGATTTAAATCTATGTGTTGTTTTATCATTTTTCCCAACTACGTGTATATTCTAGTCCAGTAATATGATCCAGGTATCTGACGACATTTCCAACACTTTGCCGATTTGTCTTTAAACATCTTTGCTATATTCTTGCTGGGGGTAAGTGCCACCTGTAAAACATCTTATGCAAATTCTCTTTGTAAGCCGCTGACATTGTTAATTTATAATTTCTTGTCCACAGTTTCTGCCATTTATCCAAATCTATCCCATATCCAATTTTTTCCCCCCATCATTGTTTCTTTAGCAAGCTCTTCTTCTAATTTCACTCCCAATAAATAGAGATGGGGTATAATTCTGACCGGAGTCCTTTCTTGCTGTAAACCACAAAATCAACTTGCTTTATCTTTTTGCATTCAAAGCTGACAACAACACACAGCTGCCACACTGATGGGTGCTGAATTCGTGGCCATACACAATCAAGTTTGCTTTCCTTGGTTTTTTTAAGCTTTATTTTTTTTCGGATGATTCATTCAGGAGAGCCTTGTGGTCATTTCTGAAGCCTCTCATTTGCTTTGTATATTTTGGGGGTTCTAACTCAGCCAAGCAAATACCAAAAGTTTTGGCTGCTTGTTCCGATTTTCCTACCCAGTGTTTATTGGTTTTTTTTTTTCTTTGTTTCTTTTAAGTAAACTTTCAGAAGGAACTGAAAGAATGCTACTTCGGAGCCAGATTATTTTTCAAAGCAGTCGTTTTCGGTGGCCTGCAAATTTCCGCGAAACAGTGGAGGCTTCTCTTCTGGGGAAAACAAAGGAAAACCTGAGTTGTGCAATAGCGACGAACTGTTTTCATTAGTGGCTTTAACAGCCTTAAATTCTTTCTGAGGTTCTTTGCGATATGCGGTTCCTGATTCGAAGGGTGGGATGCTGGGGGTTCGGGAGAAACCCTAAGATTCTGTGCAGTTTGCAAAAACCTCAAATCCCACTCCTACCTGGCCCCGCCCACCCTGCCCCTCCCAGGAGTCCCCACATGGCCTGTTTTGGATGCAGGTAAGTGCAGGGGGCTCACGGAGGCTCGGGGAGGGTGCAAAATGGCCTCCCGGAAGTTCAGGAAGGCCGCAAATGGGCCTGTTTCCAGTTTCCAGAGAGTCTCTGGAGCCCAGGGAGGCCATTTTCACTCTCTCAGAGGCTTGAGGAAAGCCTCTGGAGCCCAGGGAAGGAAAAATATCTCCCCCGCCATGGTGCAGGAGGACTACTAGCTGAGGTGGTTTTCTGCAGGTTCTGACCAGTTCTAGAATTGAAAAAATAAAATAAAATAAATG
Organism: Laticauda colubrina; assembly: GCA_015471245.1. Lineage (NCBI taxonomy): Eukaryota > Metazoa > Chordata > Lepidosauria > Squamata > Elapidae > Laticauda > Laticauda colubrina. The sequence goes on from BLBF01000039.1 coordinate 29,612,782, forward strand.
GGAGTCCGTTGTCAAGCATTGCAATGTAAATCACGCAACCAAGGGAAAAGTTGCAATGGTCATAAGTGTGAAAAATAGTCACGAGTCACTTTTTTCAGCACCATTGAAACTTCGGTCACGAAGCAAACAGTCATAATGTGAGGACTATCTTCATGTTAGCAGGCCTTCTCCTGCTTTACACGGAGCACCTCTGTCCCAGACACCTGATTATTCAGGGACAGTGAAGAGCAGAGGTTTCCACCTTTGGCAACTTTAAGACCTGTGAACTTCAACTCCCAGAATTCCTCAGCCAGCCAAGTTGGCTGAGGAATTCTGGGAATTGAAGTTCACAAGTCTTAAAGCTGCCAAGGTTGGAGAGCCCTCATCAGAGGTGGTAATTCAGCAGGTTCTGACCAGTTCTGGAGAACCGGTAGCGGAAATTTTGAGTAGTTCAGAGAACTGGCAAATTCCACTTCTGACTGGCCCCGCCCCCATCTATTCTCCGCCTCCCAAATCCCAGCTGATTGGCTGAGTCTTCTTTGGTTGCTCTGCACAGGAGAACAGACCTGGAAAGCAGGTTAGTGGGGTGGGGAGGGAATGGGGATTTTACAGTATCCTTCTCCTGCCACGCCCACCAAGCCACGCCCAAAGAACCGGTAGTAAAAATTTTTTGAATCCCACCACTGAGTGGAAGACCTCCAAGACCTCTTCCAACTCTATTCTATTCTACTCTAATCTGAGAAAAGGCTGGAGTGCTCTATCTAGTGGACAAAAAAAAGGAATAGCACTTGATAGTAATAACTACACTTTACTGCACTTTACAGGGGACGTGATGGCTCAGTGGCCAAGACGCTGAGCTTGTCGATCAGAAAGGTCAGCAGTTCGGCGGTTCGAATCCCTAGCGCTGCGTAATGAAGTGTCTCTTTACTTGTCTCAGCAGATTCTACCAACCTAGCAATTCGAAAGTATGTAAAAATGCAAGTGGAAAAATAGGGACCCCCTTGGTGGGAAGGTAACAGCGTTCCGTGCGCCTTCAGTGTTTAGTCATGCTGGCCACATGACCACGGAGACGTCTTTGGACAGCGCTGGCTCCTCGGCTTTCTAACGGGGATGAGCACCGCCCCTCGAGCCGGGAACGACTAGCATGTGTGTGTGAGGGGAACCTTCTTCAGCTTTACTGCACTGCTATCTGAATACTCTAATAGGTAATTCTCAATTTACATTTCGTTTAGTGACCGTTCCAAGTTACAACGGCACTGGAAAAAGTGACTTGTTTTTCACACCTACAACCTTGCTGGCATCTTCATGATCATGCGATCTCAAAATTCAGGGACTTGGCCACTGATTGAGATTTATGACCCTTGCTATGTCTCAAGGTCACGTGACTCCCCATGTGTGACCTTCGGGCAAGCAAAATCAAGGGATTCACTTCACAAGTTTGCTAACTTAACTGCAAGGATTCACTGAGCAACTAAGGTAACAAGGGTCGTAAAGTGGGACAACACTTGTTTTTAATACAGGTCTTACGTAACAATGTAAATTTTGGGCTCAGTTGTTGTTGTTCAGCCGAGGACTAACTGTACCACATTTCCAGTATGAAGGAAATTCAGCTTTCTGAAGGCATTAGGTGAGAAAAATGAGCAATTCAACTTCCTTTGGGCCAATTACAATAAATGAGACAAATTTACTGTTGACAATCGGTGAAGCCCGTGTTTGTGTTGGTTTTTTTTATTTCTAATTTATCTGTACTTTGGCTTTGGACTGCATTTCTTCCCTTTGTAGACTGTTTTTGGAAGAGTTTGATCTCTAGCCGAGGATAATTGGACATTGGGGGCCAAGTTGGAGGCATTAAAGGGAATTGATCTACCTTTGTGCCTTTGTTATTTTTGTGCCACGCTCCGGGTCATCACACCCCATGTACTGGGATGAAAAATACTGCTGCAGATAAAGTAACAAGAGATTCCTTCATTTATTTAAATCTGATGGTTTTCGAGCTCTGAAACAGATGTGCAAAAGTGTTACCAGATACTGATATTTATATGTACAGCTACAGTCTACTGTGTAGATTATCTGTTACTAGTCTAGTGAAGAGGACCAGGGGAAACATGACAGCAGTCTTCCAATATTTGAGGGGCTGCCACAGAGAGAAGGGTAGGGTCAAGGGATTTTCCAAAGCACCTGAAGGCCAGACAAAGAATGGATGGAAACTGATCAAGGAGAGATTCAACCTAGAAATAAGGAGAAACTTTCTGACAGTGAGAACAGTCAACTGATGGAACAGAAGTTGCCTTCAGAAGTTGTGGGAGCTTCATCTATGAAAGCTTTCAAGAAGAGACTGGACTGCCATTTGTCAGACATGGTGTAGGGTCTCCTGCTTGTGCAAGGGGTTGAACTAGATGACCTACAAGGTCCCTTTCAACTGTTATTCTGTCTGAAACTTAAATCAGTCAAAGGAAGGAATCCTTAATCTCAAACCTTGAAAGAACTGCTATATCATATACATCCTACAGTATATATCATGATATACCGGACTTATCATATGAAAGTATATGTGTTGGTGTCATGTTTCATAGGATAGACTCAAGATCATGTGAAGTGTTAACACTTCACATGATGACACAAAACAATTATAATGCCTTGGTAAGAGCACACCTGGAATACTGCATGGAACTTTGGCTGCCACCATATAAAAAAAAGACGCTGAGACTCTGGAAAGAAGAGCAACAAATACGATTGGAGGCTAAAACATATGAAGAACAGTTATAGGAATTAGGTATGTCTTGTTTAATAAAATGAAGGACTCGGGGAGACTTGATAGCAGTGTTCCAATATTTCAAGGGCTGCCACAAAGAAGAGGGAGTCAAGCGATTCTCCAAAACACGAGAAGGCAGAAGCAGCAATGGATGGAAACTAATCCAAGAGAGAAGCAACCTGGAACTACGGAGATAGTTAGAACAATTAACCCATGGAACTGATTGCCCTCAGAAGTTGTGGGTGCTCCATCCCTGGAAACATTTAAGAGGAGATTGGACAGCTACTTGTGTTTCTCCAAAAATAAGACCGGGTCTTATATTGATTTTTGCTCCAAAAGGCACATTTGGGCTCATTTTCTTATTTTCAGGGAAATACGGTACAAAATGTGTTCATCTGGCACACAATTTTAACGGTGGCCTATTTTGGGGGGTAGTGCTCATGTTACAAGCATCCTGCGGGGGAAAAAAAATGTGAGGGTTTATTTTCTGGTTGGGTCTTATTTTGGGGAAAACACAGTATTTGTCCAGAATGGTATATAGGGCAGTGGTGGCTCACCTTTTTCTGCTCCTGTGCTGAAAATTGTGTGCGCGCTTGTGTGTGCGTGCTAGCATCCAGAAGGCAATGCGTGCTGGGGCCCTCTCCCACACGCCTCTGCGCATGCGCACGTCTCCCGTGCACCCCCACCCATGCGCACAAGATACCTGACAATCAGCTGTCGGGCGGTGGCGTGTGTGCAATGGGGCTCTTCCGGGTGACCTCTCACGTGCTGGCAGAAGTGGCCCTGCCTGCCATAGGTTCACCAACACGAGTCTCTTGCTTGTGCAGGTGGTTGGACTAGACGACTTCCAACTGTTATTCATAGTCTGTTTTAATTCCTAAAAAAGCAGTACAGCACCAGCCTAATGAATTGTCACTTTATTGTGTCTCAAAAGTCATTGCACATTTCAGGAGGAGCTGAAATCAGTTCCTTTTTCTTTACATCTATCTATATCCTGGGATAACTGATGTCTGCCTGAATCCAGAAGATTAGGTGGTTAATCATTGCTGGAATACAACTGGAGAAAAAGAAAACTACAAGCAATTTCAAGGATCAAAGCAAACAAAAGACAAGTTCATTTTCTGTGAAACCGAACAGATAAGAGGCCAAACATGTTTGTTTTATCCCTTGGACAGAATACTAGGAAATGATTCTTTCTTGACTCAGCAATTGAAGATTTTTTATAAACGATCTCAACTGTATCTCTCCAGCGAATTATTTCCTGTGAAACTTTATTCATGGAAGCTTGTCTAAATCATTTCTATATTCTTGTCATGTTGCTGTATCTTGCCATATGCTGTAGTCATATGGAAATAAAAGCTTCTTGCTATAGCTCAGCAAAGATTCTGCCTGTGAACTTTGTTGGATGTTATCGCCTTATGTTGAACTCCTTTTCCGAGGGGTCCTTGGTGCTCTTTGACCATGCTTGGCTTCTTGCAGACGTTTCATTAGCCAAACTAGGTAACATCATCAGTGAACAACTAAACTGCATCAAGGGCTCCTCATGTCAACCCTGTGCTGCAAATATTCTCCTTTATTAGTACACTCCTTTCTTTCAAGAAAAGGATACAGTGACACCTTTTTATTCAAATTGTAAATCACAAGCATCTTTTATTAGCTTTCATCTCCAGCAAATCAACATGTCCATCTTTCAAATTCAGAAGATATGGTAGATATTTCTATAGAGCAATTATGATTGTTCTAACTCTTTCTCAGATGTTCAACCCTTAGTATGTTTTATCATCACCAGGGGGAAAAAAGGGATGAATAACCAGAGACATAAATGGCAATTTCAAGCATATAGCTTCTTCTATTCCTATGTCAAAGGTTTTGTTTTAAAATAATTCCCTGAAAAACACAATTATATTTATACTCCTGAACACAGATTTTGAAAACCTGCATTATTATAGTTCCATTTTTTTCTTTCCATATCTTCAGTTATTTGGATAATGAAAACTGCAAAAACAGAAGCTGCTGAAAACCAACCTGGCTTGTAAGACACTATGGATAACTGGAATGACTGCAGTGAATTATTTATATTTTATTAGTTCTTGGGTCCAGTTTTACTATTTTCCCATTCTTGAGTTACTGCATTTTTATTTTATTAAGCTCATTTGAAAGGATAATATTCTTATTGGGAAGAAGAAATGTCTAAGGCAGAGGTCCCCAAACTTGGTAACTTTAAGGCCTGTGGACTTCAACTCCCAGAATTCTCCAGCCAGCATATCTGGCTGAGGAATTCTGGGAGTTGAAATCCACAAATCTTGGGGACCCCTAGTCTAAGGGTTCTGCATATTTTCAAGCATGCTCTCTCTCTTAGATAACAGCATCTCTCTAGCAGCCTGTTGCTTTTCCTGCCTCAATATATGAACAAAGTTGCAGCTGCATTTAATGAGATGGTTCATTAAAGGTGAAGTGATTTTTTTTTTAAAGTAACTTTTCAGACTCACACAGAATTCTGAAAAACATCAAGAATGATATCTCACAAATGTGGTTTCACTTGGCTTCAAGTTGACTAGACCAACAATCATCTTGTTCAACTTTATACATCTGTTAAGTATCATTACCTATAGTACTGTTGAAACATAATGAGTGTTTCCTTCACAGTAATTCCAAGAAGGCAAAGCAGCCTATTAAATATTTTGAAGTATAGGTAATTTCATTCATTACCTTTCAGCAAAAGATGATTTCTGTACTTTTATACCACATAATGTTTGTGAATTTTTGCTGTACATATTTTATAGGCCTGTGATATTTGAAAAAAAAAAAGTGTGTCATAGTAGATATGGAGCCAAATTGCAGGCTGACTCTGCCCACTGCCAGGAGTTCGATTCTGAGTAGCACAAGGTTGACTCAAACCTTCCATCCTTCCAAGGTCAGTAAAATGAGGGTCCAGATTGTTGGGAGCAGTATGCTGACTCTGTAAACCGCTTAGAGAGCTGTAAAGCACTATGGGGAGCTATGTGTAAGTGCTATTGCTATACATACCTGCCTGGTTTTATCTGGTCAATATCAGTGCAGGAAACCAAAACTAGGTATTATTATCTGGATGCTAGAAAGGACCTGTCAGAATACAGGCATGCGATTTTCTACATGTCTCAAAGCCAACTTGATGACAACTGAAACACAAAAACTATTTAGAAGTTTCAAATAAAGAAAAACAGTATATAACTTTACAAAAAAAGATTTGCAAATGAGTAATATGTTTTTTTAAACGGGACAACTACAAATATAGTTTCTCTTAATTTAAAAAATAACTTTAAAAACACTGGCCCCAAAATGGTAGTTTTAATTAGAAATTATATCCATTTAAAAATCATCTCTTCTTGAAGCCTGAAATTATGTTTATTGGGATATCTTTTTCAGAAATAACTACTGTTATTATAACAATAGCACTTAAGACTTATATACCACTTTATAGTGCTTTGCAGCCCTCTCGAAGCGGTTTACAGAGTCGGCCTCTTGCCCCCCCAACAATCTGGGTCCTCATTTTTCTCACTTCAGATGGGTGGAAGGCTGAGTCAACTTTGAGAGCCTGGTGAGATTTGATCTGCCAAAATGCAGGCAGCCGACAGTCAGCAGAAGTAGCGTGCAGTACTACACTCTAACCACTGTGCTACCGTGGCTCTATTATCAGTTCACCTTTTCATTTAAAGAACAGCTAAAACACTGAGCACTTTATCCAGTAGTAGATTATTATAAAAAAGCTCTATTTCTCACAATTTTAGAACCATGTTTTTTATATAATATACTTTATTATTAGCATATTTTATGCAGACATCAGCTGCATAATCTGTGCAGATCAAAATAACATTTATTCTTTCAATAAAGAAAAACACAATTATTACATTTTCTTAACAAAATCATTCTGTGCAACTCTCTTTGCTATATCATCAAAATCATAAACAATCTTAATGTTTGAAAATTAGCAACTACTACAAGTCTATATGCATGAATGCAAGCCAACATGCCAAACCCTTTTTCTACATTATTTCAGTTGTCAAAAAGGACTTGGGAGTATCATGGATGGCAAAAGCGGAGATCCACACTTCTTCAAGCTCTCACCCAGAGAGGTTTTTATTTTCTTCCAAATGGATCAGACCATACTTTTAATCCTATAGGTAAACATACGATTAGAGCATTTAGAATGATTCCTTTTAATATCGGTATCAGTGCAAGGAGATCATTCCCAGTTGTAAGCATGCATACATCAAAGGGAAAACCTCCACAATTATTATAATTTAAATAATAAAACAAGCACTGTGCCCCCTCCCACCAAAAAGTCAGATCTCTTATTTAAAATTGGAAAATTAGTCTCAGATGAGAGTGACTCAGAAATGATGTCCCTACATGTTTACATTAGAATATGTAGTTTTCCTATGACGGTAATCTAAGACTCTGGTTAGCCTTCCTTTTTGTGAAATTTTCATCAACTGATCAGGTAAGATTGTCCACAATTCTTGCTGAATGATACACTGTACATATTTTATGTACTCAGGCTAGATGTAACTGTTTTAAGAAATGAGCATCAAATACAGGAGGAGGGTTGGGGAACACAACTGTCTCCGAGACAAAATGCTGTGGGAAAAGAGTAGTAGAAGAAATAACAACTATTCATTTGAGTAATTTAAACAGATTTTCTCGGAAAGAAATTCCACTCTTAAATCTAACTCATTTATTTCGAGATTTACAGGCTGCCTGACTCTGACAATGTGATTCTGGGAGGATATACAATATACAATAACTTAAATAACTAACAATGAACAATATATAAATATAAATACCAAAGCTAAAAGATAAAAGATAAAATGACATTTCTCAGTACATTAAACCCAGCAATAAACTCATTATCCAATAAGCATGTTTAGGATTGTAGCAGGAAAAAAAATTAGCCAGCAGTAATCAGCAACTTGGAACACTAATGCACATAACTAGTTTCTCAAATAGTTACTTAATAAATGAATAAGGGACAAAATATGGTGAAAAAGAGAATCCAAGGGAACTTGATTAACATACAGAGACCTACTTTTTAGTTTTATTTAATAGATTTGAATCCTCACAAATGTTGGTTGTAGACAATAAGTCCAATCAGTAACAACACCGATAAACTTTGTTAATGTATTATTTCCTAACTAGGCTGTAGTAACTAAAATCCTCCCCCTCCCTCTATTTCATCTCAAAAGAGAAAGTAACTGAGTATTAGTAGAATAGAGAAGGTATTTTGTTAAAAGAGTGCATAGTTTTGTAAGTATCTAAATTAGCACTGTGAACACTCAAAAACAAAGTCAGTAGTTCTAAAAATGGCAATACAATGATGCATTGTAAAATACAAATATGTTGAGCTCATAATTTAAGTGCCAAAATACTTATGAAGCCAGTTGCTTTATAACACTTTGAAGCAGGATATAACTAGAGCATGGATAACTCTGACCAGGTTTTCCCTACCTAGGAATAGAGGAATAGTATTGTTTGTCTACACTAGGGCGTCTAATTTCAAAGTTAAATGCAAGAGGAAAAACAAACTTAAAATCTGCTTTGTTGAATAGTACAAACCACTGTGTGGCTGGATGAATCCTAATTCTTCATATAGGGAAAATCAGTTAAGTATAGCACTTCTATTTCTTGGAATATTTTACTTACTGGCCTGTATCCAACCCACTAAAATAGATTTCATACAGCTGAGTTCACTAATCATCCTCACCAATAGGGGATTTAATAACTTTCCTGCATTAACCCAAATCTTCTGGACTTACATGGCCTTGTAAGCCACAAAACTAATTAGATAGGCTGAGCTTGCACAACAAACCAAGAAAAATGTAGTTGCCTAATTTGTGCAAACACAATTTCAGTAATTTAGCTGACAAGGAAGAGCTGGATAACATCACATAGTGGGAGGATTTCACAAAGATACCCTACAGAATTACAGAAAGGGAATAAGAAACTGCAAGAAGAAGGAACTAAAAGCTTGAAGGAGAAAATACAATTAAATCTAGTTATTAACACATGCCTTTCTATCCTGAAAATCATCCTTACTTTGACTAGATCCACATCGCACATTATTTTGTTCTTTAAGCTTCTCACTTGTTTCATTTGAAGATTTTGTCAATTCCACTAATCATGACTTCCTGTCTTGTACCTCCTCTCCACCTATTCACTCTTCTCTTTCTTCATACAATTATTTTATAATCCATTCCCCACTCTTTCCATATAACTAAAATCTCAATGACCATACCCTGAATACAAAAATAAGTGACCTGGTAAAAAAAATGCACATCTTTGTGCTGATACAGTTGTACGACAAAAATCTGGATTTCCACACTGCATTTCCCTGAATGTGCTCACCGTCATCTCTTTCCCACATTGATAATAAACCTCCTATTGCTCTTACATTCATTCTTGCTACAGGAAATTTTCGACTTACAATCATAATTGGGATCAGAATTTCCTTTAATAAGCAAGGGGACTAAGTTAGTTGCAACTGATTTAATGACCTATTTGCCACAGTTGTTAAATGGATCACGCCATCCAAAATACATGCCAACTGCTGATCTCTGACCACACAACCTGGGGGGTGTTTTCTAGTTGTACGACATTGCCTGCATCCCATCTTCCAAAGAAAGTATGCTGCGTACTGATAATCACCCTTGAGGTATATTTCCTTCCAATTTCCCCCAAAACCTTTAGGCAGTTTGCATATGTATCATACAGGTAGTCCTTGACTTATAATAGCTCGGTTAGTGAACATACAAAGTTACAAGGGCATTGAGTAAAGTGAGTTATGATCAGTTTTCACACTTATCACCACTATGGTCCCATGATCAAAATTCAGACACTTGGCAACTGACTCATGACTGTTGCGGTATCCTGGGATCATGTGATTCCCTTTGTCATGCCCCTGTTGGAGTCTGATTCCGAGGGGGAGTTCAAACAACTGACAGTGAATGGGAGTGTGGCTCCAGTGGCTGTGGAGGAAACTGGGGAAGGGCACAATCTGGCTGGGCATTCAGAGGAAGTCCAAGGCCCACCCCCTCTTCATCCTAGGGCACACAGGGAGGAATGGATAAGGAAGTAACTTGGGTTACAGGGGAGAAAAAGGTCCCGATTCCCTTTATTAGCTGCAGCTGGGAAAACAGGATAAAAAAGGGTGTTTGCATACAGAGCCTTGCTGAAAGCAAAGCATGCATTATCTTTGTCAAGTTTTATCTGGGTTCTGGTGTCCTCCCAACTGTGTGTGTTTCGTTATCTTTTGAAGTCTGCAATTCCTTATCCTGCATTGTCTTGTTAATTGCTGCACCGTGGTTTGAGTTGTTTTTTTTTTATTTATTTATCATTTATATGCACTTTGGGTTTGAATTTCTTCCCTTTAAAAACTGTTCTTGGGAGAGTTTTTTCTCCAGCCAATGATAATTGGACATTGGGGGCCAAATTGGAGGAATTTACCTACCTATTTTACTTACTTTTGTGACTTTGTTGGTTTTGTGTCATGCCCTGGGTTATTACATCCTTTTCTGACCTTCTGACAAGCAAAGTCAGTGGGAAGCCAGATTCACTTAATTTGTTACCAACAAATTAAGAAATGTGCAAAAAATTAAAACAGGGCAAAACTCACTTTACAAATATTTCATTAACAACAGAAATGTTGGGCTCAACTGTGGTCATAAGTTGAGGACTACCTGTATGAAGAAACAAAAGTAAGTCGTAAAAAGCATTACTAACCTCTCACTCATGGGCATCTTTATCTGCAAGACTCCATCACAGGAACTCATTCTGATAGTTGCAGAGTCAATTCTTTCACTTAATTTAAAAAGCTAAGTATTTTATACACTAAAAGCAGACTCTGATCCATGCTAAAATGTGTTTTTATAATTTACTGGTTTATCAATTAAACACGATTCAAGTAACAGTTGTGACTTTGGAGTGTGCTCGACTATAAATTAGGCATGTTTTTGGCTAATGTGTCATACAAAGCTAATCGCTTGAAGTGCAACGTATTATGCAAAACCAGAAAATTGGATTGAATAAACAAATTGAATTAATTATGGGCAAATATCTTATGAGAATTCAATTGATCTGTCTCACCCAAGAGAACCTGAAGTTAAACTGCTGCCACCTGTTTGAGGACTCTGTCTCCAAATGAAGTACTCACAAAATAGTGATGGTAGTGTGTGTTGCTTTTGTAGAGTTCAGCCATTGCTGACAAACAGCTTGAGACAATCTGTCCCTGGAACAATATGAAGAAATACTATGTGCTTCTGGGAGAGCTTTTGAGGGAAACAAATAATAGCTGTGTCTCAAAGGAGGTATCTTCATATAGAGTCAGGAATATTTATATGTTTTCCTTCTTTTCATCAAAAGAGGCACAAACTAAGGTCCAAACTACCTCTGTTTGCCAATTTATATTTCCAAAATTGAGCAGGAATAAACTACATGGAGATGACAAATAGCACAGAGCCAGGAACAATTTTCTAAGCAACAGAAGAATGACTTAACCAAGTAGAAACTATCAACTTAAAAGTGTATCCCATATCTTCAGGCTGGATTCCAAATTAAACTCCACTGCTTATCAGTTTGGGGATATTTATTTAAACCATAACACAACAAACACACCTCAATTAGTAATTTAGAGATATACCTGGAGGCTGTACATCTTCTTGGATAATGCCGGTTCGATTCATACTTTGTGTCTTTTCTAATAAATATAAAATACATAAGTAGGTAAAATGCACACTTAGTTGACTTACTGCTCAATATTCATGAATATGTTAAATGTGGCATTTAAGGCTAAGTCTCACAACAGCTATTTCTTATCCTGTATTTGTTTCCTGCTCTCAAACCAGAACCCAAACACCATTCTGTGCAATTTTTTCTCAATTTTTTGAATTTACTCTTGAACGCTTTTACTTTGTTCTTCCATCTTTCCTACATTGCATCTGGCTTCTATTTCCCATCAGACTTTGTTGCTGACCAGGCTAAGATTTCGCTTATGCAAACTTATATACGCAAGTCCGTGTCCCGATATATATTCACCTGATAACAATTGAACCTTACTCAGAACTTTTATTTATTTAATTCATCACCCCTAAAGATGCCATATTCTAAATCAGGGGGTCCCCAAACTTGGCAACTTTAAGACTTGAGGACTTCAACTCCCACAGTTCCTCAGCCAGCATCGTTTGAAGACCTCTGGTGCCAATAAATAAATAAAATACCTCATAATACCACCAGCTTGTTTGTTTTTTTAAAAGGAGAGGGCCGTGTCTTGAGGCTGCCCTCTCAACCAACTTTAGAGGATGTCTGCAAATGGGGGGGGGGGGAGGCAAACTAGTCCCAACCGCCCTTCTAAGCCCAATAGCCCAGCTCTGACCTCCCCTCAAGGCTTCGACCCACTCAGCGTCCCCTTCCCTTCCACCCAAACAAGGAAAGGCCGCGTGCCCTCCCTTACTGTAGTCCCCCAGGTGGCTCATGGGGTAAAGGAAGATGGGGTAGAGGGTCAGGCCCACCGCAGCAGCGAAGCCGCCGAAGATCAAGACGTAGCGCCCCAAGGGCGCCATTTCGACCCGGCCGGAACCGGAAGTCTGCTTTTTTCCGCTTCCGGTTCCTGCGCGCTCAACCGGCCGGGCGGCGCTTAAATGGCCGTACGATATTCCCCCCCCCCCCCCCCCCCCCCCCCGCCCCCAGAGCGTCGGCGCCTGACCCCTAGTGGCAGAGGCCGGGAAGTAATGAGGCTGCGCTGGTGGGGAGAGGCCTGAAAAGGAAGCGGAGAGTTTCAAAAACCGGCGTTTGATCTCCGAGATCACGAAACGATTTTGTCAGATTCCCAAGGCGGTTTTTGGTGGGCTGGAGGAAGGAGACCAGTCCGAGGAACGGAGGGGCTGCTGCGCTCGCTTGGGCGGGCTGGTTTCCTGGCAGACGACTCGCTGCCGCACTGGGTAACCTCATCAGTGCTGCGAAGGAGGGGGATTTGCTCTCCGCTTCTCTTCAGGCGAGGGGGGGGTGTTCGTTATTGACTGGACTGCCGGTCTGCTGTTGACCTTGGAGTTGATCCCTGGGGGCTGATTGGACGGGATTCACCATCCAGGCAAGGACCCACCCCCAATCAAAGAACTGCCAAGGAAGCCATCCGCAACCAGCCCCACCAAAGGACTCCAAGACCATCATCCCCACCAGCACTGACAGGGAAGCCCCTTCAATACAAACACTGTATAACCCATTTGTCTAAAATAAGACAGGGCCTCCTGCTTGAGCAGGGGGTTGGACTAGACAACCTCCAAGGTCCCTTCCAGCTCCATTCTGATTGATTGAAATGGGGGTAACTTTGGCAACCTTAAAAACTTGTGGACTTCAACTCCCAGAATTGGCTGGCTGAGGAATTCTGGGAGTTGAAGTCCACAAGTCTTTAAAGTTGCCAAAGTTGGAGAGCCCTGATATAAACTCAGAGCAGACTCCCCCCCCCTCCCTTCTAAGCGCTGATGGTGTTACCCAGCTGGGTTATGAAACATCTGCAAGAAAACAAGCAAGCTCAGAGAGCACCAAGAACCCCTCAAGTCCACCCTGAACTACAAATATTCTCCTTTGTTGGAGCTCTGCTGCTGAACTGGTTTCCCTGTCTGAAGGGTTAGTGTTCCCCCAGGCACCCACTGGTTTGCATGAATCTCTGAGGGTGTGAAAATCTCTGCACACCCTCTCACATCCTGGACATAAACTGTTTCAAGTCCTTCCCTCAAAACGACACTATAGAGCACTGCACACAGAGGGCAGTTTTGTCCCAAAAGCCATCACTCCGCTAAACAAATAATTCCCTCAACACTGTCCAATTATTTACAAAGTCTGCACTCCTATTACTATTAATCTTCTCATCACTGTTTATCACCCATCCCCTCCCACTTGTGACTGTATGACTGTAACCTTGTTGCCTTTGTCCTAACAATTTTTATTGACTGTTTCCTCATTCAACCCCACCCCATCCAATCCAACATCACTCAAAACTAGATATGCATGCCCCTAACTACCTCTATTCCAACCACAACTGGCCTTAAATGCAAGCTACTCAATGCAAGAAGCCTGGTAAATAAAAATATTTGAATTTCTCCTCTTACTAAATACAGCTAAATTCAACATTATATTTGTCTGTGTAACATGGCTCAATGCATCTCTCCCTGACTCCATTACCACAGTAAGAGATTATCATGTTTACTGACCAGATCATGAAATCTGTAGAGGAGGTGGTGTTGCTATCTTCGATAAAAAGTCCCTACCTCTAAAAAACATCCAAGTAACCCAGGAGCTTGCTATTCCTGAGACCATTGTCTGTGAACTGTCCTTAAATATTACATTTCAATTCTTACTATGTTACAGAGTCCCTGATTATGACATCGAACATGCAAACAAGCTAAATACACTACTAACATGGGCAACCTCCTGCCCACACACTTTTATCCTTCTTGCTGACTTCAATCTACCTCATATTAACTGGATCCTAAACAAATGTACAACTGAATCCACACATAACCAAAAAGGTGTTAAGAGTTGTTAACCTAATCCTGCGTAGCTTTTTCTCCAGTAAATATCACACTACTAACTAGAGCATACAAAACATTTGCTAGACCAATACTCGAATACAGCTCATCAGTCTGGAACCCACATTATGTATCTGATATTAACACAGTTGAGAAAGTCCAGAAATATTTCACAAGAAGAGTTCTCCACTCCTCTACTCGTTGCAGAATATCTTATGCCACCAGACTCGAAATTCTAAACCTAGAAAACCTAGAACTACACCACCTTCGATCTGATCTAAGTATAATATATAAAATCATACATTGCAATGTCCTACATGTCAATGAATATTTCAGCTTCAACCATAACAACACTAGAGAAACAATAGATACAAACTCAAGGTTAATTGCACCAAACTTGATTGCAGGAAATACGACTTCAGCAACAGAGTGGTCAATGTTTGGAATACTGTACCTGACTCTGTGGTTTCTTTCATCCCCAAACCCCAAAAACTTTAACCTTAGACTGTCTACTATTGACCTCACCCCTTTCCTAAGAGGTCTGTAGGAGGTGTGCATAAGCGCACCAACGTGCCTACCGTCCCTGTCCTATTGTTTCTTTTAATTTTTTTATTTTTCTTATATGTATCCATGTATTCATAACTATGTTTTTACTTATACCTATTATCTTGTAAGCAATTAACAAAAATAAAAAAATAAAACAATAGTATGATTTGATTATTTATTGTATCTTATGACTATTAAGTGTTGTACCTGATGATTCTTGACTCTTGATGAATGTATCTCTTATGTCCACTGAGAGCATCTGCACCAAGGACAAATTCCTTGTGTGTCCACATCACACTTGGCCAAGAAAGAATTCTATTTCTATTCTATTCTATTCTATTCTATTCTATTCTATTCTATTCTATTCTA
>BLBF01000039.1:29627992-29649413 GCA_015471245.1 Laticauda colubrina
TATTCTATTCTATTCTATTCTATTCTATTCTATTCTATTCTATTCTAATCTATTCTATTTCCGAAGAGGATTTTAAATTTTCTCTACTTTTGCCCTTATAACTGACCTAGCCTCCCAGGTGTCGGATTTTTTATCCAGTTTGTAAAAACAATCACCAGCTAAAACTTCTGAGAGAAAACAATGGTAATTTTATTCTTCACTTTGCAAAGCGGGTGGACCACAAACACACAGGTACATTAGACACACCCTAAATCATCAATACATTTGCCTTATATTCTCTAGTATTGCTACAAATTTATCTCACATCTCTTCTTCATTGCAGTAGTGGGATTCAAATTTTTTTACTACCAGTTCTGTGGGCATAGCGTGGCTTGGTGGGTGTGACAGAAGGTTACTGCAAAATCCCCATTCCCTCCCCACCTCACTAACCTGCTTTCCAGATCTATTCTCCTGTGCAGGGCAACCAAAGAAGACCCAGCCGATCAGCTGGGAATCAGGAGGCAGAGAATAGATGGAGGTGGGGCCAGTCAGAAGCAGCATTTGCCGGTTCTCTGAACTACTCAAAATTTCCACTACCGGTTCTCCAGAAGTGGTCAGAACCTGCCGAGTACCACAGTCCCTGCTTCATCGGCTTAGTAACTATGATGTCACAACCTATCTAAAGTGAATACTCTCCTTACTAGAGAGATTGCCAGGGAGGCAGACAATTTGTATGTAGGCTTTCTCCTCCAGGACTCAAACCTGGCTATTACATGTGCAGTGGCAAAATTCTGTGTTGCTGCAATGTCCGCAAGAAAAAAAAAAAATGGTTACAGAAGTATAGCTTTCAACATGTGCCAAATTTTTGTAGATAGCTGTTTTAACAATTTTTGGAAAATGATATTTACCCATATGCTTATTGGCTCACCACTCACATAAACTAGAGAGTGACTCTGTTTGGGAACAGTTATTTTCTTAACAGGGATATTATTATTATAATAAAATGTACTATAATGTGTCAGTACCCATTTTTTATTTTTATTTTTTATATATATTGTAAATAGTGATGTCTACTGCTGGTCTATGACCATAACAAAGTTCTGTTCTGTTCTATTCTATTCTATTCTAATTCTAATTCTAATTCTAATTCTAATTCTAATTCTAATTCTAATCTATTTCTACCCTACTCTACTCTATTCTATTCTAAAGTGAACACATTATCTCCACCCCGATTACATCTCCCACTACTCTAATTCTATCTCCCCCTGCCCTTATTTACGCATTTCCTTTTTTGGTCCTTGTTCTTGGGGATTATCTCTGGAGTAACATATCAGTAAACTCTGGTTATGGCCAGTTTCTAACATAGCAAAGGCTTCTAATCCGAGCCCCTACATCCAATTCTCAAACTTTATCCTAGCTCTGTAATAGCGAACCTATAGCATGCGTGTCACAGTTGACACGCAGCGCCCTCTCTGTGGGCACGCGAGCTGTCAGCCTAGTTCAGCTCCACCGTGCATGCGTGGGTGTGTCTCACCAGCCAGCTGGTCATCGGGTCTCTGCTGCGAATGCGTGGGGGGTGGGGCGCATGCAGGTGGACCCACGTGTGCATCCTATGGGGGGAGGGGTGGGGCACATGTGCAGGGGCAGCGCCTGCTTTGGGCACTCTGTCCGGAAAAGGTTCGCCATCCCTGGCCCGGCTCATGAAATTAGAAAAGCATATGGTAACAAGTTTAAGGGAATCGGGATGTCCCCATTGATTTTGCTGGTCAGAAGGTCGCAAAACGGGAGCGCATGGCTCCTGGGACACTGCGACCATCATAACTGTGAGTCAGTTGCCAAACATGCCAATTTTGATCATACGAACGTGGAGATGCCGCAACGGTTATAAGTGTGAAAAACAGTCACAAGTTACTTTTTTCACTGCCATTGTGGCACTAACCAAACTGTTGTAAGCGAAGGACTACATATAATATAATATAGTATGGTATGGTATATCATATATCATATCATATATCATTAACACAATACAATACAATGCAATAATATATAATATAATAATATATAGTATAGGTATATAGATGCACAGCCCTGGGACATCCTCCCACCTTCCCTCCCTCCCGGAGCACAATTTCTTCATTCTCCCAACAAATGTGCCTCTTCCGGAGATGGGGTGGAGGGAGAAGGAAGAGAGGGGGAGAGAGAAAGGGAGAGAGGGAGATGGGAACAGAGGGAGAAGGAAGGGGAAGAGACCGGGGAGAGGAAAGAAGAGGGAGATGGGGAGGAAGGAGAAGGAGGAAGAGGAGGAGGAGAGGGGGAGAGGAGAGAGAGAAATGAGAACAGAGGGAGAAGAGGAAGAGGAGAGAAGGGGGGAGAGGGAAGAAGAGGGAAATGGGGAGGAGGGAGGGGGAAAAGGAGGACTGTGGAGTCCTTGGTGTTCTCTGAGCTTTGTTGTTTTCTTGCAGACATTTCATGACTCAACTAGGTACCATCATCAGTACTAGAAGGGAGGGAGCTTTTTCCTGTGTTTCTAGATGAGTGTTTGGCCCTGTCAGGACTGATGGTCATCATCACTGATGATGTTCCCTAGTTGGGCAATGAAACATCTGCCTGGAAACCATGAAGCACAGAGAGAACCAAGGATCCCTCATTTCGACCCTGAGCTACAAAGGTTCCCTCCCATTGGAACTGCTAAACCAGCAATTTTGAATGAAGGAGGTTCAGAAGTTCCAAATGCCACAATCTAAAGCCCCTGTCACACTGCACCAACGGATGCAAAGAGGATGTAAAACGGACAAAAAAGCTTGCCATCCGTTGGTTAACGCGATGTATCCGTTCTGTACTCACTGCCTCCGTTTTGCTTCCTCTCTATCCATCCAACATCCGTCTACGTTTCATCCGCTCAGAAAGTTTTGAGCTGCTCAAAACTTTTGAGCAGAAAATGTATCCAATTCGTCCGTTCTGCATCCGTTACGCATCCGCTGTATCCGCTAGGCATCCGCTGCGCATCCACGCAACTCGCATCCGCTCGGAAGCAGGGAGGAAGCGGAACGGACGCAGAACGGATGCAGAACGGATGCCTAGCGGATGCAGCACGGAAACAAAGCATTTAAAACAGAAAAAACTTTCACAGAGGGGACCTATCTCGGATATTAAGGATGTCTAGAGGATGCCTAGAGGATGCCTAGAGGATGCCTAGAGGATGCAAAGGGACACCTAGGGGAAAACCTATACTGCCTATAAAAAGGGGGAGCAACTCACCTGGATCTCACTTTCAGAACAGCAGCCCTGCTGCAGACCTCTGCAGCCTTCATCTGACTCTTCCTCTTCCACAGCATCCAGTCATGTCCACCGTGGATCGTAACACAGTCCTTTTGGCAGCCACCATCCTTCTGCAACAGTGTGAAGCCATCTACAGGCTCTGTGAACTCTACTACGGGAAGAAAAAGAGGCAGCCAAGAAGCTTCTGGGTCCGAAAATGGATCGGGAGAAGAGCAGAGTATGGATTGTACAACAAGCTGATGGTGGAGCTCAGGAACGAAGACCCTCGGGCATTCCAGAACTTCATGAGGATGCCTCCAGCCATGTTTGACGAAGTTGTGCAGCGCCTGACACCCAGGTTGACCAAGGCAAACACCAACCTCCGGCCCAGCCTGGAACCTGGGCTCAAGGTGGCATTCATTTTGTGCCACCTGGCCTCAGGGACCACCTACAGGAGCATGCAGTATGGCTGGAGGGTGCCACACAACACCATCAGCATTGTGGTCAGAGAAGTGGTGCAGGCCATCATCGAAGAATACCTGGAAGAGCTCCTCCTGTGCCCCTCCACTGAAGAAGGATGGAAGAAAGTTGCAGAGCAGTGGTATCAGAGGTGGAACTTCCCCCACACAGTTGGAGCCATAGATGGGAAGCACGTGGCCTGCAAATCTCCAGCCAACTCGGGGTCCACTTATTTCAGCTCCAAGGGCTTCTTCAGCATCATCCTCTTCGCCATGGTCGATGCTGACTACAAGTTCATGTAAATCGATGCTTCAGGCAACGGCTCATCTTCAGATGGCCAGGTATACAACACCAGTCACTTCAAGGAGGGGCTGGAAGGCAACCTCATCATGGGCTTCCCAGATCCAGAACCCCTGCCCAACGACACGCAAGATGTGCCCTACTTCATCGTGGGGGATGACGCCATCTCCCTCAGAACCTACCTCATGAAGCCCTACATTTCCAGACTCCTCACCCTTGAAGAGAGGATCTTCAACTACAGGCTGTCCAGGGCAAGGCGGGTGGTGGAGAACACCGTTGGCATCCTGGCCAATAGGTTCCAGGTACTTCTCACCACCATGCAGCATCGCCCAGAGACCGTGAGGAGGATCGTGGAAGCTTGCTGCATCCTGCACAATCTCATGCGCACCCGCTACCCAGTCTTGCAGAACAGGCTCGTGGACCTCCAACAAGGCAATGGGGACATGGAGCCTGGGGAATGGAGGCAAGGGCAAAACCTGATAGACACTGAGGATGTGCAAGGCCCCAACAGAGCCTCACGTGAAGGGAAGAAGCAGTGCAACCTCCTGAAACACTGGTGCAACTCCCCAGCTGGAGCAGTGGAATGGCAAGACAGGATGATAGATGATTAATGGATGCTTCCTTCAGCCTGTCTCGTCACACTGATGAGATTGGGCCATGTATGTTGGGTGGGCCTACAATGAACAGGGCGTTTAACAAAGAGTTGTGTTTGTGTTGACATGTGAGGATGATTATTACATTGTTATTGATAATAAAGGTCCATAGGTGTGGCACCTGGGAGGGTGGACCATACAGTCCCACTATGTTTGCACTGGAGGTTTATCTATCCCCACAGCTATTACCCATCCCAAAGGTATCCCTGCCCATCCCACAGCTATTACACATCCCACAGGTATCCCTGCCCACCCCACTGCTATCTTAACCCATCCCACAAGCATGCAAAGGCTTAAACAATTTTTAAAAGTTTCCACCAAGACTTTATTAAAAAAAAAAGAAATGAAGCAAGTGTGTGAATCAAAGATAAACTTTCTTGAACAACAAGATGTAAAAGAAAAATGACCCAAGTCAAGTGTCCAAATAATGTCCACAGGTAGCCAGCCAGCCAGTCTCTGGCACTCCTCTTGGTCACTCGGAGGTGTGTCCAGTCTCAGGGGTGAAGGGTCCAGGTGCTGTGGAGGTGGGTGCTGCTGGATTGCTGGTCTGAAGCACCACTGGGGTGCCTGGCCCCAAGAGGTCAACAGGGGATGGTGTGTTGAGAAAGCTCTCGGACAGCTGGCTCAGACCCATGATGCTGAGAGGTCCTTCCTCCATGCCATGGGGTATCAGCCCCAGTACTGATGACAGATGTACTGAGGCCGGGCTTGGCTGTGGGGTGGAGGAAGGAGTAGTGTAGTGGGGCTGTCTGGTCTGCAGCTGGGTGAGGACTGGCATTGGTGGCATCGCTGTCGTCGGTGGCATCATTGGCATGGGTGGCATCGGTGGCATCAGTAGAACCGGTGGCAACGGTGTCACCCGATGACTCTGTGCCTGGACTGGGAAGGGCTGCTGCCTGTGCTGCTGGACCTCCTGGTAGCCGTAGCCCTGGTAGGTGAGGGCCTGTGGGAAGCCTTGGAATGGGAGGGACATCACCTGGGGTGGAGGAGCAGGCCTGGACTGGGTGGGAGAAGGTTCCTCTGGGTCTGGAGGGTTGTGAAGCAGATCGGTGATCCGGTCCTTCACCACCTGGTACTGGGGTTCCGCCATGTCCCTGAGGGTCTGGTTGACATAGGTGAGGAAGGGCTTGCGGTTGGAGGATGAGGAGTCGGTGTGGACCAGCTGAGAGAGGAGATCTATGCTGGTCTGGATGGTGTCCGTGATCTCCAGGAGGACAGTGTGGCTCTGCCGCTCCTGCTGTCTGGCTCTCTGCCTTTCTGTGGAGGTGGAGCTGGGGGGGGGTGGATGCGGGTACGGCTGTGGTGGATGCGCCGTCTCCTTTCTCCCACTGCACCAGGGAGTCCTCCACGCGCTCCACCACAGTTACAACACCTGTCCGCGAGTTTTCCGCCGTGGCACGCTCCACAGATACCTGCCTGGACACAGGGACTGACTCTCAGCCAGAAGAGGACTGGCTCTCAGCAGGCTGCCGGAGAGAGAGGGTAGTGAGAGGGGCTCCTGGTGCTCCTCGGTGGCGGATCTCACCCTCCAGGAAGCTGCACCTGGCCATGACATAGGTCTCTCTGTCTGTCAGCTTAACCGTGGCCTGGCCAGATTTCTTCAGGTGCAGCTTCCCGTACCAGGTGTGCATGTGCTTCCACCAGCTGAGGAGCACCTCCGAAGTGTAGCCCATACTCTCCACCTTCTCTCTCCAAGCAGCCTGCTTCCTTTTGGTGTCCCTGTACAGCCGGTGTCCCTTCCGCCACAGATAGTCATTCTTTCTCAGCCACTCCAGCACCTCATCCTCGTGTTCCTCCTCAATGGAGTATTGCCTCCTCTCCCGTTGTCGCATACGCCTCTTCCTCCCTTTGCAGGACCAGATGGGCCCTCATCAGAGGGGCTCCCAGGTAGTAGGGGCTGCTCCTCCACACCACCACCAGCAGCAGCACGAGCAGGATCATCATCATCATCAGCAGCAGAAGCAGGATCATCAGCAGCAGCAGCAGCAGTAGCAGCAGGATCATCATCATCATCATCAGCAGCAGCAGCACCAGCACCAGCACCAGCAGGATCAGCAGCACCACCACCAGCAGCACCACCACCAGCAGCAGGACCAGGATCAGCAGCAACAGAGTAAGCACCAGCAGCACCAGCAAGACCAGGAGCACGAGCAGGACCAGGACCACGAGCAGGACCAGGAGCACGAGCAGGACCAGCAGGAAGAGCAAGACCAGGAGCACGAGCAGTACGAGCAGGACCAGCAGGACCAGGAGCAGCTTCAGCAGAGTAAGCACCAGCAGAAGCACCACTGCCAGGAGCAGCTTCAGCAGAAGCTCCAGCACCAGAAGAGCGAGCCCGAGCAGCAGAAGCCCCAGCAGAAGCAGAGTCAGGGACAGGGGGCGGGAGGGTGGTCCTGTCCCTCTTGCCAGGGATGGCGGCAGGTTACTGAGGCTTTTGCTTCTTCCCCATGGTTGTGGGGTTGCTGGCTGGCAGGGAGGCTGGCAGGGAGGCTGGCGGGCACCAAGGCTTGCAGGAAGGCTGACACCAAGGCTGGCAGGCAGGCAGGCACCAAGGCTGGCAGGAAGGCTGGCAGGAAGCCTGGCAGGAAGGAAGGCAGGCACCAAGGCTGGCAGGCAGACTGGCTGGCAGGGAGGCTGGAAGGCAGGCTGGCAGCAAGGCTGGCAGGCAGGCAGAGAGCAAGGCTGGCAGAGAGGCTGGCCAGGAGGCTTGGAGGCAGGCTGGCAGGAAGGCTGGCAGGAAGGCTTGCAGGCAGGCATTCAGGCAGGGCAGGCAAGGACTCGATGTATCCGGCAGCAGGTCTTTCCTCCGAATGCTGGCCACGTGCGAGCTGCTTCCCTTTATATCCACGTGGCTTACGCAATGCATCCCCCCCGCATGCGCAATTAACGCTTGGCATCCGTTCGGCTTCCGCTGTGCATCCGCTAGGCTTCCGCTCTGCATCCGCTTCATCCACTGTGCATCCGCTCTGCATCCACTGTATCCGTTCCGCATCCGCTTTGCTGAGGTCCCCCGGAAGCCTAGCGGATGTGCCATCCGCTCCCATCCTCTTCCATCTGCTGGGCTTCCGTTCCGCATCCGCTTTCCATCCGCCCTGTGTCCTCCCCGCGTCCGTTCCTTTCCGTGTTATCCGCTCCGGTTAAGCAAATTTTTGCCCCTTTTGAGAGAGGATAACAATGGATGGAACATTTTGCTCGTCCGTTGTGTCCTTTTTACTAATGTTTTGCATCCGTTGGGCAGTGTGACAGGGCCTTAACATTGTGTGTTTTTTTTTTTTTCCTCTCTGCACAGTTCAAGAGAGAGAAAAAAGGCCGAAGAATAAGAAGGGGAAGACCGTTCAGTGGCTGATGGAAGATTATTTAATTTCGGGCCTGGCCACCTTTCATCAAGATATATGCAAAATGGCTCAGGTATTTTTGAGTTCAGCATTTTGCCTTGCTTCTTGTTCACCTTCCTTTCGGTCCTCCTCGTGACCTGGAAAGGATCAAAAAAGTCAACGTAACAGTGGGGATGGCATAATCCAAAGGCTGGAGTTTGGACCTCCAGCCCATACAATGTCTAGGAGTAGGCAATGCCAGCTGCCTATTGACTTCTTTGACCCACATCCGAATATCCAAGGATGGATGACATGGAACAGGGGGGTCAAACTCAATTTTATTCAGGGGCCGCATCAGGGCTGTGGCTGACCTCAGAGAGAGGCTGAGGCAATGGTGGCTAACCTTTTTGGGCTCCTCTGCCCAAAATTGCTCACAGGTTAGCGCACGCACAGTCACGTACTAGCACCCAGAATGCAATGCGCCCCCTCCCATGCCACCCCCTTAGCTGCACTGCACCTCACAGCTGATTTTTCTGCTGGTTTGAGGCTTTTTTCAGCCTCCCAGAGGCTTGGAAAAAGCTTCTGCAAGGCTTTTCTGGCCGAATAATATGCCCATTTTGTTACTTCTGGGATTACAGGAAGTGACAAAACGGGCTTATTTGTCCTGAAAAGCCTTGCAGAGGCTTTTTCCAAGCCTCTGGGAGGCCGAAAAAGGTCTCAAACAAGCAGGAAAATCAGCTGTGAGGCGCACGCATGTGCAGTGAGGTAAGTTTGCCTGCGGCTCGCATGCTGGCACAAAGGGCTCTGCATGCCATAGGTTTGCCATCACGCGGCTGGGGTGTCTGTGGCTGACCGGGTGTCTGTGGCCGACTGGGTGGGCGTGGCCACCTTGAGGCCACTCACTGGGCATGGCTAACTGGGTGGGAATGGCCTACTTGACACCACTTCCCAAACTGCTGGCATGTTTCCCCTTCGCACTGGGTAAACTGGGCCGAAGCAACACAGGCCAGCCTCTTCCTTATATTTTCCAGGAGGGCCCTGCAGGACAGATCCGACCACGTTGTGGGCCAGATCAGGCCTGCGGGCCTTATGTTTGACACCCCTGACATGGAATATGCCTTGCCTCTCTACATCAGAGGTGGTATTCATCAGGTTCTGACCAGTTCTGGAGAACTTGTAGTGGAAATTTTGATTAGTTCGGAGAACTGGCAAATCCCACCTCTGACTGGAGATTTGACAGTATCCTTCCCCTGCCACGTCCACCAAGCCATGCTCACAGAACTGGTAGTAAAAAAAAAAAATTGAATCCCACCACTGCTCTTCCTGGTGTGCTTTCTCCAAAACTGGATCAAACTCTTTTAAGGGCCCCCTTGATTTAGAAGGAGAAGGGAGTCAAAACCTTCATGCACCTCTACATGGTCTCCTTTTCTTCTTTCCGATAGGCCTTTGGGGAGCATCTCAGCCCCCGGAACATTACGGACTTGATGATGATAGCCCTCGAGGCGCTCACCAATGAAAACAACAATAATCAGGCTGCGGGACTCCTGCTTAACAGTTTTGTACAAGAATGCAGGATGGACATGCAAGAAGTAAGAAAACGCAGGCTTCGGAGCAAAAGGAATACAGGAGTTTTTGTAGAAAAAAAAATCTGAGAATGGATGAGACCCTGTTGTCTTGGTGACACGACTTCGGCTGGTCATCAGCTTTTAATGACCTCCATAATCCCTTGTGGGGTGGAGTCTGGGCAACCGAATGGAGCTAGCAGAGGGTTTACTGGCCGGATGCCCTCCCGGTTGCTGATGCGGAGTTTTGTTCAGCAGATAAATTCTCATTTTGCCCTGAGAGAGAAATATCTGCCTCTACCTAGGATCACTGAACAGCTGTCTCACTTAGCCACAGAAATTTGGATTTAATTGTCGGGGACTGCTGTATATATTGGATAGATGATTTTGGGGGCCCGCAGTCTCAGTTCGGGCATGATATTTCCCCCCATTCCTAGAGGGCATCTGCACATCTATCCCGGCCACTGCGAATTTGGTTCAGTGTTGCTGTTACCTCCGTTTGATGTTTGTTTCCTTGGAACGAGATTTGGGTCGGAACATGGACTGGCAGTCTCCTCTGAGATTGGGAAGGAATCTGATATTTTTCCAAATCTCTTCTCCCCCCCCCCCCCCCCCCGAATTGCAAGGGAGGTATGGAGAGCGCTGGTGACAGATCCCTATGCCAGCCTAAAGATCATGAGGCCCCTCCTAAAAAGGCTGCAAGATGACAACAGTGTGACTGACACCACTGAGAGGAGCACAGCCATCATCTAATTGCAGTAAACCAGCCTCTCTCTTTCTGTTTGATCTGGGGGAGGGCAGGCATGCCTGACAGGTCTCTGAGATGGCTGGTTTTCTTAGAGACGTTTCACGGCCCAACTAGGACTTCATCAGTGCTAGAAGGGAAAGGAGGAGGAGGAGGGTGGGAGAAAGAGGAGGACTGTGGAGTCCTTGGTGCTCTCTGAGCTTGATGTTCTTTTTGCAGATGTTTCATGACCCAACTGGGTGACATCATCAAGGCTGGAAAGGAGTGGGGTTTGTGGAGTGGAGAAGAGGAAGAGGGAGGAAGAGGAGGATGACTATGAAGTCCTTGGTGCTCTATGAACTTGGTTGCTTTCTTGCAGACATTTCATGATCCAAACCAGTAATATCTGGAGGAGGAGGAGGAGGAGGAGGTCTGTGGAGTCCTTGGTGCTTATTGAGCTTGCTGGTTTTCTTGTAGATGTTTCTTGACCCAACCAGTTAACATCATCAGTGGAAGGGGACGTTTCTAAGCCTAACTCTAAGCCTAACTCTTCTAGCATGATGTTACTTAGTTGGGTCATGAAACATCTGCCGGGGAAAAAAAAAAAGCACCAAGGACCCCATCAATCAATCAATCATCTGTTAGGTGGGGGGAGCCCACTCAGGAATGAAGGGAACATGAGAGGCTTTAGCAATCTCTTCGTTCCCAGTTTTGCCTTGTGCTACTCATTGCCTCCCCTTTGTTCTATATCTACCCACCACGGTTCTCTCAAAGTTTGGATGGGGTGTAGAATCAGTCTTTACGAAGCCCCCCTTCTAGCAAAATTTTGCACCTGTGTCTGAGACATGGGCATTCCTGGCTCAGTTGTCATGGCCATGAGGAGTCTTTTCTCCTAGTTGGCTCACATCAAAGGAGTTCCACTTTTGGACTTTTGCAATCTGAGTCATCTGGTTCGCTTCGCAATCAGGAGGCTGTGAGTCCGATCCTAGGTAGAGGCAGATATTTCTCTCTCTGGGCTCAGTGAGAATGTATCTGCTGAAGAAAACTCCTCATTGGCGACAGGGAGGGCATCCAGCCAGTAAACACAGAGTCCCATTCAGTTGCCAAGACTGCACCCTTCAAGGGATTATGGCATCATTAAAAGAAGAAGATAATGATGATGAATCTAAGTAATCTGGTGAGCCCAAGGTGACTCTCCTTTCATCCCGTTTCTAGGCCACCAACGCCCTATGCTACATACTTGCCTTACTCAATGCAGCTGCTCTACTGAGTAAATTCCCCCAGATGCTAATTGCATTTATAGCAGAAATATATGTTCCGCTTGGAGGAAGCAAGTGTGAGTCCAGAAGACCAAGAAGCACTTTTAAGCATTCCCAGCAACTCAACCTCTTGGGGTAAGGAATCTCTTAGGCCCAGTCTAGGTCCTTTCTCCATATCACCATTTTGTTGTTGTTTATTTTGTGTCGTGTTTTGTGGTTGTTGCACAAGCCGCAAAGTGAAACCTGAAGATATCCTGAACACCAGTGGGAGGCAGACGCCGTCAGCGCAACACTAGGCTTTTCGGGGATGGGGAGATCAGTGGAATCATTGGCACTCACTCGTGTTCCTTTGTGTGATTTAGCACTACCACTACTTCCACTACTACTTCCACTAGTACACTTCCACTACTAGTGGAAGCAGTCAAACGCTTGACCCAGTGTGCTGGCTATCGGGAGGAATATCCCGCTTTGGAGAGGTTGGGCTGCTGGGACATGCTGTTGGTCCGACAGTCTCTTTGAGGCCATTTCCCACCTGGCCCGGTAAGAAATTAAGGTCAAAAAAGCTTGGCAACAAGTGGCAACGGGTGAGAGAGAGACGGCAGGGGAGAGACAGAGGAAGAGAGGGAGAGGGAAGAGGGAGGGAAGGGGAGACGGAGGAGGAAAGAGAGGGGAGAGAGGGAGGGAGGGAAGAGAGGGAAAGAGAGAAAGGGAGATAGGGAGCAGGAAAGATAGAGAGGGAGGGGGAGATAGAGGGAAGGAGAGGGAGGGAAGGGACAGTTGAAGGCAGAGAGGATGGAGGGAGGGGGGAAGGGAAGGAAGGAAAGAAGGAAGGAAGCAGAGGGAATGAGAGAGGGAGAAAGATGTTGCTTGTCAGAAACTCTCAAGGGGGTCAAATGACCCCAGGACACTGCGACTGTCCTAAATATGAACCAGCTAGTACCCGAATTTTGATCACCTGGCCGTGAGGATGATACAGTGGTCATAAGTCTGAAAAATGGGTGGTATCCCTTTTGTCAGGGCCTGTTGTGACTTTCAGCAGTCACTAAACAAGGACTGTCTTTTCTTTTCCTCTCCCCTTCATGGCTGAAGATGGCATCTCTGAGTAGAGGCTTTCAGGAATGTCCCCTTCCTTTGCTTTGCTCAGGCTCAGCCTCTCTGCTCTTCTTCCTCAGCTTCTCTTATCATCCGGAGGTTGGACACATTTTCATGACGACAGACATGGTGAACATTCTTCATGAATGGATGATCCAGCCCTTCCCGCAGATGCAAAGGTGTAGCGTTTGAGGTCTGGGTTACCTCCTTCAGCACCCCTTCAAGGTAAGACAAGAAAACTTTGAACTACACCGCCCGCAGCCTGACCTCAGCTTAGGACACAAAAGTGTCTGCTACAATGGCCTCCCTGTCAATGACTACTTGGGCGTCAACTACAATAACACATGTGCAAACAACAGATACAAATGCAAGGTAAACTGCTCCAAACTTGATTGCAGAAAATGCAACTTCAGCAACAGAGTGGTCAACACCTGGAACTCCCTACCTGACTGTTTTTGCATCCTCAAACCCCAAAAACTTTAACCTTAGACTGTCTACCGTGGATCTCACTCCCTTCCTAAGAGGTCTGCATAAGCGCACCAGTGTGGCTGCTGTCCTTGTCCTACTGTTCCCATTCATTCATACTCATTTATTATGTTTGTAGTTATACCTGTTTATATTGATATGTTTATACGTTATCTTCATACTTGTTTTCTCATGAATACTTGACAAAGAAAAATAAATAAAATAAATAAAAAATAAAATAAATAAGAGATGGGATGCAGGAAATGAGTGACTTTCAAGGTAGGAGCAGGTGTGACTTCATTCTCTGGGAAGTCTTCAAGGAAGGAAGGAAGGCGAGAAGGAGGAGAAGAAAACAACCATCAGAAAGAGGATGGATTCAGTTGGAGTGGTGTCTCTTCTTCAAACATGGGTGCACTCTGGAAAATCTGAAGGATGAAGTTGAGAACAGATCTTCTTGGAGAACGTCTGAAAGGAGAACAAGAAGCAATGGATGGGAACTAATCAAGGAGAGAACCAACCTAGAACTAAGGAGAAATTTCCTGACAGTGAGAACAATTAGTCATTCGAACGACTTGCCTCCAGAAGTTGTGGTTGTTCCAACAGTGGGGTATTTTAAGATGAGATTGGACAGCCATTACGACTAGTTTTCCGAGTAGTAATGTTTGCCTGCGGCACAAGTCACTTCAACAAGTCTGCTACTAGGTGTTGGGAGAATTTGAAGAGGATTTATGTTCGTGACAGTGTAGGTACACACATACATCTTACATATAAACTGTTTGGAGCACATCTTCTGAAAGGTGGAAATACGTTAGCTCATTTGAACTTCATGAAAAGAACTTTTCAAGAGCTACATGAAATGTCTGAGTCTCTTTTTCCTTCTGTTGGAGAGTTTTGCCGTTCCTCCTAAATGGACTGCTATTCTTGGATTGGATGTAAGTCTGATACTGAACTGTTTATGATACTGGACTTTGTTACTGGATTATCCCTGGACTGAAAACTGACTGATTTTACCTGTGAACGACTTTGGACTGCTTATCTTGAACTTTGCTGAAACATTTCTGGAAGTAAAAACCTACATTTACTGTACAGTGTATCTGTGTGCTGTGTGTGTATTATTCAAACACTACTCTCAATACGTCTCCTTGTATGCGCTCATTCTCCTAACGGAGAATTACCTCAACAAGGTCCCTATTTAGAGGGAACGGGCTGGCCATTTCAGTGTTGGTGGGAGTGTTGTTTCCTTCCTGTTGGCTCCCTGATTAGGCACTTAGGTGTAAACAGGGTAATGGGAATCCCCTTTTGCTACCTTCTGATAAGCAAAGTCCCTGGGGAAGCCAGACTTCCTTTACAACTCTGCTACTCACTTAACACCTGCAGAGATTCCCTTAACAATTGTGGAACAAGAGGTCGTGAAATGTGGGCAAAACTCACTTAACAAAGATCTCCCTTAGCCACAGGAAATTTGGATTGAATCAGGGTTGTAAGTTTAGGACTATCTGTGGAGAGATTGGGCAGCTGATTAGCTCCTCCTCCTAGGGCAAATACCGAGATGCACCCCCTTTTTAGGATGGAGAGGCTGTGGTCATCACTGCCCCCTTGCCCAGTCATCTCTTAGTCCTGGGATATCTGATCCACTTCTCTCTCTCCTGAGCTAGAAGGCTGAGTTTCCTCTGTAGAACAGGGATGGAATTAGAGCCGGTTATCTGACTCCATCTTCCATCCCTTGGCCCAGGTCTGCAGGAATACCCTTGAATCCTGCATCTCCTTCCTGGAGCGGGGAGACATTCCCAGCAACCTCTTTGATCCCAAAATATACCCCAGTCTCCCCAGCACGTATGACAACATTTGATCCATCACTGTAAGTATGAACAAAGCTGTCTTGTTTTGTTCAAGATTCTTTTTCTTCTTCTTCTTCTTCTTCTCCTTCTTCCTCCTCTTCCCCTTTTCTTCTTCCTCTTCTCCTTCTTCAGAATATGCCTTCATTTGTTTAGTATGTGCAAAGGAGTCTTAATCAGTCACTGATTGCCTTGCTTGTTGCCTTGTTGACCCCAGATAAGAAAATGTAAGCTAATCCTTCCTGCCATGGTTGCTCAGATGAACGACTTTATGAAGAGCAGGAATGCATCCCACCAAAAGGCAGCTGCCCTCTTAATTGGTCAGCACAAATACAAACTTTAGAGAAAAGAAGGGCAAGGGGGACATGATAGCAGTCTTCCAGTATCTGAGGGTCTGCCACGAAGAAGAGGAGTCAAGTTATTTTTCAAAGCACTAAAAGGCAAGACAAGAAACAATGGATGGCGACTAATCCAGAAGAGAAGTAGCTTGGAGTCCAGAAAAATTAACCAGTGGAACAGATTCCCTTCAGAAGTTATGGGTGCTCCATCACTAGAAGCTTTTACGAAAAGACTGGACATCTACTTGTCTGAAGTGCTATATGCTTGAGCAAGGGGTTGGACTCGAAGACCTCCATGGTCCCTTCCAGCTCTATTCTGATTATTTGGTTGGTTGATTTGATCGATTTGATCAATCGATTGAAATATTGGAAGACTGCTATCATATCACCCCTACTCCTTGCTTTCACTAGACTAAAAATACCCAATTCCTGTAACCATCCTGGAAAGTCCCAAAGCGACTGTCCCAAGTAGAAACAAATGGTGGTTTTTTTTCTTTAACTAAAGGAGTCCCTGCTAACTCCAACAAACTTTCGCTTTTTTTGTGTTTAGGCAGCTGTACTAAGGTCATGTAACCTGATGTGGTCACGTCCAAGCAAATTGAAGAAGTCCACCTTGGTGAGTTTCCAAATTTGTTAGCTAGAAGCGAGGACTTCTTCTCTGGAAGCTCTGTCACTGAGAAGGGTGGGTTCTCAAGGTTGTTCCCAGAAATAATTTCTTTTCTGGGTTTGTTTCAGGTCTCCGGGAACTCCAGGGAGATTGCAAAGCCCTTGTGGCTCGGAGGGCAGCTGACTGCATGGAAGAAGTCATTCAACAGCGCAGCCATCGCATCCACCCGGACCTCATCAGCAGTCAACATCTCCCAATAGTTCACGGAGACCAAGAAATAATTAAGAAACATCCTAACATTAAACTCTTGATAGAAGTAGATACACTTCTAGAGGAGACAGCAATATTTTCTAGTTGTGACTTGCACTGTAATGTTCATATAGTTCTGTAAGCATAACAATGTTAAAAAGTGATTTTAAAAGGAATTAAATTTTCCTCAAATCTTATATGAAACCGTTGGGAGATTTGTTCCTTTTGTAATTCATTTTTTAAAAAATGATTATTTTTCATGGTCTTTGGGTGCCATCTAGTAGCTTGGGAGGAAATGTGATTTTTCTGGGTCCTCCACAGTACTGACCTAGGCTCCCAGATTTGTTAAACAGTATGAACAGTACATATACAATACAATGTTAAACAGTACAGTATGAAAACCACTCATTTTTAAATTCCTGGATGTCTCATACCTAACAGCAGTGAGTCGATCAACAGAGCAGAAACAGGCCCAGTGAGCAATAATGAACAGTTCTTACAGTGCGAAACAATACTATGCTATTGTGCTCTGGACTTAAAGCATTCCCAATTTTATTTTCAAATCTTGCTCTGTTAATTCCTTTCAGATCTCGAGTTTGCATCACACTTGTATTTTTGTTTCTCTGGGGATGGGTACCTGCTACAAGCCACACTTCAAAATGGAGAGGGAAGTGAGACAATAATACATTAATAAGCAAATAAGAGCTGCTAAACATTTTTTAAATGCCCTCTATCATCTATCTATCCACCTATTTTCCTGTCTTCTATCTCCTTCTCCCCAACTTCTGCTCTTGGGCCAGGATAATTTGATCACTGGGCACAATGAAGTCTTTCTCAAACCCACTAATCGAAATCTTTATCCAGAAGGGTGTATTCTTTGTGCATTTTGTGTATTGTTCATGTACTGTAACTACATTTGGAAGACTATGTTAAAGCTGTAAATACAAAATAAAAATAAAAAATAAAAAATAAAACCTGCTTTGGAAATTCATGCAAACCAGTGGGTGCCTGGGGAAACACTAACCCTCCAGACAGGGAAACCAGTTCAGCAGCAAAGCTCCAACAAAGGAGAATATTTGTAGTTCAGGGTGGACTTGAGGGGTTCTTGGTGCTCTCTGAGCTTGCTTGTTTTCTTGCAGATGTTTCATGACCCAGCTGGGTAACACCATCAGCGCTTAGAAGGGAGGGGGGGGGAGTCTGCTCTGAGTTTATATCAGGGCTCTCCAACTTTGGCAACTTTAAAGACTTGTGGACTTCAACTCCCAGAATTCCTCAGCCAGCCAATTCTGGGAGTTGAAGTCCACAAGTTTTTAAGGTTGCCAAAGTTACCCCCATTTCAATCAATCAGAATGGAGCTGGAAGGGACCTTGGAGGTTGTCTAGTCCAACCCCCTGCTCAAGCAGGAGGCCCTGTCTTATTTTAGACAAATACAGTGTTTGTATTGAAGGGGCTTCCCTGTCAGTGCTGGTGGGGATGATGGTCTTGGAGTCCTTTGGTGGGGCTGGTTGCGGATGGCTTCCTTGGCAGTTCTTTGATTGGGGGTGGGTCCTTGCCTGGATGGTGAATCCCGTCCAATCAGCCCCCAGGGATCAACTCCAAGGTCAACAGCAGACCGGCAGTCCAGTCAATAACGAACACCCCCCCCCTCGCCTGAAGAGAAGCGGAGAGCAAATCCCCCTCCTTCGCAGCACTGATGAGGTTACCCAGTGCGGCAGCGAGACGTCTGCCAGGAAACCAGCCCGCCCAAGCGAGCGCAGCAGCCCCTCCGTCCCTCGGCCTGGTCTCTTTCAGGCCATGGAGCTCCCGGCCCCTCCTCCCCGGCAGGCTCCTTCCGAAGCCCCCGGCCCCTCCGCCTCCCCTTCCCGCCGAGGAAAGGCCGGAGCCCGCGAAGAAGGCCGCTTTCCCTCTCTTCTTCTCGGCCCTGCGGCCGAAGGATCCGGCCTCGAGGGTGAGATCCACCGCGGTAGCCAAGCCACGAATCACCTCAGAGGTGCTATTGCCATCCGGCAAGGAGAACCGGAAACGGAACCCCGCTGCTCTCCGCTTCCGCTTCTTCCTCGCCCAGAGCGTCCGCGTCTGACCCCTAGTGGCGGCTGTCGGGAACTCAGCGTCTGGCTGCCCTGCGGGGAGACGCGGGAAAGGGGAGCCGTCCGGATGGTTGCAAGCCGGGTTTGCTCGATGCCCGCCTCTCCAGCAGCTTGCTCCCCCCCCTCCCCCCTGCAAAAGCTCCATTGCAAAGGAAGCTGACGGGAGTTTGGGGTTTACAACGCCCCACTCATGGCCAAAGATCCTGGGTGGCATCTGGTGGGAAAAACCGCCCCATTTGCAAGAGAAGAAGGGAGGAGGTTCAGACTTAAGATTAATCGAGTGGGAAGGGGCCTTGTAGGTCATCTAGCCCAACCCTCCACCCAAGCAGGAGAGCTTCCACCATTTCTGACAAATGGCAGTCCAGTCTCTTCTGGAAAGCCTCCAGGGATGAAGCTCCCACACCTTTTTCCTGGAAGCTTTCAAGAAGAGACTAGACTGCCATATATCCGTCGGGTCTTTTGCTTGGGCAGGGGGTTGGAATAGATGACCTACAAGGTCCCTTCCAATCTAAATCTGTAAAGGTGAGAACAGGGCAGACTGACTCAAGCTGTTCCAGTTGTTCTCACTGTCAGAAAGTTGCTTCTTATTTCTAAGTTGAATCCCTCCTTGTTCAGTTTCCATCCATTATTCCTTGTCTGGCCTTCGGGTGCTTTAGAAAATAGCTTGACCCCTTCCTCCTCCCTGTGGCAGCCCCTCAAATATTGGGGGACTGCTATCATGTCTCCCCTGGTCCTTCTCTTTATTAGATTAGCCAAGCCCAGTTCCTGCAGCCGTTTTTGTATGTTTTTCCCCTCATCATCTTGGTTGCCCTTCTCTGCCCTCTTTCTAGAGTCTCAACGTCTTTTTTTACAGTGTGATGACCAAAACTGGATGCAGTACTCTAGGTGTGGTCTTACTATTCCAGGTTGACAGAGGACAGCTCCAAATCCTGGCCTGTCTCCAAGTAAGTGTTGGTTCAAAGGTGGCGAGAAAGTCCCTGGAGGTCCCCAAATCCAAGGATTTGCCAGATCCTTGGATAACTGGTCCAGATCCTGGTTTGTTTCATGATCTCTGGATTGTATTTGTGTGTGTGTCTTTGAAAGATTTAAGAATAGCAAAAGAAAATATTTAGTAAACTTACAAGCCACAATAACTTGTGGAGAGTGAGATGGGCAGCATATCAATTTAACAAAGGAGTAAAATGCAAACAAAACTCAAGATAAGGAAAAGTTTGAAAAAAAAATGAAGGGTATACAGAAAAGAAGAGAAAAGAATAAAGGAACCCCACCTTTATAGAAAACAAGTCTTCCTTTATTCTTCAGCAAACCAAAGCCATTTGCAAACATTTCAAACAATCTCCCTCTTCTTATTAGTTTTTATTTGTCAAAAAATAAATAAATACAGGGTTTTTCATGAAAAAAATATTAATGATAATACCTTGTGGGCTTTGATGTTGCATTGAAATTGCAAAAATTTCAAACAACACCCCTATTATTAGTTTTTATTTGTAAAAAAAATACAGGGCTTTTCATGAAAAAAAATGTGGTAATACCTTGTGGGCTTTGATGTTGTTCTTTTGAGATGATTGTATAAGTAACTACAAATATGTTGCTTCCACACCCACAGCTTTTTGAGAGGCAAGCTGTTAACACTGACACTTAATGTTAACACTGAATGTTAACACATTCTCACTGCCAGGAAATTTCCCTTTTATTTCCAGGTTGGATCCCCATTCCCAGCTTCCACCCATTGCTTCTTGCCCCGCTGTCAGGTGCTATGGAGGAAAATCGATGTCTTCTTCCCCATAACAGTCCTTCAGTGGAGAAGGTTGAGCTCGGTGGCACCCCACAAACCAGAACCTTAGACTTAAATCAGAAGTGGTCTTCAGCAGGTTCTGGCCAGTTCTGGAGAACTGGTAGCAGAAATTGTGAGTAGTTCGGAAAACCGGCAAATACCACCTCTGACTGGAGATTTTTACAGTATCCTTCCCTGCCATACCCACCAAGCCAGGCCCACAGAACCGGTAGTAAAAAAAAATAGAATCCCACCACTGACTTTAACCCTACCTACTCCTTTTCCCCCTCAGTACTTGCTAGAACTCACCTTGGAGGAAAGGCATAAGGGCCGTGCATAAGTGTACAATCGTGCCTACCACCCCTGTCCTATTGTCCCCAATTATTAGTTCCTATTTCTTGTATTTAAACTTACATTTATTCTTGTTTCTGTAATACTGTAAGCTTTTGACAAACAACATAAATAAAATAAGAAATAAAACCCCCTGAAGAACTGCCTTCCACCCATTTCCTTTCAACTGGTAAGGTGCTTTCCAGAAAGATGGCCAGCCACTCCACTTTTCCCCTTTTTCTATTTTTTCTTCAACTTCAAAAAGTTTTCTTCAACTTCTTTTTCTTGCTTTTTTTTTTGCTTCCCCCCTCCTCTTGCTTTATATCAGGGGTCTTCAAACTTGAAAGGTTAAAGACTTTAAGACCAGAATTCCTCCTCCAGTCATGTTAGCTGAGGAATTCTGAGAGTTGAAGTCCACAAGTCAAGTTGCCAAGTTTGAAGACGCTTGCTTTATATCATCTTCTATTTATCTTCTTGTTTTAAAGGTTTTAATAAAACATACGTATGAACAATTAGAAAGAGTCAGGAAGGAAAACTCTGAAGAAGACAGACTCAAATCCACTCAGTGGATTCTGATGTCTTTGGTGCTACTGTGTCTTCTTTCTTCAGGATGAAAAGAAGAGATAGGTATGTATTTATTTGTTTTGTCATGTCCATGTAATGTATATTAGAGGTTGTGACCCTTTCAGAGCTATATGCAATGAAATTTCATTTTAATGTATGCTGATTAGTGTACATTCCAAGCGACAATAAAGTTACTCTACTCTACTCTACTCTACTCTACTCTACTCTACTCTACTCTACTCTACTCTACTCTACTCTACTCACACATAAGAATTCAGAGTTCTCTGGTGATTGGCTGAAAATCACCCAACTGGCTCTCAGAACTCAGTTTCCTGGTTTCTAGGTCAGGACCTTTAGCACGACACCAGTCTGGCTCTCTACCCATCCTTGTTCTGGTTTCGCAAAGAGTCTTCAATCTGTTCGTTTGATCTACTGGTTTGTGCCTGACCTGAGTCAGCGTTTCCCTTGTATTTAAGGGAAATATTTCCTAGCAAATGGAGATCCTTATATTTCTCTT
This sequence comes from Laticauda colubrina, assembly GCA_015471245.1. NCBI lineage: Eukaryota > Metazoa > Chordata > Lepidosauria > Squamata > Elapidae > Laticauda > Laticauda colubrina. Next base: position 29,649,359 of record BLBF01000039.1, read on the forward strand.
CTTCTTCTTCCTTCTACCGCCTCTTCCTCCTCCCCCTCCTCCTCCTCCTCCTCCT
>BLBF01000039.1:29649513-29660369 GCA_015471245.1 Laticauda colubrina
ATTATTATTATTATTATTATTATTATTATTATTATTATTATTATTATTATTATTATTCCAGCTCTGATTCCCTCTTTGCTCTCCTGATAAAAAGCTGCATCATTTTTATAGTTCTTTCCTGGTTATGGAACGGGAAGCCAATCCATCTGATTACTTTGCAATAGTTTGCAAACAATTTGAGCAGAAGGCTGTTACCCATGCATGCATATTGTACAAAACACAACCTATTTCAGTTGAGTATCAGTTTTATTTGAAATGTAAAAGGAGAAGAAAAAAGAGTGCCAGCTGACTTTGAAAACAAATTATAAAATCGTACAGGTTATACTTTGGATTTCCCAGCCCAGCCTATAAGCCTGATATTTCTTAATGGTCTCCCATCCAAAACCATGTCCATTTGGGACTTGATAGAATGATGTTGACCTCAGTAACCAGAGTTTCCTGGAAGTACCCTTTTGCAGCAAAGATAAAAGATCTCAGATTCCTTTAGAGATAGTGACTGGTTTAACTGATTTATTTAAAAGACTGCTATAGTTTCCCCTTTCCAAGGATGACTTTGGAAAGCTTCCCCTTTCCAAGGATGACTTGGGGCAGCGAGGCAACAAGGGCAAATGGCCATTGCAAGGAAGTGCCACCGAGGCCTGACTCAGAACTCTCCTAAACATATGAACTATCCTATAAACCAGAGTTCCTGGAGCAGAGGGAGAATACCAATTTAGGTGATTTAAAAATGGGACAGACTTTGGGGAGAAAAGGAATTCAGGGATACAAAATATTATTGGGCACAAGAGGGCGCTGCCACCTACTTTATGCTCTCTTTGACCCAAATCAACCTTGGCGTTACTAGTCTACTTCAGTAAATCTTGACTTCTGCTTGACTAGGATTTCTTAACCTTGGCTACTTTAAGGTGGGTGGTCTTCAATGCCCAGAGTGCCCCTTGCAAGCTGCGTGCACAGGAGTCCTGGCCGAGCCTTCAGTTAAAATACTCTACACACACACACACACACACACACACACACACACACACACGTGCAAACACCATGAACCTTCTTGTGCCCCACTGCTGGGCTGACCTGTGCTCCTAGAGAGGCATCTGGGGACAAGAGTACAACAGAAAATTGCTCTTAGGAGCCTCCTCCCAGCCACTAGAGGGCAGTAAAGAAAATCAGAAAACTTAAAAATTCTGCCATTCTAGCGGGCGATGGAAATATTGCAACCCACTTTGATAGCACAGGCTGTTCTCATGAGCTGCTCCTTTGCACATTTGCTTTTAAATTGAGGATTTGGGATGCAAGCAGGATGGCTTGCTTTGAGGTCCTGAGAGATAAACGTATTGAGTTAAAGTGTTTTTCTCTGAAGAAGCTTTTTAATCACACTTTGTTTGTTTTTTTATACATAACACCCCGCGCCCCCCCCCAAAGGGATGTTTTGTTTTGTTTTTGAATAGAACAGAATGCTTTATTGGCCAAGTGTGATTGGACACACAAGGAATTTATTGTGGTGCAAATGCTCTCAGTGTACATAAAAAGAAAAGATATATTCATCAAGAATCATAAGGTACAACACATAATGATAGTCATAGGGTACAATAAGCAAGCAAATCATACTGATTGGACACACAAGGAATTTGTCTTGGTACAAATGCTCTCAGTGTACATAAAAGAAAAGATACATTCATCAAGAGTCAAGAATCATATGGTACAACACTTAATAACAGTCATAGGGTACAGTAAGCAATCAAATCATACTAAGCAAAGTAAAAAATCATTAGGATTCAAGCAACAAGGTTATAGTCATGCAGTCATCAGTGGGAGGAGATGGGTGAAAGGAAGGATATTCATAGTAATAGTAATGCAGACTTTGTCAAATAGTAATGCAGACTTTGTCAAAACACTTGGACAGTGTTGAGGGAATTATTTGTTTGATGGAGTGATGGTGTTCGGGGGAAAACTGTCCTTGTGTCTAGTTGTTCTGGTGTGCAGGGCTCTATAGCATCGTTTTGAGGGAAGGAGTTGAAACAGTTCATGTCCAGGATGTGAGGGGTCTGTAAATATTTTTCACAGCCCTCTTTTTGACTCCTGCAGTATACAGGTCCTCCATGGAAGGCAGGTTGGTAGCCATTTTGTTTTTTCTGCAATCCTAATTACTCTCTGACGTTTGAGTCTGTCTTGTTGGGTTGCAGAACCAAACCAGACAGTGATAGAGGTGCAGATGACAGACTCAGTCGTTCCTCTGTAGAACTGGATTAGCAGCTCCTTGGGCAGTTTGAGCCTTCTGAGTTGGCGCAAGAAAGAACATTCTTTGTTGTGCTTTTTTGATGATGTTTTGATGTTAGGTCTCCATTTTAGGTCTTGAGATATGTTAGAACCTAGAAATTTGAAGAACTCTACTGTTGAGACTGTTGTCTAATATTGTAAGGATGTGAGGGGTCTGTCGATATTTGCACAGCCCTTTTTTTTGACTCCTCCAGTAAACAGATCCTCCATGGAAGGCAGGTTGGTAGCCATTGTTTTTTCTGCAGTCCTAATTACTCTCTGGAGTAATTACTCTCTGGAATAATTAGGAGACTCTCTGGAGTCTGTCTGTTGGGTTGCAGAACCAAACCAGACAGTTATAGAGGTGCATAATATTGTAAGAGGTGGTAGTATGAGATGATTTCTCCTAAAATCTACCACCAGGAGAAACCCTATAGATGGGAATTATAGAGAGCTATAGAGAGCTATAGAGAGCTTGCCTCATAGGGCTATTTTCATGAGCAGAAATAATCCGATTTACACTTTAGATAAGTGTCTGTGAATCCAACTACTTTGGCATGACTGCCCTTCACTGCTAGTGCAAAATGTGGAGAGTTTTGAATCCAGGACTGATTACAGAGAAAAGGGAAGGAGGGCAAGGAAGAGGAGGAGGAGGGAACTCTCCCACCTTACATCTTCATTGTGCAGCGATTAGATTCCTCAGATCCTGGGGATATTAACAGCATCCGTTGTGACGATTGTCTCGCCAATATAGGTGGAGAAATTGCTCTGCTTTGTGGTCCCCTGACCCTGGCCCAGCATGTCCTCTCTGATATTCTTGGTCCTTTGGACAGATGGGCGGAGTATTCCACCACCTCCCGCTTCAGGATCTCATGAACTTTTGTTCTTTTCTCTGTTCCTTGTGACTGAAAAAGGAGATTGGTAATTTGTATTCTTCAGGAGCACAATACTTCCCTTCCTGGTGTGTGCGTTGTCTTTTCAACCTCTGCTTGCTTAGAAGTTTATTTTTATAAGAGAAGGGTAGCTTAGGTTTCTTTTTCATTTGGTGAAATCTCCATGTGTTTCCTCCCCATGAAATAGCCTTTGTAAATATTTATTATAAATGTGTTTGGCAAGTCATGCTTCTGTCAGTAAATATCTGCTAACATTTGCTCTTGCACACCATGGGAGATCTTCGTGGATACAAGTTCTAGGGAAAGGCATAAAAAACCCCAAAACAATGGCAATCATGCCACCAGTGGGAACCCTTAATATCAGCACAGAGCTGAAGTATCTGGAGATGGTGATTATTATAACATAGCGTTTCTCAAATGCAATCATTTTAGCGCACACATTTTAAGGTCCCTCAGTTTGAGAAATACCGCTTTAGCCAGCTATTCCCAATATCACCACTTCTCGGTCCTTGTTAAAGGCATGGACAGTGAGAAAAAGATAATGCCTGTCCTTATAAGAGGAAACACATAATTCTAGTAAGGTGCAACATGTTGCTTTTTATTTGCTTGCAAGTATACAGATCAAAGATACTTACACCATCGTATGTCAAACAGTTAGAGTAGGCAACTCTATGAAGTGAGGTGACCCTAAGGACTACCTAGCCGCCTTGATTTATTTCCCCTTTACTCTCAAGGTCAACTGCACATGCCAAGATTTCACTTGGGAGAGCTTTGAAGAGATAGTTCTTTCCAATTAATTGTCTGCGAAATTTAACGTAGCCATGTTTGCTGATTTGGTCAAAATATTTGCAAAACGTGACCTCTGCTGGAGTTCAGACGAGGATGGTGGTGAACCCTTTTGGGCTTTCTTGGATTTCTTAGCATTCTTCAACATCATTGTGTTCTTCTGGACTGACCTAGGAGAATGGTGAGGGCAGAATGTTTTCGTGATTCTTTTCCTTTCTCCGTAGACAATTCTAGTTGATGATTGTGAGAGAACGTGCCCCAAATCCTTGATCTGCAAGGTGACATGGATCTTGGAGTCTTAGTGGACAACCAGCTAAATATGAGCCAGCCAAGTGCAGCAGCAGCCACAAAAGTCAGTGCAATCCTAAATTGCATTAACAAAGGGATACAATCGAGATCAAGTGGGGTACTAATACCTCTGTAAACCCTTAGTAAGACTACACCTAGACTACTGCATTTAGTTTTGGTCACCACACTAAAAAAAAGATGTTGAGACTCTAGACAAAGTGCAGAGAAGAGCAACTAGGATGATTAGGAGACTGGAGGCTAAAACATACAACAAACGGTTGCAGGAACTGGACGTGGCTAGTCTAATGAAGAGAAGGACCAGGGGAGACAAGATAGCAGTTTTCCAATATTTGAGGGGCTGCCACAGAGAGGAGGGGGAGAATCTATTTTCTAAAGCACCTGAAGGCCAGACAAGGAATAATGGATGGAGACTGAACAAGGAGAGATTCAACCTGGAAATAAGGAGAAACTTTCTGACAGAAACATCAACCCATGGAACAGAAGTTGCCCTCGGAAGCTGTTGGAGCACCATCACTTGAGACCTTCAAGAAGAGAGTAGACTACCATCTGTCAGAAATAGTATATGGCCTCCCGCTTGGGCGAGGGGTTGGACTAGATGACCTACAAGGTCCCTTCTAACTTTTATTATCTGTTATCTGACACAGCATTCAAGACAGGTAGCCTTCAAGTCATGACCAGAATTGAGACCAAAATTGATCTTGCTAAGTGAAACTTGTGTGAAGTGAGTTTGTCCTCTGTTATGACTTTTCTTGCCAGAATTGTTCAGTGAATCCTTGCATTTGTTAAGTGATTTTGCTTGTCAGAAGGCCGCAAAAGCTATATCACATGATCCTGTCATGAATATAAATCACTTGTCAAGAATCTTAATTTTATTTATTTATTTAGCATAGGGCACATGTTAGCCAGGGATCACTAAGGTGGCTGGCTGTGAAAGGAATTTTTTTGGGTGGTGTTATCTCTACCTTTGGGATGCCTGAATGCTGGTAGGCAATTGGAGGAGGCTCCTTTCTTGTCTCTTCTGCGGTTTATTCACTCACGGGAATCAAGTTGCTGAGCTATCTGAGCGGTGATCTGAGCGGTGCGTATGTACAAGGGGAACCTTTACTATTTAACATCTACACATACCACGAGGTCATTCATTCGCATACACTTATCATCAATACAAGTGGTGATACTTATCTGTATCTCTTGACACCTGGCTGACCAAATAATGCTTTCACAATCTTGTCTCAGTGCTTGGAGGGTGGCGATGAGGAGAACAAACTTAAGCCCAAAACGAGCTGTGGCTGCATGAACTTTTTGGATCCAAGGACTTTCTATCATTAGTTCTGAGAGGGGTTATTGTTGAGGTAATTCCCCATTAGGAGAATGAGCACAAACAGGGAGACGTATAGAGAGTAGTGTTGGAATTATACACACAGAGCACACAGATACACTGTACAGTAAATGTAGGTTTTTACTTCCAGAAAGGTTTAAGCAAGTCCAAAATAAGCAATCCAAAGTCATTCACAAGTAAATCAGTCAGTTTTCAATCCAGGGATAATCCAAATATCAAATTCCAGTGTGAAAAACAGTTCAGTATCAGACTTACATTAAATCCAGAAATATCAGTCAATTAGAAGAAATGGAGCAACGACAATACTTTCCAACAGAAGGAAACAAAGATACACTCACACTCTCTTCTGAGACTCAGACTAAACAACCCAGGTTTCTGGCTCCATCTTATGGCCTTTTGAAAAATCACACCCAATTGCAGTTTTTGCAATCACTTAAAGATACAGTACTAAAATGTTTATCCTGGTTTATATATTTCTAACCCAAATAGCTGTTAGGTGACTCATATTCCTAACATTCTCACCTTTTGGGTAAGAAAATATATACAACCTTACATTCTAAGTCCATAATCTTCACAGCACGCCTTATGCTTCATAGAGCCTTGGGCCTTTGTAAAATGATCTGCTATATTGTTTTCAGATATACAGTATTTCAGCTTAATCATTTTACTTTGCACACATTGTCTCACATTTAGATATCTTAAATCTGTGTATTTAGTTCTTATTTTAACAGCAATATTTGAAGCCATCTGTATGGCTGATTGGTTATCTTTGTAAACTACAATAGGATCTGTTATATTAATTCCCATATCAATTAATAATTGCTCATACAAAACTAAATCTGTACATAGTAAAGACAAACACGAGAATTCAGCCTCCATTGTTGACAAACTTAGATGTTTCCGCCTAATAGACCTCCATCCAATCAATGCTTTTCCCAATAATACAGCAGTACCCGATGTAGATTTTCATGTATTTATGTCTGTAGCAAAATTTGCATCAGTATATACAGTCAAATTAAGTTCATCTTTTGGCTCCAAATACAATGCATAATGCATTGTTTGTTTTAGGTATCTTAATACACGTTTAGCAGCTTGCCAGTGCCTTTCAGTGAGCTCAGCGTTAAATCTCGCTAATTGGTTAACACTGTATGCGATATCTGGCCTTGACCAATTACTGAGATAAGAGAAACTACCAATCAAGGACTGATAAATGTTTTTATCAAAAACAGGACTTCGAATATAATTATGGCTAAACTCCTGGCTCATTGGTGTTTTAGCCGGTTTACAAAGTTCCATTTTAAAACTTTTTAGTTATTGGTTAATTTTATCAGCTTGTGAGATCTTGTATCCTCCCCTAGTTCTATCTATCTTTAAACCAAGATATTGTTTGATTTCTCCTAACTGTTTTTTCTTAAATTTATTTTCCAATAGTGAAATTATCTCAGTAGCTTCTTGTTCAGTTTTGGTGATTAATGCTATATCATCAGTAAACAATAGCAATAATGACATTACACCATTCCTTTTTAAACAAACAAGGATCAGCCATGCCAGCTACAAAGCCTATCTCAGTTAATTCCTTAACTATACATTGGTTCCACTCATATCCTGATTGCTTCAAACCATAAAGACTCTTTTTCAATTTCCAGCAATCAGTTGTATTATCATTTGTGAGACCTAAAGGATTTTTTAAATATATAGTGTGTTGCAACGGTGCATGCAGATATGCTGTCTCTGCAGCCAAATGATTTACAATATATTTCTCTTTAGCTGCCCACACTAATGCTGCCCTGAATGTAGCAGCCTTCAGACTAGGTGCAAACACCTCATCATAGTCATTTGCTGTCTGATTAAATCCTTATGCTACTAACCTGGCTTTATGGGTAACAGTCCCATCAACACCTGTCTTTAGCTTATATATCCATTTACACCCTATGGCATGTTTACCTGGTGGTAGCTTAACATTTTTGTATACTTCCAGTCTTTTTAATGATTCCAGTTCTTTATCCATTGCTTTCTGCCAAGCAGCCTGATCCTTAGCAGGATACATTTTCAATTCACTATAGTTACTTGGAACTGTATTCACTTGGCATACAACACTAGCCTGATATCTATCAGATGGTCGTGTTACAAGGGTTGAACGTCTTGGTATTACAGGGCTTACTGGTGGACTTTCCTGTGCCACCTGCTCCTGTTCTTCTATCTCCTCCTCTGCCTGTCCTACTACTACCTCCTGTTCTTCCTCTTTAATGGCTATTTGGGGTTTACTGATTTTATCTTTAGGGACTATTTGGGTGTCAATAATAATATCATTACTGGATTCCTGTTCCAGTTTATCCCACCCAACGTGCTCCAGAAATTTTGCACTAGCACTACAATAAACATGAGCTGTGCCTTGATCCCAAAATCTAAACGATCTATGGTTGGCCTCATAACCCACAAAAAATAACTTCTTAGCTCTATGTTGCCCTTTCAGTCTTACTTGTGAGGGAATATGTACCCATGCTGGAGCTCCAAATGTGTGTAAATAAACTTAAATTTGGTTTTCTGCCATGCCAACGAGTGAATGGCAATTCTCCAGTTGTATTAACTACATTGTTTAAAACATGGTTACTACACATTATGGCCTCACCCCACAGTGTTTCAGGTAAACCTGAATTAGATAACATAGTGCGAGCTATGGCTTGTAATGTTTGCCCTCTTCGTTCTATAAACGAGTTATCTGTGGTCTGTAAGGTACAGAACGTTTATGCTCAATACCAGCCAATTTCAGCATAGTTTGGAATCTTTTGTTAACAAATTCAGTCCCATTATCAGTTACTAAAGTAATTACTTTACTTTTCATTTTTCTCTCAGTAAACCTTAGCCAGTTAAAGAAATGTTGGAATGTTGCTGTTTTGTTCTTCATAAGATAGCAGAAACCATATCGTGAGTAATGGTCCATAATACTCAAAATATAGCAGACTCCTCCTAAACTTGGTTTCTTAGGACCAATTATATCAGCAAAAACAACCTCTAAAGGTTCTTTGGTCTTAAACCCATTAAGTCTGTTTGCAGGAGTAACCTTGCTTTTCTCCTGGTTACAAGCATTACAGTTTAAATACTTGCTACAGGGTTTCAATTTTACTCCCTCTGACAATTTAACTGTTTGAGCATTTTGAAATTAAAGTGCCCCAGACATCTATGTAATAAATGTATACATTCATCATGTGGCTTAATTTTGTTATAAACTGAGTTAGCCATCTTCAACTGATCATGTATCACATAGAAATTATTTTTTAAAGTAGATTATTTTTTTACCCTCTTTCTCTATTATACAGTTATCTCCCCTAAAGGTTACTACATAACCAATATAAACTAAAGCCCTTACTTCTTCACACAGAAACAGATTTGTGTTTTGGTACCCTTACAGCAATAGGCCTTAGACTTATATACAGCTTCACAGTGCTTTACAACCACCTCTAAGCGGTTTACAGAGTCAGCCTCTTTCCCCCAACAATCTGAAGTCCTCGTTTTACCCCCTTCAGAAGAAGGTAAGGCTGAGTCAACCCTGAGCAGGTCAGAATCGATCTGCCAAAGTGCAGTCAGCCGGCAGTCAGCAGAATTAGCCTGCAATACCACATTTTAGCCACTGCAGTACCACGGCTCATTAAATATCCCAGGTGTCAGAACAGTAGCCCTCCAAATCCATTTTCTGGGTGCTTATCAATAGGAAGGACGCCGTGGCAAGTTTTAAGAGACGATAAACATTTGGGTATAAGTATCTGTCAAAACAATCAATTGAAGCAGTTTGGTCTGGATTGAAAAAAGAGAGATTTTGGTACAGTCGCAGAAAAAAAGCCAGACGTAGTATATGGCAAAGTACATAAAACCTGATGTCCTGATAATTTTTGGTCTTTCAGTAAAATTGGAAGAGCATAGCAGTAGTACTTAGACTTCATAGAAGTTTTACAGCTCTCTCTAAGTGGTTTACAGAGTCAGCCTCTTGCCCCCAACAATCTCGGGTCCTCATTTTACCAACCTCGGAAGGATGGAAGGCTGAGTCAACCTTGAGCCTGGTGAGATTTGAACTACCAGCAGTCTTTAGCCTTGCCCTCTTAGAATGGGTGAAGAACTATAGCTGAGATGGCAAAATTAAGCTGTTGGAATAAATAAAAGATCAATGAGTAGATTTATTAGTGACCGGAAACTTCCAAATGTAAATGACTAATAATAACTAACTAATAAATCTCATGAGAACAGTCTTATGGACCGTTTCCATGAGTGGACTTACTATGCTGATAATCCAGAGTGTAGCATGAAGCAGGAAAACGTTTTCGGCTTCATCACATGGGCTTCCCATTAACATGCCAACGTTGACAGAGAAAAAGCAAAGCAACCTTTGATTTTGGGGTGAAATGTCATAACAACACCAAGGCTTAATAGATTCTTGAAAGATTGATTTTGGAACAGGAAGTTGTTATTTTCATTAACATTAAGCTAATGACACGATGGCTCTCTCTTGAGTGATAAGGGTTGATAGATTGTTGCCATTTGTTTGTGCCTTAAACCTTTTGATCCATTTCTATCCTCTTTCTTTATACTTTTGGAATCTACTCATTCCTGGGCCAGAGGGATGCATTGTGTGACAGACAGCAATATCCACCAAATTTCAAGCAGTTATATGATAAATCTTTTCCAAGGTAAAACATACAAGAGATTTTTGCTGAATAGTATCGTTTGATCCTGGCCATTTTGTGTTTGCTATATCGGATGTAAGTATTACAAAATAAATCTCTTCTTACATCGACATCTGTACTAATACTGAATTCACGAGAAACCTGTCCTTAAAATGACATTTTTGTATTAATTTGAAGAGCAATGATTGTGCCAAATAGCTGTTGCTTCTTGGTGCTGCTTGTTCTTTTAATAAGTTCTTCAGCTGCATTTACTTCAGAGTAAGTTCCATTACTCTGGATGTAAAGTAAACTAAAGTTTGTGAGTTTAATTTGGTAAAACATGCCCTGGACTGAACTCTAAAGGTGGATTTATTGATTGAAAAAAACCTAAAGTGTATGTATGTATGTATGTATGTATGTGTGATTGTATGATTGTGTGTGTGTGTGTGTGCGTGTATACACACAAACATATATAGATGTTGACTTGATTCAATTATCAGATAGAGATCTCATCTGAAATATTTGTGTATGGATGGATGGATAGATGGATGGGCACACACACATATTATTTATGTATATGTATGTATGTATGTATGTATGTATGTATGTATGTATGTATGTATG
>BLBF01000039.1:29660379-29672366 GCA_015471245.1 Laticauda colubrina
ATGTATGTATGTATGTATGTATGTATGTATGTATGTATGTATGTATGCTGTTCAGCTTCCTTCGGGTATTATCCCAGGTCATTGTAGTGCTTTTAAAGTTGTAGCAACGTTTCAGCAGAATCTCATCTGCTATCATCAGGCTTCTGTATTGAGTTCGTCTGTGAGTCAGGCTATCACAGCTGTTTCAGTTTTAAATTTGAGGCTAGTCTACTGTTGAGCCAGAATGGTTTTTTCTTCATCCTGATTAGTTGGGAGTCTTGGTCTGTGTTTATTGGTCTTAGAGTTTGCTTGATTGGTGTTTCTGGTTTCTTCTGTCTGTTTTGTGGCTTTGATTGGCTGCCAACATTGTGTTCCTGTATTGGAGGCTTTCAGTGCAGCTTGGCTTCAAGTAAAAGGACGGCTATCATCTATTAGGAAGCTAGGTTTCATCTGGGTGCCTGGTTGGGGTGTCCTGGGTGCCTGGTTGGGGTGTTTGAGCTGCAGGTATTGGGGAGTCTGTTTGTGCCCAGGTGTTTGTCTGGCTTGTGGCATGGAGATCTTTCTATTTGAGAGTGCAGGCTTCCAAATGATTGACAGTCTGCTGGAATCATCTCTTCTATTCATGCTGTCAGGTCTTTTTTCAATCTCTATGGCTTCTCTGATGATTCTTGGCTGGGGTTTTCTATAGTGGCTAGGGTTTTAGTGCCATTGAAGTTGAGGTTGTGACCTGTGGTTTTCATGCGTTGGACTTGTGAGGAGGTGTGTTCCAGCTTTTTTACTGCATTTTTGTGTTCATCCAGGCGGGTACTTATTCTTCTATTGGTCTGTCCAATGTATGTGGCCGGGCACGATGTACAGGGAACTTCGTATATGCCTTGGTTTTCCAGGTCAATTTTATCTTTGGGGTTTCTAAGGATGGCTGCTATTTTTTTGTCTGTTTTGAAGGCAGTCTTGATGTGATGCCTGTGTAGTATCTTACTGATTTTGTCTGTAGTACCTCTTTTGTAGGGCAGGACAGCTGTTCCATAATAGACATAATAGAATAAACATAATAAACATAATAAATAAACATAATAAACATAATTCCATGATAAACATAATAGAAACCTAGAAGATGAACTGACCTATGGAACAGCTGTCCTGCCTTACATAAGAGGTACTCTACATAAGAGGTATACTTTGAAAAAAGACCTGAAAGCATGAATAGAAGAGATGATTCCACCAGAATGTCAATCATTTGGAAGCCTACACTCTCAAATAGAAAGATCTCCACACCACAAGCCAGGCAAACATCTGGGCACAAACAGACTCCCCCTGATACCTCCAGCTCAAACACACCCCAACCAGGCATCCAGATGAAACCTAGCTTCCTAATCGATGATAGCCGTCCTTTTACTCAAAGCCAAGCACCACTGTTTTCTTAAGTTTTCCCGGGTACTTACATGTATGCTGTTCAGCTTCGTTCGGGTATTATCCCACGTCATTGTAGTTGTGCTTCTAAAGCACAACTACAATGACGTGGGATAATACCCAAACGAAGCTGAACAGCATATAGATAGATAGATAGATAGATAGATAGATAGATAGATAGATAGATAGATAGATAGATAAAAAAAATTATAATTATTTGTAGAGCTGCTAAGGGGAGGAGAATAATTGGGTTTTTTTTCTTTCCAGCACCCAGCTAGGATGATTTTTTTTTTGTATGTTCATTGTTAGATTTGTTTGATGTTTGGGATTATTTTTAAACACATTTTTTTTTCTTTTGTTACAGTTGGATATCCATTTTTCTGTTCTCTTTGTTTTACATTTTATTCTTGTTGATAAAACATCATGAATATATATTTAAAGCAAGAGTGTATAAAGAGAATGTCTTCAAACTCTGATAGTTTCTGATAAGAAAAGAACGATAGATGTAAGATTATGGTTCTTCAACATTTTCTTTGTCCCTGTGTAATTCTCTTTATTGTTTCTGACGTCTTTCTTACAGTAAAAATGTTAAGAGCATAAAGACCCTGAGGGAGAGAGAAATATTGCTTAAACATTCAGGAAATATCTGTGTGTGCTAAACGTATACCCTATATTCATATTCATTTATGCAATTATACTGGGAATGCAAAGAAATTAAAACTGTTCTTTTCAACGGTGTTCATTTCGCATTCTGAGAAAAATTCAATGGCCACGTTTGATCATTAACCCTTCAATTGGGGATTTTGCTTTCAAATGAAGAAAGAGAAGGATCAAGAGTCACGTTTCATTGAAGTAAAATCTACATAGCACTGGAGAAAGTCCCCTCTAACATATCAGGGAAGAAATATAAGTGTATTATTGAAAATTCAAATATCATATCAAAAAGAAATAAAGCAGTTACAGAGACATGCTAGTCCTGCTACTGAAGTTGGCAATCCTATAGGTAGTTTTTCCCCTTACTGAGTTCTGTTTAGCATTTCATATAGGTCTATTCTAACATCCCATTCTATCACGTTCCTTGCCCTTAAGCCATTACTGAGAGAGGTTTTGAAAATGCATAAAATTGCCAGAAGTATGCCACCTTATCAAAGGAAAAAGGGAAAAAATCCAACACTGGATTGCTATTGTTCTGCAGAGGAATTATTAAGTCTGTCATCTGTACCTCAACAACTGTCTGGTTTGGCTCTGCAACCCAACAAGAAAGACACAGACATCAGAGGATAATTAGGACTGCAGAAAAAACAATGGCTACCAACCCGCCTTCCATCCAGGACCTGTATACTGTACGAATCAAAAAGAGGGCTGTGAAAATATTTATAGATCCCTCACATCCCGGACGTAAACTGTTTCAGTTTTAGCTGAAACAGCTCCTTCCCTCAAAACGATGCTATAGAGCTCTGCACACCAGAACAACTAGATACAAGGACAGGTTTTCCCCAAATGCCATCACTCTGCTAAGCAACTAATTCCATCAACACTGTAAAACTACTTAGTAAAGACTGTGTTACTGTTACTCTTCTCATCCTTCCTAATATCTATCCCTTCCCACTTATGACTATAACCTTGTTGCTTGTATCTTTACAATTTATATTGTTTTATTTGCTTCCTAGTATGATTTGATTGCTTATTAGTAACCTATGACTATCACTAAGTGTTGTATTTTATGATTCTTGACAGATGTATTTTAGTTTTTCTTTATGTACACTGAGAGCATCTGCACCAAGACAAATTCCTTGTGTGTCCAATCACCCTTGGCCAATAAAGAATTCCATTCGATTTGATTCTATTCTATTCTATAAAAAACAAAGGTGGTTTTTGACTGATTATATAAAAGATTGCCTTCCATTGACTTAAAATGCCATGACTACTAAGGTGGGATGTTTTCTCTTTTTCAGCCCTCTTTGATAGAACCTGGATTTTTACAATTGTAAACAGGGCAGCAAAAACAAGCGAACTAGCGAGTTCATCTAGTGGTGTCTGGGAACAGCCCACAATGTTTTTGCTGTGGTCATCCCTCTGTGTAGTGTCTTTCTATCCGTGGATGTTAAGCCAGCATACCACACGGTAATGCAATATGAGAGGAAACTTTCTATTGTGGACTGAGGAAATGAGAGTCTGTTGGGCTTTTCTGGCCACCTGGGTTGTGTTGATTTTCCAGGTGAGATCTTCGCTGAGGTAGACTGCAAGGCATTTAAAAGAGGAAACTCTCTCCACACAGCCCACCCCCCCCCCCTCAGTGTAAAGATAGATAGATAGAAGATAGAATTCTTTATTGGTCAAGTGTGAGTGGACACAAGGAATTTGTCTTGGTGCAAATGCTGTCAGTATACACAAAAGAAAAGATACATTCGTCAAGAGTCAAGAATCATCAGGTACAACACTTAATAATAGTCATGGGGTACCATAAGCAATCAAATCATACGAGGAAACAGTCAATATCAATCGTAAGGATACAAGCGACGAAGTTACAGTCATACAGTCCCAGGTGGGAGGGGATGAGTGATAAGGAGTGATGAGAAGATTAATAGTAATAGTAGTGCAGACTTTGTAAATAGTTGGACAGTGTTGAGGGAATTATTTGTTTAGCAGAGTGATGGCAGTTGGGAAAAAACTGTCCTTGTGTCTGTGTGTGCGGTGCTCTATAGCGTCATTTTGAGAGTGGGAGTTGAAACAGTTTATGTCCGGGATGTGAGGCGTCTAAATATTTTCTTTTTTTTTTTTTTAGAAAATTTTTTATCAGTTTTCAATAAACAAACATATACAACAAACAAAACCCAAAACATCAAAACATAAAACTTCTTTTTGGAAAGCGGCTTCCCGGGTTACATCTTTTTATACAGACATAAATTCAAAATTCATGCTCACTTTTTATTCAGTTTCATATCTTATTCACCATTCTACATTTTCTATATAGCTTCTCCCCCCTTTTCACTCTCTTAATTCTATTTTATTTATTTCATCTCAATTTAAATCATTATGCATATTTCTTTTGGCTGTTCTATTTCAATTTTCTATTATCTTTTCTCATTAACACAAAATTTCTCCTGTAATCACTGATTGACATATGACGCCTTTAAATCTTTCCCCTAAATTTAACACTTAAAATAATATATACTTTTCATTCTGATTTTGCTTAGTACATTCTAAAGCTACTTACTATATTATAGAATAAAAAAGAATAAGTTTATAATATAATTAAAACAATAATCCATAGCAAATTAAACTCTATTATTAAATTCAGTTTTCTAACATTATTTCAGGTATAAATACAACAATATAATCTTATGTACTTTTGCAGTCTCTTTTTTTAATCATATTTTTACCCACTATTTCTGAATAAATCTTGTTTCTTTACATCTTATTTTAAACCTTTGTAACTTCTCTTCCCCTTTTCCCTTCCTTTCTTCTCTAATCCTACCTTTACCCCCTTGTCTCTTAGTATATCTTTTATCTGTTCTATTTCAGTTTTCTATTTATCTTTTCTCATTAACACAAAGTTTCTCCTGTAATCACAGATTGAAATATAATACCTTTAAATCTTTCCCCTAAATTTAATACTTAGAATAATATGTACTTTTCATTCTGATTCTACTTAGTGCATTCTGAAGTTACTTACTATATTATAAAATAGAAAATAATAATAAGTTTATCATATAATTAAAATCCATAGCAAATTAAGCTGTATTATTAAATCCAATTTTCTAAGATTATTTCAAATATAAATACAACAATACAATCTTATGAACTTTTCTTTTTTAATCATATTTTTACCCAGTATCACTAAATAGATCTTGTTTCTTTACATCTTGTTTTAAACCTTTGTAACTTCTCTTCTCTTTGTCCCTTCTTTTCCTCTCCAATCCTACCTTTACCCCCTTGTCTCCCAGTATATCTTTTATCTGTTCTATTTCAATTTTCTATTTATCTTTTCTCATTAACACAAAAATTCTCCTGTAATCACAGATTAAAGTATAACACCTTTAAGTCTTTCCCCTAAATTTAACACTTAAAATAATATATACTTTTCATTCTGGTTCTGCATAGTACATTCTGAAACTACTTACTATATTATAAAATAAAAAAAGAATAATAAGTTTATAATATAATTAAAACAATAATCCATAGCAAATTAATCTCTATTATTAAATCCAATTTTCTAACATTATTTCAAATATAAATACAACAATACAATCTTATGTACTTTTGCAGAATCTCTTTTTTAATCATATTTTTACCCACTATCTCTGAATAGATCTTGTTTCTTTCCATCTTGTTTTAAACCTTTGTAACTTCTCTTTCCTTTTTTCCTTCCTTTCTTCTCCAATCCTGTCTTTTTACCCCCTTGTCTCTTAATCTCCACCTTCTTGATCTATACCTTCTTCTGTATTTCTCTTTTCTGTTGCTTTCTAACATTATATCGATTTTTCATCTTATTTTTCCCTTTTTTGGTTGTTTTTTTAAGTCTTAAATTCTCCATTCTCTTTCCCCTCTTTCCCTTTTCTTCCCCGGCTAAAATTGTTTGTTCATTAAAGATGGCTTCTTCTTCATCCCAATCTTCTTGTTCTTGTTGTTTCTGGTAGATATAAATCGCCATTTCTAAAAAATGGAAAACAGATCCAGAAGAGCTCTTCCCTTCTTGATCCTCTTCTTTTAGCTTTTTAAATTCAATTCTCAGTTCATCAACAAGTAGTGCCATTGTAAAAAGTTTTTTTAAACAACCCAAATATTTTTAGTCTTTCAGATAATAATTTCCAAAAGTCCCAAAGTCACCAAGCAATCCAAATACACACAGTCTGTTTCATTTAGCACTTTCTTCTTTTTATATTTTCTCTTCCTGGGGTTATAGTTTAGTTATAAAGCTCCAGTTGAAATATATCTTTTAGAAGTTTTGTTACAATTTCGCCCTAATCTTATAAATTCCAAGCAGCCTCCTCCAAGAAAATCTTAATGTTAGTTCTTTTCCTCTCCCTTCCCACTTATAGCAAAAAGAAAGTTTTTTTTTCAATGCTCAGAAATCTTTATTGTCCCCTTAGCTTCAATTTTCAATTTAATTATCTGCTAATGACAAAACAGGTTTTTCCAATTTCTCCATTCATTTGCTATCACCCTAAGGAAGGAGAGTGAGAAAAAACAAACTTTCCCTTTTTACTTTCATTCGCCGTTTCTTCCGTCTTCATAGGGAACAATGTATCTTTCATAAAACTTAAATTCCAGGGTATTTAAATATTACTTGTCATCCCAGTTAGCCAAAAACTTTCACTTTCTCAGCTTCCTCCTGCACATTCTTATCCGGATGAAAGCTTCTTTGTGGCGGCCATTACTGACCGCCTCTCCACCACTTTTGGAAAAGGGAGTTAAGCCAGCTGAGGAGGGGGGGTTGCGATTCCCCCAGACCCGTGCTGAGTCTTTCCTATCTTCAGTTACCTCTCCGGGATAACTATAGCCCCCAAATCCAGCTGGATCGGGGGCACTCCAGCGGCGAGCGCAGCAGGAACCATGCATGATCGCGGATTCCTGCCGCTGCCAAAGCCTTGCAAACAGGAAGTCCAGGGGTCTAAATAATTTCACAGCCCTCTTTTTGTAAAGTGGGGCGGGTTCATCTCTCTTCTTCTGGAAGTCTAACACCATCTTCTTTGTTTTGCTGATGTTTAGGTGCAGGTTGTTTTCTAGGCACCATGAGAATAAGTTTTGAACCTCCCCCCTGTATGCTGTTTCACCTATAATGAGACCCAATGCGATAGTATCATCTGTGAACATAATGATCACAGCGGATGGGTCAGACGATACACAATCATGCGTGTACAGTGAGTACAGGTAAGGACAGAGCACACAGCCCTGTGGGGAACCAGTGGTAAGCTTCAGGGAAGTGGATGAGACTTTTAACGACTGTAGCAAGAAAGGCCATAAAATGGAGCACAATTCATGTAGCCACTTAGCAACAAAGATTTTGGACTCCATTGTGGTCATAAGCTAACAATTCATCTCCATTTTGTCGTATAACAAAATGGAGATGAGGAAAGTGGGTGAGGCTTTTCTCCAATGATTTTGTGGGTACACCAGCTTTTCTTTTCACATTTTCTATGTTGCTGTCATGTCTAGTTGGGTGTAATCAGCAGCTGTAATGATTTCTTCCCTATTTTTCCCCTTCCTGGAAAGCCATCAAGAGACAGACAATCACAATAAGTGATAACAGATAATCAGAGTTGGAAGGGACCTTGTAGGTCACCTAATCCAACTCCCTGCCCAAGCAGGAAACCCTACGCCATTTCTGATAAATGGCAGTCCAATCTCTTCTTGAAGGTCTCAAGTGATAGTGCTCCCACAACTTCTGAGGGTAGCTTCTGTTCCATGGGTTGATTGTTCTCACTGTCAGAAAGTTTCTCCTTATTTCCAAGTTAAATCTTTCCTTGTTCAGTTTCCATCCATTTTTCCTTGTTTGGCCTTCGGGTGCTTTAGAAAATAGCTTGACCCCTTCCTCCTCCCTGTGGCAGCCCCTCAAATATTGGAAGACTGCTATCCTGTCTCCCCTGGTCCTTCTCTTGAAGTGAATGAAATAGGAATCTGGTAGAATCATAATCAGGACCTTGGAGAGTTCAGTAAGGAAGCTACTGTCACGGTTAACCTTCCCTTCAAGAGTTACGCTCAACAGAAGAAACTACAAAGCTGAGGCGTAGATAATTCCCTAGTTTTATCTCTGTTTGCTGCATACTCTGGATACAAAGAGCTACAGCTTTTCCAAAACCTGGGCTTTTTAGGTGAATGTGGAAATTTTGAAAGACAATGAATGTGTATTTGCAGATGATGAAGTTACATCCTTAGATCAAAAATACATTGGGAGATTTCCTCTGAAATTAGATAATCTGAGGTTTAGAGTTGTTTCAAGGTTGAACAGCAACTAAATTGAAATTGAATAAATAGATCATTGATGTTTGCCAAAGCCCTACTGGGTTGCCAAATCTATGGTTGTGACAACTCCAATTACTTCCTCAAAGTTTGCTGCTCTTCTCTGGCGCCAACAGGATTCAATTATCGTATGAATTTCAGTCTAACAACTAGTGTCACAACTTCTGACATGTAAATGAAGGTATGCAATAATTTACTCACTTGAATTTCTGTGTCAGTTGTGACTCTGGGAAGCTACCATTAGGTTACAGATTAGTTAACAAAATAAATCCATTTGGGGTCACTTTCCTAACCTTTTCAGAATGGGCCTATCTAACTCTCTCTAACCTACCATATGAATATTAAAGGTGAAATAGCAGTTATCTTGGTGAGCAACATCCATAAATGATTGCAGCAAGTACATTATTAGGAGTTTTATTGGGTTACTGATCACTTTAACTGGAGGTATTTCACCTCTCCAAGCATTCTGATACATTTGCAACTGATTGCCAGAAGGTTCTCATTAAAGAGGAGAAACCAGCAATAAAAACATGATTTTACTGTCTCCCAACACTTCTGAAAGGTCAGGAGGAAAGATAAACAACTTCCTGCAGCTGTGTCTACATCTGGCACACGACCCACTGCAGAGAACGTGCTTTGGAAAGATAAACAGACCTGCTTGTTATCTTCCTGGTGTCCCTATACATTTATTTGGAGGGTAGAAGATTGAACTTGGCTGCATACCTTCATCAGTGATTAATTTTAAAAAGCTGTCAGGATGTAAATGAATACAAGCCCTGATTATGAGCACCTAGGGATTAAAGGGTTCATTTCCCATGCTCTTCCTTGATCAGACAGCAGGTTTTAAATGCTTCGTAGGGCGTAGGGGTTGTCATAACTCAGTTTTGCAAATAGGCTCATTTGGAAAGTTGCCCAAAATAAACCAATGGAGGGATCAGTTTCTTTAACAAGAATGAATGGAAAATACTTCGTGAAGGAAAAGAAGCCATAGTCTGTTTGGAAAGAGTGTACCAACACAATTGAATTGATTTGAGATCAAGGGAGGTACTATAAGGCTTTAGTAAGACTACACCTAGAGTACTGCATCCAGTTTTGTTCACCACTTTATAAAAATGATGTTGAGACTCAAGAAAAAGTACAGAGAAGAGCAACCAGGATGATTAGGGGACTGGAGATTAAAACATACAAAGAACGGTTGCAGGAACTGGGCTTGGCCAGTCCAGTGAAGAGAAGAACCAGGGGGACATGATAGTGGTCTTCTAATATTTGAGGGGCTACCATAGGGAGGAGGAAGGGGTGAAGGTATTTTCCAAAGCACCTGTAGGCCAGACAAAGAATAATGGATGGAAACTGAACAAGGAGAGATTTAACTTGGAAATAAGGAGAAACTTTCTGACAGTGAAAACCATCAATCAATGGAACAGAAGTTGCCCTCTGAAGTTGTGGGAGCACCATCACTTGAGACCTTCAAGAAGAGATTGGACTGCCATTTGTCAGAAATGATATAGGGTCTCCCATTTGGGCAGGGGGTTGGACTAGATGATCTACAAGGTCCTTTCCAACTCTGATTAGCTGTTATCTGATTTACTCATTTATTGGAAAACCACCAAAGATCTACACCCATGCCATAAGGAAGACGTGCTGATCTGTGCAACCTTAAAAATGTTTTTTTTTTCTTTTTAAAGAGATGCTGGAGGAGAGGCAAACTCGATCTGTGTTAGCAACATTTGACTAGCATGGAGGGCTGAGCTTCTGAAGAATTGTCATGGCCAAAATACTTGAGAAGCTCAACCAAAACAATTGTCTCCTTTAGCACATGGAATCATTGGAAATATTTCTAGAGGCAATGAATAGGAAATTTGTAGTCGTTTTACATTGCTGATAGCTCTTACCTTTGGTGTGAACCAATCTGGGAAGGCTTATTTGGGAGGTGATTTATGTTTTCTTAAATAAACTGACTGGATGCTTGGTGAGATCACAGAAAGTTCTGTATCTCCTGATTAGCATTTTAAAAAACCTGGACAATTACAGGGGACCTCAAGGAGGCCTGGATAGTTAAAAAGGAGGTCATCTCTCCAGTGGGCAGATAAGACTTCAGAATGATCAATCACAATTGCCCCAATTTAATCTGTCAAGATACTCACATCTGATTAGATATTGCCTTTAAAAAAAAAACCTGATCATTTGAGGTATCTCTGAGAAAGGAAGTATGATGTTGTTCCAGCAATTGTGACTGCTGAAATCTAACCAGCAGGTCCGATAACATGATGTCTTTGCATTAAATCAGACCCCTCTAATCTGGAGTCTTTCAGATGTGCTGATTTACACATCCCATAATACCCATATGAATGGAAAATAATGGGAGCTGCAATTCAAAGCAATGCAAGGGGGGGGATTGCAGTATTCCTCCCCTCTTCTCTTGTATTTAGTGTTTTATCCTATGCTATTTTAATGTACTTAATCTATTTGTGCTGACATGTATGCTGGGTCTGTAATCTGTAGTAAATTAATATTTAGGCCTGAGAATAGATTGGATATTGTATCATAGAATAGAAAAGAATTCTTAATTGGCCAGGTGTGCTTGGATACACAAGGAATTTGTCTGGGTGCAAATACTCTCAGTATACATAAAAGAAAAGACATTTATCAAGAGTCCAGAATCATAACGTACAACACTCAATGATAGTCATTGGGTACAATAAGCAATCAATCATACCAGGAAACAGTCAATATAAATCGTAAGGATACAAGCAACAAAATTACAGTCATACAGTCACAAGTGGGAGTGCATGGGTGATAAAAAGGGATGAGAAGATCAATAGTAGTTCAGACTTTGTAAATAGTTGGACAGTATTGAGGGAATTTTTTGTTTAGCAGAATGATGGTGCTTGGGGGAAAACCTGTCCTTGTGTCTAGTTGTTCTGGTGTGCAGTGCTCTATAGCGACATTTTGAGAGTCGGAGTTGAAACAGTTTATGTCCAGGATGTGAGGGGTCTGTAGATACTTTCACAGCCCTCTTTTTGACTCGTGCAGTATACAGGTCCTCCATAGAAGGCAGGTTGATAGTAATTGTTTTTTTCTGCAGTCCTAATCAGTCATGCTTTTGGCTTTACTGAATGAATCTATTTCTTTTCATCTGGATCATACAAAGTCCAAGAATTAGACTCTAGGGGAGTATGCACATAAGCAGTGCTACGGTTCACAAACTATTGTTGCATCTTACTAATTGTAACTATGATTTATGAAATGACCCATCACATTGTTGTATGTACACAGAGAGTTTATGCAGTGGAGACAAATCCCTTGTATGTCCGATCACACTTGGTCAATAAAGAATTATATTCTATTCTGTTCTATTCTTAATGTAAAATATCTTGGTGCTCTTGCTCTGTTGGCATGACAATTCTCTGAAAACTGAACAGGATTAAATTTTCGTGGGGGAGACAAGCTGGCAAAATATCCCTCAGTTATGAGTTCAGATATGGTCTGCTTAGAGAGAAAAAACCAATTAAAAATCCTAGTCTCTATAGAAGAGGCAGTTGGGCAGTACCTCAGAAACTTGTTAATCACACCTTTGTAAGCCTTTCTTTCCTTCCTTCCTTCCTTCCTTCCTTCCTTCCTTCCTTCCTTCCTTC
>BLBF01000039.1:29676351-29688364 GCA_015471245.1 Laticauda colubrina
TCTTCTTCTTCTTCTTCTTCTTCTTCTTCTTCTTCTTCTTCTTCTTCCTCCTCCTCCTCCTCTTCCTCCTCCTCCTCCCCCCTCTTCCCTCCTCCTCCTCCTAAAAAAAGCTACAATCTATTGATTTATTTAATCATGGCCTCAAAAGAAATTCTCCAGAGAAACTGTAATTGGTCCAAACTATTTTTCTTTTCTCATGCTTACAAAAAATAACTATAGGTAGACTAAGATTATGGGGTGAAGAGGAAGCAATAAAAATAGTCAAATATTGTGGTGGAATGAGTGGGTTGAATTAATATGAGTTTCTCCTTTCTTTTATAAAAGGAAATAAGTATTATTACTGACAATACTTATTTTCTTTTATAAATATATCATTATGTCATAGCATTATGTCAATGCTAAGCATGATATATTTGCTTAACGTCATAAATACTCCATTATTTTCTCTTCCTTTTATAGTGCTATAAAATTCACAGCATTGTCATTTTGTACAAATGAATATCTTTGGCTTCTCAGAACAAATTTAATATCTGCAACACAATTTTATTTGGGTATCTTAATTCATTTCTAAAATGTATTTACAGTATAACAGACACAGGATCATTATGAAGAAAAATTGTAGACATAGCCCTTATGTCTTCAATCTTCAACACATTTGATATATTAAAAAAAAGAGCCATGTGGGATCAGCCTCTGAAGGCCCATCCGATCCACTATTCTGTTCCCATGATAACTAATTAAGATGTTTATAGAAATCAATAACAGTTTGGAAACTGTGGTACTAGTAGCCAACAAAAAACTGAATTGTGTGCAATTTGCATTTGGCATACAGCAAAGTAAACAAACATTGAGATCTTTCTTTTAAGAAAGAGTGCAGAGAAGAACAACAAAGTTGATTAGGGGACTGGAGGTTAAAACATACAAAGAGTGGTTGCTGGAATTGGGTATATCTAATTTAATGAAAAGAAGGACCAGGGGTGACATGATAGCAGTATTCCAATATCTCTGGGCTGCCCCAAAGAAGAGGGAGTCAAGCTATTCTCCAAAGCCCCTGAGGGCAGGACAAGAAGCAATGGGTGGAAACTCATCAAGGAGAAAAGCAACCTAGAACTAAGCAGAATTTCCTAACAGTGAGAACAATTAATCAGTGGAACAGCTTGTCTCCAGAAGTTGTGAATTCTCCAACACTGGAAGTTTTTAAGAAGAGATTGGAAAACCATTTATCTGAAATACTATAGGATTTCTTGCCTAAGCAGGGGGTCAGACTAGAAGACCTTTAAGGTCCCTTCCAACTCTATTATTCTATTATATTTTAAAGTTTCAAGCCACATTGCACCATGACAAAAAATGTATCATCAACAACTCTTGCAGGCTGTACACCAGTCTTGGATAGCCCCCATTTAATTTACCATATCATTGGGAAATTTCATGGAATAAATTCAGTGTTTGTGAAGCATTACCGCTGTGTTATCACTTGACATGCAATCAATCAAGCGATGTGACTTTAATTTATTATTTCCTTCAGTGATGTAGCAGGAATTTACAAAAACATCTAAATGTTACTTCATTCTAAAGGAGAAGGAAAAGGATAATACTAGCATCTAAATAATAATGCATATCTGGTAGAGAGATGGATTAATATAGTACACAAACAAAATAAACAGCCATTTGTAAACAATACATTTATAAACAATAGCCCTTTCCACATTTTATACTAAGCTAAAACTATGCTGTTTTACATATAACTTTTATTGTTTTATCAATGTATAAAATACAAACAAAAATAGGAAATTAAGGGAAGAAAAAAAAGAGGAAAGGGAAGAAAGAAAAAGCTATTTTCTGACTCTAGCACAGTGCAAGATAACATTAGAACCTCAACTTTTTAATTTTACACATTAGTATATAACTAGCCATTTTTATAACTTCAAATCTATCTAATCAGCAAAACCAAAGACAAAGTTTAGGGGTCTTTTTCATCACAAGCACAAAATCCAGACGTGATATTCAAATAAAAAACATAAATATATTATCCTCTTTGAATAGAACAATCAGTTTAGCCATTACTGCTTTACATTCCTTGCTGTTGAAATAATATGTACTTCTACAACTATTCTGGATCATGGATTACTGAAAATGAGCACAATTATTTCTATTATTTTTCCTGTCTATTAAAGCAACTAAACAAATTTCTTCTGTGGTTTTTTAAAGACTTAAAAGAGTATGTAAAAGTGTTAAAAATTGAAAAAAATGAACTCCTAGTAGCATAATAATTATTAAGAAGTAACAATATCAGGTGATAGGATGAAAATTAATGATTTAATTACAAGAACAAGGAAATAGACTAAACATTAGAATGAATGTCCTGATAGTATAAATTGTTTGACAGTAAGAAAAGACCGCCTTGGAAGTTAAATGAACTTCCCTTTGTTAAAAGTTTATAAGACAAGGTTGCATGGCTTGTATAAGAGTAGTGACAATTTTGCACTTTTGTGCTTTGGAATGATTCTAATCACAAGGTGTAATGTGTATTCATACAAATTCAAAATATTCCGTTCACCTATCCATAATTAAAAGTTGATTATCCGTGTGCACACCTGGGAAATATATGCTAATTGTTTCTTGAATTAATTTATAAATAGTACTGATCTTTTAGTAAGCTGAAAGACTTTTCAATAAAAAATCTCTAACAGTAACTTATATGCCTCTTCACAGTACTTTCCAGCCCTCTCTAAGCGCTTTACAGAGTCAGCCTCTTCCCCCCAACAATCTGGGTCCTCATTTTACCCACTTCAGAAGGATGGAAGGCTGAGTCAACCTTGAGTCTGGTGAGATTTGAACTGCCAAATTGCAGGCAGCCGGCAGTTAGCAGAAGTAACCTGCACCACGAGCTCATTAGGTGACTATTCAAATCAAATAATCCATTAGGTCGTTACAAATGAGAATAATCCATAGTGTGATGATACACTTCCTTTCGCTGGATGGAATTTGACCGTGTTCAAGTATCCAAATCATGTACTTTGCATATACTAAACGCACAAAGAAAAGGGTTGGCATTTCCTCAGAAAACTTGTCCTTTCTCTTGTCACACCCAGTCAAGATCCCTGAGATAATGGCCATCAAAAAGATTGACAGAATATTGGGTTTTATTACACAGATGTGTGGCTCTGCTATTGTCAATATAAGTTTTCCTGAGAGAGCTACTCTATATACTGAGTGAATGTTCATTTTGATAGTTTATTATTAAAGTTTGTTTGATGTATTTCTTATTTCATGAACAACTTGTTCTTTCAATGATGACCCCAAGCAGGATTAGACCTGGTCACAATTTCAAAGAAAGGAAATCAAAGTCAGTAGAAAACTGAAAAACATCCAGAAAAAAAGGCAATAGGAAATTACTTCCCCTATTACTAAAAACTATGTATCTTTGTAGTTACTACCAAGAATTGAGCCTAACGTGAGAAGATGCTACCTCTTTGTTCAGATAATTCTTTCGCATGTTGGAAATCATACATTATCTTATGCCAGTCTATTTAGTCTGAATGTTGATGGCAGATATACATAGTCTTGAATCACATCAAAGAAGAATCTGTCAATCGGAGGCAATTTGGTATACGATACCCACTTTTAAGTCCATTTTTAAGTCTTAGAAATTCAGAACAACCTCTCAATCTTGTTGCTGTCCAATGCAAAACTGTCCCCTGGCTTCACTGAATTATGACTGTTCTTTTATTTGTGCAACTCATATTTATCTCAAGACGTCAACAATCTTCTGCTTCATTTTCTGAGATGGAAACATAAATATCTCATTAAAACATTAGGGCTGGGGTTTCTTTTGGAGGGGGGGGAGATGATGCGTCTGTTCTAAAAGAGAAAAGGTCAAGGGTCAGTTGTAAGCAACAATGTTGGAAAAGCATGTTTTCTTTTTGAAAGTGGAGTTTTGACTTCCTCCTCCCTTGCTAATTTCACTCATTGGCCTCTGAAGTGGCTTTGGTTTCAGGGTCAAAGAAGGCCCCTCTTGGAGACAGCTATTAAAATAAGATAGGAAAGGCAACAAGGACAGAGCAGTGTTTTGAAAATAGCCAAATAAAGTCTTATGCCCTATTAGAACTAAAGACAACTGTAATCCATTCTCAGTACGTGAAGAAGCTGGGTAAAATATTTTTGTCTGAGGAGAAACAACAGGAAGAAAAAAAAACAAGCCAAAAGTGGAGGGGCTTCACTCTTAACCCTACCATCCTCCCCTGTTTATCCAGTTAACCATTTCCATATGAGCAAACAACCACAGTGATGGTTCCTCTTTAGGGTATCTCCATTAGGCGTTCTGTTTTCCCCTTAAAGTACACTAAGGAGATGCTAACGAATGCTTGAACCAAAGCAAAACTTTATCAGAACCTTTTCCATTGGAAAAGAAAGAGAAGGAGAAGACAATTAGCCTGGTCTGCTTTTGCATCTCTTCATTTGACCAATCTAAAATCTAATCCCTGTAATGAGTACCAATGTAGATATTTACCAACTTTGAAATCCATGCTTGCAAGATTCAGATGCATATTCTGGATGTCAACAAGGAACCAAACCTTCGTAGAGCTATTGTAGGATGAATCTTCTCCTAACTATGTAGGATAAGACATTCAGATGCAAAATATCCAGTATTCTAAGTGTTTTGGATGGAGAGGCTTTGTCTCAAGTCATTTGGAGATTGATATGCCTTTATTCCATCAAAGGCACAACTGTTTTGCATTGGGTCTAATAGTGTTGCCTCTGCCATTTTTCTACTCTTGCCTGTGTTGAACTTTTGAGTATCTAAGCTGATGGAATGTACAGTTTCCTATTGGAGCCATCAGTTTACTAGTTAAAGTCAGAATTAATACTTTAAACCCAAAGAATTTGCTTTTTATGTTGTAGACAAAAAAGAAAAAACCTACAACAGCAACAACACATAGCAAACAATGGTGTTTCTAAGGAAACAAAGCCAATTGGGAAAAACTATGTATGTATATATGCATGTATGTAAAGCCCATGTCACACTGAACCAACGGATGCAAAGAGGATGTAAAACAGACAAAAAAGCTTGCCATCCGTTGGTTAATGTGATGTATCCGTTCTGTACTCACTGCCTCCGTTTTGCTTCCTCTCTATCCGTCCAGCATCCGTTTATGGACGTTTCATCCGCTCCAAAAATTTTGGGCTGCCTAAAACTTTTGCGCGGAAAATGTATCCAGTTCATCCGTTCTGCATCCGCTACGCATCCACTACGCATCCGTTACGCATCCGCAATATCCGCTAGGCATCCGTTCCACATCCGCGCAACTCCATCCGCTCCAGCGGTAAACGGACGCAGGGAGGAAGCGGAATGGACACAGAACGGATGCAGAACGGATGCCTAGCGGATGCAGCACGGAAACAAAGCGTTTAAAACGGAAAAAACGTTCGCAGAGGGGACCTATCTCGGATATTAAGGATGTCTACAGGATGCCAAGAGGATGCCTAGCGGAAAACCTATACTGCCTATAAAAAGGGGGAGCAACTCGCCTGCATCGCACTTTCAGAACAGCAGCCCAGCGGTGCAGACCTCTGCAGCCTTCATCTGCCTCTTCCTCTTCCACAGCATCCAGTCATGTCCACCGTGGATTGTAACAAAGTCCTTTCGGCAGCCACCATCATTCTGCAACAGTGCGAAGCCATCTGCAGGCTCTGTGAACACTACTGCGAGAAGAAAAGGAGCCACCCAAAAAGAGTCTGGGTCCGAAGATGGTTCTTTTTATAGCGGAGGACGGACTGTACAACAAGCTGATGGTGGAGCTCAGGAGCGTAGACCCTCGGGCATTCCAGAACTTCATGAGGATGCCTCCAGCCATGATTGACGAAGTTGTGCAGCGCCTGACACCCAGGTTGACCAAGGCAAACACCAGCTTCCGGCCCAGCCTGGAACCTGGGCTGAAGGTGGCACTGACTCTGCGCCACCTGGCCTCAGGGACTTCCTACAGGAGCATGCTGAACGGCTGGAGGGTGCCATCCAACACCATCAGCATTGTGGTCAGAGAAGTGGTGCAGGCCATCATCGAAGAATACAAGGAGGAGCTCCTCCAGTACCCCTCCACTGAAGAAGGATGGAAGAAAGTTGCAGAGCAGTGGTATCAGAAGTGGAACTTACCACACACCGTTGGAGCCATAGATGGCAAGCATGTGGCCTGCAAATCTCCAGCCAAGTCGGGGTCCACTTATTTCAACTCCAAGGGCTTCTTCAGCATCATCCTCTTTGCTATGGTCGATGCTGACTACAAGTTCATGTAAATCGATGGTTCAGGCAACGGCTCATCTTCAGATGCCCAGGTATACAACGCCAGTCACCTCAAGGAGGGGCTGGAACGCAACCTCATCGTGGGCTTCCCAGATCCAGAACCCCTGCCCAACGACACACAAGATGCGCCCTACTTCATCGTGGGGGATGACGACTTCTCCCTCACAACCTACCTCATGAAGCCCTACACCTCCAGACTCCTCACCCATGAAGAGATGATCTTCAACTACAGGCTGTCCAGGGCAAGACGGGTGGTGAAGAATGCCTTTGGCATCCTGGCCAACAGGTTCCAGGTACTTCTCACCACCATGCAGCATTGCCCAGAGACCGTGAGGAGGATCATGGAAGGTTGCTGCATCCTGCACAATCTCATGCGCACCCGCTACCCAGTCTTGCAGAACAGGCTCGTGGACCTCCAACAAGTCAATGGGGTCATGGAGCCTGGGGAATGGAGGCAAGGGCGAAACCTGATCGACACTGAGGATGTGCAAGGCCCCAACAGAGCCTCAAATGAAGCGAAGAAACAGCGCAACCTCCTGAGACAATGGTGCAACTCCCCAGCTGGAGCAGTGGAGTGGCAAGACAGGATGGTAGATGCTTAATGGATGCTTCCTTCAGCCTGTCTCATCACTCAGATGAGATTGGGCCATGTATGTTTGGTTGGCCTACAATGAACAGGGTGTTTAATAAAGAGTTGTGTTTATGTTGACATGTGTGGATAATTATTACATTATTATTGATAATAAAGGGCTGTAGGTGTGGCACCTGGGAGGGTGGACCACACAGTCCTACTATGCTTGCACTGGAGGTTTATCTATCCCACAGCTATCCTAACCCATCCCACAGCTATTACCCATCCCACAGGTATCCTAACCCATCCCATAGCTATCCTTACCCATCCCACAAGCATGCAAAGGCTTAAACCATTTCTAACAGTTTCCAGCAAGACTTTATTAAAAAAAAGAAATGAAGCAAGTGTGTGAATCATAAATAGACTTTATTAACAACAAGGTATAAGACAAAAATGAGTCTCTGGCACTCCTCTTGGTCGCTCAGTCCCAGGGGTGAAGGGTGCAGGTGCTGTGGAGGTGGCTGGTGCTGAAGTGCTTGTCATCAGCTCCTCCAGAAGCAGAAGCAGCAGAAGCGCCAGCCCCAGAAGAGCGATCCCGTGCTGCAGAAGCCCCAGCAGAACCAGAATGAGGGCCAGGGGGCGGAATGGTAGCCCTGTCCCTCTTGCAAGGGCTGGCAGCAGATGGTTGAGGCTTGCTGTGCTTCCGCATGGTTGTGGGGTTGCTGGCTAGCAGGGAGGCTGGCAGGAACCAAGGCTGGCAGAAAGGCTGGCAGGGAGGCTGGCACCAAGGCTGGCAGGAAGGCTGGCAGGCAGACATGAACCAAGCCTGGCAGGAAGGCTGGCAGGCAGACATGAACCAAGGCTGGCAGGAAGGCTGGCAGGCAGACATGAACCAAGGCTGGCAGGCAGACCAGCTGGCAGCAAGGCTGGCAGGGAGGCTGGCAGCAAGGTTGGTAGCAAAGCTGGCAGCAAGGCTGGCAGGCAGACATGTAGGCAGGGCAGGCAAGGCAGTCGATGTGTCCGGCAGCAGGTCTTTCCTCTGAATGGCGACCTGCTTCCGAGCTGCTTCCATTATATCCACGGGGCTGATGCAATGCATCCTCCCTGCATGCGCAATGAACGACAGGCATCCGTTAGGCTTCTGCTGTGCATCCGCTAGGCTTCTGCTCTGCATCCGCTTCATCCGTTCGGCGTCCGCTCTGCTTCCGCTCTTTCCGTTCCGCGTCCGCTTCGCTGAGGCCCCCCGGTAGCCCTGCGGATGTGCCACCCACTCCCATCCGCTCCCATTCGCTTCCATCCGCTGGGCTTCCGTTCCACATCCACTTTGCATCCACCCTGCGTCCTCCCCGCATCCGTGTTATCCGCTCTGGTTACGCAAATTTTCGCCCCTTTTGAGAGCGGATAACAACGGATGGAATATTTTGCTCGTCCACTGTGTCCTTTTTGCATCTGTTGGCCAGTGTGACATGGGCTTAAGTAAGTGTGTGTTTATGTAGGAGAGAAAAAAAGAGAGAACAAGCTGATTGACTTGAACAATGATTGACTTCCACAAGTCTTAAAGTTGCCATATTTGGAGGCCATTGTTCAAGTCAATCAGCTTGTTCTCTCTTTCTTTCTCTCTTACATGTCACCTCCCAGAATTCCTCAGCAAGCCATGCTTAGCCAGTTTTCTTAGGCATAGAAGACAAGTGGATGTTTTTGGTTTTTGGACCAAGAAGCTTCTCTCTGTCCAAGATTGGCAAATTAAAAAAAAAAAAATTCTAAAAGCCTGCGCTGGCAGTGTGGAGCAATAATATCCCAGTTGTAATATGAAAAGTATCTCCAGAACTATCCAGAAGTTTATAGAATTGGTAGAGTTGATTGTAAAAAAGTCCACCTCTTTTGTCTGTATAAATATGAAACTTTGGTAGGCTGTAGTCACAAAATCAAAGTTTGTGATTAATACAGCTGTTTTTGCATAGGCTTTAGACATAAGCAGGTGAAATACAACAGTGTTAAGTCTAGCGTTACCAATTCTATGCCACAAACACTAAAACTACAATACAGGAAACTCTAGACTAGACATAAGCTTATCAATGTACAGGTTGTAGTTACCATAAATAGGGAAATTGTCACTCCTGGCCACAGAACAGAACCCATACAGGATGAAAATAGACATTGGATTGGATATGCTGGTCAGATCTGATTCATGAAAAACATCCGTTGTGGCTGGATGTTCCTCGAATACTGACACATTTCCTGTGTTTCTTGTGAAATATTCAAAACTCTGTATGGTTGGACAGAGAGGATAAAAATTATTTTGTACATAAACTTCTGAAAGATCATGATTTTCTCATAAATCTAATAAATACTTTCGAATGACCTACTCTTCTCTTTGTGCACCAGCTGGAAAAGATTCTTGAAGATGTGACAAGCTGTGGTTCTGAGTTGATCGAATAATCTGAGGGATTGGAAGTCACTTAGAAAAATATTCTAAAGAGAGGATAAGGATAATTAAAAGCTTACCTTTTGGAAATAGCTCTAAATAATATGATAACCCAGAGAGTACAGACACATCTTTACATTCATTTGTTCAATGCGTGATTAAAAAGTATTCTGCTCTGAATATATTGAAGTTGACTAAATCAGTTGAAATTATCAATTCAATTAGTTATTGCATTGGAACTATTGAATTGAATTGGAAATATTGGAATGCTCCAGTATTTGAGGGGTTGCCACAAAGAAAAGGATCTGCAAGGATCCTGAAGGCAGGACAAGAAGCAATGGGTGGAAACTGAACAAATAGAGAAGCAACCTAGAACTAAGGAGTAATTTTCTGACTCTGAAAACAATCAATCAGTGGAACAACTTGCCTTCAGAAGTTCTTGGTGCTTCATCACTGGAGATTTTTAAGGAGACAAAGAAGAGTCAACCTATTTTTTCCAAAGCACCAGAAGGCAGGACAAGAAACAATGGATGGAAACTAATCAAGGAGAAAAGCAACCTGGAACTGAGGAGAAATTTTCTGACAAAACAATCAACCAGTGGAATAACTTGCTTTCAGCAGTCATAGGTGCTCCATCACTGGAGGCTTTTAACAAGAGACTGGACAACCATTTCTCTGACATGGTATAGGGCAGTGATGGTGAACCTTTTTGTTGTGGTGTGCTGAAAGTGTGTGTGTGTATGATAGAACACGTGCTCACACCCACAATGCAAGGCGCCTCCCTGTGCATGCACACGCAATACCCCTGCCTCGTCCTCTTACCTGCACTGCACATGTGCACACCTCCCAGCTGATTTTTGGCCTGTTTGAGGCCATTTTCACCCTCCCAGAAGCTTGGAGGGAAGCCTCTGCAGCCTCAGGAGGCCAAAAAACGGGCCTTCCGGTCATAGTGGAAGGTATTATTTTCAGCCTCCAGAGCCCAGGGGAGACTGTTTTTGTTTTCCGGGGGCTTGAGGGAAGCCTCTGCAGCCTTTGAAGGCCAAAAAACGGGCCCGTTTCAGCACTTCCAGTATTTCTGGAAGGCCCGTTTTTCAGCCTCCCAAGGCTGCAGAGGCTTATCTGAAGTCTCTGGGAAGGCGAAAATGGCCTCAAACGGGCTGAAAATCAGCTGGGACTCGCATGCCCGCTCAAGTGGCTCTGCGTGCCACCTGTGGCATGCATGCCATAGGTTCGCCATCACGGCTGCTTGAACAGAGGGTTGGACTAGAAGACCTCCAAGATCCCTTTCAGCTCTGTATTCTGTAAATGCAATGCTTGAATCCAGCAGCTCTCAGATGTCAATCTCTCTCGAGTTCAGTGAGATTCCTTCTCTAGTTAATAGGTCCAAACATGCCCACATAATCTATATGTATAATGTAGCCTTGAAATGCGGTAGTCTTAATTGCTAAAGCTGTCCATTTTATGACATGAAGTGTCTTGGCATAATGAATATTTATCTCTTACCTATTTTACGAAAAGAAGAAATTGCAAGTTCCTATTCAGTAGATAGGAAATTTCTTGGGCCATTGCCCAGCTACTCCATCATGCTTTACTGAATAATGAGAAATCCCCATGGCACTGGAAATGTGTAGTGTTTTAATGAAACTGATCCAAATTATATGGGAACTACAAAACTGGGTAGCTTGGATAAAATGGTCATCCAAAGAACAAATGTTCAGGAGTACTTCTCCACTATCAGTGCTTCTTTTCAGCCACTGCTGTCAATCAGTTTTAGTTCAGTCATCTTGGTAAAGCACAGAAGGAAACTGTTTTCTTATTTTTACTCCACATATTCCATGATATTCCTTATTTCGGAAGAAAACTCTCAGTCTTGTCTTTGATTCTGCTTTCCAAATATTAGATAGTTTATCAGTGTGTTATCATTGACAAAAGTTCTTCTTGACTTTCACATCTATTCATGGACTATTGCCTGAAGCAAATAATAATTAATTGGCTCTTCTTGAAGTCCATGGTACTTTTCATGTTCTGACCAAGGCTTCTGAGACTGTCATTAAGCACATGCTCCGTTAAAACAACTCTTGTTTTATTTCAACGCTGGGAATTATGTTCATTCTCAGCCTGTTATGAGTCCCAGACAGTCTCTCAAGATAAGCACCCACCTTTCTTTCCTTTGAATTAATGCCAACAACTAAAGTGCCAAATGAACTATAGTATAAAGTCCACACAGAGCTTCAAGGATTAATCCGAACAGAGTGAACGACTTTGCTTTCTGCAAAAAGTTTCTCCACCTTTGCACCTCCTTTATACCTTAGGGGAGGGGCAATCCCCTCCAGGCCTTACTCCCGAGTCGCCCCTTTGTTTCAGCTGCTCTTGCCTTTTGGCAGCTCTGCGCACAAGCTCACTGGGAACAGGCTCCCCTGGTTCCTCTGCCTCGCTGCTGTCAGATTCTGGAGGCACCGGAATCAGCACCCCACTCAAAGATGGTCCTGGCCCCACCTCTGCATTGGACCCTCATCCAAGTCCTCTCCAGACTCCCTGACTGGTCCCCGTTCTTCCCCACTGTTCGATTCTGCTGCTGTCTGCACAGGCTGCCGGCAAACCACAACACTTCATAACAACTTTATCTTCCTTCCTTCCTTCCTTCCTTCCTTCCTTCCTTCCTTCCTTCCTTCCTTCCTTCCTTCCTTCCTTCCTTCCTTCCTTCCTTCCTTCCTTCCTT
>BLBF01000039.1:29688374-29701886 GCA_015471245.1 Laticauda colubrina
CTTCCTTCCTTCCTTCCTTCCTTCCTTCCTTCCTTCCTTCCTTCCTTTCTTCCTTCAAGATTTGTAAACTAAGCCACATTGAACCAATTATTTCTTCAAAGAAACAACACATTCTCTCTAACAGACCACAATAACTTTTGAAAGACACAGCTTCACAGGTCATAGAGGTGAAAAAAAATATGACTTATTGAGTAATATTCCTGATTTTCTTAAAGCAGCATCTATCGTACGTGTGCTATCATCTAATGGATAAGAAAACATGGAAAAAGTTAGCAAGTATAATGTCAGGTCAGAGAATGATTGTATATACAAGAAGAGCACAGTATGGTGGTCTGTTTGAAGCAAGCAAATGGATAAAACAATTATGCCAATAATGTTTTATTTGCACCTAAACAATGATTCAACAATTCAACAATTTTAGCAGAATTTATAACCACATTACAACCACACAAAATATATGTCTATGTATGCCTGTGCGCGTGTTCCTATTTTCCTTTTCTTTAAAAAGAAAGTGACATTAATTTTCAACAAAAAAAAAAAATATGGATACATTTTGGGAAACTCAGGGAACTATGTCATCAACAGGAAGACATTGAGGAAGGAAGAGTTGGAACAGTTGGCTTGACTAGCATCCAGATTTGCTCTGGCACACAACATCATCTCTCACCATGGCCAAGTTCACTGAAACTTCACTGAAGCAGATGTTCGG
Source organism: Laticauda colubrina (assembly GCA_015471245.1). Lineage (NCBI taxonomy): Eukaryota > Metazoa > Chordata > Lepidosauria > Squamata > Elapidae > Laticauda > Laticauda colubrina. Next base: position 29,689,084 of record BLBF01000039.1, read on the forward strand.
TGGTAAGTTGCTCGCTGTTGTTAACGGGGTGTTGCAACTATTTTCCGAACACCTATTTTGAAACATGTTCATAAATCATGTATCCATGATTATGAACTATAGTTTCAGATTTTGGGTCTGAACTTATCTGCAGGAAGAAGTTTAGAGATGGACTGAGAACCGGAAGCTGTGGAGCAAATGGAACGATGCTCACCTGATCGTTCATCTTAACCTCTTTATTTCTTCTGAGAAGTTCCCTTATTTGGACTTGGATGAATGACTTTTCTGGAGAGCCATATCAGCCCCAGTATGAACTATTAGTTCATACTATTAGTTTACACTAAGTGAACTATTCAAAAGGACAACTTGAGATGTTCAGTGGCTATAGGTCCCACATCTTGATTTGAAGAACCATGTTATGACAGGTGGACAACTGAGAATTTGGAAAAGAAAAAAGAGAAATCCAAAGGCATACAAGGCACTATCTTCTTCCAGTTCTATTTTTAAGAGGACAAAAAGTATATATACTTATTTACCCGTCTCCCTGTCTCTCACACACAGATACATCTCGATACAAGCTAATATTAAACAGGAGAATTAGACTTTCTACCCTGTCCTTGACTCTATTTTCTTCCCTTTAATGTCTTCATTCTTGATGCTGGTTTACTACAGGAAATTATAGTCTAATCAGACAATAAAAGCCAGCCAGGAGACGGTAATTCTAGCCGTAGACTGGAGCAGATAAAAGCCTGGGTTTTTAAGCCTGAGAGATAAAAAGTGCATGCATTTTCTTCCTCATTATTCTGTGAAGAGTTTTCCACACTATTTCCTGTTTGAGGTTTACACACAGTATAAGCATCCTATACAGAATTAAGTGAGAAGAGAGATGCTGTCAGGACCAACCTAGCAACATTTTCACAAGTTAATCTCTCAAAGAGCACCGGGGTCTTTATATAATAGATCTGTTTTTTTGCAAATTAGAAGTCTGTTGCCTTCTCATTAAGGCCGGGTTCCAGATGCTAACAGAGATACCAAGTCCATCCATCACGCTTCATCTGCGTTTAGCCAGGAGCTGGTGAAATAAAACAAACAGTAAGAAATATTTAAAGTTGGTCTTTTTAAAAGTAGTTAAAAACCAGCTGCAGTTACAATAGGAAGAACCAAGGCAAACTGTAGATACTAGCCTGTTAATTATCTCTCAAATAGAATTCCTTATTGGCCAAGTGTGATTCATTCCCCACCTCCAAGATGGTGGCGTGCATAGACGCTGTGGCTTTGAGCTCTTGACGTTATAATGGAATGGGTGGGCAAAAACTAGTCTATACCCGCAGGGCAGAGGTGGTATTCAGCAGGTTCTGACCAGTTCTGGAGAACCGGTAGCGGACATTTTGAGTAGTTTGGAAAAACACCTCTGACTGGGCCCGCCCCCATCTATTCTCTGCTTCCTGAGTCCCAGCCGATTGGCTGGGCTTCTTTTGTTGTCCTGCACAGGAGAATGGAGCTGGAAAGCAGGTTCGTGGGGTGGGGAGGGAGTGGGATTTTGCAGTAATCTTACCCCGGGAGTGGGGAAGGAATGGAGATTTTATAGTATCCTTCCCCTGCCATGCCCTCCAAGCTATGCCCATCAAGCCACGCCATGCCCACCAAGCCACGCCCACAGAACTGGTAGTAAAAATAATTTGAATACCACCACTGCCACAGGGAGTTACTAAAGACTGGGTTTTCTAATCGACTAGATATTACTAGTGACTTCCAGCGGTCTCATAGTATTCCGGTAAGCACTTCTTTATTCTCCTACCATTGGATAGAAGATATAGAAGCATAGCCAGCCAAATGAATAGGCTGAAAAATAAGCTTTTATCCATGGCCTGTCAGACTTCTGAACGCAGCATAAACATCACAGTTAGGTTTAATATGCAAGACTTGCAGAGCCAGCACCCAGGGAGGCTCATTTCAATTTCATTGTACCCATGTGCATTGACAATAAATGTTTGATTGATTGACACACAAGGAATTTGTCTCTGGTGCATTAGCTCTCAGTGTACATATATAGTGTACATTATCAGTGTACATTATCTTATAAAAGATAAGTCATGATCATAGTCATCATAAATGCATTCATCATGAATCATAGGATGCAAAACTTAGTGAAAGTCATAGGGTTCTAAATAAGCACTCAACAAAAATCCTACTGGGAAACTAAATAAAACAATATAAATTGTAAGGATACTAGCAACAAAGTTATAATAATCATAAGTAGAAAAAAAGATAGGTAATAGAATAGAACAGAACAGAATAAAATAGAACAGAACAGAACAGAATAGCTTTACTGGCCAAGTGTGATTGGGTACACAAGAAAATTGTTTTGGTGCAAATGTTCTCAGTGTACATAAAAGAAAAGATACATTCATCAAAAGTCAAGAATCATGAGGTACACAACACTTAATAATAGTCATAGAGTACAATAAGCAATCAAATCATACTAGGAAACAGTCAATAAAAATCATAAGGATACAAGCGACAAAGTTATAGTCATACAATCACAAGTGGTAGGACATGGGTGATAAGAAATGATGAGAAGATTAATAGTAATACAGTCTTAATAAATAGTCTGACAGTATTGTGGGAATCATTGCAGGGAGCAGCACTATTCAACTTTGGCAAACCCAACCTAAGTAGGGTTGGATTTATTTTATATTGGGATGAAATTCCATTAGGAGTTCTATAGGTTATAGAGCTGAAGAAGCTTCTTGGTTGAGAAGTGAAATGTCTTCAAAGAAAAACAGGAAAGTCCACTTGCTTCTTGAAAAAAAAGCATGACCGGGATGATTAAGAATCTCCGTAGATGTGTCATCTAGAACTATAAGCAGAAGTTGTAAATCCATGTTAGGAGGACAGACCTAACATGAATCTTTCTCCACTGTTGTGAAGATTTTATTTGACATGCTTGATGTTCAAAAAGTGTGTTCATTTTCCTGCTTGATCATTTAACATTTTGTATTGAATTGAAGCCAGGAAGCAATGGGTGGAAACTAATCAAGGAGACAAGCAACCTAGAACGAAGGAGACATTTCCTGACAGAACAATTCATCAGTGGAACAACTTGCCTCCAGAAGTCCTGAATGCTCCAACACTGGAGGTTTTTAAGAAAAGATTGGACAACCATTTGTCTGAAATGGTGTAGGGTTTGCATTTTTAGGTCAGTGAGATGATTTTAAATAGTGAATGAGTGCATGTTCCACTAAGGAGCCAACCTTGAGTCTACTTCACTGAAAGAAAGACTGGCCTAGGCCAGCTGTTCCTAGCCAAATCTCCCAGATAGTGGGATTCCAGAAAAGCACCTAACTGGCCTCTCTTCAACCCATTTTTTGAAGCTCCAGTTTTCTGATCGAGGGGCTCTATGGGAATTCTCTCGACTAGAGGAAGGACAACCTAAGACACGATGAGAGGACTGTTAAAGTTCCCCACCATAAAACTTAAAGCTACTGTAATGTTCAATAACCTCTAATGGAAAGTAAATTACTTATTGACTTGACAATGCCTATCAGGAACATCACGACTATTCCGTGGATTAGAAAACGATGGAAACAATATCTATCCAGAAGTTTTACTTTGAAGTTATTTTACTTATCTGACACACCAACAGATAATCGGGGCTGCAGTGGAGCTGTGTCTTCAGCATACCAGGCTGTTAAGAGACAGCTTGAAATCTTCAACCTTTCTTGGATCATACTATCATGTATGGTGGACTTATACGAAAACCCAAAATTTCTGGCATAAAATTCAGAGCTGGTTGGAGGAAATGGGTGAAATTAAAATTGAATTTCAACCTGAATTCTTCTTACTGGGAATTAATATAGAGAGATATCATAAAGACATGATGAATCTAATAATACATGTGATTACGGCTGCAAGGCTCGTCTATGCTCAAAAATGGAAACTCAAGGAAATTCCAGATCAAACAGAGATAATTAAAAAGATATGGACATGTGCAGAAATGGATAAATTATTGCAGGAATTAAAAAATAAAGTTGAATCTGAATATTATAAGGTATGGGAAAAATTTTACAACTGGTTGGGAAAGAGGAAGGACTCAAAATGCAAATTAAAATAAGATACTGATGTTAAAAGATTAGGATTAATTAAGAATTGTTGATAATGATATATACTGTATATTATGTATATATGATGTAAATATATATTACTTATCATCCGAAATAGCTATGCAAGACAATTAGATGTGTCAGGATGGTTGCAACAGGTTCACTGTTTTTAATTGTTCCTTTTTTGTTCAATAAAATTATTTTTAAAAAAATCTTTAACGTTTCTCCTGTTAGCATGGGAATAGTTACAGATTGTTTGGGAAGCGGAGGAAATGCTCCTTCATTTTGTCGAATGAAAGAAAATCCTTAAGGATGTGAGCGCTCTTTCTAATTTAGGAAGAGGAAGGTAAACAATGTTTTATTTTGGGCTTTGTGTATTGTTTTATTGTTTCACTATTGTGAACTGGTAAGAGTCCAGGCAGACTGCAGCAATGGGCAAATTAATTAATGAAAGACATAAAGCAGCACTTTGGAAAGTCAAATTTGGAGGGTGCCCATATTTGAAAAAAAGAAACATGTTTATTATTCTAATCCACAAAGAAAGAACGTTTTGACATGAGTGGCTAAAAAAATAGATATAAAGATTAGGAAGAATGGATAATTATAAATAAAGTAAGATACCTTAAGAGAGGGTTAATGTGTATGTGTGTGTATCATATATGTATTTGTTGATATATAGAATGAGACATATAAGACATAGCTATTTGTTGATGTACATAATAATTATGTATATAATAAGGTATATAAGATATACGTATTTGCTGATGCCAAAACGTTGTCACAAACATGAATGAGATTTGTATTTTTGAAAAATGCAATAAAAACAATTTTTTTAAAAAGAACCTTTTGAGGAGGCAAAACACAAAGAAAAAAGAAATAATGGTCTGAAGCAGACTGGAACATCTGGCTTGGTGGAAGGGGAGGGGGGGGAAATGGTGCAGGATATCTTCCAAAAAGTGAAGAATGTGTTCATACTGGTGTGATTGAAGTGATGATTATTTTCTATGTGTGTCCACATGTAACACGGAAAAAAAAATGAAGTGGAGCTTTATTCATCCTGCTCTCTTAACTTTATGCGCCTCATTGAGTCCTTGGAGCTCAGACAAAATGGAGACCAATGGAGGATCGGAGTCACCATAACTCTGCTTTTTTCTCATAATCCTAGAATGCAGCATCCAGAATCACAGAAACATAGGGCTGGAAGGAGCCTCAGAGATCTTCTAGTCCAACTTCCTGCCAAGTCAGGAATCTTTAAACTGTCCCAGACAAGTGGTTTACGTATGGCCTTCTGTGCAAAAAAAAAAAAAAAAGACAATATTGCTTGTTCTCAGGTCTTGCCACGTTGGTGATTTATTTATTTACTAGTTCGATACCTGGGCTTCGCTATGAAACTATGTGGTCAGGCTTAGTTTTTGGGGAGGAAAATAAGGGAGAAAAATTCTACCTCTGCCTACCAGCATCCACTGGTATTCATCTGGCTAGTGTCCTGTCAGTGTGTGAGAGAGTTGAGAGCTGTTTGGAAACTGTAACAGTATTTGCTATGTGAGCAAGAAGGAGACAGCAAGGAGCCTGCCTGGGTGTGGCTTAGCTCAACTGTTCTGTCCTAAAGCTGCTTGGTGCTGTGAAACTAAAATTCCTCTCCGCTGCTTGTGTTTTGCATTTGGAACAGATTTCTTTTCAGGTGGGGAGGGGGAGTAGAATTCTTTAGCATCAGCGCATGTTCATTATAATATATGAAATACTAATGCTCTGATGGTCATCTCGAAAAATCCTTTCTTAGTGAGCACTTAAAAGCCAAGAGGAACCTACGTGCCAATTTTCAAGTTTGTAGGCTTTGAGGTTCTGGAGATTTTGTGATGATGCATAGGTGGTATATACATATACATATATATGTATATATATATATATGTGTGTTGTTCAGCTTCCTTCGGGTATTATCCCACGTCATTGTAGTTCTGTTAAAGTTGTAGCAACGTTTCAGCAGAATCTCATCTGCCATCATCAGGCTTCTGTATGGATGTGGGTCTTACAGCTCCTGGTTTTTAAATTTGAGGCTGGTTCATTCTGATTGGCTGGGAGCCTGGACCTATTTCATTGGACTTGGAGTTTGATTGATTGGTGTTCCTGGTTTCTTCTGTCTGTTTTGTGGCTTTGATTGGCTGGCAACAGTCTGTTCTTGTGTTGGAGGCTTTCAGTGCAGCTTGGCTGCGTGTGAAGGGACGGCTGCTCTTTATTAGCAAGCTGGGTTTCACCTGGGTGCATGGTGGGGGGGTTAGGTTGGAGCTTTCAGAGAGAGTCTGTTTTTGCCCAGGTGTTTGCCTGGCTTGTGGTGTGGAGATCTTTCTATTTGAGAGTGCAGGCTTCCAAATGATTGACAGTCTGGTGGAATCATCTCTTCTATTCATGCTGTCAGGTCTTTTTTCAATCTATATGGCTTCTCTGATGATTCTGTGGCTGGGGTTTTCTATAGTGGCTAGGGTTTTAGTGCCATTGAAGTTGATGTTGTGACCTGTGGTTTTCATGTGTTGGACTAGTGAGGAGGTGTGTTCCAGCTTTTTTACTGCATTTTTGTGTTCATCTAGGCGGGTACTTATTCTTCTATTGGTCTGTCCAATGTATGTGGCCGGGCATGATGTACAGGGAATTTCGTATATGCCTTGGTTTTCCAGGTCAATTTTGTCTTTAGGGTTTCTCAGGATGGCTGCTATTTTTTTGTCTGTTTTGAAGGCAGTCTTGATGTGATGCCTGTGTAGTATCTTACTGATTTTATCTGTAGTCCCTCTTATGTAGGGCAAGACAGTTGACGTGGGATAATACCCGAAGGAAACTAAACAGCACACATGTAAGTACCCGCAAAAACTTAAAAAAACAAATATCTGACCTCTACGGGGAGGGAATAAACAGCCAGATCAAAAGCTATGAGAAGCTGGAAGTTAAAAGAGCAGGAATACTATGTGACCTAAAATTCCTATGCAGCTGCAGAGACAACAATGTAACACCAACCTGCTTCAAATTAACATTTCATAAGAACACAGCAGCTACCAAACGTATCCTAAAAAGAACAGAGATATCTCTACTCAGAAATGAAGTTCACAGTAAAAGATTCCAATTAGATCAGTTAAACAAATATTTGCTAGCACAACACCTGGAATTGAGCAGCAAAATCCACCCTCTACTTTGGGATAAGATAAAACAACTTACAACTTGGAGAGCTGAAACTGAAACCACTTACAAAAATGAAAAACTCTCAAAGAAACTAAAGAACTTAGAACATGACAAGAAAACCCCCATCAACTCCCAACAACTGAAACAATTAGTATACGTTTCCAACAGAGAACTCAACAAAACAGAAACAGATGTCCTATCCAAAGGATTCAATTGTGCCATAGCACCCAAAAAAATCCCAACAGAATCCATCATATGTGCAGTAGAATCCAGCCTAACCAAATTAAATACAGATGAAGCTGACAGAATAAAACACCAGGTTACTCACATCTTATGCACAACGAAACCACCAAAAAATAATTTGCAAAAAGATGAATTCACAGCACTACAAACCCTGAAAAATGAAAACAGCATAATAATACTCCCAGCAGACAAAGGAAATGCCACAGTAGTAATGGACAGAAAAGACTATGAAACAAAATTGACAGACCTACTCCAAGACTCCACATACAAACCTATAAATACAGACCCAACCACATATCGAGAAAAATTAACCAAGAAGAAAATTATAACCAGCCACATAAGCAAAGAAATCCAACAGACGATCATCCCAAGAGAAAAATCTTCTAGATGCCCCAAATTATAAGGCCTCCCAAAAATACACAAAGAAGGCATACCTCTCAGACCCATAGTCAGCTCCATAGGAGCACCATTACAAAACCTAGCTAAATACTTAGCAAAACAACTACAGCCCCATGCTGAAACCGCAGCTTCATATGTAAAAAACTCATACCACTTCTTAGAAATGATCAAAGATCTACACGTAGAACAAGAAGATCTGCTTGTAAGTTTCGACGTGGTTTCACTATTCACTCAAGTCCCAATAAAAGAAACTCTTGAAATCATCAAAAATAAATACCAACCAGCCAAAGACCTCATGGAACTAACAGAACACTGCCTAACCAACACATATTTCATATACAAAGGACAAAGATACAAGCAAATTGAAGGAGCCCCTATGGGATCACCACTGTCACCCGTCATTGCAAACCTGTTCATGGAAGAATTCGAATCCAGAGCCCTGGCTAATGCCACCCACAAACCCAAACTATGGCTAAGATACATCGATGACACATTTGTGATTTGGCCCCATGGAAAAGAAAACCTAAACAATTTCCTAACACACCTAAACAACACACACCCCAAAATCAAGTTCACCATGGAAACGGAAATAAACAAACAACTACCATTCCTAGATGTACTAATCTACAAAAAAACAGATGGCACACTGGGACACACCATATACCAAAAGAAAACACACACCAACCGCTACCTCAACGCCCAATCCCACCACCACCCAGCACAGATAAATTCCGTGGCTAAAACACTAATTACCAGAACCAAACGCCTGGCAGACAAGACACATATAAAGACTGAACTATGCACCCTGACTGAAGTATTGACAGCCAATGGCTTCCAAAAAAACAAAATCACCAATTTGATCCACAAAAACACACCAAGACATAACAGAGACCTAGAAGACCAACAGACCTATGGAACAGCTGTCTTGCCCTACGTAAGAGGTACTACAGATAAAATCAGTAAGCTACTACACAGGCATCACATCAAGACTGCCTTCAAAACAGACAAAAAAATAGCAGCCATCCTGAGAAACCCCAAAGACAAAATTGACCTGGAAAACCAAGGCATATACGAAATTCCTTGTACATCATGCCCGGCCACATACATTGGACAGACCAATAGAAGAATAAGTACCCACCTAGATGAACACAAAAATGCAGTAAAAAAGCTGGAACACACCTCCTCACTAGTCCAACACATGAAAGCCACAGGTCACAACATCAACTTCAATGGCACCAAAACCCTAGCCACTATAGAAAACTCCAGCCACAGAATCATCAGAGAAGCCATAGAGATTGAAAAAAGACCTGAAAGCATGAATAGAAGAGATGATTCCACCAGACTGTCAATCATTTGGAAGCCTGCACTCTCAAATAGAAAGATCTCCACACCACAAAACAGACAAACACCTGAGCACAGACAGACTCCCTCTGATGCCTCCAACTCAAACACCCCCCCACCAGGCACCCAGGTGAAACCTAGCTTGCTAATGAATAGCAGCCGTCCTTTCACATGAAGCCAAGCTGCACTGAAAGCCTCCAACACAAGAACAGAGTGCTGCCAGCCAATCAAAGCCACAAAACAGACAGAAGAAACCAGAAACACCAATCAATCAAACTCCAAGTCCAGTGAACACAGACCCAGGCTCCTAGCCAATCAGAATGGACCAGCCTCAAATTTGAAACCAGGAGCTGTGAGACCCACATCCACACAGAAGCCTGATGATGGCAGATGGGATTCTGCCGAAATGTTGCTACAACTTTAACAGCACTACAATGACCTGACAGCATGAATAGAAGAGATGATTCCACCAGACTGTCAATCATTTGGAAGCCTGCACTCTCAAATAGAAAGATCTCCATGCCACAAGCCAGGCAAACACCTGGGCAAAAACAGACTCCCTCTGATACCTCCAGCTCAAACAACCCCCCACCAGGCACCCAGGTGAAACCCAGCTTGCTAATGAATAGCAGCTTGCTAATGAAGAGCAGCCGTCCCTTCACATGGAGCCAAGCTGCACTGAAAGCCTCCAACACAAGAACAGAGTGTTGCCAGCCAATCAAAGCCACAAAACAGACAGAAGAAACCAGAAACACCAATCAATCAAACTCCAAGTCCAGTGAACACAGACCCAGGCTCCCAGCCAATCTGAATGGACCAGCCTCAAATTTGAAACCAGGAACTAACTCTATACAGAAGCCTGAGGATGGCAGATGAGATTCTGCTGAAACGTTGCTACAACTTTAACAGAACTACAATGACGTGGGATAATACCCGAAGGAAGCTAAACAGCGCGCACACACACACACACACACACACACACACACACACACACACACACACATATATATATATATATATATATATATATATATATATATATATATATTTCTGAGGCCCAAATAAGATGTTTTTTTTCTGACACAGAGGAAAAAGGTGTCCTCGTCATGTCATGTAGACAATGCCCATAACCTTTTTTTTCCTGGTGATAGGAACAGTGTCTTTCTTTGTGACTAAGGCAAAAGTGTAGATTGTAGACCATCACTGTAGGCCAGTGATGTCCTCCAGTTGAAGTTCAAGAGAAAGTTTTGAGGAAAAGTTATCTCAAGTGAAAAGCTTTACTCTAACTAAAGGGTAGGCCTGCTTGGTTGATTACTCCTTCTCTCCTCATACTTTCCAGAAAAACAGTGGAGAATATTAATGCAAAAGGGATGGCTTAAATTTCTTTTTGGTTGGCTAAATTCTTTGAGATGGAACTCATAACTGTTTTTCCCTCCTTCTGTCTTCAAGCACAAAATAATTCCATGGAAGAGATAGTCTTCAGAATTACATATATAGGAATATGTATTCAGTCATTTATAGCATTTATATAGTCACCCAACTCAACCAATATGACTGAATAGTGTACAACAAAATAAACATAAAAACATAAAAAACACCCCAAAAAGAATCAGAAAAAAAATCTAACAGTACATTTACTCAGAAAGAGGCCTTGCTATTTTTAACAGGTTTTAGTGCCAGGAGAATAAGCAAAATTTAACTTTGAAACTTAAGCCCCTGTCACACTGCACCAACGGATGGAAAGAGGATGTAAAATGGAGAAAAACACTTGCCATCCATTAGTTAACGCGATGCTTCCGTTCTGTACTCACTGCCTCCGTTTTGCTTCCTCTCTATCCTTCCAGCATCCATCCATTGACATTTCATCCGCTCAGAAGGTTTTGAGCTGCTCAAAACTTTTGAGCGGAAAATATATCCAATGCATCCGTTCTGCATCCTCTAGGCATATGGGGAACATCCGTTCTGCATCCATTACGCATCTGCTATATCGTCTAGGCATCTGCTGCGCATCCGCGCAACTCAAATCCGTTCCAGCGTTAAACGGACGCAGAGAGAAAGCGGAACGGACATGCAGCGTTAGTAGCACGGACGGAGAAAGGATGAAAGCGGATGCAAATCGCATCTGCATCATCCGCTACGCATCCACTCTGCATCCTCTACGCATACTCTACGCATCCGCTTTCCATCCGCTCTGCGTCCTCTCCCCGTCCGTTCCTTTCCGTGTTATCCGCTCTGCTTATGCAAATTTTTGCCCCTTTTGAGAGCGGATAACAACGGATGGAACATTTTTCTCATCCGCTGTGTCCTTTTTACAAACGTTTTACATCCGTTGGGCAGTCTGACAGGGCCTTAAAGTCCTAAGCAGGTTTACTAGGGAACAAGTACAATTGAACTCAATATGTCTGATTTCCAAAGTACATTTCTGGAGTAACTTTTGATAAATGTCTAAAACAGACATTGATATCTCAGTTCAAGCATATCTATCATGCCCATTTTCTTGCAATATTGGCAGAGTGTCCATTGCATAGTGCAAGGGTCCCCAAACTTGGCAACTTTTAAGACTTGTGGATTTCAACTCCCAAAATTCCTCCTCCAGTCATGTTAGCTCAGGAATTCTGGGAGTTGAAGTCCAGAAGTCTTAAAGTTGCCAAGTTTGGAGACCTCTGGCTTAGTGGTAGGACCTAAAATTTATATGGACAAGGTCTCCGTTTCGGTCTCTGGCAATAAAGGCCATCATGGAACAATGTTGGGAAACGGGTGGGAAGCTCCTTTATCTGGAAAGGTAGAGGATTGTTGCCCACCCACAAACTCAGTGGAGGAGAGCATGCTATGGACTGTTGACAGTTGGAGACCAGAATCTAGATGAGGAGTGGGGCTGGCTGTGGCATTCTGAGAGTTATAAGTCCCGCAAGTCACAAAAAAGGCTGTGATTCCCCATCTCTGATCTTAGATGGAGTGATGATGAAACTTAACAGTTTCTGTGGCCAGTTTTAAATTTCTGGGTGTTACCATAAAAAAAGGACCTGACGTGGGGTCCTCACATTGCAATCCTGGTCAGAAGGGCCCAGCAGAGATTATATGACCTGAGACCTCTCAGAAAACAACAACTAAATGAAAAACTGATGGTAACCTTCTACCACTAGAAAATACCTTAACTTACTGCACCTCTGTATGGTTTGCCAATTGCACAGTGGCAGATAGGAAAGCACTCCAGAGGGTTAACCTCACTACCCAAAGGATCATTGGGTGTCCACTCCCCTCTTTGGAAGAGCTGTACAGTTCCTGCTACCTTCAGAAAGCTCAAAATATTCTCAAAGATCCATCTCATCCTGGGCACCCTTTTTTTTGAACTATTACCATCTGGCAGATGGTACAGAATAATAAAAAAAAGGACAAATAGGCTGAAAAACAGTTTCTATCCCAGGGCAGTAACTCTACTGAATTCTACTGTATAGTACATTGAAGATGGTATTGAATTTCATTGTATGATGTGCAATGACAATAAACTAAACTAAACTAAGCTAAGCTAAACTAAACTAAACTAAACTAAACTAAACTAAACTAAACTAAACT
>BLBF01000039.1:29720302-29738451 GCA_015471245.1 Laticauda colubrina
TCCTGCTGGTGGTCCTGGTCCTGCTGGTGGTCCTGGTCCTGCTGGTGCTTCTGGTCCTGCTGGTCCTGCTGGTGCTCCTGGTCCTGCTGGTGCTGCTGGTGCTCCTGGTCCTGCTCCTGGTCCTGCTGGTGCTGCTGCTGCTGGTGCTGCTGCTGCTGCTGCTGGTGGTGGTGGTGTGGAGGAGCAGCCCCTACAACCTCAAAGCCCCTCTGATGAGGGCCCAGATGGCCCTGCCAGAGGGAGGAAGAGGCAGACGCGTGAACGGGAGAGGAGGCAATACACCATAGAAGAGGAACATGAGGAGGAGGTGCTTGAATGGCTCAGGGAGAATGAATATCTCTGGTGGAAGGGACACAGGCTCTACCAAGACACCAAAAGGAAGCAGGCTGCTTGGAGAGAGAAGGCGGAGAGTCTGGGCTACACTTCGGAGGTGCTCCTCGGCTGGTGGAAGCACATGCACACCTGGTATGGGAAGCTGCACCTCAAGAAATCTGGCCAGGCCACAGTTAAGCTGATGGACAGAGAGACCTACATGATGGCCAGCTGCAGCTTCCTGGAGGGTGAGATCCGCCACCGAGGAGCAGCCCCTCTCACAACCCTCTCTCTCAGGCAGCCTGCTGAGAGCCAGTCCTCTTCTGGCAGTGAGTCAGCTCCTGTGTCCAGGCAGGTTTCTGTGGAGCGTCCCACGGCAGAGAACTGCCCGACAGCTGTAATACCCATGGGGCACGCGGAGGACCCCCTGACGCAGTGGGAGAAAGGAGACGCCACTTCCACCACAGGCTAACCCGCATCCACCCCCAGCTCCACCTCCACCGAAAGGCAGAAAGCCGGACAGGAGGGGCAGAGCCACACTGTCCTGCTGGAGATAAGAGACACCATCAGAAGCAGCGTAGATCTCCTCTCTCAACTGGTACAGACCGACGCCCCATCCTCCGACCACAAGCCCTTCCTCACCTATGTCAACCAGACCCTCATGAACATGTCGGAACCTCAGTACCAGGTGGTGAAAGACAGGATCATCGATCTTCTTCACAACCCTCCAGACCAAGCTGAACCTGCTCCCACCCAGTCCAGGCCTGCTCCTCCACCCCAGGTGATGTCACTGCCCTTCCAAGGCTTTCCACAGGCCCTCTCCTACCAAGGCTACGGCTACCAGGAGGTCCAGCAGCACAGGCAGCCCTTCCTAGTCCAGGTTCAGGTTCATCGGATGCCACCGTTGCCACTGATGTCACGATGCCACCGATGCCACCCACACCACCGATGCCAGCCACGTCACAGATGCCACCGATGCCACCGACGCCAGTCCTCACCCAGCTGCAGACCAGACAGCCCCACTACACTGCTCCTTCCTCCACCCCACATCAAGCCCGGCCTCGGAACATCTGTCATTGGTATTGGGGCTGACACCCCATGTCCTGGAGGAAGGGGCTCTCAACATCACGGGGCTGAGCCAGCTGTCTGAGAGCTTCCTCAACACACCGTCCCCTGTTGTCCTCTCGGGGCCAGGCACCCCAATGGCGCCTCAGACCAGCACTCCAGCAGCATCCACCTCTACAGCACCTAGACCCTTCACCCCTGAGACAATGGGAATGCCTCAGACTGACTGAGAAGAGGGCCAGAGACTGGGTGGCTACCTGTTGACTTTATTTTTGCTTTGGACACTTGACTTGGGTCATTTTGCTTTTACAGTTTGTTATTAATAAAGTTTATCTTTGCTTCACACACTTGCTTCATTTATTTTATTAAATAAAGTCTTGGTGGAAACTTTTAGAAATGGTTTAAGCCTTTGCATGCTTGTGGGATGGGTTAAGATATCTGTGGGATGGGCAGGGATACCTTTGGGATGGGTAATAGCTGTGGGATGGGCAAGGATACCTTTGGGATAGGTAAGGATAGCTGTGGGATAGATAAACCTCCAGTGCAAGCATAGCGGGACTGTATGGTCCACCCTCCCAGGTGCCACACCTATGGCCCTTTATTATCAATAATAATGTAATCATTCATCCACACATGTCAACATAAACACAACTCTTCATTAAATGCCCTGTTCATTGTAGGCCCACCCAACATACATGGCCCAATCTCATCCGTGTGATGAGGGATGGAAGCATCCATTAATCACCTATCATCCTGTCTTGCCACTCCACTGCTCCAGCTGGGGAGTTGCACCAGTGTCTCAAGAGGTTGCACTGCTTCTTCCCTTCACGTGAAGCTCTGTTGGGGCCTTGCACATTCTGAGTGTCTATCAGGTTTCGCCCTTGCCTCCATTCCCCAGGCTCCATGTCCTCATTGCCTTGTTGGAGGTCCACGAGCCTGTTCTGCAACACTGGGTAGCGGGTGCGCATCAGATTGTGCAGGATGCAACAAGATTCCACGATCCTCCTCATGGTCTCTGGGCGATGCTGCATGGTGGTGAGAAGTACCTGGAATCTGTTGGCCAGGATGCCAAAGGCATTCTCCACCACCCGCCTTGCCCTGGACAGCCTGTAGTTGAAGATCCTCTCTTCACGGGTGAGGCATCTGGAGGTGTAGGGCTTCATGAGGTAGGTTGTGAGGGAGAAGGCGTCATTCCCCACGATGAAGTAGGGCACATCTTGCATGTCGTTGGGCAGGGGTTCTGGATCTGGGAAGCCATGATGAGGTTGCGTTCCAGCCCCTCCTTGAGGTGAGTGGCGTTGTATACCTGGGCATCTGAAGATGAGCCGTTGCCTGAAGCATCGATGTACATGAACTTGTAGTCAGCATCGACCATGGCGAAGAGGATGATGCTGAAGAAGCCCTTGGAGTTGAAATAAGTGGACCCTGACTTGGCTGGAGCTTTGCAGGCCACGTGCTTGACATCTATGGCTCCAACGGTGTGGGGGAAGTTCCACTTCTGATACCACTGCTCTGCAACTTTCTTCCAGCCTTCTTCAGTGGTGGGACACTGGAAGAGCTCCTCCATGTATTCTTCGATGATGGCCTGCACCACTTCTCTGACTACAATGCTGATGGTGTTGTGTGGCACCCTCCAGCCATACTGCATGCTCCTGTAGGAGGTCTCTGAGGCCAGGTGGCGCAGAGTGAGTGCCACCTTCATCCCAGGATCCAGGCTGGGCTGGAAGCTGGTGTTTGCCTTGGTCAACCTGGGTGTCAGCCGCTCCACAACTTCATCAAACATGGCTGGAGGCATCCTCATGAAGTTCTGGAATTCACGAGTATCTTCGTTCCTCAGCTCCACCATCAGCTTGTTGTACAGTACGTACTCTGCTCTTCTCCCAATCCATCTTCGGACCCAGACGCTTCTTGGCCGCTTCCTTTTCTTCACGTAGAACAGTTGAAAGAGCCTGTAGATGGCTTCGCACTGTTGCAGAATGACGGTGGCTACCAAAAGGAATGTGTGATGATCCATGGTGGAGATGACTGGGTGCTGTGGAAGAGCAAGAGCCAGATGAAGGCTGCAGAGGTCTGCACAGCAGGGTTCTGGTCTGAAAGTGAGATCCAGGTGAGTTGCTCCCCCTTTTTATAGGCAATATAGGTTTTCCACTAGGTGTCCTTCTGCATCCTCTAGGCATCCTCTAAACATCCTTAATATCTGAGATAGGTCCCCTCTACGAATGTTTTTTCCGTTTTAATGCTTTCTTTGCGAGCTGCATCCGCTTTCATCCTTTCTCCGTCTGAGCTACTAACGCTGCGCGTCCATTCCGCGTCCGTTTCGCTTCCTGCCTGTATCCGTTTTCCACTGGAGCGGATGCGAGTTGCGTGGATGCGCAGCGGATGCCTAGCGGATGTAGCGGACGCATAACAGATGACGAATGCAGAACGGACGTGTTGGATACATTTTCCACTCAAAAAGTTTTGAGCAGCTCAAAACTTTTTGAGCGGATAGAACCTCAGTCGACAGATGCTGGACGGATAGAGAGGAAGAAAAATGGACGCAGTGAGTACAGAACGGATGCATCGCATTCACTAACGGATGGCAAGTGTTTTTCTCCGTTTTACATCCTCTTTCCATCCGTTGGTGACATGGGCTTTAGTAAGCTAACAACTGCATGGATTCCCTAAACATATGCAGCAAGAAAGTCATAAGGGGAAAAACTCATTTAGCAAATTTCTCTCTCTCGCCACATAAATTCTAGGTTCAATCAAAGGACGATCTGCAATTAATTTTCCAAGTTTGCTCCAACTGATTCCACTGAATCCCTTCCCCATAATTGCTTAAGTGGAACCGAATGTGTCACCAGATAGAAAGCACTTCAAACCATTCCAGATGGTATAGGTTATTTTAAGGTAATGATCGATGAGAAATCCATAGGATGCAGTAGCGAAAAAGAGAGATTTGAAGTGGCAGTTATGTAGAAAGCAGATTCCTTGAAGAGCTATTAGACATGGATGGTTACCGACTGTCCATCACTGTCAGAAATGATTTAAAACAGCATGCAGGAACTGCAGTGTGAAAATTCCTCTTCTGAAATCCATGTGGTAACTAAACTCATGTAAAGATAAAAGGTTCCCCTCGCGCATATGTGCTCGTCGTTTCCGGCTCTAGGGGGCAGTGCTCATCTCTGTTACAAAGCTGAAGAGCCAGCGTGTCCGAAGATGTCTCCGTGGTCATGTGGCCGGCATGACGAAATGCCAAAGGCGCACAGAATGCTGTTTCCTTCCCACCAAAGCAGTCCTTATTTTTCTACTTGTATTTTTAACATGCTTTCGAACTGCTAGTTTGGCAGAAGCTGGGACAAGTAACAGGAGCTCACTCCGTTACGCAATGCTAGGGATTCGAACTGCCGAGCTTTCTGGTTGACAAGCTCAGTGTCTTTGCCACTGAGCCACCGCATCCCCTCATGTTGACCTAGGTAAAATTTCATGTAAACTCATGTAGACCTAGGAAAAAAAATCATCATTTATATATCAGTGATACATAGCATTAAACTGAACCAATGTTTGCCCAATCCAGACTTAATGCTATCCAAAATTCTGACAAGGTAATCCAGTATATACTTAAACAAATGGAAGACTCGCTTATTTGTAAATGAATGTGTGTGTGTTAGGGCACAACCTGATCTATGTATTAAACCACACTGGATGTATCTAGACTCTTGAATAAGATGTAGCAGTCTGGGAAGGAGAACATGAGGCCTTATGTCCAGCAAATAATTTTTTAAAAAGTAAGATATAGTTCCTTTTCTCCTATTTTATTCTACATGCTAAAGGCAAATAAGAATGAGATCCCATCTTGGAAGGCTGTTAAAGACTTGGTGTCATCCAACAAACTATTCAGACATTTCTAAGTACACATACTAGTTATAGGAAAACTGTGTCTTGGATTGTTTATGGAGATTCTCAATCATCCAGGTCATGTTTGTCCCAAAGATTATTTTTTTCAAGAAGTAATTGGACTTTCTGGGTTGTTTTTTTTTGAAGACATTTTGCTTCTCATTCAAGAAGCTTCTTCAGCTCTAACCGGATGGTGGGGAATGGAAGGATTTATAGTCCTTGCAGACAGCTGGTCATTTCCATCCTTTTAGAGAGTTGTTGAGGCCACTTGGAGGTTTATCTGTGTCTTCAGAGTCATCTGAGTAGTGCAGGATGTGGAGCCTTCTTGGAACTGGTTGAGAAAGGGCTGTTCAATAAAAGGACCCAGATAAATCTCCAAGTGGCCTCAACAACTCTCTTAAAGAATGCAAATGACCAGCTATGTGCAAGGAATATAAATCCTTCCATTCCCCACTACCCACTCTGAGCTGAAGAAGCTTCTTGGATGAGAAGTGAAATGTCTTCAAAGAAAAACAAGAAAGTCCAGTTGTCTCTTGAAGAAGCACCTTTGGATATGCTTTGAATTAATAGAAAAAGGCCTTAATAATCACTGATACATGTGATTTATGGAATGTATTCCTGTTTGAAAAATGTTCCCATTAATTGTGATAAACATCTGTCACAAAAGAAATTCTATATTAGTTTTAAGACAATGTGGCATATGACCCTGATCTCCAAATCTTGCACCATTCAACATGGTTTGTTTGTCATTGCAGAATGGGTGAAAATACCCAGCCTTTAACATGTATAAGAGGAGAATTTGATTATAGAAAGGCCATGCAACATTGCATGGAGAACGTACTTAAGGCTTTACACCTGATCTTAGGCAAATCAGTGTAGTAAGCATACTTTAAAGAATAGGTTTTGATCTTGGAACGTTCCGTGTACAAAATTCATGCAGCCTTCTTGGTTTCTAGAATCTAAAATTGTTGACCTGAACCCAGTTACTGTGCTAAATGGGCATTGATTTATAACTCCTTTCTTAATGTTGTTGGCTACTTAAAGTCCATTCTCCTTTCTACCCGGTAGCTGAGTTATTTAGGTATATCATGCTTTTCTTTAAATGAATGATACTCAGGGCTATTGTCTATGACAATAAAGGCAACCATTTAATGATAAATGCAATTTAACACCTGCCAAAAGGGAGAGGCATTAACCCAGTGGAAGCTCTTAGGCACTGATTTTCATAGCCTCTTAAAAGGAATATATTACAATCATTGGGAAGTCAAAGGGATTCTAGAAACACACAAGTGTGATTTGTAATAAAAATGATGCAATGCTGGATGCACCATCCTTCAGAGTACTCTATTGCACCATTATTACTACCCCAATCAAGGAGGAGTGAGTCCTACCTTGGCTATTTAAAAAAAAAAAAGTGTGTGTGTGTGTGTGTGTGTATGTGTGTAGATAATATTACTAACTTTCTTTTTCCTAAAGATTGTGCTCCATCTTCTAACATTAGTATTCTCTACAATGCAGGTATACCCTATTTGTTATTCTGAATATTATACTATGCAGCATAGCTTTGCAGCTAAGATCACTTTCAATCTATGTGATATGATGAGGCAGAGAAAAACCCACTTTCTCGCATAAGACCAACTTTCCAGCCTTTCCAGTTACACACAGGTACAAAATTGACGAACCTAACATGCCCTCCAAGCTAAAGAATAAGGAAGTGACTTTGCTTACCAAAAAAAGCCAGGGACATTTTAACAGTGCAAATCTATTGATTTATGAGTAGGCTTTGACCCTCCAACCATTTCAGATCTGTATGAACAATGATCATGGTGTGATACTTTTCTAAGACTGAATCTCCAGCTTTTTAAGAATGTAGAGTTAATTTTCTTTTTTTTTTTTTTTCTGGTAGATTCTGAAAAGAAAATAAGACAGCTGGACAATAGATAACAGGATAAGAAGGTTTTAATTTCTGCATTTCTCTTCAAGTACATCATCATTAAGAGCTGAGCAGGTGCAGCGGTTAGAATGCAGTATTGCAGGCTAATTCTGCCAACTGCTAGCAGTTCAATTTTGAGTGGCTCAAGGTTGAATTAGCTTTCCATCCTTCCGATAAAATGAGGACCCAGATTGTTTGGGGCAATAGGCTGACTCTGTAAAACCGCTTAGAGAGGGCTGGAAAGCACTATAAAGTGGTATATAAGCCTAAGGGCTATTGCTATTTCTCTCTTTTTCTTTCATCTTGGCTGCTCTTGAAAATGCAACCAAGATCTGGTTCATATTTGGAGGGAGATCATTAGGAAATCTGATGGCTGTTGTAAGTAGGGAAGTCCTTTTTTTTTGTCTCCAGCCAATACCAACCAAATGGAGAATCACAGCTTGAACTTAAACAATTGCAATATGGATTACAATTCATACACTCAATGCTAAATATCAGCAAGCCATGACATCATCATGATGAGAGATTTTAATGTCTCACATATCTGAGGTGAGCAAACTCTGTTAAGCATAGAACTTCCAGGAAATCCCTCACTGAAGTTACTGATAAACTTTCTCCTCCGGGTGGATCAAGGAAGACATAAGCTATGTTTAACTTGACCTCAATCAATAGACAAGACTTAATTACACCATGTTTTCCTATAGAGAATAAGGAAGTTGCCCTTGACAGAAATATGGTGGAGTAGTTGCCTGACCAAAGGGCATGAAGCCTTTTTTTTAGTCCTAGAAAGCAAGATAACATTCTGAAGTGACTCGGGTTGATTCATGCTTCAAGTTTATACTGAATTCAGAAAAAGAGGGAGTAGGAACAGCACAAGATTCTGTTATTATAACCAATATCTATTTTTAAAAAAGGGATGTGGTGGCTCAGTGGGTAAGACACTGAGCTTGTTGATCAGAAACGTCAGCAATTCAGCGGTTCGAATCCCTAGCGCCGCATAACGGAGTGAGCTCCCGTTACTTGTCCCAGCTTCTGCCAACCTAGCAGTTCGAAAGCACGTAAAAAAAAATTCAAGTAGAAAAATAGGAACCACTTTGGTGGGAAGGTAACAGCATTCCACGCATCTTCGGCCTTTAGTCATGCCGGCCACATGACCACGGAGACGTCTTCGGACAGCGCTGGCTCTTTGGCTTTGTAATGGAGATGAGCACCACCTCCTAGAGGCAGAAACAACTAGCACATATGTGCAAGGGGAACCTTCAAGCACTCGCTAAAATGGGGTGGGTGGGTGAGGGGTGGAGACCCAAAAGACTGAACAATGATGTTGATCTATGTTTGATATCTTTTCAGGACTTCCATTTTCCCCAGGGGCTCAGCATGTCAAGCTTGAACTCCTTTTGAAACTTTTGAGTCTTATCACTATTCAACTGGCCCAAGAACTGGCGGGAGGGAAGGGCGAGAAGGAATACAGATGCTCTAGGAATAGATCGCGTGAACCAAGGACCCATCAAAGTCTCTGGTGTCCGATAAAGAAGTGAACTGTTCTCAAAACAAAAGGACGATTCATAATTGGACAGAGTGAACACCAATGGGTGGAAGAAGGGGAAGCTATTGTTTAACCATGCAAGCATCGCACGGGAAAACCAGAGCTGGTTTTGATTCTTCAGTACCGAAATTGCATATCCAATAAAGTTGTGCTTTTGGGATTACAAAGTTCCTGAGAGTAATTTTAGTCTTGGTTGATTGCTTGGTCTGGTCTACTCAGTGAGGTGACAGCATCCCAGTTTCTTGGATGATACAAATCCTGAGCTAAATTGGTTCTGTATACAATTGGTATATAATGTATAAATTCTATATATAATTTATATATAAGATATAATGTATACACAACATAAAATTGATTTGTTTTGATTGTTGGAAGTCAGGCAGCATACTATTTTACTTATAAATAAGTAAATAATAAATAAAATGATTTTGGGTTTCACTAATTAGATAGATTTATTGTTATAGAAATGGCTACTTTATGCTATTGTATAAAAATAAAAAGTTGAGGTTTGATGTTAATGCCTTATTCTACTGCAACAAAGGGAATTGGAAATCAATGTCTTTTAATTTCTTTTTCCCTTTTTCTTTTCCTCCCTTTTCCCTTCCCTGTTCTCCTTACTATTTACTTTTGAATGTTCTTTGTATGCTATATCATAAACTAATAAAAAAAACTGTTTAAAAAAAAACCCAAGAAGACAGAAGTAAAATTCAGTAGGATCTTGACAGGTCACAGAGTTGGCCTTAATGGAAATAATTAGGATCTCTTACAAAAAAAAAAAAAAAGTAGAAGCATTTTTTTTAAAGTCCTGGAAAGGAGGTAGTATTAGGAAGTGACAGGGGATGGCCTGTCCCAGAGGAAGGGAAGAAAAACACAATCAGACTTGTCCCAAAGGTGCTTTTTTCAAGAGGCAGCTGGACTCTCTGGTTTGGTTTGGTTTTCTTTGAAGACAGTTCACTTCTGATCCAAGAAGCTTCCTCAGCTCAGAGAAGTGAAACATCTTCAAAGAAAAGCAAACAAATAAACCAGAAATTCCACTTTCCTCTTGCAAAAAGCACTTTTGGGACAACCATGACCTGATCTCTATAGACAATCAGACTTGCAATATTCTAGATAGATTAACAGAGTTGGAAGGGACCTTGTAGGTCATCTAGTCCAACCCCCTGCTGGCTGGCTGGGAAAGTTCCCATGGTTGGGAAACACTTGACTCCTTTCCACTCTGTGATTCTAGGATCTGAACTGCTATTCAAATGTGAAGTATTGTTCTTCTGGATTCTCATTTTAGACTTTAGGGTAGCCGAGCTTAGCACTCTTTAAGGTTCTTCCAGACTTCCAAGCAGTGGTGGCATTCAGCAGGTTCTGACCAGTTCTGGAGAACCGGTAGCGGAAATTTGGAGTAGTTTGGAACTGACTGGCCCCACCCCCATCTATTTTTTGCTTCCCGAGTCCCAGCTGATCGGCTGGATCTTCTTTGGTTGCCCTGCATAGGAGAACTGAGCTGGAAAGCAGGTTAGTGGGGTGGGGAGGGAAGGGAGATTTTGCAGTATCCTTCCCCTGCCACTCCTACCAAGCCACTCACACCAAGCCATGCCCACAGAACTGGGAATAAAATTTTTTTGAATCCCACCACTGCTTCCAACTTGATGTTCTGATTAATCAACAAGACCTCAAAAAAAGTAATAAAAAGTCATAAAGTTATGTTCCCCCCTACCCCCTTTTTTAGGGAGGGAAATCAGCTTTTTCCTTAGTTGCAAAGCGAGAGGTGCTCTTTGCACTGCCCACTGGCTGCAGAAGTGATAAATCTGACTATACGACAGGGCCTTTTGGGTCAGGAATGTCTACTTATTTTCAACAATCAAGGGAGCAAACGGCAGTTTGTTTAACAGGCCTGCTTCTTCTGCTGGCTCCTGTCAAGGGGAGGGGGCAGACTCCTTCCATCAGGCTGTCTGTGGCATGGGTGTCTGTGTGTGTGTGTGTGGGGGGGTGTTCCCCCAGCAGACCAGGAAAGAGAAATCGTGACAGAATTGGGAGCAGCAGGAGGGGGGCTATGATCTGTGGACCACATGCCCTGGAAGAAGAAAGAAGGAAAAAAGGGCTGAGATGCTGAGACTCCCTTAGTTATATACCGTCTGTTGGGCCTCCCTTTAGTGTTTCCTGTTCCTGTGTAAGAAATGTATCCCGTTGGCTGTCAGACTCCTAGGGGCAGGGGTCTTAACTAACTTTGTAGGCTTTGTTTGGACCACATGGCTTCACCTGAGTTCCAGGCTTGGTTGAGCCTTGCTAGATGATGATGTAATGAAAAAGGGCTTTGGGCAATTCCTATAGCTCTACCTGGAGATCTTTGTTATGTAAAGTATTCTGGCCCAGACTTTTATGGCTCACCCGTTAACAAAGGTGGGGGTGAACTTTTGCTTCTGAGGTGAGTTTCTACTTCTGAGTTTCTACTTCTTTTTTGGGGAAATATTCTGCCTTTTTAATATTTCCCAGGATATTTTATTTTTCGAGGAAAGGGGTGAGTGCTAACTTCCTACAGTGCCATTGTGGATACTGTCTTTTTTTGGGGTGGGGGGTTGCAGGAGTTCTGCCAGCCTTGGTTGAAAATCACTATTATGTTCCTTTCAGCTAAAAGTGTCCCAACATCTTGTCAACCAAACAACCAATGATGATACCGATTTTATTAGAATAATGGAAGACGTATTCAATAAAAGACCCCGCCTAATGGAAGGTCGTGCTAGCTAGACACCCATCAAATGCAGTCAAAACAATATCAAATCAACCTTTATTGTCAGAGTATAACATGTCTGTTCCATTCGGAAATAAGGTGCGCGAGACCGGATTTCCACAAACAGCTCTTTTATTTACAGGTAAAGCAACTAGTAACGGAACAACAGCCCAAGCTGCAGCAGGCCTTCTTATATCGGTTTGCTTGTGGTTTGTGGCCTGTGGCCAATGACAGTAGTTTAAGTCTTCCCGCCATCCGGTGGGCCAATCAGAATGGTTCCTAAGTAACCACTCCGAGAACGGCCTTCTCGGCCAATCAGTTTAAGGTATTTGGAGTCTACCAAGTTCTATACACAACATGCCTCGCCCTTTGGTTTCGTCCAACGTGCGTAACATTGTCACACAGGTAGGTGGGGCTTCTGCGGGTCCTACTTGACTTGCGCAGCTCAGTCTCAGCATGGTCCTCAAACGGTTTGGAGGGATTGCTTTCTCTCTGCATCTTCTCCATGGAACCTCCTGGAAGGGTGAGTCAGCCTTGCCGCTCCCACCTGAGTTCCTCAGGCTGGTTGAGGTGGCTCCGCCACTCTCTCCTGGTTCATCCAGGTTGGTCGAGCTGGCCTGGCTGTCTCCTTCCAGGAAGGCCTCTTTCTCCTGCTCCCGGACTTTTTCTTTGGGGGTCGTCTAATGGTGAGTGCTCTTTTTGTTTTATTTGGGTGTCTTTGTGAAGTGTTTGTTGTAGTGTTATTGGAGGTTCGTCTTCCCTTTTTTTGTTATTTTGTGTTTCTCTCCCCCTCGGTTGTTTTTGGTTCGTTTATTTGTGGTGATGGTGTGGTGTTGCGTTCTAGTGTATAAGAGCGAAGCTGGTCAATGTGCCGCTTCCATGCTCTCCCGTTATCCAGCACAAGTCGGTAAGACTGGGGGCCTGTGATTTGGGTGATTGTGGCTGGAAGTCATAACAGGTCCCCGGTAAGGTTTTTAGCGTACACCAGATCGCCTATTTCAAATGAGCGATACTTGCTGGAGGAGTCAGGGGATTTGTCCCAGGTATATGTGGGGTGCAGTCTATCTAGGTAGGAGCGCAATTTCCTACCCATGAGGAGTTTTGCTGGGCTCTTGTTGGTGATTGTGCTAGGGATAATGTGTTGTATGGTTAACAATCTGTCAAGCTTTTCTTGCACATCCCTCGTGTCCATTTTTTCTAGGCCCTACTTAGTATACCGAACCATGTGTTCAGCCCATCCATTAGCAGCTGGATGAGCCGGCGCTGTCAGGTCATGTCGGATGCCCTGTGCAGCCAAGTACTGCTCAAATGCCAAAGCGGTAAACTGGGGCCCATTGTCCGATACAATAACAACAGGTAGTCCGTGCGTGGCGAAAAGTTTGTTTAACTGTTTCATGACTGCCTCAGTGGTAGTGGATGCCATAAGTATGACTTCCAACCAGTTCAAGTAGGCGTCCACAATAATCAAATAGGTGTTCCCTTTAGTTGGCCCAGCAAAGTCAATATGCAGTCTCGACCATGGGCCTCGGGGAGTTTCCATTCCATGACTGGTGCCAGTGGGGGGGGGGTAGGCCTTGATTTTTGGCAGTCATGGCATGTAGCCACCCAACATTCAATGTCTTTGTCCAGCCCTGGCCACCAGCCGTAACTCCTGGCCAGGGCTTTCATCTTAACTATGCCCGGGTACCCCTCATGCAACATGCACAGCACTTCTTCCTGTAATTTTTCTGGGATTACCACCCTGTCACCACACAAAATACAGCCTTTTTCAATAGACAGTTCAGTCTGTCGGGTGCGAAATGGTTTAAAACTCTCGGTTTTGTTTTCATCCGGCCAGGCCTTACTTACCCAATGTAGAATGCAAGCTGTCAGCGGTTCTTTCATGGTGGCTTTAGCGACGTCTGCTGTGGTTAGTGGCAGGTTCAGCCAGGACTTCATTTGGAGGGTGGAGATGGTGGGAACTGGGTCGTCTTCTGTGATGGGTAACGGGGAACAGCTCAAGGCGTCTGCATGGGTGATGGTCTTCCCTGGATGATGGGTGAGCGTGTTGTTGTATGCAGCGAGGAATTCAGACCACCTCATCATTCTTGGTGAAGGGTCAGTTTGTTTCCTGCCAGAATTCCTAGCAGGGGTTTGTGGTCAGTGATGATCAAAAAAGTCCTACCATAAAGGTACTCATGGAATCTTTTGACTCCGGCTATGATTGCTACGTGCTTCGGTCTCGCTCTTCTACAATGATCCCATCCTCGTCGCCAGTGTTCCGTTCGGAAATAAGGTGCGTGAGACCGGGTTTCCACAAACAGCTCTTTTATTTACAAGTAAAGGAACTAATAACAGAACAACAGCCCAAGCCGCGGCAGCCCTTCTTATAGCGACTTGCACGCGGCTTGTGGCCAATGACAGTAGTTTAAGTCTTCCTGCCATCCGGCGGGCCAATCAGAATGGTTCCTAAGTAACCAATCCGAAAATGGCCTTCTCGGCCAATCAGTTGAAGGTATTTGGAGTCTACCAAGTTCTATACACAACAATGTCTATAATGAGATTGGCTGAGCTTCCCTTCGTGCACTCCCTCCCAACACAACTCTGTCCAAGGAGCTGCTGATCCAGTTCTACAGAGGAATTATTGAGTCTGTCATCTGCATCTCTGTAACAGTCTGGTTTGGTTCTGCAACCCAACAGGACAGACACAGACTTCAGAGCATAATTAGGACTGCAGAAAAAACAATGGCTACCAACCTGCCTTCAATCGAGGACCTGTAACCTGCACGAGTCAAAAAGAGGGCTGTGAAAATAACTACAGACCCCTCACATCCTGGACATAAACTGTTTCAACTCCTTCCCTCAAAACGACTCTATAAAGCACTGCACACCAGAACAACTAGACACAAGGACAGGTTTTTCCTGAACTCCATCACCCTGCTAAACAAATAATTCCCTCAATGCTATCAAACTATTTACACAGTCTGCACTACTATTACTATTAATCTTCTCATCACTCCTTATCACCCATCCCCTCCCACTTGTGACTGTTTGACTGTAACTTTGTCGCTTGTATCCTTACGATTTATATTAACTGTTTCTTACTGTGATTTGATTGCTTATTGTACCCTATGACTATCATTAAGTGTTGTACCTTATAATTCTTGACTAATGTATCTTTTCTTTTATGTACACTGAGAGCCTTTGCACCAAGACAAATTGCTTATGTGTCCAACCACACTTGGCTTATAAAGAATTCTGTTCTATTCTTACAGTGAGGACAGAAGTCCCTAACCCAGCCTCAATCTTATTATACTATGTGACCTTGTTGCACAACGTGATGGCCCTGCAAGTCTATCATACCATGTGGACATGAAGTTATTTTCTGTTCAGAAGTCTGACAGCCAATGGGTAGAAACTGTTCTTCAGCCTCCTGGTGTGGCTGGCTATGCTTCTATAGCTCCTACCTGATGATAGGAGAGTAAAGAAGTGCTGACCAGGATGTGAGTTATCCCTGAGAATTTTCCTCACTCTTCTAAGGCTGCGAGCCCAAGCAAGGTCATCTAGTGGTGTCAGGGAATAGTCCACAATGTTTTGTGCTGTGCTCACCACTCTCTGTAGTGTCTTTCTATCCGCGGCTTTCAAGACAGCATATCACACCGTCATGCAATATGAGAGGACTCTTTTTATTGTGGACTGGTAAAAGGAGGTCATCATTCATTGTTCCACTTTATTGTTTTGCAAGACCCTGAGGAAATGGAGTCTCTGTTGGCTTTTCTTGTCAGTTGGGTTGTGTTGATTTTCCAGGTGAGATCTTCACTGAGGTAGACTCCCAGGAATTTAAAGAAGGAAACTTCTCCACACAGCCCCCCTCGATGTAAAGTGGGACAGATTCCTCTCTATTCTTCTGGAAGTCTAACATCATCTCCTTTGTCTTGCTGATGTTCAGGTGCAGATTATTTTCTAAGCACCATGAGGATAATTTTTGAACCTCCCCCCTGCACGATGCCGATGCAAGGCAGGATCATGGTAGGATCAAAGTCACATCTAGAAATGCCCTTAGACCTTTCCCTACATGGAATGGCAGTTTCATGGTCTCCGTAGACATTAATATATGGTTGACATAGATTTTGTCTTTTTGGAATCAAAGAACACTTTCATTGTTTTGAGGCATGAACAAAGAAAGCATAACCAAATGCTGGTATTTGTAAATGTTGTATCACCAAAGAATTCCAGATCAAGTGTAGCATACCCTAAACCAGCCAAAATAAGTAAGCAATATGGCTGATAAACTGTTGTTGGACACTAAAACTGGGGAGAGGAAGTAGAAATTGTGGGACTGATAAGATGGAATTCTAAACAAAACACTCAAACCTTCAGGGTTTGAATGCAACATTTGCTGTACTTATTACATAGAGAAACCATCTGAACTTATTAGAATATTGGAATTGTTAATTCCATACCATTCATCAACTTGGAGTGGAGTACATACCCAATTCCACCTTATTCCTGGTGAGAAAAATATCAATTTTCTATTTATTTTGTAAGATCGGCTCATGAAGGCTGAGTTCGGTTGGTTGGTTAAAATTCTTTCAAATTAGTTTGGAAAAAGTTGGACATTTAGCAGAGATGGTGTCTAGAATAAGTCTGATTGGACAGACATACACGCACAACGATACATACCAGAGGTGGTACGCAGCAGGTTCTGACCAGTTCTGGAGAACTGGTAGCAGAAATTTTGAGTAGTAGGAGAACCGGCAAATACTACCCGACTGGAGATTTTGCATTATCCTTCCCCTGCCATGCCCACCAAGCCATGCCCACAGAACTGGTAGTAGCAAAATTTGAATCCCAACACTGATACATACCCACATACATCCACACTTACATGTGTGTGTGTATGTTGCTTTGATTTAGTCGAGACTCTTAGAACTGGTACAGCTATTTTAAAATATTACATCAGCCTTAAGATGGAGTGCCAGAAAGTTAATAAATTATAACACTAACCTTTCTGAAGGAATTTAGTCAGGAATGAAGAAAGCTTTGCTAAGTGTTGGCATCAGAAATGTCTTTGTATTACTAAGTTTTTTAGTGCCTACTTTTTAATATCATTTTGTGGCTGCTGGTCTCTGTCAACTCTTGTTTTTGATATTAAGCATTCTGTTTTTTCTCTCTTCATTTGGAATTTAGTTCTGGATATTGTGCAATGTTTATTTTTTTATGATGGCTTTTGTGGGGTTGCTATTGTTATGTACCCGAACAGGGTGCAAAGGGCAAATGAATAAACAGAGGGCAGGAAGGAATCCTGACAAAACGCCCAGTTATTATCAAGAAAACTAGATGGAAATGTCCCATAGTTTTTCCCTTCCAAATACGAACACATAACTTGCAACTACTAAGTCTGACAATTTAAACTTCAAAACCATCTTAGGTCAAAATAAGAAAGTGCATAAAAATGAGAAAGTCCAGAACCTCTGTCTTGTTTTTAAAAATGTTGGATAGTCCAGGTCATTTGTGCTGCTAACTACAATTAAGTGTTTTAAGTGCTCTATGGGTGAGGAATTCTGTGTGTAGAAGTCCACTCAGGGGTGGGATTCAAATTTCTTAACAACTGGTTCTGTGGGTGTGGCCTAATTTGTGGGCATGGCTTGGTGGTCATGTGACTGGCTGGGCATGTCTTATATGTAAATATTATAAATATTTATGTAAATATTGAATTTTTTATTAAAAAAAACAGAGCAACTTTTACCCAAAATCAGGCAAAGCGGGCAGGCAGATTGAGTTGCTTACAGAATCACAGATTCACTTAGAGATCTGTGTTTCTGCAATCTGCTACCTGAGTCTGCACTGAAAAATAAAAGCTTCAGTCCTAAGGAAGCTTCAGCTCTGCTTTTAGATTAACTAGAAAGCAAGAAATCCAATGATTTCCTGCTTTCTAGTTAATTGAAATCTCCCAGCACAGCAGAACAGCTGATGGGCGGGGGAAAAAAGAGGAAAAATAGCAACTTACCCAACGCAGGCGGGGCAGGGTGGGTCCAGCCAGTGGCGCAATTTGCACAGAATCGTAACAACCGGTTCTATAGAACTAGTCCGACCAGGTCCACTCATCTTAAACTTGCTGAGTTTCAAAAATCAGTGTTCTAAGGAGATATTCCATGAGCTAACTATTTGTCTTCCCCATAAGACAAACCACACCTGAGCCCAGAATATGTTGCTGAGTGAGACATTTAGTTAAGTGAGTTTTGCTTCATTTTATGATTTTTCTCGCTACAGTTGTGAAGCGAACCACGGCAGTCGTTAAATGAGTAAAATGGTTTTTAAGCGAATCTGGATTTCCCCCCCCCCCTTAACTTTGCTCACCAAAAGGGGGCCAAAAATGTCCCTATAACGCTGGGACATTGCAACTGTCATAAAATATGAACTAGTTATTGGGTGTCTGGATTTAAATCACCTAACCATGGTGATTCTGCAATGGTCGTAAGCATGAAACAACAGTCATAAGTCACTTTTTTCCAGTTCTGTTATAATTTTGAATGGTCATTAAATGAACTGGGGTTTTTAAGAAGACAAATTAGACTAGAGTGGAGTAGAGTAGAATAGAGTAGAATATAATACGATATATAGAATAGAATAGGAATTGGAATGGAAATAGAAATAGAAATAGAAATAGAAATAGAAATAGAAATAGAAATAGAAATAGAAATAGAAATAGAAAT
>BLBF01000039.1:29742895-29777297 GCA_015471245.1 Laticauda colubrina
GAATAGAATAGAATAGAATAGAATAGAATAGAATAGAATAGAATAGAATAGAATAGAATAGAATAAAGCTGGAAGGGACCTTGTAGATCTTCTAGTCCAGCCCCCTGCTCAAGCAGGAGAACCAATACAATCTCAGACAATCTCTGTCCAGTCTCTTCTTAAAAGCCTTGAAACACTCACAACTTCTGAAGGCAAAGCTGTTCCACTGCTTAATTGTCCTCTCTGTGGGGAAGTTTCTCCTCAATTCCAGGTTGCTTCTCTCCTTGATCTTGTCCTGCCTTCAGGTGCTTTGGAGAATAAATCTGATCTCCTTTTCTTTGTGGCAGCCCCTCAAATACTGAAATACCGCTCTCGTGTCCCCCCCTAATTCTTCTTTTCTTTTGAGTAGCCAGACCCAAAATCTGCAACCGTTCTTCCTATGGTTTAATCTCCATCGCCTTTGATCATCTTAATTGTTCTTTTCTGAACTTTTTTCAAAGTCTCAACCTAATTTAAGTAGTATGGTGAGCAAATTTTGCTCGTCAGAAGGTTGCAAAAGGGGTTGAAGTAACTGAGGGACACAGCAAAGGTCATAAGTATGAACCAGTTGTTGAACGTCTGAATTTTGATCACAAAGGTTGCAACTGGGAAAAATGGTCCCAAGCCAATTTTTTTTCCTCCCCCCCCAAATATTTTTATTGTACTTTTTCTTTGTTGTACATTGCATATTAATACTTGTTATCGTACAATTTTCTTGGTTATGTATAATATTTCATTATTCACTGTAACAGTATATCATTTGGGTGCAATCGCTACATTCTTAATTACATATCGATAATAAATCTTATACATCCAATAGTTATGGCTTGTAATCCTAATGTTTACTTATCTTGGTTATTCTCTCTTCATTAGGCCCAAATGTTTACATGTCCAGATTTCTAACTTCTGCCATTATTTCTACTATAGAATAGTTCCCGAATCAAAAAGGTAATCTCCCCATTTCTAATTTCTATCTGACTACTAATCCTTGATGGTATAGTTCAGTGATGGCAAACCTTGTTGTTGTGGTGTGCCGAAAGTATGTGCGTGCCTACATGCTGGCACCCACAATGCAATGTGCCCCCTCTGTGCATGCATGTGCAACACTCCTGCCCTGCCCTCTTACCTGCACTGTGCATGCGCACACCTCCCAACTGAATCTCAGCCCATTTGAGGCTGTTTTGTCCTCTCAGAGGCTTGAGGGAGGCCTCTGCAGCCTCGGGAGGCCAGAAAACAGGCCCGTTTCGTCACTTCCAGTATTTCTGGAAGGCCCATTTTTCGGCCTCCGAAGGCTGCAGAGGCTTCCCTCGAGCCTCTAGAAGGGTGAAAACAGCCTCAAATGGGCTGAAAATCAGCTGGTAGGTGGACGTATGCGCAGTGCAGGTAAGTTTGGCTGGGGCTTACATGCCCGCAGAAATGGCCATAGGTTCACCATCACAGGTATAGCTTCTAAGTTAAACAATATTCTGCATTTATCCCTCATCTCTTGCCTGTTTTCGTATCTCAACTCTTGTTGACTTCTTGGCATGTTCTTTCTTCTAAGTCACTTTTTTTTTCATTGCCATTGTAACTTTGAATGGTCCCTAAATGAACTGTTGTAAGTCTAGGATTATCTGTAGTAACATGTTGGCACTGTCCTGCTGTAGTGGGAGAAACAAATTCCAAGAGATGGTCCTCTCTTTGGATTTTGACCTCACATTGTAACACAGAAAATTGTAGAATAATGCAGAAAATCAGGCCGGTTTTGGATCAGGCCAGTTTATTTTATTTTGTTTTGTTTGTCAAACACGTACAAGATAACAAGTATGATAGTATGGACATAAACAAGAATAAAGAGAGTAAATACAAATGGGAACAGTAAGACAGGGACGGTAGTGTTCCAACCCAAACCCTTTTCCAAGAAGACAAACAATAACCAAAGGGAACAGAAATCTTTTAAAGAGTCTTATGAATCCCTGGTTAAAAGGCTGCTACAAACTCATTAACTTTGATAAACACAAACCTTGCCAAAACTGTGCGAGACTGCCAAGAATCACAGATAGGAAATATTTCACAACACAAGAGTCTTCAAATACCAAATTAAGATACTGGAATGTCCACAAGGCTGAGTTTCAAAACGTCTTTGCTTCCTGCAAAGAACGTTCGCTTCACAGCTGGCTTTTATCTTCTTAAAGGAGGGGCCATTTCCTTGCAGCACTACTCCCAAGTCGCCCGTGCTGTTGCAGCTGCTCTTTTGTGCGAGCAATCTTGTGCTCATGCGCACTTGGCATAGGCTCCTCGGGAACCTCCTCATCGTTGCTGCCAGCCCGCACAATCTCTGAAGGCAGCAGTCCACTCCATAATGGTCTTGTCCCCTCATATGAGTCCTCGCTCTCCTCAGCCGTCTGCACCTGCTGTCGGCTAACCACAACAGGTAGGCACACTGGTGTGCTTATGCACACCATGCCAGAAATCCTACAGAGAGGGAAGCATTGGGCAAGAAACCTGCCAGGCTGTCAAAGCTTTCTATAAGTATGGCATTTCAAAAGTTTTCATCTTGTGGTTCCTGCCAGGAGATATTTTGAGAGGAGGCTGGCCTCCTTTCTTTTTAACTGAGTAAACAAGGAAAAGTTTCCTCACTTACAGGAAACCAGATTAGCTGTTGCTGAAAAATCCCGCATTTCCTGAGCTATCTCCTCCAGAGCCAAATGTAATTTGGAAGTATAGTAGTGGATGAAAGGAGTAAGGAAAAGGGACGTTCAACTTCGGAATCAACGAAAGAGAAGTGTAGAAATTCTGGATTGCAGTCCCTTGGGAAAAAAGGTTTAACCTCTCCTTTGGACAGGGACCATAGGTGCTTTTGAAGCAATAAAAGATAAAGGAAATAATTAAAAGGGTGACAAGGCTCATTTGCAGATCATACAAGGGTCTCTGCAGCAACGGAAGTGAGGTTGCATGAAATACCTTGTGAACCCCACTGCTGGTTATTTTGGAGGCAAGTGGAGTACAATTCACAGTCGTTTAGGCCAGAAGTGGGTATTCAGCAGGTTCTGAGCAGTTCTAGAGAACCTGTAGCGGAAATTTTGAGTAGTTCGGGTAACCGGCAAGTACCGCCCCTGACCGCCCCCATCTATTCTCCGCCTCCCGAGTCCCAGCTGATTGGTTGGGTCTTCTTGGTTGCCCTGCACAGGAGAACGGAGCTGGAAAGCAGGTTAGCGGGGTGGGGAGGGGATGGGGATGTTGCAGTAACCTTCCCCTGCCACACCCACGGTAGTAAAAAAATTTGAATCCCACCACTGGTTTAGGCCAAATATCGTTGCCCCAAATCTCATATAATTATCATCATGCTGTGGAATATGGGAGTTGTAATCCAGGGCATTTAGAGTACACCAGATAAGGGGAGGTGTACTTTTGTTTCCTTTTATTTGTGGTTTCAGACCAATAAAACTAACGTTTAGAATGCAGAAGAACAAGACAACCAATGAACTTAAAACAAGGAATAAGGAGATAGGACCATTATCCAGTTTTTGCCACCCATAGGGAATGCTAGAACGCTGGCAACTTTTATAGTCTTAAGTTAGATCTTGCAGAAGGAAAATCTTTTGATCAGAAAGAAGATGAACATGTCTGATAATTGGATTTATGAATGCCAGTCGCCCTGAGGGCCATGTAACACTGTTTGGATTACTCACTGCAACCTCTGTTTCTGAGAGGGCACGCTTATGTTTGAAATAGGAAAGACTAATATACTCCCTAGAGTTGATGTTGAAGCCGAGGAAATCAAGTCTTCAGTGAAAATAAATAGAATATTGGAGAACTAGCCAGGAATTGTCCATGGAGAACCTGCAAATGTACCATAATAGAGTTGGATGACTTTGGCCCTGTCATTCTACAGATCATAATTCCCCAATTCTCTGTTGAAGTTTAATTAAAGATGTCAGGTTTATCTAAGTTATCTGGGCTGAGAAACAATGCTATCTGGAGTGAGACCTGCAATATGAGCAGATCTCCATGGCGCTAGATCAGAAGGCAATAATGGAACACGGGCTTCTAAGGAAATGCATATGTTGTGGCTTCTTTTGAGTGAGTCCAATTCCTATCAATTCTGTCCAATGGATTTCCCCCCCCCCCTGCAGAAATTGGAATTTCCAGTTGTCTTCAGTTCCCAAAAACTCGATCATGACAAAGAGAATAAACTAGTGCACTGCTTGTTCTTAGAAGTTCCTTACAAGAGTAGATTAATACGTAAACTTCATAATGATAGTAAGCATTCTTCCTTTCCCAGTAAACAGAGGTCAGTGTTATAAATTACCAGTCATTAAAATCAAGGTGAAATTTGGACCATGCCACAGGCCAAAAGGATCAAAAATCTTAGATGTGCTTTCAGAAACATCCATGGATACAGGCTGGAAGTCACCAATAGCTTGATGACTGTCACTGTGCAAGTCTTTCTATCTTGTCTTATAATACCAAGCATGTTTCTTTCCATGGCTGTATATGCTACTTGTAGATTTTGTATCTGTCTGTCTGTCTGTCTGTCTGTCTGTCTGTCTGTCTGTCTGTCTGCCTCTGTCTATCATCTCACTCTCTCTTTTCTCTATCATCTATCTGTATCTATCTGTTACAGTTAAACTCTTATCTCTGTTTATCAATCTATCTAAAACCTATCTATCTATCTATCTATCTATCTATCTATAACCTATCTATCTATCTATCTATCTATCTATCTATCTATCTATCATCTATCTATCTATCTATCTATCATCTATCTGTCTTTATCTATCTGTCTGTCTGTATCATCTCTCTCTTCTCTCTCTCTCATCTCTCATCTATCTGTTTATCTATCAATCTGTCTATCATCTATCTGTATTATCTATCTATCATCTTTCTTTCTTTCTTTCTTTCTTTCTTTCTTTCTTTCTTTCTTTCTTAGCATAGGGAAGGATGAATGATCCTTCAGTCCTTTTTTAGGCTACTTGATTCTTTCTTTCACAGACAGGTTACTAATTGGTCTTATATAAATAGCTATGATGAACTTAATCAGTCAATATTTGGCTAGTCATATATTTGTGTCTGTGTGTGTGTCATTGTCAATTCAAGGTAAGGAAGGAGTGGAATTGTATGGAAAGAGCCAAACTTTGATGCTGCCAAGAATGCGAAGGACTAAAGATTGTTTCAGGTGCTTTCTATACATTGTGTAGCGAGTAAATATGTGGTGTAGGAGAAATATGCTTTGTTAGCTTGGTATAGGTAGACACTCA
This sequence comes from Laticauda colubrina, assembly GCA_015471245.1. NCBI lineage: Eukaryota > Metazoa > Chordata > Lepidosauria > Squamata > Elapidae > Laticauda > Laticauda colubrina. The sequence continues at coordinate 29,748,154 of BLBF01000039.1, forward strand.
AAAAATATCTTTGGAGATTCTCAGCAATCCATGATTGTCCCAAAGGTGGTTTTTTTCAAGAGGCATCTGGACTTTCTTTGTTTTTCCTTGAAGACATTTTGCTTCTCATCCAAGAAGCTTCTCCAGTTCTTGGATGAGAAGCGAAATATCTTCAAGGAAAAACAAAGGAAGTCCAATTGCCTCTTGAAAAAGCACCTTTGGGATAGAGACTCAATGAATGCTTGTCTTTCCAAATTTTCTTGAAATGAATAATGGAGGCTGTGGGCTTCTTTGTTTATTACAAAAGTAACACCCCCCAACCCACTTGTAATAACAAAGACAATTCTGAGTCCTATTAAAATTCTACTGCCAGATAAACATGTAGAGATGGCATCTGTAAAAGAGTCCCATTAAAACCAATCAGATCAAATCTTTACCACGGTCATAAACCAGCATAGTGAAATCAATAAGACATGCATGTGTTCATGTGTAGGAATGTCTGATAATTACTTATGATGTAATTAGTGGAATTTGGATGGATGCATAAATGTTGAGTTCATTGGGGCTTGTTGAGGAACATGCGTGCCTTGGACTATAAACTTACATAAGTAAAAGCCAAGAATATTCAGCACAGAATAGATTATTTTAATTTACTGTACATGTTTCAAATAGACCAGAAACTCTCAAAGAAGAAATATTTCTCTTAGGGCGTACAACAACAACAACAACAACAACAATAATCATAAAGGGTGGGATGTTTGCTTCCAAAGAACATTTGTGACAGGAATCAATTTAGCACAAGTGGATATGGTGATTATGGTAATTCCAGAATTAAGCCCTTGCCTGAAAAACAAATTTAAACCTTTGGTAACTCTTTCCAACTTAAGTAAAACGTTGGAAAGAAATTATATAATGGCGCTTAGGAATCTCTTTGGATCAGCAAGATAACTCTTCAAAAACTGATTGGAATGTGACCAAGTTTGAAAATCATTTGTGTCATATGCTGAGTCATATGTGACCAATAGCCATGGGGGAAAAATATCCAGAACATTTTGCCCCAGAGCCTCCCTACAAAAAAGCACGTTGGACAGTGACTCAAGACAATGCAAAATATTCTGAAGCCCACTCCCTCCTCCTGCCCAGGTCACTTCACCCAGAGTGGAGCTCATGTTGAAGGATGAGAAGAATTTCCTGAGTCATATTGTGTAAACCTACTCTCTTGATACTGGAGATGCCCATAACTTTATATCAAGAATATTTTGAAGTGCTTCAGTGCATTAACAGAGGGATTCAATCAAGACCACGTGAGGTACCAATACCACTCTATAAAGTCTTAATAAGATCACCCCTAGAATACTACATCCAGTTTTGGTCACCACACTGTAAAAAAGATGTTGAGACTTTAGAAAGAGTGCACAGAAGAGCAACCAAGATGATTAAGGGACTGGAGGCTAAAACATATGAAGAATGGTTGCAGGAACTGGGCCTGGCTAGTCTAGTGAAGAGAAGGACCAAGGAAGACATGATTTCAGTCCTCCAATATTTAAGGGGCTGCCCCAGAGAGGAAGGGGTCAAGCTATTTTCCAAAGTATCTGAAGGCCAGACAAGGAATAATGGATGGAAACTGATCAAGGAGAGATTCAACCTAGAAAATGCCCCAAATTTGAGTATTACACTCTTTGGTTCCCAGGAAACAACAGTCGCAATCAGAATTAAAGTTTCCTTTGAAAGTCCTTGTGATTTTATAGGCTTACCAACAAGGTTTTCGTTAGAACAATACTAAACTGATTGGCCATTGCTTTTTTCCTGAACTATTTTAAAAAAATTGTCTAGTCAAGCCCTGGGATGTTGTGGTGATCGCCCATTCCGTCCCAACTGGGTTTAACTCTACGTAGGTTTTTGATTTGATTTTTTTTTCTTAGATAGTATGAGTTAGATCCGGGGTATCAAGCTTGATTTCATTGAGGGTCACATCAGGGTTGTGTTTGACCTTGGAGGGAAGGGGGAGGGGCTCTGACCAGGATGGGCATGTCCAACTCGACATCACTCGTGTCAGGGGCACTTGTGGTGGCCCCAGCACTCAGCTAGCGAAAACGGGGTCCCAAGCTCGGTTTCCAGCTGTGATGGCCTCTTGTGGTTAGCCAGCAGCAGGTGCAGACCAGCTGAGGAGAGCGAGGACTCAGATGAGGGGCCAGGACCATTAGGGAGTGGACTGCTGCCTTCAGAGATTGTGGGGGCTGGCAGCAACAATGAGGAGGTTCCCGAGGAGCCTGTGCCAAGTGCGCATGTGCGCAGGGCTGCTCGCAAGAAAGAGCAGCTGCAACAGCATGAGAGACTCGGGAGTAAAGCTTCAAGGTAATGGCCCCTCCTTCAAGGAGATAAAAGCCAGCTGTGAATTGGATGTTCTTTGCAGGAAGCAAAGATGTTTTGAAACTCCAGCCTCATGGACATTGCAGTATCTTAGTTGGTATTGGAAGACTCTTGTGTTGTAAAATATTTCTAGGTAACCTTGTTGGTTATTCTTGGCAGCCTCGCACAGTTTAGGCTAGGCTTGTGCTTATCAAAGTTAATTAGTTTGCAGCAGCCTTTTAACCGGGGATTCATAAGAATCATGAAAAGGTTTCTGTTCCCTTTGTTTCGTGTTTGTTTTATTGGAAAAGAGGAAGGTTTGTGTCAAAACAGCCTCCTGCAACCATCTACCAGCACAAACGGAGCTCGGGAAGGCTGCATGTACCATCCCAAGCTCTGTTTTTGCTGGCAGAGGCACCACAGGCCGGTCCTTCATTGTTTCCAGGGCGGCCCCGGAGGGCAGATCTAAGCACCCCCAAGCCTTGAATTTAACATCCCTGAGGTAGATGGACTCCACTCAAAACCGAGTGTTCAATTCTACAGAATGCTTATGTTCCATCTTTGTTCAACCTTGCAAACTCTTCACAAACCTGGTCAAGGTTGTTTTTGCACAACTTAAAATATCTTTACAGAAACAGACTCCATTGTGAGCTTCTTATAATTCTAGGCACTTGGATGACAAAAAAAAAAAAAAAAAAGGAAATATGATAGGAGCAACAGAACTAGGTCAAAGCTTCTCTTATTGTCATCTGCAACAGCGACGGTAGCCAGGAAAGTTTCATGAAACTGCTAACGGACACACAACAGCCCAGGCAGCAACATCCATCTCTGCCTCTGAGAAAGTACTTTGATAACAAAATCTAAAAATGTCAGTTGATACGGTTTTCTTAATTATGAAATGTCTTCAAAATAAAGAAAATGATAGCTCTGAATGTATTTATTTCGGAACACAATCATTACAATGTTGTAATGGGATATGAGACAATCATCTCTCTTTAAATCTGAAGAGAAAGACTAGTGATCACAAATGGCAGGTAGATACAGATATAGATTAAGAATTGGAAGGGATCTTGTAGGTCATCTAGTCCAACCCCCTGCCCAAGCAGACCCGACACCATTTTTGACAGATGGGAGTCCAATCTCTTCTTGAAAGCCTCCAGTGATGAAGCTCCCACAACTTCCGAGGGCAACTTCTGTTCCATGGGTGGATTGTTCTCACTGTCTGAAAGTTTCTTCTTATTTCCAGGTTGAATCTCTTCTTGTTCAGTTTCCAGCCATTATTCCTTGTCTGGCCTTCTGGGGCTTTAGAAAATAGCTTAATCTCTTCCTTCTCTCTGTGGCTGCCCCTCAAATATTGGAAGACCACTATCATGTCTCCCCTGGTCCTTCTCTTTACTAGACTAGCTAAGTCCAGTTCCTGCAACCATTTGTTGTATGTTTTAGCTTCCAGTCCCTCATCATCCTGGTTGATCTTTTCTGTACTTTTTCTAGAGTCTCGACATTTTTTTTAGAGTGTGGTGATTAAAACTGGATGCAGTATTCTAGGTTGGTCTTACTAAGGCTTTATAGAGTGGTATTAGTACCTCACTTGATCTTGATTATATCCCTCTGTTAATGCATCTTAGGATTGCATTGGCTTTTTTGGCTATCGCTGCACACTACTGGCTCATATTTAATTGGTTGTCCACTAAGACTCCAAGATCCCTCTCACAGTTACTGCTTTGTGATGGATAGGGATGGATGGAGGAGTAAATTCCAACCTCAACTTTTTTGCATGTGCACTGACATCATACAAATGAGGCATTGTCTTGCATTGTGATGCTCTCTTCCTTTTTTACTAACCCCCACGCACCCACTGATAAATACTGCTGTAGAGCATATTCCCTTTTCTTAAGTTAAATTGAAAAGACAACGACAAGACAAAGAAAAACCACACCAAACAATGTAAAAAAAGAAAAAAAACAACAACTAAAACTCAGAAGCCTACCTATGCCTCTAAAGTTGCATGGCAAACATTTCAATGAAAAGAAGAATAAATGTTTTGGTCCGTACTGATCCAATTGCTTCATGCTTTCTTGCAAAGTTGTTTCATTCTAGAGTGGCTCTTTTCATTTCAACAGCCACGACCTTAGACAGGCATGTTATTTGGAAGCCTTCCAAGCAAATTTAATTAATCTGATCAGGGAGTAAATCATGGTTTTCTGTTTAAACTGCAGGGACATTTAAGTCACGCCTAAGAATAATGAGATCATTATTAAAACTGAGTTCACCTTATTTCAATGCGTATATCCTTTAGCTAGACCTTGAAGTTAGGAGTGCAACCAAACAGGAACTCCACCCCACCATATGAATTGTAGAGCTGAGTTGCTAGCTTCTGACCATCTGCCCATTCTTCCTGTTATGATAGCACTCATGAATTTCAGTGTGATATTTCATGCTTCACAATTTAACTCTTTCCATGGACAAATTGGCATTTTTCCTTGGATGCTATTATTGCACATCCTCCTAAATTTGTTTGCTGACTTAAATTAGCCAACAGGTTAGGTAGAGAAATTAGTCTATTAAGTCTAATCCACAACAGCTTCCTATGCCTTCAGATACAATTTGATCATAATCCATTGCTGCAATTAAAAAAAAAAAAGAAATATCTTTTTCCTCGGTTTGTAAGCCACTTTCCCAAACCTAGGTATTTTATAAACAATTTTGTTATTCTGAAAGGCAGCATTCATTAAAAGCGTGCAGTCCCAAGAGATATAAGTATGGGAGTATGTGTATGTTTTGTATATATATGCCTGTCTGTCTGTTTCCATGTGTGTATGTGTATATATACATAAAATGTGTGTGTATATAATTAATTTTTAAATGCATGAAAAGTAACAAAAGAAAAAGAAGAGAAAAAGAAAAAACAAGCATGCAGAAATGAAGGATTAAAAAAGAAATAGAAGTTTCCAATTTCCTTTGCACCAAATGCAAGCATGTTTGTAAAATTGTTATTCAATGATTCCAGAAAAGCTTCCTTCTTTTCTATCATCTATATATATTTTTTAATCAAGGGAACCACAAATCATAAGTGCATTGTTTTCTGTTTCAGGCAAAAGTTTCTAAGAGATTTCTAGTCAGCTGTAGATGTATATACAGGTCTTTTCTCTAAGCAAAGAAGTTAATTTAGCCATTACTTCAAGTTCCATCATCTTCATTTGCCATTTCCCCATGCTGGGCTGTATTAAATCGTTCCACTTTTGAGCATATAATAATCTCACTGCAGATATCTAAAACAAAATTCCATGACTTTTTCTAGATCCTCTCCATTAATCCCAAAGGCAAAAAAGCCTCTGGCTTCAAATGTGCTTTAGAATTGCTATATTTTGATCCATGAATTAGTCAAGGGCATGTTTCTCAGCCTTTGGTAAATTTAAGATGCAGGACTTCAACTCCCAGAATTCCTCAGCCAGCATAACTGGCTGGGGAATTCTGAGAGTTGAAATCCATGCATCTTAAATTTGCCAAAATTGAGAAACATTGATCTAGATTGCTGGTTAAAACACTAAAAATACAGCTCAAAATAAATTGTACCATACTGTTATATATTTTCCCATTGTTTGGAGTCTATGAAATTTTGTGTATACAATTACTAATTAATGTATATTTAAATATATTTGCATTTTACAGGTTTGTCTAGTTCTTCGGATCCACCATCTCTTAGTATTCAAAAACATATGATTACGATAGCTGCAAATGATACATTGCAGATTACTTGCAGGTAAGGAAGGAGGGTGATTATTGGTATCTAATGGATTGTCTTTATTTCTTCCAATGATGCATGACTATCTTGGGGATATGAATACCCCCCCCACACACACAAAATAGTTACAAATGTACAATAGAACAAAGAATACAAATAAAGGATTTTATTATGCTCCAAATATTTCCAGATGTTTCTTGGCTCAAGCATTTACAGCTTTAACATTCAAAAGGACAAAAATCTTGTCTGAATTTTTTATAAATTTACAAGGATGAGAAATTCTATTTACGTTGACCTTGTTGATACTTTTAAAGAGGAAATGTCATTTATTTTATCATTCCCTTGTTACGTGTCCCCAATAGAAGTCTATGGAGATTCTCAATCATCCTGATCATGGTTGTCCCAATGATGCTTTACCATGAGGCAACTGGACTTTCTGATTTTTCTTTGAATGTGTTTCATTTCTCATCCAAAAAGCTTCTTCAGCTCTGACTGGATGGTGAGGAATGGAAGGATTTATACTCCTTGCAGACAGCTGGTCATTTGCATCCTTTTTAGAGAGTCACTGAGACCACTTGGAGGTTTATCTGTGTCATTACAATCATCAGAGTAGTGCAAATGGGTGTGGAGCCTTCTTGGATTTGTAGAAAGGATTATGTTATAGACTGGAGATAGATGTCCATCAAGACAAGATTCAGCTGTCCATGATAAATGCCACTCTTTTGAAGATAGCAAAGTCCACATTTTGGATAGAGAGGATCGTTGGTTTGAAAAAGGGATCAAAGAGGACATCTGTGTCAAAATGGAACAGCCCTCTCTGAACAAAGTTGGAAGGATATGACATCATTTATCTCCAGTCTACAACACAATCCTTTCCACAGTTCCAAGAAGGCTCCATATCCATTTGCACTAATCAGGTGACCTTGATGATACAAATAAACCTCCAAGTAGCCTCAATGACTCTCTAAAAAGTTGTAAATGACCAACTGTCTGCAAGGAGTATAAATCCTTTCATTCCCCACCATCCAGCCAGAGCTGAAGAAGCTTCTTGGATGAGAAGTGAAATGTCTTTGAAGAAAAACAAGAAAGTCCAGTTGCCTCTTGAAAAAGCACCTTTAGGTCCTCAATAGATCTATTTATATAAACACAGAAATAGATAGAAGGTACAGAGCATATAATTTCAGTCAATTTTTTTAAACAATTAAAAAAAGGCTAAAGTGGATTTTTAATTCCTTGTGGCTGCACGGGAACAACTGTGTAATTTTCTTCGCAACATTGTAGAAGTGCTCTGTTGTGGTCTTTTGAGATTTTTTTTTTTTCAATATCCAATAGAAATTCCCTGGCCGTTTTTCAACCAGGAATGATGCTTTGTTAATCGTAATAGCACTTAGGCTTATAAATCGCTTTACGGTGCTTTACAGCCCTCTCTAAGTGGTTTATAGAGTCAGCCTATGGTCCCCAACAATCTGGGCCCCCATTTTACCAATCTCAGAAGGATGGGAGGCTGAGGAGTCAACCTGGAGCCAGTCAGAATTAAACTCCTGGAATGAGCAGTGAGTTAGCTTGCAGTAAGGCATTCTGGGTGTTGAAGTTCATATATCTGAAAGTTGGCCAAAGTTGAGAAACACCAGTCCACACCATGTATTTGAAAGAAAGGCAAAACCCTGAACAGAGCAATAGTTGTTTTTTTTCCTGTAGAAAACTACAATTTGGAAAAGGAAATAAGGCTAAGGATTTGCTCACTGTTATTTGCTCAAGTTCTAAGCAGCTCCTCCAATTCTCCCTCCCTCGAGCATCCGATGGTTATGGCATGATCAAAGTGACAGCTCATTGCCAATGTAAGAAATCTGGTCCCTTATTTGCCAACCTCATCCCCAATTTGTAACAATCCCAATTTAGGGACTGGTCAATAGAAAGAAATTTGGTCCCTTATTTGCCAACCTCGCCCCCAATTTGTAACAATCCCAATTTAGGGACTGGTCAATAGCTTGTGTTTAGCGTAAGTGTTGTCAATATTGAATATCTCCAACTTGGCACCATATAAGTTTAGTTATCTGTGTTTACCATCTCTTCTTCGAGTGCTAGCTGTCTTCCCGCTGTGTACATCAAGGGAGGAGCCACACTTTTTATTTTTGGGATATTGTTTAGCACATCCTTTTATGTGGACTTCCTGTGTGTGTAAATCGTGCAAACATCAGCAGCCGCATTTAAAGATACTGATGGTGCCTTCTATTTTTTCATTAAAAACCTCAATCTCATGTGTGAGGAAGGGTGAAAAACCTGAAGAAGGTCATTTTTAGACCTTCCTCCCTTATTGAAGAGAATCATCAACTGGCAGATGATCTCCTGTAGGCTTGTGAGGGGATCGCCATCATCTGCTGCTACTTTCCCCATCTCATATACACCAAAAGTAGCCTAATTTCCTAGATCTATCTCCATCATTCTGTGTGGGCCTTCTACCTCTGGTGTTCTTAGAAAAAGATGGGTGAGGCCCAGAGGTGGTATTCAGCCGGTTCTGACCAGTTCTTGAGAACCAATAACGGAACTTTTGAGTAGTTCGGAGAACCGGCAAATGCCACCTCTGACTAGCCTTGCCCCCATCTATTTTCTGCCTCCCACCTGATTGGCTGGGTCTTCTTTGGTTGCCCTGCACAGGAGAATGGAGCTGGAAAGCAGGTTAGTGGGGTGGGGAGAGAATGGGATTTTGAAGTAATCTTCCCCTGCCATGCCCACCAAGCCACGCCCACCAAGTCACATCCACAAAACTGGTAGTAAAAATTTTGAATCCCACCATTGGTGAGGCCTATTCCATAGACAAAAGAGATTGGAAAAACACCAGGCCCAGATGGAGTGATTCCTTCTTACTTCAAAGCCTGTGCTGAACAACTGGGCCTCCATCTTCACAGGGATCTTTAATAAATCACTGGAGATGATTTATTGCTTCAAACACTCTATGATCATCCCGGTTCTAAGAAACCCTCCATGAGGGAACTGAATGATTACAGGCTGGTTGCTCTAACATCCGTAGTCATGAAGACCTTGCGAGATTAGCTGTCATGCCTCTGTTGGAGTCTGAATCGGAGGAGGAAGGCAAACAGCTGACGGGAGTGGGAGTGTGGCTCCATTGGCTGTGGAGAAAACTGGGGAAGGGCAAAGTCTGGCTGGGCAGAGCAGGGGAGAGGGAGAACAAGGGAGAGGGAGTTCAGAGGAAGACCCAGGCCTACCCCCTCTTCATCCTCGGGCATGCAGGAAGGAACAAAGAAGAGAGCAACAAGGGGTTGCATGGCTTATGGGGGGGGAAGGGCCCTGATTCCCTTCATTCGCCACAGCTGGGAATGAGAGTTTAAAAGAGATGCATGCTGAATGTGGCAGCTGCTGGGAGCAAACATGAATTTATCTTGTGTTGACTTTGGTTATCTGTGTTCTTGGCATCTTCCCAGCTGTGAGTTTTGCCGTGCCTTCACATTTGGAATTCTTGCTCCTGTCCTGCCAAACTAATTATCTCAGTTTGGCTTGATTGGACTTTAAGTTACAGTTTGTGTTGACTATATTTTGGACTTAATTTTCTCCAGTCAAAGGCTGTTTCTGGGAGAGTTTTTCTCCAGCAGATGCAGCTGTCCATATGGCACTTCACTATATCTTGCAACATGTTGAATCCCCGGGGACCTATGCAAGGGTCTTTTTTTATAAGCTTCAGCTTGACCTTCAGTGCCATCATTCCAGGAATTCTTCACTCTGTACTGATTCAGATAATGGTACCTGTCCCTACATGTAGTTGGATTATTAGCATTTTGACAGATAGGAAGCAGCAACAGGTGAATCTACCTGTACCAAAGATGCTTTTTTCAGAGGCAACTGGACTTTCTGGTTTTTCGTTGCAGATGAAAAACTTCTTCAGCTTCTTGGATGAGAACTGAAACATCTTTCTGTTGTGGTTCGCTGGCAGCAGGTGCAGATGGCTGAGGTCTCTGAGAGCAAGGATTTGGATAAGGGGCCTGCATGTAATGCAGGGATGGGGCCAGGACTATTGGAGAATGGGGTGCTGCCTTTGGAGCTTATGGAGGCTGGCAGCAGTGATGGAGAGGTCCCTGAGGAGCCTACGCCCAGTGCACGTACACGCAGGGCTGCTTGAATGAAAGAGCAGCTGCAGCAGCATGGGTGACTTGGGAGTAAGGCTGGAAGGTAATGGCCCCTTTCTTAAAGGATAAAAACCAGCCCTTGGGGATGTGTTCTTTGCAGGAAGCAAAGAAGTTCTTTAGACTCATAGTCCTCATTGAAGCCCTGCTTACTCCGATTTTTTTTTTGAAACTTCTGTCGGTGGATATTTAATCAGTAATTAGTCTTGTGTTCTTGACAGCCTTCTGCAACCTTGAAAGGTCTTGATTTTGATATCAGACAATTAGGTTTAAATATTTCTTAGCTGGGAATGCACTGAATTCCCAGTGCTGCATTGAAAAAGGTTTGCATTTATACACAGTTTGTGTTTGTTTGATTTGAACAAGGCTTGGGTCAGAATACTTTCAAAGAAAAACCAGAAAGTCCAGTTGCCTCTTGAAAAAGCACCTTTGGAAAAGCCATGAACTGGAGGACTGAGAATCTCCATACGTGAATCTAGAAAAAATTACATCTAGTACCTGGGCAATTAACAGAGTTCTCTCCATTGCTCTTCTCTCTCTGTACCAATGACTGCATCTCTAAGGATCCCTCTGTTAAATTACTGAAGAAATGAAACATCCAGGGGTGGGATTCTACCAGTTCAGCCCAGTTTGGGCAAACTGGAAGCTCCAAAGCGGGGAGAGAACTGCTTTGCTCCAACGATCAGCTGTTGAGCCTACCCACCTGTCCTGGCTCCAATCAGTGCTTTATTTCTGGGTTTTCCAGCTCATCTGCAAAGCACGCTGTCAACTAAAAAGATAGTCCTTTGGTCTTTTTAGCTGCCAGAAAAAAGGAGTGGGGGGAAAACAGTGCATTCCTCAAGTGCCTAAATAATCGCCCTGGCAGCCCAAAGTTGCCGGAGCACAAGAATATTAATGGAGAGTATGATTGATGACTCTTGGGGATGGATGTGTCCCATTGGAGAATACACATCCAGGGGGTGTGGAGAAGACCAGGGTCAAGGGGGAAATGAATGATGTTTTTTAGTATTGGCTGCATCCAGTTAACACCAACATGGCCACTTCTAATAAATCAATTTTCTTTTCTCTGAGATGTGGCTAGAGACTTATGATTTGAATGGGGATGGATTTGTTGGGGTCCTGACAGATGCATTCACCGAACCAGTTGTTACACCGGTTAAATCCCACCCCTGGAAACACTCCTGTATTTAAGGCAATTGCCTTCTGATGGCTTAAACAATGTTGATACAGACTATGAATGGAGAATGCCATATAGCTCAGATATTCTTAAGTAGCTAATGGATTTCACTTCTTACTCCCCAGTGGTGAGAGGGCTTTGGATTGGCTTTTGCCAAATAACCAAACCAGCCTTGAAAACCGAGTCGCGCTGACTGAGTGTGCCAGCGATAACTATTGTAAGATGCTCACTCTGACGGAAGTAATAGGCAATGACACCGGGTCCTACAAGTGTTTTTACCAAGACAACCACACCTCATCAAGTGTTTATGTTTATGTACAAGGTAGGTGCATATTGGAATAGTGCACTTTTTCTGCTTAATGGGAAAAATTGCTTAATGTTGTATAATGTGAACCACATTGGATTAGAACCAATAATTTCTCTAGTCCATCCTCTTGAGGCCACCTTGCCAGCTAAATAGTAATCCACAAATGGGTGTGAGCACAACAGTGCCTTCCCACTTGGGTTCTCCAGCAACTCATACAAAGAGACAAGGAATCTTCAAAGTTCTGAAAATACCTAACTTTTACAACAAATCCCCACTGATGGGTTATCCTGAACCAATTGATCCAGTTTGGTTTTAGGAACTACACAAATTGGTGGGTCTTACAACCACATTTACAAGCATTGTGCACAGGGGTGGGATTCTCCCGGTTCGGACCAATTTGGGTGAACCCCTTGTTCCATTGATCAGCTGGCTCCTAACCAGTTCGCTATGGGCCTGCCCACCCCTACTTTTTCCTGTCCTTTATTTTCTGCTTTTAGAGCACAGCTGAGTAGCGTGCCACCCCTCAGCTGTTTTTATTCACAGGGACTGCAGTTGAAGAGCTGAAAATGGGTTTTAAAAAATATGGATTGCACGCGCAAAGCATGCATTCACCAAACCGGCTGTTATACCAGTTAAATTGCACCCCTGATTGTGCACATTTACTTCTGGACATCATGAAGGAGAATGTGATGACCCAGGATGGGGTACAAAATAAACATAGTCACAAAAAACAGGTGAAGCCCCTTTTATTCCTTCACTTTGCTTTCAAGCTCCCAATATCCTTGACTGGAGACAAAAAATTCCCACATGAGCAGTTACAAGAAGGAGGAAATGCTGTTTAAATTATAAAGAGTAAAAAAAAAAACAACCTAAACCAGGCAAGCTAAGGGCTTGAAGACATCCACAGATATCAGAACACACACTGGGAAGGACGCCAAACTCAGGAAGAATAAACTAGAGATATTTCCACACTTTGTTTCCAGCACTCACTAGTACCCGCGTCCATCCTCTTATCCAGTTGTCACAGCTGCAGCCCATGAAAAGGATCAAGGCCCTCTCCTCCCCAGTAGACCATGTCTCTCCCTTATCCTCTCCTCCCTGCATGTCCTAGGATGGAGAGGGGATGGGCCTGGATCCTCCTCTGACTGCCCAGCTAGTCTCTGCCCTTTCCCAGCTTCCTCCATAACCTCCCGAGCTGTACTTCCACTCCCTGTCAGCTGTTCCTCCTCTCCCTCCAGAGTCAGTCTCCACCAGGAGCATGACAGAGAAGGTTCTTCTATTTCCTTATTTGTTTTAAAACAAGCTGGCAGGAATAGCCAATACCCCAGAAGATTGGCTCAAGATCCAGATGGATCTCGACAGACTTGAATATTGGGCCCTAGCTAACAAAATGAAATTCAGTGGTAAGAAAAGTAAATAAGGTTTTATACTTCGGCAAGAAAAAAAACCACACGTACAGGTGCGCATTAGGTGAAACGTGGCTCAATAGCAGTAACTGTGAGAGGGATCTTGGAGTCTTAATAGACAATCACTTCAATACCATGAGCCAGCAGTGTATGGCAGCAGCGAAAAAAAACCAATGCAAACCTAAGCTGCATTAATAGAGGGATAGAATCAAGCTCACATGAAGTATTAGTACCACTTTATAAGGCCTCGGTAAGACCGCATTTGGAATACTACATCCAGTTTTGGTCAACATGACAGAAAAAAGATGTTGAGACTCTGGAAAGAATGCAGAGAAGAGCAACAAAGATGATGAGGAGCCTGGAGGCTAAAACATATGAAGAACAGTTGCAGGAACTGGGCATGGCTAGTCTAGTCAAAAGAAGGAGCAGGGATGACATGATAGCAGTGTTCTAATATTTGAGGGGCTGCTACAAAGGAGGAGATCAATCTAACAGATAACAGATAATCAGAGTTGGAAGGGACCTTGTAGATCATCTAGTCCCCCACCCAAGCGGGAGACCCTACACCATTTCTGACAAATGCCAGTCAAATCTCTCCTTGAAAGTCTCAAGTGATGGTGCTCCCACAACTTCCGAAGGCAACTTCTATTCCATTGGTTGATTGTTCTCACTGTCAGAAAGTTTCTCCTTATTTCCAGGTTGAATCTCTCCTTGACCAGTTTCCACCCATTGTTCCTTGTCTGGCCTTCAGGTGCTTTAGAAAATAGCTTGACCCCTTCCTCCTCTCTGTGGCAGCCCCTCAAATATTGGAAGACTGCTCTCCTGTCTCCCCTGGTCCTTCTCTTCACTAGACCAGCCATGCCCAGTTCCTGCAACCATTCATCATATGTTTTAGTCTCCAATCCCTTAATCATCCTGGTTGTTCCTCTCTGCCCTCTTTCTAGAGTCTCAACATCTTTTTAATAGTGTGGGGACCAAAACTGAATGCAGTACTCTAGGTGTGGTCTTACTAAGGGTGTACAGAGTTGTATTAGTACCTCACTTGATCTTGATTGTATCCTTCTGTTAGTGCAATTTAGGATTGCATTAGCTTTTTTGACTGCTGCTGCACACATCTACATTCCAAAGCACCTTAGAGCAGGACAAGAAACAATGGATGGAAACTAACCAAGGAGAGAAGCAACCTAGAACTAAGGAGAAATTTCCTAATTGTGAGAACAATTAACCAGTGGAATGGCTTGCCTTTGGAAGTTGTGGAAGGCTTTTAAGGAGACTGGACAGCCACTTGTCTTGAATGGTGTAGGGTCTTCTGCTCGATCAGGGGGTTGGACTAGATGACCTACAAGATCCCATCCAACTCTGATGATGTTCTATTTGTCTCGAATCTTCTTTCAGATTTATTGGATTCCACTAATATGAGAGAAAGCAAAAAATAATCTGATGTATTTTTTCAGTGTTTTTCTTTATCCCTTTCCAAACTTCTTTATCCCTTTCCAAAGCCCCAAAGGTTTCAATTATTCCCAAAGTAGGAAGCTTTTTTTCCCCTGCACATTCTTATGTTTTGGAATATATCTTTTTTTTGTTGAAAGGAAGCAATCAGAATTGGCACACTGTGTTCGAAATGAGTGGAATTATGGATTATTCTTGGCAGCTCCATTTTCACTCTACCCCCCTCCCCAATTATCCTGAATTCACAAGAAAGTGAATTAAAAGACCCATGGATTTTTTTGTTTTGTTTACATCTGTTACCTTTTAAGGAAAAAGAAACTTTACTCCAGTTGCTTTTATTTTTCCAATACTTAGCACTGCAGGAATGCAGAATAGTCATAGTTCTGCCAGAAATTATGATGGTGCAAAAACGTGCCTAATGTCTGGCATTAGATCTGTAGTCAATTGCCAGGCCATTTGGAATTCTTGCTAGCTTGGTGTTGTATTGCTAAAACAAGTGATGAATGTTTCAATGGAACTAGAGAAGTGCTGGTTAGTATAATAGAAATAGCAAGAGCACTTAGACTTCTATACCGCCTCTCAGTGCTTCACAGCACTCCCTGAGCAGTTTTCAACATCAGCATTTTGCCCTTGACAATCTGGGTCCTTCTTTGAGTGACCTCATAAAGATGGAAGGCTGAGTCAACTTTGAGTCCCATCAGGATCGAACTCAAGATTGTGGGCAGAGTCAGCCTGCAATATTTCATTCTAACCATTAGTTGGCTCGCTGTCAGGATTCCAGCAGTTACCCCAATGAGTCTCAAAGCCAAACTTCCAAAACTTCAAAAGGATTTATTGGGAGTTAATATGTCCGGCACTGCCTGGGTGTAGCCAACTCTGAAGCCCATCATTCATTGTCACCCTTGACTCTGGTTTTCCCCTGGATGAATCGTAATTCATATTCTCCAATGGGACACCTCCATAGCCCAGAGTCATCAATTATGCTCTCCAGTTAGAATTTTGCATGGCAGAAACTTCGGTCAACTAGTTACTATCTTTGAAAACATTTATGGAATGCACTTTTGGTTTCCAAACTGCAGCACTGCTCTTTCAAATCCCCCCCCCCCCTTTCTGTCGGCAACTCTAAAAAGACCATAGAAATATTGTATGACAGTGGTGGCTAATCTTTTTGGGCTCCTGTGCTAAAAATTAGTGTGTATGCATTCGCATGCCACCACCCAGAATGCAATGCGCCCCCCCAACCAGCTGGTTTGAGGCCTTTTTCGGCCTTGCAGAGGCTTGGAAAAAGCCTCTGCAAGGCTTTTCAGGATAAATAATATGCCCGTTTCATCACTTCTGGAATTACAGGAAGTGACAAAACGGACCTTTTCGTCCTGAAAAGCCTTGCAGAGGCTTTTTCCAAGCCTCTGGGAGGCCAAAAAAGGCCTCAAACCAGCAAAAAAAAATCAGCTGCGAGGCACGTGCATACGCAGTGAGGTAAGTTTGCCTGTGGCTTGAGTGCCGGCACAAATGGTTCTCCCTGCCACTTGTGGCATGCGTGTCATAGGTTCGCCATCATGTTTGTATGAGTTGACACACTGTGCCACCAGGGCTATAAAACAGTGTGCCCTAAAACTACAGCCAGCATTGTTCTGTCACATTTTCTTTCTTATTTGGCTAATGTGTGGGTTTTGGGGGAGCTGCCCCAATTCACAATCCAGCCCTGATGACTGTTCAATCTACTATAAATTCAGTTGAGATGGACTCCCAACTCCTAGGATAGACTGTTGTGAATGAATTGCTTTAAATAAGAGATTCGTGCAAGTTCATTGATATTTAGTATGTTCTCTCTTCTTCAGATTACAGATCTCCATTTGTGATGTCAGCCAGTGAGCCTGGAGCTGTATATATAACCGGAAACAAAACTGTAGTGGTTCCATGTCTCGGATCCTCATCAAACCTGAACGTGTCACTTCATTCAGTAAGGCCAATGATCGTAATCCATTTTGCCAGTGATTCTGGCCCTTTTTTATGTTTACATTGACATCACACATTTCACATTTGAGGCAGAGGGCTGTCAAGGTTCCAACTAACAAACTCCAAACCAATAACCTCCGAGACAGGCATTTTCTCAAAGTCCCATTTTAATGGAGTTGTTGTATTGGCACATCTGGGAAAACCCGAATCTGAGAGTTCCAGCTTTAGAAATTCAAAGATCCAATCCCTTCACCTATCAGTCCATCCCATGGTCCAATCAAATGTCATCCCGACTGGAGACACTCCTCTAGAATAGGGGTCGTCAATCTTTTGGACATCAGGACCACCAAACTCATAATTTTAAAACCTGCAGACCAGAGACCCTGGGAAAATCCCTCAAAAATTCTGCAGGAAAATTCTCCACCCCATTTTCCTACCAATCAATCATTCTTTATTTGAGATCGCAGGATACCATCTCTAGCTCCATTCTCAGGGGGAGAGAGAGGCGGGGAGAGGGTGGGGAGAGAGAGAGAGAGAGAGAGAGAGAGAGAGAGAGAGAGAGACACACCTTTGGCTTCATGCAAGGAAAGCAGCAGAAGCAGCAGAAGTCTTTCTTTCTCTCCCCCAAACTCCACCAGAAATGAGTCTTTGCTGGGGTAGCCTCTTGGAGCAAGATGCCTTTCAGGGCCCCAAAGACTCATTTCTGGTGGAGTTTGGGGGAGAGAAAGAAAGACTTTTGCTGCTTTCCTTGCATGCAGCCAAAAGCAGAAGAAGAAAGAATCAGAAAGAAGCAGTCTGGTGGCCAGGCCAGGCGCATGGGATGAGTTCCTCCGCTCTGTCCTTTCCTCCCTCCCCTCACTACCTTGTGTTGTTTGCAATGCAAGCGATGCAATCCTTGTGTTCCCATGGGCCTTGTGGGCGGCACAGCCTTGTGTTCCAGCGCAGCCTGGATTAATTGCTTTGGGCGGTGCTGTAGGGGTGACATTTCTCTGCGGACCACCAAAATTTTCTCACAGATCAACAGTAGTCCTGGCCCACTGGTTGGTGACTACTGCTCTAGAAACTCCTCTCCAGGTACAGGGTAATTTGACTTCTAAGAAAGAATGTTGTTGAGACTAATCTTCCAAGTCTCTATGAAATCCTCCTCTCCCCAATTCCCAGGCACTCAATGTGGCAGCCTCAAAGCTCCTAAGTGAAATATGGCTCCCAAGGCTGAGAACAGCTCTGTGTAAAAAAAATGTAAATAGAAAGGAGGAATTAAGTTGTGTAAGATACTTCCATAATTTACTAGATTCATGGCACATAACCTGTAGCCCTCTCCCCAAAATGATGAAGTGTTTGTAAATTTAAATTTGGCGGAACGGAAACGTAATTAAATGGATGGAGAATAATCATTGCAATGTATTTGCATTTAATTGCCTTTCATTTTTAATTACATTTCAAGTTGAAATTCAATTTAGGCTTTACTGATGTCTTACTCCCTTAAATGCCATTCAAAGGGGGGCCTTTCAGTTCTTCACCTACCATAGCTCCTAGACTATTTTAGAGAACACCAGAATTAAAGTTATTGTTGTTTTGTGGTTCATATAGAAATATCCAGAGCAAACATTTGTTCCTGATGGAAAGTCAGTTACATGGGATAATCAGAAAGGTTTCACAATTCCCACTAACATGATCAGTGATGTAGGAATGGTCTTCTGCAAAACTAAGATAGATGGAGAGAGCTATCAATCGATGATGTACGTCGTGGTGGTCTTAGGTAAGCAATGGACTTTGTTTATTTATTTGGGTGTTTATAAAATAATTATTTGGAAAATGAGTATTTAGAACACCACAACTGCTTGATAATCAAAAGGGGACAATAAAGTCCCACTCAGATTGTTCTGACCCAAACCCTTTTCCAATAGACAAACAATAACCAAAGGGAACAGAAACCTTTTAATGAGTCTTATGAATCCCCAGTTGAGGCTGCTGCAAATTCATTAACTTTGATAAACACAAACCTTGCCAAAACTTTCCGAGGCTGCCAAGAATCACAGATAAGAAATATTGCACAATACAAGAGTCTTCAAATACCAACTTAAGTTACTGTAATGTCCATGAGGCTGAGTTTCAAAATGTCTTTGCTTCCTGCAAAGAATGTTCACTTCACAGCTGGCTTTTACCTTCTTGAAGTAAGGGCCATTATCTTGCAACCTTACTTCCAAGTCGCCTGTGCTGTTGCAGCTGCTCTTTCCTGCAAGCAATCCTGCACACACGTGAACTTGGCACAGGTTCCTCGGGAACCTCCTCATCACTGCTGCCAGCCCCCACAATCTCTGAAGGCAGCAGTCAACTCCCTAATGGTCCTGGCCCCTCATCTGCATCCTCGCTCTCCTCAACCATCTGCATCTGCTGCCGGCTAACCACAACACAGATGGAACTAAAAAACCTGGTAGCTGACATCAATTTTTTTTCTTGAAACACTTTTTATTGCTTTTTTTCAGAACAGGTGACTTACAACCACAATTGACTCCAAAGTTTCCGTTGCTAAACAAGGCAATTGTTAAGTGAGGTTTGCCCCATCTTATGACTTTTCTTGCCACAGTTGTTAAGTGAATCACTGAAGTTGTTAAGGTAGCAACATGGTTGTTAAGTAAATCTGGCTTCCACACTGACTTTGTGTCAGGATTCCGGCACTTTAACCCCATTTAAATCATGAGTTTCGAGCCAACTTCCAAAACTTCAAAAGAATTTATTGGGAGTTAACATGCCAGCAAGGCCTGGGTGTAGCCAACTCTTGAGACACATCATTCATTGTCACCCTTGACCCTGGTTTTCCCCACCACCTGCGTGTATCGTAATTTATATTCTCCAATGGGACACATCTATAGCCAAGAGTCATAAATCACGCTCTCCAGTTAGAAATTTTTGAGGCAGAATCTTCCATCACCTACTTACTATCTTCGAAAACATTTATAGAATGCACTTTCGGTTTTGCAAGCTGTTGCACTGCTCCCCCCTCCCTTTCGGTTGGCAACTCTAAAAAGACCAGAGAAATATTTTATGAGTTGACACTTTATTTTTTATTTATTTATTTTATTTATATTGCCACCTATTCACCCATGGTGACTCAATGATACACTTTGCATGTAGGAAGGTCACAAAAGGGGACCCTGTGACTCCGGGAAAAGGCAACTGTCATAAATATGAATCAGTTGCCAAGTGTATGAAAAACAGTCATAAGTCATTTTTTTCAGTGACTGTCATTTTAAACGGTCACTAAATGGACTGTTGTAAGTCGAGGACTACCACCTGTGTGTTCCCTTTCAGAATGGGACAATTTACCACAGCCAACTCTTCATGGGCAACTTGCCACATTCAACTTGCCACGGCTAAATCACTGCAACCATCTCACTATGGCCAACTCACTGCAGGATAGCTCACTGCAGGACAATTCTACAAACTTGTACAGTTCTACAAGTTTAATTATTTACAATAATTTTAAAAATATTTTATTTTTTTGCCATTCATATTTCATTTTGTCCCTCCTTTGGCATCCTTTCTTTAATTATTCTATTCCACTATTTCTTCGATATTAGTAGAACTCTTGTCCTTCAGCGAGTTGGCCATGGTGAGTTGGCCATGGTGAGTTGGCCATGGTGAGTTGGCCATGGTGAGCTGCCACAGATACATTCTTTTTCGCTCTTTTAATGTTCTGGTACAATTTATAATTTCTGGGGATTTCAGATGTCAATATTTATTTTTAGACTTGCTGTTTTGAGCTTTATCAATTCTAGTTGAAATGTTTAGCTCAGGGGTCTCCAATTTGGCAACTCTAAGACTTGTGGACTTCAACTCCCAGAATTCTGAGAGTTGAAGTCTACAAGTTTTAGAGTTGCTAAGGTTGGAGACCCCTGGTTTAGCTTATCAATTAAACATTCATCATCAAGAAGAAGCACTATTTCTATAGTCCATTGACAGGACAGGTAGTGGAAGCCTCAATGTCTTTTCCTCAAGTAGCAGAACGAAATAGAATAGAATAGAATAGAATGTAGAATTGAATAAGAATAGAATAGAAGGAATGTAGAATAGAATAGAATAAGAAAAAATAAGAATAGAATAGAATAGAATAGAATGAATGTAGAATAGAATAGAATAGAATAGAATAAGAATAAGAATAAGAATAGAATAGAAGGAATGTAGAATAGAATAGAATAAGAATAAAATAGAATAGAATGAATGTAGAATAGAATAAGAATAGAGTAAAATAGAAGGAATGTAGAATAGAATAAAATAAGAATAGAATAGAAGGAATGTAGAATAGAATAGAATAAGAACAGAATAGAATGTAGAATAGAATAGAATAAGAGTAGAATAGAATGTAGAATAGAATAAGAATAAAATAGAAGGAATGTAGAATAGAATAGAATAAGAATAGAATAGAATAGAATTCTTTATTGGTCAAGTATGATTGAACACACAAGGAATTTGTCTTGGTGCATATGCTCTCAGTGTACATAAAATAAAGGATACATTCATTAAGAGTCAATAATCATAAGGTACAGCACTTAATAAGTCATAGGGTACAATAAGCAATCAAATAGAGTGCATACTGTTTATATTGTGGTGCAAAAATTCTGCTTTTTAAAAATGTTTCTGATACCCCACATCATTTGTTTGTTTCACAATTGTATGTTCAGTGGAGTTTTCTTTCTGATTTTGTCCCCCTCTGTTTAGGATATAAAATCCACGATCTTAGTATGGGCCCTCTGCACCAAGTAGAGCTGGCAGCAGGAGAGAAGCTATCCTTAAATTGCACAGCAAAGACTGAACTGAATGTTAGAATTGAGTTTCAATGGGATTTCCCTTCGAAACAGGTAACAGAAGGAGGGAGTTTCCAAATTCAAGAGGGATTTGCTAAGGGTCGTGTCATGCGGCTGAGCTGGACCACTGAGAGTCAGTTAGGAGCTTACCAATTTCAGGTCCTCTCTGGACCAAGATTTGATTCTCTTCTATCTCTCCTCTCTATTTCCTGGAGACAACTGGTATACACAAAACTTATATGATGCCAGTGAGAAAGAAGAGAGAAAACACAAAATGGAAGAGGTTTTGAGAGTCCTGAGATGGAAGGGCTAAGCAAGGAAAATAAATCTGGGGTGTGGTTGCCTGTGGAACATTGGGAAGCTCATTCTTTTTATGTAGCTATTTTTTATTAAAGTTTTTTTAAAAGAAGATAAAACTTATGCAAATCCCTATTACAAGGGTCTTCAAACTTGACAGCTTTAAGACTTGTGGACTTCAACTCCCAGAATTCCTCCTGCAGTCATGTTAGCTCAGGAATTCTGGGAGTTGAAGTCCACAAGTCTTAAACTGGCCAAGTTTGAAGACTCTTGCCCTATTAAGAAAGAAAAAGAACAAAAAAGCTGAAAGTTGAAGAAAGAAAAAAAGTAAAAGAAAGGTAGAAAAGAACGATACAGTGAAGTAACTTCCAATCTTGATGGAAGTTACAAGGCCAATTATAATTTTACCTCCTATTCTATGGGTACAAGTTAACTCTCTTTTCTTTCTATGTTCTACCCTGACAAATAATCAAAACTATAAGTCATACATTTATTTTTTTGTGTTCTGTTTTACCCAAAAATGTCCATTAGAGGTTGGAGGGCATGTTCAAAGGGCAAGTTGATTGGACTCCTTTTAACCTCTATAGCACCACTGAGTTGCAGGCAAAGAAGCATTACCTCCTGCACAGAGTTCCTGCTTGGTGCAATTTTGGTGCAATGACAGAGAAAGGAAATTCATAGGTCAGAACCACATGAGCAATTGCTAAATGGCTCATTCCAATCTGGTGCCATTTTTTATTTATTTTTATTATGCTTTTTCACATTGACATATCTCATTCTCATCTTTAACAACACTGTGGCATCGTTGTTACATATACAAATCTCCATACATTTATATTCAATGATATACATTTATATACTTTTTCTTATCTCTACTATTCTTATTCCTACTATTCAACTATTCATACCAATTATCCCAGACCATGTAGTACTCCGACTATTCTTTCCCTTTTAGCTCTAGAGTGAGTTTATCCATCTCAACACATTCTAATATCTTTTGGATTATTAATTCCTCCAGCGGCTTATTATCTTGCTTCCAACATTGTGCGAATGCAATTCTTGCCGCTGTCATTATGTGTAGTGTCATGTATTTGGTCTCTTTCCTACATTCCCCTTGATTCCTAAAAAGAACAGTTTAGGTTTGAACTTTATTTGCCACTCCATTATTTCTTGCAACCAACTCCATATTTTGACTTTGGGGCATAGCCACCACATGTGGAAGAAAATACCCTGGCTCTATTTACATTTCCAACATCTTGGATTCATATCATCTTTGCCAATCTCATTGGTGCCATTTTTAACAAGAGTAATGTTCATCTTGAGCCACAGCAGCGCAGTGGTTAGAGTGCAGTACTATAGGCAACTTCTGTTGCCTTTCGGCTGCCTGCAATTTGGCAGTTCAAATCTCACCAGGCTCAAGGTTGAGTCAGCCTTCCATCCTTCTGAAGTTAATAAAATGAGGACTCAGATTGTTGTGGGCAATAGGCTGACTCTGTAAATTGCTTAAAGAGGGCTGTAAAAGCACTGTGAAGCGGTATAGTAAATCTAAGTGCTATTGCTATTGCTGTCTACTCCAGTGGCTACATCAGCTGAGTCTCCCAGGAATCAGAAACTTAATGCTGATAAATGTACAATCCCTGTTTTCTTCCTTCTGGTCTAATTATCAATTTTAACCATTAGGCAGGGAGATCTTTAGGCTTGTGGGTCAAAGCCTGCAAGATTTTGGACACAGCATTGTGAATGAGTCTTGCCCTTTTATGCATACATGTACAAAAGGTTGGATCTTTGATTGTGTTCTGACCCAGCCTTAGCAGAACCAAGAAACAGACTCCTTGTCCCGAAAAACCTCTCTTTATTTAGTTACTGTGACTTCATGGCATTCACACACAGAAAAGTCCCAGCAATAATCCTTCCAAGGGTTAATTACAAGAACAGACCTTATCAGTCCTTGGATAGTTGCCAGGTCGAGCTTCCAGTCAGGCAAACCTGTAAATTAAATACCTGACAAGGAGTCTCTGTGTGGCATGAACTCTGATAAGCAAATCTTTCAAAAGAAATATGAACTAATTGTCTCCTACAACCACCACTCCTCTTTTGCTTCTATTTATTCCCCAGGGAGGGGCCATTGAACATCCATGTGTGCCTTTCTTCCTGAACTGCCCCCTGTTCCTTAGTTGTTCTCCTGTCCTGACAGCTCTGTGCATATGCGCATCTGGAACAGGCTCCAACTATTCTTCTTCCCCACTTATCTCCAACTCCGAAGGCAGCTGAGAAATGCCTGACGGCTCTGGCCCTGTCTCTGCTTCCTAATGCAGATCATCCATCAGAGCCTTTCCCAGACTCCAGTGCAAGCCTAAGTTGCTTTCCAACCTCCTCATCGTCTGACTGTGCTGCCAGCTCCACTGGCAGCTGGCGGGCCATGACAGATTGTAATGCTATCTCCTGAATCAGCCCAGTCTACAGCTGAAAGGATAATGCTGAGTAAAATGCCTTTGAACTTTGTTGCAGAAAATGAATGCTATGTTCAAGGAAGGGATGACAGCCTTGGGCAGTGAAATGAAGAAATTTGTGAGCACCCTCACTATCGAACACGTGACTTTAAGCGATGGGGGTCTGTATAGTTGCACAGCCACCAGCAGTCAGATGACAAGAAAACACAAAATTAATGTCATTGTTCACGGTAAGCCTTGATTCACGATGGGCTTGGACTTTACGGTTCTAAACTATGAACTCCTGGGAGAAACCATGAAATGAATTGTCCACAAAATCAAGGCAATCAGCTTGAGTCCAATGTCCGTTCATCTTCAGGATGAATCCTACAAGACAGTGATTTCTCAATCTGTGGTCTGTGGCCGCCCTGGGAGTCCGTGGCCTCCCTGTCATCACAGGGAGTCCACAAAGTCTTGAAAAAAATATTATGATTTAAATCTTGAATTAGATTTTGGGAGGGGCTGGTGGGGGGTTCGCAAGGGTTCGGGAGAGCCCCAGCTAAGAGTCTGTGCACTTCAGAGAACCCCCAAATCCCACTCCTTGCTGGTCCCCCCCCCCCCCCCCCCCCCCCCCCCCCAAATCCCCCCCCAATCCATTTTGGATGCAGGGTGCACACAGAGGCTTGGAGAGGGTGAAAATTTCGAGCCTCCTAGAAGTTCGGGAAGGCCGGAAACGGGCCCGTTTCCAGCTTCCAGAGAGCCTCCAGAGCCCGGGGAGGGCGAAAACGCCCCTCTATTGTGGTGCAGGAGGCCGACTAGGCCACGCCCATAGCCAGTCAGCAACCAGGCAGTTAACATTTTTGAAGCCCATCCCTGGAGGGGACATGTCACTCACTCACCACTAGGATAACCTTGATTGACAGCCTTTGTGTGTGGTGGATGGGTTCAGACTTATGCTGGTTAAACTGCTGGGTCTTAGTTTAGCAAAAAACATGGCTTATTCCTTATTGCTACTGTGGCTTGTTCCATAAACTATGTCTTGGCGGGATATTTGAATCCTTCCATGTTGGTCAATTCAGTGGTGTTTTTTTTTTTTTTTTTACTATAGGATGAGTGAAAATAAATAAATATAAATCGATTGCTTTGAGTAATTAAAAGTCTGATTTTGGTTTCTAAAGTCAATAAGCAATTTGACAACTGCATTTCTTACTAAGGGTAACAGTATCCATTATATTGTTAATATTACAAACTGTACTGTCCATTGTTTTAAATGATTACTTATTAATTTTTTTGATAGAAAAGCCTTTTCTCTTTTTGGGCAAAATGCCACTTGTGGTGGAGACAATTCTCAGAGAACCAGCTAAAGTGCCTGTATTATTCAAAGCGTATCCCCTCCCAGAAGCAAAATGGTAAGAACCCGAGCAAATCTTATTCTTCTTTAGCTTCTTTCCCTTTCTGTATACATTTTACAATGTCCAATCATATAGAAACCCTGAAGTTCTAAAAGAAAATGTTGGTTTTCTGATTTCTTTGTGAACAGCGGAAGAAAGCATAACCCAAAATAAAGTGTTATGCTTTTGTTATTAGGGTGATGTTACTTACTAAAAGTATATGCTTAGTGTTTAACTGCTTCTATTTTCTTTTGCATTTTTCTTTTTAAACAAATGAAAATCCCTATTTAGCACTGAACACTGAGCAGACAGATTAACTTTTCTCGCAACTCTATCCTAATTTTAGGACTATTTTGCAGGCAAAATTAGATTCTCTTGCTGCAATGTACTGAAAATGTAGGAAGTGGAAGGTGGTTAGATTGTTTTCTCTGTTCGTTTCTTCATTTTTCAAGCCATGGGATCAACTCTGTTTTGCAGGTATAAAAACGGAGAAGCCATTGTTGCAAATCGTACAGTGAAACTTGGTTACTCTTTAATTATTACTGAAATGAGTGAAAAAGATGCTGGGAATTACACTGTTGTGCTGACCAATCCTATTAACCAGCAGTGTGAGAAACATACATTTCATCTGGTGGTAAACGGTAAGATCTTGTTCCACTTTTTAAAAAAACTACATTGCTGCCAATTGCTAATAAACTGAAGGGAAAGTGGCATCACATTCTCTATTAAGATTAGAGAGATTGTTCCTAAAGCATCATGTGCCAAGAAAAGTTACATTTGTAGGAACCTATTTATCAAAAGGGTAAAGCACATTTAAGAGATATACAGGTGAGACCATTTCTAGAATGTGCAAGTAAACAATCCCACCACCTTCCTCTCCTCATCAATTGCAACTCCATTCCCAGCTCACATTTTCCATTTTGATCCCCCTCAGGGTCATGTGAATGTTGGTTCCATTTGCTTTTCATTCCACTTTAGACACTCTAGTCCAGTGGTCTCCAACCAGTGGGCTGGGGAAGTCCATGAGAAAATTTTGGTGGTCTGCAGAGAAATGTCACCCCCAAAGCATCCCCCCCAAAGCAATTAATCCAGGCTGCGTGGGAACATAAGGCTTGTGTCATTGACATTGCAAACGACATGAGGTAGTGAGGGGAGGGGGGAAAGGGCATGGGGGGGAACTTGCCCCACACGGCCCACACACCTGGCCTGGTCATCAGGCTGCTTTTTTTCTGCTTCTTTCTTCTTCTGCTTTCTCTGCACCCAAGGAAAGCAGCAAAAGTATTTCTTTCTCTCCCCCAAACTCCGCCAGAAATGAGTCTTTGGGACCCTGCAAGGCTCCAGGAGGCTGCACCAGCAAAGACTCATTTCTGGCGGAGTTTGGGGAAGAGAAAGAAAGACTTCTGCTGCTTCTGGTGCTGTCCTTTCATGAAGCCAAAAGTCTCTTTCCCCCCCCCCCCCCCCCAAGAATGGAGCTGGACACCTATCCTGCGATCCCAAATAAAGTGTGATTGATTGGTAGAAAATTGGGGTTGAGAATTTTTCTGCAGACTTTTTTTGGAATTTTCCCAGGGTCTCTTGGTTTGCTGGATTTAAAATTATGAGTTTGGTGGTCCCTGAGGTCCAAAAGGTTGATGACCCCTGTTCTAGTCTATTTACTTTTCACTCATTTACTCTAAACTTTAATTGGCTACAACATTGGATCAGCATTCCAATAGCTGGTCACTGTCCTATTTAATAGTGAAGTGCAAGGGGTTATTATGTTCTGAATTGGGGAAAGGCTTTCTCCCCCATCCCCCCCATTGATCTAACTATGACCCAGTAGCCAGCTCGTGTGAGCCAGCTAAATATGAGCCAGCAGCATACACAATCCTAAATTGCATCAATAGAGGAATACAATCAAGATCAAGGGAGGTACTAATACCACTCTAATAAAGTCTTCGTAAGACCACACCTAGAGTACTGCATCCAGTTTTGGCCCCCACACTATTAAAAAGATGTAGAGACTCTAGAAAGAGGGCAGAGAAGAGCAGGATGATTAGGGGACTGAAGACTAAAACATACAAAGAATGATTGCAGGAACTGGGCCTGGCTAGTCTAGTGAAGAGAAGGACCAGGGGAGACAGGAGAGCAGTCTTCCAATATTTGAGGGGCTGCCACAGAAAGGAGGAAGGGGTCAAGCTATTATCCAAGGCACCCAAAGGCGAGACAAGGAATAATGGATGGAAACTGAACAAGGAGAGATTCAACTTGGAAATAAGGAGAAACTTTCTGTCAGTGAGAACAATCCACCCATGGAACAGAAGTTGCCTTCAGACTTGTGGGAGCTTCATTCCTGGAGGCTTTCAAGTAGAGAATGGGCTGCCACCTGTCAGAAATGGTGCAGGGTCTGTTTGGGTGGGGGAGTTGGACTAGATGATCTACAAAGTCCATGTTAATCTGTAGTGAGGTCTGCCTTCCCTGCATGGGAAGGGCAAGAAGAAGGGGGAATGATCAGTATAGGTTGTAGTGACCTTAATCTGAATTAAATAGTAATAGCTAAATCACTGCAATCTAGGCTTGAGTTTAAATTGACTTCATGAACAGCAGCCCTGGAACAGAAGAGAGGAGTAGCAGCTTGAGCTGAAGTACAGAAGAGCCCTTAGTCTGGTAGACAAGTGTCAAAAAACCCTGTGCTCATAGACACAGGTTGGAAAACCCCCCAAAAGTCTGCAGCCATTTTAAATAAAGCATTTTTTTTCCTAAACTTTTACAAGTTTGTAAAATGTAGTTCTGACACAAAGGATTAATGTCTGATAATATTTTGAGACTTTGAGAAGTCAAGAGAACTTGATAGTTTCACCCAAGGCTTCATGTGGGATGATCAAGGCTGGTCATCCACATTTTTTTTGTTCCTCTTTCTCTGATGGTATCACCCAAAATAGCCATCATAACCTTTGGGGTCCTTAGATGTCATCAAAAAATCAAAAACGTCATCAAAAAAGCACAACAAAGAATGTTCTTTCTGCGCCAACTCAGAAAACTCAAATTGCCCCAGGAGCTGTTAAAACAGAGGAATGATGGAGTCTGTCATCTGCACCTCTGTAATTGTCTGGTTTGGCTCTGCAACCCAACAGGACAGACACAGACTGCAGAGAGTCATTAGGACTGCAGAAAAAACAAAGGCTACCAACATCCCTTCCATGGAGGACCTGCATACTACACGAGTCAAAAAAGGGGCTGTGAAAATATCTACAGACCCCTCACATCCTGGACATAAACTGTTTCAACTCCCACCCTCAAAACGACGTTATAGAGCACTGCACAACTAGACACGAGGACAGTTTTTTCCCCACATGCCATCACTCTGCTAAACAAATAATTACCACAACACTGTCGAATTAATTATTAAGACTATATTACTATTCTTCTTCTCATCCTTACTAGTACCTATCTCTTTCCACCTACGACGATAACCGTGCTGCTTGTATCTTTACAACCTATATGGTTTTTATTGTTTCCTAGTATGATTTGATTGCTTATTAGTATCCTATGTCTACTAATAAGTTTTATCTTATTATTCTTGATGAATATATATTATTTTTTCTTTATGTAAATAGAGAGCATATTCCACCAAAGACAAATTCCTTGTGTGTCCAACCACACTTGGCCAGTAAAGAATTCTATTCTATTCTATTCTATCCTATCCTATCCTATCCTATCCTATCCTATCCTATCCTATCCT
>BLBF01000039.1:29782297-29798614 GCA_015471245.1 Laticauda colubrina
TATATATATATATATATTTATTTATTTATATATATATATATATATATTTGTTTTCTTAGGTTTTCGCGGGTACTTCCATGTGTGCTATTCAGCTTCCTTCGGGTATTATCCCACGTCATTGTAGTTCTGTTAAAGTTGTAGCAACGTTTCAGCAGAATCTCATCTGCCATCTTCAGGCTTCTGTATGGATATGGGTCTTACAGCTCCTGGTTTTAAATTTGAGGCTGGTCCATTCTGATTGGTTGGGAGCCTGGACCTGTTTCATTGGACTTGGAGTTTGATTGATTGGTGTTCCTGGTTTCTTCTTTCTGTTTTGTGGCTTTGATTGGCTGGCAACAGTCTGTTCTTGTGTTGGAGGCTTTTAGTGCAGCTTGGCTCCGTGTGAAGGGACGGCTGCTCTTCATTAGCAAGCTGGGTTTCACCTGGGTGCCTGGTGGGGGGGTTAGGTTGGAGCTATCAGAGGGAGTCTGTTTTTGCCCAGGTGTTTGCCTGGCTTGTGGCATGGAGATCTTTCTATTTGAGAGTGCAGGCTTCCAAATGATTGACAGTCTGGTGGAATCATCTCTTCTATTCATGCTGTCAGGTCTTTTTTCAATCTCTATGGCTTCTCTGATGATTCTGTGGCTGGGTTTTTTTATAGTGGCCAGGGTTTTAGTGCCATTGAAGTTGATGTTGTGACCTGTGGTTTTCATGTATTGGACTAGTGAGGAGGTGTGTTCCAGCTTTTTTACTGCATTTTTGTGTTCATCTAGGCGGGTACTTATTCTTCTATTGGTCTGTCCAATGTATGTGGCCGGGCATGATGTACAGGGAATTTCGTATATGCCTTGGTTTTCCAGGTCAATTTTGTCTTTGGGGTTCCTCAGGATGGCTGCTATTTTTTTGTCTGTTTTGACAACACAAGAACAGACTGTTGCCAGCCAATCAAAGCCACAAAACAGACAGAAGAAACCAGGAACACGAATCAATCAAACTCCAAGTCCAATGAAACAGGTCCAGGCTCCCAACCAATCAGAATGGACCAGCCTCAAATTTAAAACCAGGAGCTGTAAGACCCATATCCATAAAGAAGCCTGAAGATGGCAGATGAGATTCCGCTGAAATGTTGCTACAACTTTAACAGAACTACAATGACGTGGGATAATACCCAAAGGAAGCTAAACAGCACACATGTAAGTACCCGCGAAAACCTAAGAAAACATATATATATATATATATATATATATATATGTGCTGTTCAGCTTCCTTCGGGTATTATCCCACGTTAATGAAGTGCTTTTAAAGTTGTAGCAATGTTTCAGCAGAATCTCATCTGCCATCATCATTGATGAGATGAACCCAAAGGAAGCTGAACAGCACACATGTAAGTACCCACGAAAACTTAAAAAAACAAATATATATATATATATATATATATATATATATATATATATATATATATATATATGTGTGTGTGTGTGTGTGTGTGTGTGTGTGTGTGTGTGTGTGTGTGTGTGTGTGTATCCAAACAAAGCTGAATACCATATATGTATAGCCAAGTTGGTGGTTCAGAAAGAACAGTATCCCACAGTTAGCAATCATCATCTCCAAATACTTATAGGAAGTGATGTTGGTCACTAAATAAGAAAGAGGTGATGCTGGCTGAAGTAGTTTTCATTGTCCAAAATACAGATACAGATGAACAGTGTTGGAAGGGACCTTGGAGGTCATCTATTCCAACCTCACCCCCACTGAAACACACTCTACATCATTTCTGACAGTCTCTTCTTGAAAGTTTCCAGTGATGATGCTCCCACCACTTCTGAAGGCAACTTCTGTTCTATCAGTTGATTGTTCTCACTCTTCTCAGAAAATTTCTCCTTATTTCCAGGTTGAATCTCTCCTTGATCAGTTTTCATTCATTGTTCCTTGTCTGGCCTTCAGGTACTTTGGAAAATAGCTTGACTCCTTCCTCTTCTCTTTGGCAGCCCCTCAAATATTGGAAGACCTCTATCATGTCTTCCCTGGTCCTTCTCTTCACGAGACTAGCCAAGCCCAGTTCCTGAAACTGTTCACCATATGCTTTAGCCTCCAGTCCCCTAATCATCCTGGTTGCTCTTCTCTGCACTTTTTCTAGAGTCTCAACATCTTTTTTATAGTGTAGGGATCAAAACTGGATGCAGTACTCTAGGTGTGGTCTTACTAAGACTTTATAGAGTGGTATTAATACTTCCCTTGATTGTATCCCTCTGTTAGCACACCTTAGGATTGTATTGGTTTTTTCGGCTGCTGCCGCACCCTGCTGGGTCATATTTTGCTGGTTGTCCAGTAAAGTGAGGCTGGCTGAACCAGTGTTCATGAAATGGACAGTGATTTGTCCAAAATGGTTTAAGGTCTCCTGCTTCTGCAGGGGGGTTTGAATTAGATGACCTGTAAGGTCCCTTCCAACCCTTTCTGTTATTCTATTAAATGCTTCAGGATGCAAAGAGGAGTTTTTCACTTTCAGAATCTGACTGCACCAAAGAAGAACCAAATTTTTAAAAGAAAATGAATGAAAAGAAATGAATTCTTTTGTGATCATTTAACTGGGTGCCAAATGAGTAAGGAAGCAGGTTTTTATTCTGTCTGCCACAGACCATTCTGGTGGAACATTCTGTCGTTTCTCCCAGAAATGAATTAACCTTTCATTTAAATTGGAATGAGGAAAGAAAAGGAGTAATGGTTGATCAGGGGGTAAAAAGTGCCTCCTTGTTGGTTGGCATGCAGCCTAAAGTCATAATGTGGTTGCTTATTTTTCATTTAGTGTGAAGCCAAAGTTCATTTAGCATTCAAGTTGAAGATTGAATCCATTGTTCTGTTATTATTCCCTACGTAGTTAGGAGGTAGTTAGATGCCTTCAAAACTGAGAGAATGCTTGAGAATGCCTGGCTTTTTGGCTTTGTAATGGAGATGAGCACCGACCCCGAGAGCCAGGAACGACAAGCACATATGTGCGAGGGGAACCTTTACCTTTAAGCTTAATAAAGCTTACAATCTGTTTGCTAGTTTTGCACCATGACTTTTACACATGTATAGTGTTCATGGCTACACATAGTCAGATAACAGATAATCAGAGTTGGAAAGGACCTTATAGATCATCTAGTCCAACCCCCCACCCAAGTGGGAGACCTTACACCATTTCTGACAAATGCCAGTCAAATCTCTTCTTGAAAGTCTCCAGTGATGGTGCTCCCACAACTTCCAAGGGCAACTTCTGTTCCATTGGTTGATTGTTCTCACTGTCAGAAAGTTTCTCTTTATTTCCAGGTTGAATCTCTCCTTGTTCAGTTTCCATCCATTATTCCTTGTCTGGCCTTCAGGTGCTTTAGAAAATAGCTTGATCCCTTCCTCCTCTCTGTGGCAGACCCTCAAATATTGGAAGACTGTTCTCCTGTCTTCCCTGGTCCTTCTCTTCACTGGACTAGCCAACCCCAGTTCCTGCAAACATTCATTGTATGTTTTAGTCTCCAGTCCCCTAATCATCCTGGTTGCTCTTCTCTGTACTTTTTCTAGAGTCTCAACATCTTTTTAATAGCGTGGGGACCAAAACTGAATGCAGTACTCTAGGTGTGATCTTACTAAGGCTTTATAGAGTGGTATTAATACTTCCCTTGATCTTGATTGTATCCCTCTGTTAATACAATTTAGGATTGCATTAGCTTTCTTGGCTGCTGCTGCACACAGCTGGCTCCTATTTAGCTGATTGTCTCCAAGATCCCTGTCACAGTTCCTGCTGTTGAGCCTGGTTTCACCCAGTCTATATGTGTCCTTTTGGTTTTTCTTGCCCAAGTGTAGGACTTTACTTTTCTCTGCATTGAATTTCATTTTGTTGGATAAGGCCCAATGTTCTAGTCTGTCAAGATCCATCTGGATCTCGAGCCTATCTTCTTGGGTGTTAGCTATTCCTGCCAGCTTAGTATCATCTGCAAATTAAGTAAGTTCCCCCTCTATTCCCTCATCTAAGTCATTAATGAAGATATTGAAGAGTCCTGGACCTAAGACGGAACCTTGTGGCACCCCACTGCTTACTTCCCTCCATGTAGTGCATGTACATGTAGGATTGCTCGCAGGAAAGTGCAGCTGCAACAGCACGGGCGACTCGGGAGTAAGGCTGCAAGATAATGGCCCCTGCTTCAAGAAGGTTAAAAGCCAGCTGTGAAGCAAACGTTCTTTGCAAGAAGCAAAGACGTTTTGATACTCAGCTACATGGACATTACAGTATTTTAAGTTAGTATTTAAAGGCTCTTGTATTGTGAAATATTTTTTATCTGTGATTCTTGGCAGTCTCGTACAGTTTTGGCAAGGTTTGTGTTTATCAAAGTTCATGAGTTTGCTGCAAGCCTTTTAAGCGGGGATTCGTAAGACTCATTAAAAGTTTTCTGTTCCCTTTGGTTATTGTTTGTCTTCCCGGAAAAGGGTTTGGGTCAGAACAAACCATAGACGATGTAGTTCAAGGTTGTCCAAGCCCAAAATTTCAAGCCTGGTGATGTAGGGCATTCTGTTGTGAACAGAGGAGTGTAGTACTCTTCTTGATGAGTGTGGACTCATCCAGAGTTGGCAGACATGAAGGTTTCCTCTAATGAGAGGACTTTAGTAACCGAAAGCGAATGAGAGGCGTTGTTTCTTCCATCTTGTCTCACAGAATTACTTCCAGCTGGTTGCTACTCATTTATACTTATCTTTTCCTCTGCCAGTTCCACCTCAAATCGGGGAGAATGCTCTTCTGACTTCTGCGGATTCCTACAAGCATGGCTCCACCCAAACTCTTACGTGTACAGTGTACGCAGTTCCAATGGTGACCCGCATTCAGTGGTCCTGGCAACTGGAAGAAGAATGCACTTTCAATCCACAGTAAGTCGAATGCAAGTTCCTGGTGATTGCTTTTCCCACATTTGATTGAGTTACAAATACCTCGCGCTGGTGTTTGGAGATCTCTCAACAAATCTCTTCTGATCCTTTGGAAAATTCTTCTCCTGGAGGTGAGGCAGGCCCTGTCTCCTGGCCTTCTGAAAAGGGGTTAAAACATGGTTCCGTGGCCATGCCTGAGAAGCCCAAAAGAGTATGGATTTGTGGGGTTGGTTAGTGCCACGAGAGCCCTTTCTTTGCCTTTGTCCATCAATTTTTTTAACAGGGTTATTCTTGCCTCCTTAATATACAGCTATAGCTATAGATAGATATAGATGTAGATATAGATATATATGTGTGTGTATGTGTGTATCTATATCTTCTATATATATAAAGGTGAAATACCACTCACACATCATCACAAATCTCCAGAACCCTAAAGCCTACAAACTTGAAATTTGGCACATATGTTCTTCTTGGCTTCTAGGTGCTCACTAAGAAAGGATTTTTCGAAATGACCAACAGAGCATGAGTATTTTATATATTATTATTATTATTATTAACGTGCTCTGATGCTAAGGAGTTCTACTCCCCCTCCCCACCTGAAAAGAAATCTGTTCCAAATGCAAAACACACAGTTTCACTTTCATTTTTAGTTTCACAGCAGTAACCAGCTTTAGTACAGAACAGTTGAGCTAAGCCACACCCAGGGTCCTTGCTGTCTCTTTCTTGCTCACACAGCAAATACTGTTTCAGTTTCCATGTTTTAGTTTCCAAACAGCCCTCAACTCCCTCACACACTGACAGGATGCTAAGCCAAATGAATACCAATGGATGCTGGGAAGCAGAGGCCAAATTTTTATCTCCCCAAAATCTAAACCTGATCACAGAGTTTCATAGCAAATTACAGATATATATGTGTGTATGTGTGTGTGACCTCGTTGAAACGTTGCCAAGATGCTCTCAATCTTACATGGGAAAAGACCCGAACGTGCCAAGACCTACATACCTGTATCCGTGAAAATCTACAAACACACATACACACACACACACACACACAAACACACATACTTTTAAGTCAAAAATTTGACTCTTAACATTTTACTTTTTTTGTATTTCAATGTTTTATGGTACACCACCAAGAATCCATCTTTGAGGGAGATGGATGGTTTAGAAATGTGAAATATAAATAAGTAATGTCAGTCTACATCTGATTATGTCAAAACTACTCAAATTCCCTCCAGTTTTATTTGTGTGCTGGATTTTGGCTATAGGTGACTGCTGGCTCTCAGTTCTGGAAGTTTTTATTGTTGCTGATACATAAACAGATCTGTCGTGTTCTCCCGCAAGTTTTCTCTCTTGGGGGGCAAACCAGGCCTTCATTTGTCTGGGTGTCTTATCTCTATGAAAGTGAATGTCAGTGGAAACCCCTTGATTGATGGTAGGAGGGATAGAGTGAGCTTCTGACCAAGAGACACTTCCCTTATCTGAATTTTGCACAAGAACAGACTTCCTTTTAGAATAAAAAAAAAAAGAAAAAGAAAAGGGAATCTGTTTTCCTGTTGTTGTTGTTTTGAAAACAACTTCCTTTCTGTCTTCTTCCTTTGGTGCCTAACTATTTCCTATGCAAGGTTGGGTAATTCAGAGAAATATTGATTTCTATGTTAACCTTTGCCTTTCTTTTAACAAAATTCCCATCCGATTTGTTGATTTTATGAATGGAGGTTTATTTGCAAAACAACTGTTCCATACCTTTAATATCTATAGGGCTGAGCTGGTCAAAATAAGGAAAAATTACCTCGAGGGCCTGAGAATATTCCTTGGCATATAGCAGCAAGGACTTTTAAGCATCATATCAGAGTCTATGTATGATCCTAAAATAGGAGATGCAGAAAAATATTGCAGCACATAAGGACTTTTGCTTTTCAGTGCTATAACCAACCAATTGGGGATGCTCCTTCAGTAGTGAGTACTTCTCTCTCTATATGATATGGCTCTTCTGAATATAGACTCTTTGCTAAGAATTTTTGGAACTGAATGTTGCACAGTTGCAGGGCACAGAAATTGAGAAAGGAATAAGAGGATGGAAGTTGGAAGGAACCTTGGAGGTCTTCTAGTCCAACCCCTTGCTCAAGCAGGAAACCTAT
Source organism: Laticauda colubrina (assembly GCA_015471245.1). NCBI lineage: Eukaryota > Metazoa > Chordata > Lepidosauria > Squamata > Elapidae > Laticauda > Laticauda colubrina. The sequence continues at coordinate 29,789,308 of BLBF01000039.1, forward strand.
ACCATTTCAGACAAATGGTTGCCCAATCGCTTCCTAAAAACCTCCAGTGTTGGAGATCCAATAATTTCTAGAGGCAAGCTGTTCCTCTGGTTAATTGTTCTCATTGTCAGGCAATTTCCCCTTAGCTCTAGATTGATTCTTTCCTGGATTAGTTTCCACCCTTTGCTTCTTTTCCTACTTTGACCTCCTCTTCTTGATGGCAGCCTCTTAGATATTGGAACACAGCTATCAAGTCATCCCTTGTTCTTCTTTTCATTAAACAAGCCATACCCAATTTCTGCAACCATTCTTCATATGTTTTAGTCTCCAGTTCCCTAATCATCTTAGTTTCTTTTCTCTGCACTCTTTCTAGAGTCTCACCATCTTTTTTATATCATGGTGACCAAGGTTGTTTGCACAATCAGATATTCTCATTGAGTCACTATATTCATAAAACACTTATAGGCAACTTCTATCTCCCTAACTCCATCTTCAGCTATAAGAGCTCCCATGGAGATCAGCTGATTAGTTAGCTACAACATATTGGAAGTAAGACCTTAATTACACTTAGACATGAGATGGTTTCATTTCCCTACTCCAAGTGATTCATGCAAAATGAGATCACATGAACATGGTTTTAAATCTCACTTTCCTGACAATTGTATTCATTCATTCATTCATTTATTCAATTTCTATGCTACCAATTAGTCAGAGTGGCTGACAATTAAAAATATATATTAGTTAAACATACTAAAAACTTTTTAAAACAACAAAACCATTAGATTAGATTTTATATACAGTATATGCAAGATACTTGGCCAGTATTGGAGAAATAATGCTCCACAATAAGCATTGCACAAAAAAAATGTATTTTGACGCCTGCTGTTTACAATTGTGATACTTTTTGGGGATCATTTTGTTATCAAGATGAAATTTCTTTGATTTTTCTCAGCCAAGCTGGAATTGGGAATAATCCCTATGCATGTAAGAAATGGAAAAACATAGCAGACCGAAGAGGTGGAAATCAGATTGAGATCTTAAAAGATCAGTTTGTTGCTATTGCTGGGAAGATGAAGGTGAGATATTGATTTTTTGTTTGTTATTTGCAAAGCTGTTGGAAAGTTGGGTGGTAGAATTTAAGTTTCTATATTGCAATTTGCACTGTGCATAAACGAAATTCCATATAAATAAAGAACTGTGTGCATAAAACAGAAAATGACATTATTCAGTGACCGAAAACGGAGAAAGAATTATAAATTCTTCCTGGGCTCCAGAATGTTATCTGCTGGTCTTAGTTATTATTTAGCCCCAGTAACTTAATGGTAAAATAGATTTGATAGTAGAATGCATCAAGCTAAACAAACTTGGCAGGTATTTTTTTGTTACCATTAATCATCCCTAACATTTATTATCATAAATATATGCATTGAAATGCTAATTTTAAAGGATTTACAAAAGGTTCACAAAAGGTAAAATTTAAAAGAGTTGAAATGAGCAGTTGGGTTCAGTCAGAAATGTCATTTTAACTGTTCATGGAGACTTTTAATATGATATGAGAAGCAATATAGAAATGATGACAATGATAACAGTCATACGTGTTTTTATTTGGCGTTAAGCCCCATAAGATAATGGCTTTTCTCCAGCAAGTATGCAGTTTCGTTTATAGCTTAAGGCTGCAATTTTAAGCAACTATTTAATATTTACTGCCTCTATTTGTCTTAAGATTCTTAGGTCAATTCTTAGCAAAAAATTCATTCTGAACCCAATAGGACTAAATTTTAGATGAGTCAGGGTTCAGTCAGGCCTGATCATGTGATATCAAGTTATTTCTAGAGAATGTGCTGGTTTTTCAGCTTCACTTCATTTCTAGATTTTTATGGGCAATAAGAAACTCTTGATTGGCTATTGTTGCAAGAGAGTTGAAGAATGGTCAATAGTTTTTGTGATGACCCTGGCCATGGCACAAAGGCAACCATCATGCCTCCCGCCCTTATCCTATTGTCCCCATTTAATCGTACCTTTTTTCTGTATTCTTACTCATGTTTATACTTATACCTATTATTTTGTAAGCAATTGACAAATCAAATCAAATCAATAAATAAATAACAGTCAGGTAATCAGTAGGAGTCCGTTTATTAGCTCCAACTTTGCCCCAATGTCCTGGTTACCTTCTGGCTGGAGAAAAACTCTCCCAGGAATAGCCTTTAGCTGCAGAGAATCAAGTCCAAAACATGGTCAACAAAAACTGTAACTATCAGTTCAATCAAGCCAAACTGAGGTAATTAGTTTGGCAGAGCAGGAGCAAGAATTCCAGACATGAAGGCATGGTCAAAACTCAGTATGGTTGGAAAGAGGCCAGGAACACAGATAAGCAAAGTCAACACGAGATAAACTCACATTTGTTCCCAGCAGCTACCGCACTCAGAATGCATCTTTTTAAAACTCTCTTCCCAGGTGTGGCTAATGAAGGAAATCAGGGCCCTTTCTTCTTCCATAAGCCACACAGCCCATGTTGCTCTCTTCTCCATTCCTCCCTGCGTGCCCTAGGATGAAGAGGGGGTGGGCCTGGATCTTCCTCTGAAATTCCTCTCCCTTGTTCTACCTCTCTTCTGCTCTGCCCAGCCGTACTTTGCCTTTTCCCAATTTCCTCCACAGCCAATGGAGCCACACTCCCATTCCCTGTCAGCTGTTCATCTTCCTCCTCAGATTCAGACTCCGACAGGGGCATGACAGTTTTACTTCCGTTCATCCCAGAGGGTAGTCAACTTGACCAACTAAATTTCAGATGCCAATACATCCAACAAGGGTGGACTGTGTTGCAGTAGAAGGAGTAGCTTGGCTAAACTAACATGACAACCTGTTCCATTGACTCATTTTGCAGAAGACCAGCCCAAGACCATAGCCTTAAACCCCTTGTTCTCTTGTAGACGGTTAGCAGCCTCACGATTCAAGCAGCAAACGTGTCCACCTTGTACAGATGCGTAGCGAATAATAAAGCTGGAGAAGGTGAAAGAATCATGTCATTTCATGTAACTAGTAAGTCTTGCTTACTGAACCATCTACCACATTTTTTCAAAGCATGCCTCCCTTCCCAAATAATCATAAAAGATCATGGCAAAAAGGCCAAGCAGAGGTTGGACTAGCAAAGGGGTCACCAACCTTTTGGACCTCAGGGATCACCAAACTCATCATTTTAAATCCCCCAGATAAGAGACCCTGAAAAATCCCCCAAAAAGTCTTCAGGAAAATTCCCCACCCCGTTTCAATCATTCAATCAATCATTCTTTATTTGGGATCACAGGATACCATCTCCAGCTTCGTTCTCAGGGAGAGAGAGAGGAGGGAGGGAGGGGGAGAGAGAGAGAGAAGAAGAGAGAGAGAAACTTTGAGCTTCATGCAAGGAAAGCAGCAGAAGCAATAGAAGTCTTTCTTTCTCTCCCCCAAACTCCGCCAGAAATGAGTCTTTGTGAGACTTGTCATGCTGGTGCAGCCTCTTGGATCAGGATGCCTTGCAGGGTTCCAAAGACTCATTTCTGGCGGAGTTTGGGGAGAGAAAGAAAGACTTTTGCTACTTTCCTTGCATGCAGCCAAAAGCAGAAGAAGAAAGAAGCAGAAAGAAGCAGCCCAGTGGCTAGGCCAGGTGCATGGGGTGAGTGGGGCAAGTTCTCCTCTCCCTTTCCCCCCCTTTCCACCTTCCCCTTACTACCTAGTGTTGTTTGCAATACAAGCGACTCAAGCCTTGTGTTCCCACAGCCCATGTGGGTGTCGCAGCCTTGTGTTCCCATGCAGCCTGGATTAATTGCTTTGGGACGGCATGCTTTGGGGGTAACATTTCCCCATGGACCAGCAAAATTGGCAACCACTTGGACTAGAAGACCTCCAAGGTCCCTTCCAACTCTGTTATACTGATATAAGTTGGCTGGGATCAAGAAACACCCAGTCTGTTTTGGTGGATTCAAAACGGGGGGGGGGGGGATATTTCAGATTTTGGAGTGGATATTTCAGAATTGGAAGTGGATGACTAGTGTGAAATGTCAGGCTTGTGGCCTTAAAATGTTCCTCAAGGAAGAGGTTTCCTCAGAAATTTCAGCTTCGCCCACTCTGGATTGAAAGAATATTCTTTGCAGTCTATGACCCATCCTTGAAGTAGCAAGCAGAAACAGATTTCATTCATCTACAACATTTCCAGGAGAGGCTAAGATGGCAGCCACAATTGCTTGATCAAAACCTTCTCCCTTTTTCATACATGTCAAAAAGGCTGAGGCTTTGATTGAGGGATTGTGGATGTTTTCCTATCAGATGATTCAGAATTTCAAACTTCAATACAATATACATTTTCATCAAGTATTAATCTCTCTTAGACAGGGGTGGGATTCAGCCGGTGTAACAACCGGTTCGGTGAGTGCATGCTTTGCATGTGAACAGCGTTTGCAACTCACTTTCTGCTGCAAGCCCTGTGTGTAAAACAGCTGATGCATGGTAATCCGCTGTGCCGCGCGAAACAGCTGAGCAGGAAACCCAGAAATAAATCTCAGCCGGGGTAAGTGGGTGGGCCCAACAGCTGATTGTTGGAGAGAACAGGTTCTCTTCCAGCTGATCTTTGGAGCAACCAGGTTGCCTGAACCAACCTAAACCGGTCGAATCCTACCCCTGCTCTTAGGGCAGGAGAGGCAATGGCTCTCTGATCATTTCCTTCAGATCCTTTCTGATTCTTTTCCTTTTATTCCCAGGAGGCCTTGAGATCAGCCTTCAGCCTCAAGGCCAGCCGATTAAGAAGCACAATGTAACTTTACAATGCACCGCAGACAAGCACACCTTTGAAAGCCTCACCTGGTTTAAATTCAGCCCTCGGGTTTCAGGGACACGCCTGGACAGACTACCTATGCCTGTTTGCAAGAATCTGGAGGCCCTCCAGAAACTGAATGGCACCACCATGAAGGCCAATAGGGAGACAGTTACCCTGAGCCTCTTTCTCCAAAATATCATCCTTCAAGATAGTGGGGACTATGTGTGCATCGCTCTGGACAGAAAGAGCAAAACTCGGCACTGCCTTGTCAAACATCTCACTGTTCACGGTAAGCCCAATGCTGTATGGAGAAATGTTGCATTCAATTTTCAATTCAATCTATTTCTCACCCACATTGAATCCATCCAACGATACACAAAAAAATATCGAGTTCACCCTTGGTTTTATATGCATGATCCTAGCTTTAACTGTCGGGTTCCTCTAAATGCTCTGCAGCAAGGACAGTTAATTTTATTGGTAGACAAAGATTATCTGGTGGACACAGACAGCCGTCAAATTTTGTCCAATGGCAAGTTTGAAAATCACTGCATAATTTTCATGTGTTACCCAGCTTCAAAATGACAGGAAGTTGTGTTGTTAGTTTTGGCAATCATTGTCTAAGGAGGTCACCCTAGAGCAGGGATGTCAAACTCAAGGCCCGTTGGCTGGATCCTGCCCATGGGGTGCTTAGATCTGGTCCACAGGACCACCCTAAAAACAGCAAAGGACCAGCCCACAGTACCTCTGCCAGCAAAAATGAAGCATAAGAGAGCCACATATGTCCTCCCCAGGCTCCGTTTTCACTAGCAGAAGGCTGCAGGAGGCCATCGTGGCCAAAAACAGAGCCTCGAGTGACATCGAATGGGCCATGGCCACCCTGACCACACCTATCCCAGCCATACCCACTCCCCTTCTCCCCCGAGGTCAAACACAACCCTGATGTAGTCCTCAATAAAACTGAGTTTGATACCCCTGCCCAAGAGCAATTTAACATGTAAGCAGTGATCGTCCTGCAAAACAAGAAACTACAGAGCATAAAGGGAACATATCGAAATAAATATATTTAAGATTGTTGTCAAAATGTGTCTTTTCTTGCAGTGTAAAAACATTGGTTGGATTGTATAAAAACATGGTTGGAGTTGTGCAAAACATGGTTTTGTGTAAAAACATGGTTTACTGCGTAAAACATTGGTTGGGTTGTGCAACTTTGTGGGGCCAAAGACTGCATTGGAACCTGAATGACGTGCAAGAGTCTACACTCCAAATGTAGTGAGTGAAGCTAGAGCCAAAAGTGCATTCGATTTCATTTAAAGTGCACGGAAATCAAGTTGAGTTATTGTGACTACGTTTTGGACTACTTCCCTATTCTTTTTACCTTAACCATTAAATTTGATCAGATTTATCTCGGGGCCATATGCACATCTCCCAGGTTGTGCTCCTGAAATAAATTAACTGACAAATAAATTCCATGTATTTATGCTGGAACACTTCATGTTCAATCTGCAATTTTAAGAAAGAATTTCTAACAAGGCTACTAACCAGGAGTGGGATGCAAATATTTTTACTCCCGGTTCTGTGGGCATGGCTAGGTGGGAGTGGCTAGGTGGGCATGGACATGTGACTGGATGGGCATGGTTTATTTTTTTTGCAGCCCACCCTGCGCTCTGTTTTTTGCTTCCTGGGCCTCAGGGAAGTCTCCTGGGCAAAGCAGAAGGCAGCAAGGGAGATCCCGGCACAGCTGATTGTTGGAACAGCTGATCGTTGGGAGGAAAAAAGAAAGGAATACCGGTTCAGCTGAACCGGTAGCTGTTTTTTTACTTCCACTTCAGCCAAACAGTAGCAATTTTTACTACCTGTTTGCCTGAACTGAGCCAAACCTGTAAAATACCATCACTGCTAGTAACCATTGTGTTCCTCGCATTGATTATAATGAAACACCGGTTGCTTTTGGGTTTGCCTTTCTAGAGGGGGATTTCTTTCAGGGCCTGCTCTTAACATCTGCATTTCTTGCAAACAGAACCAGTGGCACCCACAATTACAGAACACCCTCGGAATCAGACAACGAACATTGGCGAAACAATAGAAGTTGTTTGCATGGCAAGTGGGATTCCTTTCCCTCATATAGCTTGGTTTAAAAACAATAATTCTCTTATTGAAGATTCAGGTGAGAAAGTTCTCCTCTATCCAATTGCTTAGGTTAAATTGCCTACTGATGTTACAATGCTCAATGTACTGCTTATCCAATCCAAGAAATAGAATTATCTAAGAAATACTTTTTCCATTATGTCTCTTAAATGTTCCTATCAGTCATTAGTGATCATTCAATGAACAAAACTGTGTCCTTTTGTCTGATATCAACTACATCCCTGCTGATGCCTGTCAGTTAAATCTATTAATAAGAGCTACATTAATTTCTTGCCCAATTCTAATCCCAGTAAATCGCCATTTTTATTCACAAAGGCATAATGCAATTCATTTATCATACTGAAGGGTTGCAGCATGAAAACCATTGCCAACTGATTTATTTTTTGTTGAACAAACAAAATAACCAAACAAACAAAAATTTGATAGAAAAAATGTGGTTAAACAAAAAATGATAAGGCTCTACTTCCATAAGGGAAAATAGATGTCCAACCAACTATTGGTTAATTATATTTATAGTTGTCAGTTTGGTACTGAGGTCATGGACTTTGATTGGAAACCTCTACTAAGAATAGAACTGTATTGGGCTGGTTTCACTCGGGTGGGATTTCAGCCGGTTTGGACAGGTTCGAGCAAACCGGATGTTAATTTTATATCTGATTCACTGAACTGGTAGTTCCGAAGACTGGCGGGCCCTGCCCACCCTGCCCTGCCTCTCCCAGGAGTCTCCATGTGTTTTGGATCCCAGGTAAGTATAGGGTCCACACAGAGGCTTAGGGAGGGTGAAAAATGGGCCTCCCAGCAAATCCAAAAGTTTGGAAACAGGCTTGTTTCTGGCCTCTGAAGGGCCTCTGAAAAAACGGCCTCCCCCAGGCTCCAGAGGGAGGCCGTTTTTGCCCGCCAGAGGCTCAAGGAAAGCCTCCGTAGTCTGGGGAGGGTGAAACACAGGACTTTTGGAAGTTCCGGAAGTCCAGAAACGAGTCCGTTTCCAGCCTCCGGAGCCTGGGGGAGCCTGTTTTTCCCCTCCCAGAGACTCAAGGAAAGCCTCTAGAGCCTGCGGAAGATGAAAAGACCATTCCTGCCATGGTGCAGGAGGCTGACTAGTCCACGCCCACCATGGCCACGGCCACCCAGCAACCGAGCAGAGAACCGATTGCTAAAATTTTTGAATCCCACCCCTGGTTTCACTCATACTGTATCTCCATTATCAATATATAATTCTGTCGTAGGGCTGAACTTCATCACAAAAATCAAGTCTAATTCAAACAAGCTCGGGTTCAGGTAAATGTTAGGCCCAGCTCCGTAGTTCAGTTGTTCAAAATAGAAAATGTAAGGTCGAATTTTTAGAATGCTTCCATTTGGAGTTATAGCAAAAGAAGTTATTTGCCCTCCTTGTTGTCTCTGCTACAAGGTATTGTCCTGAAAGATGGGAACCAACGGCTCACCATACGAAGAGTGAGAAAAGAAGATGAAGGTCTTTATATGTGCCACGCCTGCAATGTCCTAGGTTGTACAAAGGCAGATGCATTTTTCGAAGTGGAAGGTTGGTGGTGTTATGCATTCCCATGGTGATGTTGGAAACTCTTACTTTCTGTGTCCTCCCTCCTTAGAATTGTGCTATCTCTGTTAGTGAACTCCTTGGAATTGTGTTCACTTTGTTCATACAAGTCCAGATGCTGCTAGCTTCAATTGATAAATAAAAACAGAGCTGAAGAGAAGCAAACTTGCCAAATCTGGGGCCATACAGGAAGTCCAGAAGCTGGATGGCAGTCCTGGGAGAAGTGCCAAAAATCTAAGTGGAAGCAAAAACTTTGGAATTTGGTGAAATTACATGAAGGTTTAATAAAACTGATTTTTTGCTAAAAGTTTATGCATTGGAATCTTCTCAGCTAATGGTTGGCGGTGCCTGCTTAGAGTTAGTGAAGGGGAAATTAGACTTAATTCTGTAATGGCAGCGTAGGGATTTTCAATCCGCCCCAGGTTCTGCCATCTATCTATCTTTATCTATTTATCTATTTATCTATTTATCTATTTATCTATTTATCTATTTATCTATTTATCTATTTATCTATCTGTTTATCTGTTTATCTGTTTATCTGTTTATCTGTCTATCTGTCTATCTGTCTATTTATCTATAATCTATCTAGATCTATCTACCTACCTATCTATCTATCTAATCTACCATCTATCTATCTAATCTATCTATCATATCTATCTACCATCTATCTCTTTCATCTATCATCTGTCTTTCTGTCTATCTATCATCTATCTGCCATCTGTCTGTCTATCTATCTATCTATTTATCTATCCTATTGGGTTAGGGTTAGAGTTAGTTTTTTAGATAGATAGATAGATAGATAGATAGATAGATAGATAGATAGATAGATAGATAGATAGATA
>BLBF01000039.1:29835805-29851825 GCA_015471245.1 Laticauda colubrina
TATATATATATGTTTTCTTAGGCTTTCGCGGGTACTTGTATATATATATATACACTAGATGGATAAGATGAGAATTTATACAAATCATAAGTGAGGGCTTTGGAGATGATGCACAAAAGACTTGTAACCCACCGACTCACTGTATGTAACTGGAAGATGGTTTTATGTTTTATGTTCTGTTTGTGTATGTTTGTTTAAAAAATAAAAAAACATTAATTAAAAAAAAAGAATTCTGGGAGTTGAAGTCGACAAGTTTTAAAATGGCTAAGTTTGGAGGCCCCTGGACTACAGACAGGCTGTATGGTTTTCTCTCTCTTTATACAGTCCTGTAGGAAGTTAGCACCTAGAAAAATGAAATATCCTGGGAAATATTAAAAAGGCATATTTTCCGTAAAAAGAGTAGAAACTCAGAAGCAGAAACTCACCTCAGAAGAAGAAACTCACCCCCATCTTTGTAAATGGGTGGGCCATTAAGGCCCGGCCAGAATACTTCACATAACAAAGATCTCCAGGTAAAACTATAGCAATTGCCCAAAGCAATTGTGCATCATCATCATCCAGCAAGGCTCAACGAAGCCTGGAACTCAGGACAGCCTACAGAGTTGCCCCTGCATGGCGCCATGGGAGTCTGACAACCAATCAGAATACAAGCTCCAATTCAAATCCCAACAAAGGTTATAAAACCCAGGCACTCTCAGCATCTCAGTCTTTTTCTTGACCTTCTCTTCTCACCTTGAAGCATGTGATCATCCATCCTTTTCACTTTGGAGCTTCAAGCCATGTGGTCCTGCTGCCCACCATTAAACCATCTTTCCTAACAGCTTCCATGTTTCCAGCGTCTTTTTCCCCACTTGGAACTGAACTCAGAAGGATTTTTCTTTCAACAGTCCTAAACATTAAGATACTGCACGGAGCAAGGAATGAGAAAAAGTTTTTAAAAAGTGAGCAGCCGTATGTTGACTTACATGTCCAGTTGGTTAAAGATAACACATTATTTAAGCCCCCAAGAATTCTGAATTTATAGGCTAAGTGTTTCTACTGAATGTGATTTAAATCCCACCCTCTTCAGCTTTTCAGACTGATGAAGTCCTGGAAAACATCATTTAGGCCTTATGTGGGAGAAGAGTAGGAGCCCTTTAACTCATGCTGCTGATAAGTATCTAAGAGAAGTTGTTTAATGGGATTTGGGAAACTTGTCCTTTGTTACTCCAAAGCGGGGCTGCGTAAAGCATAATCCACAGATGTAGTTAGCTATTAACCTTCTTAGGTTCACAAGACTCGAAGTCATAATCTGCAGACTATGCACAGTAACTTGTGAGTATAAATTGACATGCTTTTTTTGGGGCTGGCACCCTTGATACAACACCTGGAAACTTCCACAAATCCCAGGATTAAAAGATCTTTAACTATTTAAACTGAAAGGCAGTTCAGCACCCTAGCTCCTATGAGTCACTATTCTAAAAGCACATTATTTTGCTTTTGGAACTATTGATGGATTGGGACAGGATATCTGGGAAAGGTTCTTGGGAGGGATATGAATGCCTTCGTTGGTAGCTAGGTAGGTAGGAAGGAAGGAAGGAAGGAAGGAAGGAAGGAAGGAAGGAAGGAAGGAAGAGGAGGAGGGAAGAAAAGTTGTTTCTTGATTGCGGTATCAAGAAACGATCAAAGAGCCAACAACAAACACCCCAACCAAAGACAAGGGCCTTCAAACTTGGCAAGTTTAAGACTTGTGGACTTCAACTCCCAGAATTCCCGAGCTAATATAACTGGAAGAGGAATTCTGGGAGTTGAAGTCCACAAGTCTTAAAGCAGTCAACTTTGAATACAATCTTAATAAATAAGTTGACAGTGTTGTGAGAATTAGTTGTTTTGCAAAGCGATGGCATTCGGGGAAAAAAACAAAGATTATTTAATGAATGTTTGTTTCATGGCATAAACTGCAAAATTATGTATGAGCCTTCAGGAGGTAATTCTACAATGAGAGCTCTTGGGATGCATTTAAATGTTTAGTTTTAAATTACAGTCCCCAAGACTTCTTTACGTTTTCTGATAAAACCATTAAAGTGCCATGAGCTGTTAAGTGTCACAGCTTGGTTAAGTACTAAACCAGCATGCCATAAGCAGATAAAGCAAATGCAATTATCAACACAAAGACCAGCCATATTATTAAATCAATGGCCTTTTTCAACCATGTTCTCCCAGTAATTTGACTGTTTTCTTGATGAAGATAATTAGGTTTTATTAGCAATTTGCAATTCAAATTAAGTTTATGGCTGCTGCAGATAACGCTATAGTATAATAATGTCGATTTTTTCACAAAAAATATAACCTGCTTTTAATACATAAGATCAACTTTCCCCATTTAGTGCAATCAAGTGTGCTAGATTATGGCTCCTTTTATTTACCCTGACTGGCTGGGAATAATGAGAATTGTAGTCCTTCATGCCTGATAACTCCCAGAATGAGAAAAGTGACTGTGGATTAATAAAATATCACTGATGCTATAAGGCAGGGGCGTCAAACTCGTGACAACACCTCATCATGTGACTGATCACAACTTTTTCCCCCTTCACTAAACCCCTACTCTGGGAGGCAAAAATTGGTCGTATAATTAAATGGTGAATGCTACCCTCCAAATGTTGAAGAAACTTCAGAAATGGGAACCTCTCTCTCTCTCTCTCTTTTTCTTTTCTTTTCTTGTGATGCTTTGTTGCTCTTCAATATTATACTGATTGACATGAGCTACAACATAGGAAAAGTTCTCTGTTTGCATTACCTATTCCACTGCAGTCGATGCTACACAGAGATGACAGAGGAAAGAAACGTATTTGGAATGCATTATGATTTACAATTTTGGAGACATATATAAAATACTTATTGCAAAAGACACCATGTAAATGAGATAAATTGAGGATCATCTATATCCATCTATCCCTCTATCCCTTACCCCTCTATCATCTATCTACCTACCATAACCCATAATTCACCCCAATTTCATATCTATCTATCTACCTATCATCTATCCCATATCCCATAATTCACCCCAATTTCATGTCTGCCTGCCTGCCTGCCTGTCTCTGTCTGTCTATCTATCTATCTATCTATCTATCTATCTATCTATCTATCTATCTATCTATCTAATCATCTGTCATCTCCCAAATTTCATATGTTGAGAAAACTATTTCCCAAAATTTTTAACACAAGAAAGATATGGGAGAAAAAAGAAGAGTGGCTGGTTCTTCTTTGTTTTAGGTTGAAGCATAAGCAATAAAGTCACAGTGGTATGAAAGGTGGGACTTCCAGCATAATGGTCCTGCTTTCTAAACCCTAATCAAACTCTGGTAAATATTTGTTATTCAGGATTTAATCCTGGATGAAAGTACTGACCTGATTAAATTACAAATTTATCAGACAGAAAAGAGAAAAGTCGCTCTTAGTTCTATCACTCAATAATCTGAATGCAGCAGTTTACAGCTGGAAGTGCAAATAAGTTGTGGATGTTGTTTTTAGAACTATAGCCAATTGTATAAGGTTGTAAGGTCAGTTAGTTATAAAGTCAACGTGCATATTTTGTCTTGTAAATTTAGCTCAAATGGTTTCTTTTAGTAAACACTGTTCTTCAAGGAATAATGGATGGAAACTGATCAAGGAGAGATTCAACCTAGAAACAGGGATACATTTTCTGACAGTGAGAACAATCAACCAATGGAACAGAAGTTCCCTTTGAAAGTTGTGGGAGCTTCATAGCTGGAAACTTTCAAGAAGAGATTGGACTGCCATTTGTCAGAAATGGTGTAGGGTCAGAAATGGGAGGTTTGATTAGATGACTTACAAGGTCCCTTCCAACTCTGTTATTCTCTTATCTCCTGATGTCAAGTATGAACAATTCCAGACCATTCCTAAAGTCAAGATCTGTACAAGATTCAGCTCCCACGTGTCCACTTAATCTTCTCTTTCTCTCCCTGTTTTATGTTATATGACATATAAAACATTACAGGTCTCAACCACCCCAATGGGTTAGACAGCAAAAGAAACTCCTGGGACATTTTTTAAAAACTAAGAGTATATCTTTACTGAGAGGGACAGGGTGGCTCAGTGGCTGAGCTTGTCGATCAGAAAGGTTGGCGGTTCGAATCCCTAGCACCACATCACGGAGCGAGCTCCCGTTATTTGTCCCAGCTTCTGCCAACCTAAAAATTCAAAAGCATCTAAAAAGGCAAACAGAAAAATAGGGACCACTTTGGTGGGAAGGTAAGAGCGTTCTGTGCACCTTCGGCATTTAGTCAGGCCAGCCACACATGACCACGGAGACGTCTTCGGACAGCGCTGGCTCTTCAGCTTTGTAACAGAAATTAGCACCGCCCCCTAAAGCTGGAAACGACTAGCACATATGTTCAAGGGGAACCTTTACCTTTATATCTTTAGTGAAACTTCCATATGGGCTCAGAAGTAGAAAATCTAATTCTAGGAAAACTGTCCACCAATCATTTGCACTCACTTTATTTTGGGACTGGTTTGTCTGCCTCGGACATTCCCAGCTGGTGACCTTGGGGTGTTGGGTCTATCTCAAGCTTCCAGCTGGCACACTTGCATTCCAAATTCCCCTTCCAAGTCTCCCTTACAGTACATACCTTCTCTCCCTCCCGTTACTGCCATCTGGTTGCGAGCGGGGCTGCGTAGCGAGTCAACCATGGTCACAAGTTTTCTTGATTCACAACCACAACTGGGCCAAGAATTCCCATTGCTAGGGAAGGTGATGGTTATGTGCATGGTGCCCAATTTTATGCCACGGTTATTAAGCCAATCACTGCAGGGGAGTGAATTGCCTCTCAATGAAGCCAACCTGGCTTCCCCAATGGACTTGGCTTCTCGAAAGCCAATTGGGCGGATCACAAATGGTGATTACAGGATCTCAAAATGCTCCAATCATTGTAAATACAGGTGGCCCTCAGCCTAGAACCACAACTGAGCACAGAATTTATGTTGCTAGGTGAGAATGAGTTTTGCTCCATTTTATTCGCCACATTTGTCAAGTGAATTCCCTGTGGTTGTTAAGTTAGTAACATGGTTGTTAAGTGAATCTTAACTGACTTCCCCACTGACTTTGCTTATTGGAATGTCACAAAAGGAGATCACATGACTCCAGGACACTGCAATCGTCATAAATATGTGTCATGCCCCTGTTAGAATCTGATTCTGAGGGAGAGGAGGAACAGCTGACAAGGAGTGGGAATGTGGCTCCAGAGGTTGTGGAGGAGGCTGGGGAAGGGCAGAGGCCAGCTGGGCAGTCAGAGGAAGACCCAGGCCTATCCCCTACCCATCCTAGGGCATGCAGGGAGGAGTGGATAAGGGAGAAACGTGAATGGCATGGTCTACAGGGGAGGAGAGGGCCTTGATCCTTTTCATGGGCTGCAGCTGTGACAACTGAATAAGAGAATAGACATGTGTACGGGTGAGTGCTGGAAACAAAGCATGGAAGTATCTCTAGTTTATTGTTCCTCTCTGAGTTTGGCATCCTTCCCAGTGTGTGTTCCGATATCTGTGGATGTCTTCAAGCCCTTATCTTGCCTGGTTCCCTTAATTGCTTCAGTGTGATTGTGTTGTTTTTACTCTTTATAATTTATAGGCATTTTTAATTTAAATGGGATTTCCACCTTTTTGCAATTGTTTGTGGGGGAATTTTTTGTCTCCAGTCAAGGATATTTGGAGCTTGGAAGCAAAGTGAAGAAATAAAAGGGGCTTCACCTGTTTTTTGTGACTGTATTTATTTTGTATCCCACCCTGGGTCATCACAATATGAGTCAGTTCCAGACTCATATTGTGACTCATATTCAGCAGGTTCTGACCAGTTCTGGAGAACCAGTAGAGGAAATTTTGAGTAGTTCGGAGAACCAGCAAATCCCACCTCTGACTGGAGATTTTACAGTATCCTTCCCCTGCCACATCCACCAAGCCACGCCTACAGAACTGGTAGTTTAAAAAAATGCAATCCCACCACTGGTCAGTTCCCAAGTATTTTGAATTTTGTTCACGTGATCATCAGGATGCTGCAATGGTCATAAGTATGAAAACTGGTCATGAGTCACTTTTTTTTACTCTTGCAACTTCAGTCACTAAATGAACTGTTGTAAATCGAGGACTGCCTGTACATATCGGTTGGCCAGTGCCCACATTTTGATCACATAGGCATACTGCAATGGTGATAAATTGTGGACCTCTAGTCACCTTTTCTTAGTGCTGTTATAATTTCAAATGGTCACTAAATCATCATTATCATTTAATGGCCCCCTAATCCCTCACGGGGTGGAGTCTGGGCAACTGAATGGAACTGAATGTTTACTGCCCGGATGCCTTTCCTGTTGCCAGTGTGGAGTTTTGTTCAGCAGATATATTGCCAGTGTGCCCAGAGAGAGAAATATCTGCCGCTACCTAGGATTGATTGTGAGGTGAGAGCTCTATCTTTGGCCACCATACCACTCTTCAAACAGTCACTAAATGAACAGTTGTAAATTGAGAACTACCTGCACTGCATTAGAATTGTTAATAAATAATGCAGTTTTGATATTTCAAAGATGCAAGAAAGGAATCACTAGAAACTTTCCACGAATGATGTAAAAGGAAATCTACTATGGATTTAGGAACCAGCTAAATAAGTTTCCCACGCCTTCTCAACAAGATGACAAAAAAAAAAGGCATCATTCTAATTATAGATATCCTGTCCATGTCTATTGTAATGGTAATGTTATCTATTCTTGAAGGGGAAAGGAAGAGGAAAGAAAACCTCAAAAATTATTAATCAAAGTCTGTAGAGAAATCGCACTGCTATTTATCCTGTTTATTTGTAAGTTTTAGGCATAAGAAATATTAACACATCCCTTTGTGCTTTGCAGTATGGATATTATTCCTGCTGACCAGAAATGTACATTTCTTTTGTAAAAACAAACTTTTATTCCCAAACGAAGTAAAGGCTCTGACACTTGTGCATGCTACTAATAAAGAAGAATATTTGTCGCTCAAGCTTGACCTGAGGGGTCAGATTACACATTAACAGAGTTGGAAGGGACCTTGTAGGTCATCTAGACTGTGATGTTTCTCTCTGTCATATATATATGTGTATGTGGGAAATGGTATATGCATAATGGTTACCTTTTGAGGGGTGAATGCAACAAAATTTCATCTTAATGTATGCTGATTAGTGTACATTTAAAGTGACAATAATTTTTTTATGCTCTACTCTATACTCTCTATTCTTTTCTATTCCTATTCCTATTCCTATTCCTATTCCTATTCCTATTCCTGTCTACTCTACTCTACTCTACTCTACTCTACTCTACTCTACTCCTATTTCTATTTCTATTTTGATCCTATCCCATCCCATCCCATCCCATTGTATTCTATTCCAAAGAAAGTTCGATTAGACAGTCTTTCCGATATCATCTATCTCTACAATTCTTTAATTCCAGGACATTACCAATAGTGGCTTTCTCTATATCGAAGTTCAGTGGAACAGTTTTTAGTGCTGCTAGTCAACAGCTCTGTAAAAATAAGTATCGGAAACCCTCTACCAGTTCAAACAAATGGTTGTCCAATCTCTTCTTAAAAACTTCCAGTGCTGGAGCATTCAGAACTTCTGGAGGCAAGTTGTTCCACTGGTTAAATGTTCTGACTGTCAGAAACTTTCTCCTTGATTAGCTTCCACCCATTGCTTCTTGTCCTTCCTTCAGGGGCTTTGGAGAATAGCTTGACTCCCTCTTCGTTGTGGAAGCCCTAAGATATTGGAACACTGCTATCATGTCACCCCTGGTCCTTCTTTTCATTAAAGGTTTACTTGGAAACAAAAATGCTGAAGCATTGCCCATTAGCTCAGTTCCTGTGGTCTTACAGGTAACTCTTTCAGGTAGACTGCACTGACTGATCATGACCAGCCTTTAGATAATATACTGTATAGGCTGTGAGGCAGAGATACAAAATTACCTTTGAAAACAGCTGGTGAAATAGTTCTTTAAAAACAAAAAAAGATTTGTTTGTCCCCCATACTCCTTGCTGCAGAATTTTTCTCCTGCCTGAAATAGAATTTTGATCTTGCCGACAATTGCCCCCTTCTGTTATAGGATGATCCTGCCAGAACTTTTTCAGTAATTCTTTGGTTTATTTGTAGGATTTCAGCCTTGGTCCTGTAAAATCCTCAAGAGACTTGATTTTTTTGGAGAGGGAGCGCTGGAACTTTGAATCGTGCCCTCCGACTGTTTGTTTTGAAAACAAAACGTTCAGCCAAGCTAGGAGGAGAGAGCCGTGGATTACACAGTCACTTGATATTATAGCCCAAGTGAACTGTGCCAACTGGTGTTAATTGAGGCTGTTCTGGACTTTAAAACCATGAGCTGATTATAGTTAATTGGGAATTGGGATAGTTAGGAAATGGGAGCTGTCCCCTTAAGGGAATGCATCATGGCCAATGTAGTTAAGGTATCCTGGGAAATGCAGTCCATGTCATGTGGCCACAACTGTAATCCTGATTGGTCACTGAATTGACCCTTGGTGGGTTGAGCCAGGTTCCTTTACTCTTGCTTGGACCCAGCAGGATGCTGATGCCTCACCCCCTTGCTCCACCATCATCGCAATGAAAAGAGAACTGCCCTTTTACTGTTCAGGACCTTAAAACCATTAGCTGGTTATAAAGCAGACAGATAACTCCACAAAGCATCCATACAATGTCTTTTTATTGAGGCATCCTCAAGATAACTCACGGTTACGTCAAGATTCATCTCAATGTCCAACTCTTTGCATAGCTAACTTTCTGGTGTAAAAGGATAGTTCTCTTTTCATCCCCATAAGAGTGGAGCAAGGGGGTGAAGTAGCAGCATGATACTGGGTTCAGGCAAGAGTGAAGGAACCTCCCTCAACCCACCAAGGGTCAATTCAATGACCAATCAGGGTTACAGATATGGCCACATGACATGGACTACATTTCCCAGGATACGTTAATTACCTTTACCATGATGCATTCCCTTAAAGGGACAGCTCCCAATTCCTAACTAACTATCCCAATTCCCAATACAAATTGTCTGGACAACACAGAGGCCATCTTCAAAAGCATTTGATGAGTTGCTCCAGATGCCACGGCTGTGGAAGGCATGGCTACCAACTGTTTCCCTGTAATTCTGCAGGTAAAATGGTTGGGTGGGTGATGAAGGAGCATCTCCATGCTAGTCAGGAAAAAAAAAAGGACACATCCTTATGGCAGCTGTATTTTGGGCTTAAGCTTCATGTTTCCAGAGATTTCCTGCCTCTCAGGATCTTGATGTTTCTTCTTCCAAGGACAATCTGGAATCTAGAATAATCTATATTAGGGTACTTTCATACCAGAGGTGGGTATTCAGCAGGTTCTGACCAGTTCTGGAGAACCAGTAGCGGAAATTTGGAGTAGTTCGGAGAACCGGAAAATCCCACCTCTGACTGGCCCCGCCCCCATCTATTCTCTGACTCCCTCTGCCTCAGCTGATTGTCTGGGTCTTCTTTTGTTGCCCTGCACAGGAGAACAGAGCTGGAAAGCAGGTTAGTGGGGTGGGAGGGAATGGGGATTTTGCAGTATCCTTCCCCTGCCATGCCCACCAAGCCACATCACGCCTACCATGCCCACAGAACCGGTGGTAAAAATTTTTGAATCCCACCACTGCCGAGTTTGTTTTGCCTTGAAGGACTGATTTCAATACACTACCTTTGGCTCCCTTTGACGTTTTGCCCTTTGCCATATTGGAAGGAAGTATAATAACCAAGTAAAAGCTCTTTTCCAGTGCAAATTTGCTCTTGTAATGGGAAGAAAATTAGTCTGTACAGTCCCTTGGTGTCCTTTTTTCTAACAACCTGCCTCGTATGCTAGCTAATGAAGTTCTGTTGTGCCGAAGATAATTGTCTTTGTTTTACATGACTGAATTTGAACCAGAACAGAAAGTCTCAGTGATTTGTACAGCCACTATTGCTTTATGCAGGAAAACACCTTCTTCACTATAAGATTTTATAATAGTGAAATAAAAAAAAATGTACACTTCTTATGTTGTTTCCTGTCTTTTTCTCACATGCAACCAATCACTCACTACAATACACTTATACCTACATAAACTTCTTTCTTTTGAAATTTATACTTTTTCTTAAGGCAAAAGTTTGACCCAGAGTCAAACTCTTATCTTTCTGCTCTTATTCCCCTCTCCATTATAGTATGCCGACAAATGCATGAGGATTAAATTTGTATTGCTTAGTTCTATCATCCATGACTCAAAGGAAAATACCAAGCTATAATCTACCTAAAGGTGTGATTAGCTTACAAATAGCTGGTGCTTGTCCTGTCACTTGTGAGGTCAATACATATTATCTTACACAATTCAGTTTTAAGTTAACTATCACAGTATGTTTGTATTTCATTCTTTTTTTTTTTCACCTCACAGCTTATCTTTTCCCTTTTCTGTATATATCTGTCTGTCAAGTGAGATTAACACTGTGTTGGCTAAGTGAGGCTGACACTGCCCCAAATGGTAACATCTTCTTCCAGGTGGATTGAACTCCTAATTTGAGGTGGAGATTCTCTGAGAGCTGCATGCAACGAAATTTCATTTTAATGTATGCTGATTCATGTACATTCAAAGTGACAATAAAGTTATCCTACGTTTTTATGTCACTTACTAGGCAACAATGTGGAAGTACTTTGAATGCTGCGTTCTTCTGGATGTAATATTTTTTAAAAATCCTGATCTAGCCTCCAGCTGGGGTTTTATTAGTGATCTCCCATCCAGGATAAGAGAGTTGGATATAATCTTAGAGGTCTTCTGGTCCAGGGATCTGCCATCTTAAACATTCAAAGAGCCATTTGGAGCAGTTTCCTACAGAAAACACTGGGAACCTCAAAACCTGGATGAGCATGGCCAACTCAACATCACTCCCCACCTAGTCACATGACCCCACCCATGCCTACCCTGGTTTTGTGGCTCCCAGTGTTTTCTGTAGGAAATGGGTCTCTCTCTCTCTCGCCTTCTCTCCTTCCCCTCTTCCTTCCCCTCTCCTTCCCTCCCTCCCTCCCTCTCATTTCTGATTTTTTTTGTGTTTTACCTTCTCAGGCCAGGCGAGGAGTGACTGGGAGGGAAGGGCGAGGGGCAGGAACAGCCAGTGTTGGGATCATTCAACAGGGAGCCACAGCAGAGGGCCCAAAGAGCTGCATGTGGCTCCAGAGCTGCAGGTTACTGACACCCATTCTAGTCCAACCCTCTGCTCAGTTAGGAAGCCATTTCAGGCAAAGGGTTGTCCACCCTCTGCTTAAAAACTTGCAGTGTTGGAACATTCACAACTTCTGGAGGCAACATGTTCCACTGATTAATTGTTCTAACTGTCAGGAAATTTCTCCTTAATTCTAGGTTGCTTCTGTCCTTGATTAGTTTTCATCCATTGCTTCTTGTCCTGCTTCCGTCAGGTGCTTTGGGGAATAGCTTAACTCCCTCTTCTTTGTGGCAGCCCCTGAGATATTGGAAGACTGCAATTATGTCTCCCCTAGTCCTTCTTTTTATTTCCCCCCCAGTCTCAACCCTTTCAAGGATTTATACTGTATAGGGATTGAATCCTATACAATCCTTATTATAGGGATTGAACAATTGAACTTAATATCAATTATTCTCCCAACAGCTTGGTGGTTGCGGTAGAAGAAGCTGATTAAAATTTTCCTCTCCAGTTGCTATCATTTTAAAATGACCTTTTGGGACTGAACTGAAACCAGTTTAAGAAAATAGATTACAACCAATTGGAATTGGGTATTTCTACCCTAGTGAAAAGGAGGACTAGAGGTAAGATGATATCAGTCTTCCAATATTTGAGGGGCTGCCCCAAAGAAGAGATGGTCAAGCTATTCTCCAAAGCACCAGAGAGCAAGAGAAAAAATAATAGTTTGAAACTGATCAAAGAGAAACTGATCAAAGCAACCTGGAACTAAGGAGAAACTTCCTAATAAGTGAGGACAATTAACCAGTGGAACAGCTTGTAAGTGCTCCAACACTGGAGGTTTTAAGAAGAAACTAGCAAGCCACTTGTCTGAAATGGTATAGAGTCTTCTGCTTGAGCAGGTTGAACTAGAAGATCTCCAAGGTCCATTGTGATTCTATTTTGATTCTAATTGTGAATTTTCACAGGGAAGTTAAATGATGAGCTGGAATCCATGCTACTATTATCTATCCAAGAGTAATGTTACCAGGGCCAGCTGACATGGGTGGAACCCTTCTCTACTCCCTGCCAACTTTCATTTCACAGTGAGCAAGTCATTAATTCAGCTTTCTCTAATTCAGAGGTTTCCATGTTTGGGGGAAAAAAATCTGCTTAATTATATCACTTTAACCTTTCTAGCCACTTCAGATCCATTGCTTTTTATTTGTTTTTTTACTTTGTTTCCTATTTTTTTTCTCCCTCAATCCATCACTTTAAGCCGGATAGAATATGACTTAAGTTTAGCCTTTCATCTTCAGAGCTTTAAAAGCAAACAGTATAATGCACAGATACTTACACCATACCCACAGCGTACACCTTTAACACAAACAACATATTGTATTCTTCTGACATCAGCTTATGTTTCTAATAATATTTTTTCAGAAAATATTTTGACTGGGGGTGGAAAAGTTGAATTCATGGCAATGACAAACGATTGTCCTCCAAAATTAAGCTACACACTTTTCAAGATCAGGTCCTTTACCCTCAACTTGTTGACAGATTCTTTTCAAAAGGAGATTGTTGTTTGCCTTTAGAGTTGTTCTGCTCTTACTAAAATTACTTGAAAGATCATCTTTCTATAGGTAAACAAAGCTAACTTATAAATCTCTTTAGTCAGTATTTGTCTAAACTAAATGGGCAGGGCCATGGCAATTGATTTCATGGAGTATTATCCTAACCTTGTAATCTTACAAACCAAGAAAAAAACTATGTGTTGAGTTCTTCAAGCCACCATAGAAACTAGTATAATAGTTTTAAACATTAAGTAATGACTTTAGTTTTCTAAATAGAAGTGTATTAAGATAATCAACGTCCTGTGTATCAAGAAAAGTAGAAGCAGAATAATGAAATATATTGAATATATTTGAAGAACAAACGAGAGGGGTTTTTTTTCCTGATGAGGTCATAAACATCACACATACACACCCAGACACATATGAGAGAGAGAAAGAGAGAGAGAGAGAGAGAGAGAGAGAACGATATAGAGAGTTAGACATTAGATAGATAGATAGATAGATAGATAGATAGATAGATAGATAGATAGATAGATAGATACAGACAGACAGACGGACAGACAGACAGACAGACAGATATGGATGGTGGATAGAGAGAAGGCAGGAGAGAAAGGGAGAGAGAGAGGGAGGGAGGGAGGGAGGGAGAGATTGGACTAGAAGATCTTCAAGTCCCTTCCAACTCTTTTATTCTGTATTTTGTACAGATGTTATGAAGTCATCATAGCAATGTCACAAGTGGGTCTAATGACGTTCTGACTCTGGTAACATCCTTCATCCTTATTGTTTCTGTCTCAAGGGTGCTCATGGAAAAGAACAGAGCTGTAGATTGTGCTTTGGGCCCAGCAGGTTGCTCTTTCTTGTACTTGAAAGCCAGGTATTACTGTAGGGGTGTTAACTTCTGGGGCCAATAGTATTCCCGTGGCCTTTCCCAGCAGCTGGGAGCTCCTAGAGACTTTGGGTCTAATACCTAATTTCATTGGGACACAGCGAAGGATTCATGCAGCCAGCTGTGCCCGAAATATTGAGAGAAGGAAAAGAGCTATGAAAGCTATTAACTCTTCCACCCACTGTTAGTTGCAGTAGGACAAAGAATTATATCACTGGAGGCATCGCCACATGGAGCTCCTGTTATTTCAACTCTGCTGTGGGGATAGTGAGGGTGATAGAACCCAAGAAGCACATCCTCCATGTTTATAGATAATTATTTTTCAGGTTATGGTTCTTCAAATCTGTCAGTTCCTCTGGGCTTTACAGCAGAGGAGAGCAAGATTGTTCTGACCTAGGCTTCCCCAAAAAGCACTAAGCAGATTTTTTGTCCTGGCAAAATCCCTTTTATTAAACAAAGGTGAATTTCTTGCATTCACCTTCAGCCAAAGGCCTGGCAAACAGTCTTTCAAGGTTCTTAATTAGGAGCACAGACCTCGTCTAGCCTGGAGAGCTGCCAAGTAAATATTTTCAAACGCAGTGCTGACAAGGAAGGACTCGGCACAGAGTCTCTGAGATGCACAGATAGGTCTTCACACCATTGCAATGAACGAATGAATTGTTTCCTGCAAAAGCCCCCTCCCCCTTTGCTCCTCTTTTAATCCCTATGGGAGGGGCCATTCACTGTTCACCTGTGGCCTTACTCCAATGTTGACCCTTAGTTCATAATTGTTCTTTACTTTTGGCAGCTCTGCGCATGCGTAGGCTGGGAACCGGCTCTAGCAGCTCCCCCACCTCACTGCTGTCTAAGCCCGAAGGCAGCTGATGACTGCCAGTCTGCCCTGGCCCCATCTCTGCCCCTGATGCAAAGCCCTCGTCCGAGCCTTCCTCAGCCTCCAGGACTGGCCCAGGTTCCTCCCCAACCTCCTCACTGTCCGACTCTGCTGCCAGCTTTGCTAGCCACCAGCGGGCCACAACAAAGACATGACCCATGAAGAAGTGGGTCACTCACACATGGCATCTCACCACTCCACATGGGGAGGGTTCTCTGTTCAAAATGCAAGCTCCCTGCCCCAGGAATTTCGTTTCAAATACAGTAGCTGCTTAACTGAGCGCAACATCTCAGGGGAGAATCTAGACCCGTGATGGCAAACCTATGCCATGCGTGCCACAGGTTGCATGCAGAGCTTATTTGTGCTGGCATGCGAGCCACAGGCAAACTCACCTCACTGAACATGCATGTGCCTCTAAGCTGATTTTCAGCCTCCCAGAGGCTTTGCAGGCCAAAAAATAGGCCTGTTTCATCACTTCCTGTATTTCTGGAAATACCGGAAGTGATGAAATGGGCCCATTTTTCGGTCTGCAAAGCCTGCAGAAGTTTTCCTCAAGCTTCTGGGAGGCCAAAAAAGCCTCAAACAGCCCAAAAATCAGCTGGGAGACACAGTGCAGGTTAGGGGACAGTGGGGGGGGGATTACACATACATGGAGGGGCCCACACATTGCCTTTTGGGTGCTGGCACACAAGTGAGTGAGAGAGAGAGCACAATTTTTGGCACAAAAATCCAAAAAGGTTAGCCACCTTTCTGGACATATGGCGAATTGGTGTTATCAAAGCAGAATCTGGCTGTAAGTTTTGCTATCCTCCATAAATCAATTCTTAAGGTATTTGCGACTTATCTTCCCTCCCCCAATCCCCCTCTCTTTGTGCAATACCCCATAAAGACCCCTACCTGCCTTTCCCTTTTGTCACAAGCGCCTGCTATAATTGCATTTTTCTACTCCATCTCACTTTGATGCATAACATCAAAGCCTCTCTCTCTTTTTTTAATTAAATTGCTCCCTACTTAACTGTAAGAGGTAGTTGAACTAAAGCAGAAAGCAGTTCTGCCTGGGCAGAGCTTCTGACAATAATTAATTACATGTATCATAACTGGAATATTTCCCCATTCAGTCATGAGAGGCAAGTAACCATGACTGATGAGAAATAAAAGCCGAGATCAATCCAGGCTAAAGCTATTTGTGGCTCCTGCTGAAAATATTTACATGTTAAGATTTCCAGGAAAGCTTTTCAAGAAAAGGACCACTCTATGGGTGAACCATAATCCTTCCTTCCTTCCTTCCCCTCCCCCTCTCCCTCCCTCTCCCCTCCCATTTTCCTTCCTTTCTTCTTCCTTCCTTCCCCTTCCCCTACCCTCCCTTCCCCTTTCCTTTACCTTTCTTCCTTCCTTCCCCATCCTTCTTTCTCCCCTCTCCCTCCATCTCCATTTCCTCCTCCCTTTTTCTTTCCTTCCTTTCTTCTTCCTTCCTTCCTTCCTTCCTTCCTTCCTTCCTTCCTTCCTTCCTT
>BLBF01000039.1:29851835-29865205 GCA_015471245.1 Laticauda colubrina
CTTCCTTCCTTCCTTCCTTCCTTCCTTCCTTCCTTCCTTCCTTCCTTCCTTCTTCCTTTCTTCCTCCTACTTTTCTCTTCCCTTCTCCTTTATCTTCCTTCCTTCCTCTTTCTTTTTTCCTTTATTTATTTCTCCTTCCTTCCTTTCTTTCTTCCTTCCCTCCCTCTGTCCCTTTCCTACCCCCCTTCCCTCTCCCCCTCCCTCTCCTTCATACTCAGGAAATAAGCTGTTCCTTGGGCTTAACCTTTTGCATTTATATCCAGAGTGGGAGTTTATGAGATAACAACATTAGCAGGGACCTTGGAGGTCTTCTAGTCCAGGCCCCTGCTCAAGCAGGAATCCATACACCATTTCAGATAAGTGGCTGTCCGGTCGCTTCTTAAAAGCCTCCAGTAATGAAGCACCCACAACTTCTGAAGGCAAGCCTTCAGAAGAAACAAACAAGAAACAAGAAGAAACAAGAAACAAGAAACAAACCAGTTAATTGTTCTCACTGTTAGGAAATTTCTCCTTAACTTTTAGGTTGCTTCTCTCCTTGATTAGTTTCCATTCATTGCTTCTTGTTGTACCTTCTGGTGCTTTGGAAAAAAGCTTGACTCCCTCTTCTTTGTGGCAGCCCCTCCCATATTAGAAAACCACTATCATGTCTCTCCTAGTCCTTCTTTTCACTGGACTAGAGGTACCCAATTCCAGAAAACGTTCTTCAATTCAATTAGCCACTGATTTATTGGCATCACAATTCCTGGAAGCTGTGAAAATTTGAGTGGCACTGAATTTGCCAAAATTCGTCAAGCCTGTAGACTGTCCATCAGGTAAAGATGGTTAAACAGTAAAAGAGGAAAGGATAGGACAGAATGGATGAGCCCTGGAAAGAGGCAAGCTGAAGAAGCAGCAGGAAAGTTGGGGGCATTTAAAAAAAAAAAATCCTGGGTTTGCTTAGAGAGCTAGGAAACTGACAACTTATATTCAGAAGTAACTTTAGGAGGCCCAGTTTATTTATTTATTCATTTTTAATTTTTTTTTAGATAATTTGTATAACTGCCTACTTGCTCACAGCAACCCTAGGCAGTTTACAGATTTTTAAAAAATGGATTGAATGCATGAGTTAAGAAGAAGAAGAAGAAGAAGAAGAAGAAGAAGAAGAAGAAGAAGAAGGAAATGTTTCATAGTTGAATGGAGGGGTGTTATTCCCACTTCCAAAGGAAAGTTCAAGGAAAGTAGTAGTAAATAGCACTAGTACACATAAAATTGAGTATAAGAACTGAAGCTGTGAGAGCCAATACTGTGATTATAGAGACATCTAGTGTTTGAGCAAATGCTGTGAACTTTTTGTGTGTGAATTTTTTCATTGCTAATAAAGTGGTACCTTGGCACGTGACGGTTTTGAAACTCATCAGACTTGATACTCAATGCATTTTGATGTGAAAATCAAAACTCATTGTTTGTTTGGTACTCAACACACAAGGCATAACTTGATTTTCAGCTGCCTTCTGACTATTCCTAATTGGAGGGTAAATTGTTTGTTACCCATCGTTTTTGGTACTCATTGTGCCTCATGGAACCAATAAACAATGAATACTGAGGTAATACTGCACAGATAGTGTTCAGCTTACAACCACAACAGAGCTCACCATTTTTTTGTGATAATTTTTTTTTATTTTTACATACAATAAATCCATTTCAATCGTGTGTCGATTAGATACATATTTCATATGCTTACAATTATTAATAATAACCTTCTTATCAATATAACCATAGTCACATTCCCATAAAAGTAATATCCAATATATCTGTTTCACAAAGTTCTCTTTTTGCATTATAAATACATCTAGTCCGTTTTAGTTTGTTTTATTTTCTAACCATTGATAAAACAAATTCCGTACCATATTCTTACCAAAATCCCATATCAGATTCTTCTTTTTCTTTAACATCTAATGTTAATCTATTCATTTTTGCACATTCAAATATTTTTTCAATTACTTTTCCCTCTATCTTGTCATTTTTTCAATTCCAAGCAAATACAATTCTAGCTGCTATTAATCGTATAATTATGTTTTTTTCTTTATTGTAATCTTCAGGTACCATTCCTAATAAAAATATTTCAGGTTTCAAATCCATATGCTGTTTAATCATTTTTTCCAGCCATGTGTGTATTTTAGTCCAATATCTTTTAGTTTCCATACAAGTCCACCACATATGGTAATATGTTCCTGATGTTTGATGGCACTTCCAGCATTTGGTTGATTTATCTTTGAACATTTTCACTAGTTTTGCTGGTGCTAAGTGCCATCTATAAAACATCTTATACAAATTTTATTTATGTGCTGTCAATATTGTTAATTTATATTTCCTATCCTATAGCTTCTGCCATTTATCTAGTTCTATAGCATATCCAAAAAAATTTGCCTGTGCTACCATTGTTTCTTTAACTTGTTCATCTTCCAACTTAACACTTCGTAAATAACAGTATACTCTTTTAATCAATTTATCTTCTGTTTCTATTAATATTTTGTCCAACTCTGTCAACTCTTTATTAATTTCTTCATCTTTAATGTCTTTTTCATACCTTGATTGTATTTGTGTATACGAGTACCAATGTACCTCTAATCTTTGTTCATTCAATTCTTGTTTTGTTTTGAGCTAACCCTTTTCATTTAAAATGTCATTATATCTAGCAACACTTCCCATTTTACAAACATTTGGATATACAAGCTGAGCTCAACATTTTTGATGCTAAGTCTATTATGATGGATCTTCTGTGGAATGAAGGTTTCCTAAATGAAGGCCTGGAAAATCTCAGGTTTGGGGATAGGATGTAATGTGGCATCCATTGTCTCTATTGCTATTCCCCTTGTAGTCGGAGTAGAAGGAGGTTTCACATAATACAGAACCTGATTCTTTAACCAAAAAGGTTGGGGATTGAATCTGAAGTGGACACAAAGTCCTTGACTTACAGAAGTTCATTTAATTTCCAGTTACACTGAAAAAAGTGACATGACCATTTTTCACCCTTACGACTGTAGCATTCCCATGGTCATGTGATCAAAACTCAGAGGCTTGGTAACAGACTCAAATTTATGATGGTTGGGGTATCCTGAGGTCATGTCATCCTCTTTTGTGACCTTTTGACAAGGAAAGTCAATGGGGAAGCCAGATTCGCATATAACAACTGTGGCAACAAAAATCACAGCATGGGTTAAAACTGACTTAACCAATGTCTCTCTGAGAAACAGAAATGTTGGGCTCAATTGTGGCTGTAAGTCAAGGACTTCTCTATATTGAATGAAATTCAATGTAGAGAAAAGTAAAGTCTTACACTTAGGCAAGAAAAACCAAAAGTTTACATATACATTGGGTGAAACCAGGCTCAATAGCAGTAACTGTGAGGGGGATCTTGGAGTCTTAGTGGACAACCAGCTAAATAGGAGCCAGCATTGTGCAGCAGCAGCCAAAAAAGCCAATGCAATCCTAAGTTGTATTAACAGAGGGATACAGTCAAGATCAAGTGAAGTACTAACATTATCCTATAAAACCTTAGTAAGACCACACCATGCGTACTGCATCCAGTTTTGGTCACCGCACTATAAAAAAGAGGTTGAGACTCTAGAAAGAGGACAGAGAAGAGCAATCAGGATGATTAGGGGATTGAAGGCTAAAACATATGATGAACAGTTACAGAAACTGGGCCTGGCTAGTCTAGTGAAGAGAAGGACCAGGGAAGACATTATAATAGTCTTCCAATATTTGAGGGGCTGCCTCAGAAAGGAAGGGGTCAAGCTATTTTCGAAAGCACCCAAAGGCCAGACAAGGAATGATGGATGGAAACTGAACAAGGAGAGATTCAACCTAGAAATAAGGAGAAACTTTCTGACAGTGAGAACATTCAACCAATGGAACAAAAGTTGCCCTCAGAAGTTGTGGAAGCGCCATCACTTGAGACTTTCAAGGAGAGATTGGACTGTCATCTGTCAGAAAATGGTAGGGTCTCCTGCTTGGGTGGGGGGTTGGACTAGATGACCTACAAAGTCCATTCCAACTCTGATTGTTATCTGACTATGTGCAGCCATGAACCCTATACATGTGTAAAAGTCATGGACGCAGAGCGAGCAAAGGGATTGTAAGCTTTATTTAGCTTAAAGGTAAAGGTTCCCCTCGCACATACATGCTAGTGGTTCCCAGCTCTAGGGGTCGGTGCTCATCTCCATTACAAAGCCGAAGACCCAGCGTTGTCCGAAGACATCTCCATGGTCATGTGGCCAGCATGACTAAATGCCGAAGGTGCACGAAATGCTATAACCTTCCCAACAAAGGGGTCCCTATTTTTCTACTTGCATTTTTACATGCTTTCGAACTGTTAGGTTGGCAGAAGCTGGGACAAGTAACAGGAGCTCACTCTGTTAAGCGGTGCTAGGGATTTGAACCGCCAAACTGCCAACCTTTCTGATCGACAAGCTCAGCGTCTTAGCCACTGAGCCACCAGCTTACCAGATCACTAATTAGCAATTTACAACAAGCTGCAATGTCCACTGGAGGGGTCCATTTGTCATAAAAAGCCAAAAAAAAAACAAAAAAAACCCCACCACTCTAAACCCTCCAGCTGGTCAACCTGTAACATCCAAGTTAACTTGCTCATATTCAACCAGAGAGCTAAGTTTAAATAAAAATAATAGAAAGGGAACATTAAATAACTTAGGAAGGGTTAGCAACATAGATGATCTGCAGCTTGATCACCGATTGTAGAATCTTCAGCCTCCTCTTGCTTTTATTAAATATCTTATTTTCCAATCTTCCTGCCAACAAGTCAAGCACAGCCTTTCCCTGTCTGGACTTAAAAAAAATCCAGAGTAAGGAGATCAACTATCAAGAAACAGAATTCTTGATTTTTGGGATCAGCAATCAATAATGTACATATGAAGTCAAACAACACCAGAATGGGTATTCAGTAGGTTCTGACCAGTTCTGGAGAACCAGTAGCGGAAATTTGGAGTAGTTCAGAGAACTGGCAAATCCCACCTCTGACAGGCCCTATCCACACCTATTCTCTGCCTCCCAAGTCCCAAGCTGGGTCTTTTTTGGTTGCCCTGCACAGTAGAAGGGAGCTGGAAAGCAGGTTAGTGGGGTGGGGAGGGAATGGAGATTTTGCAGTAACCTCCTCCTGCCTACCAAGCCATGCCCACCAATCCATGCCCATAGCACCAGTAGTAAAAAAAAATTGAATCCCATCACTGAATAATACCCATTCATTTTAATGAAAAGAAAGGCTAGGGGTGACATAATATTTGAGATGTTGCCACAAAGAAGAGGGAGTCAAACTATTCTCCAAAGCCCCTGAGGGCAGGACAAGAAGCAATGGATGGAAAATGATCAAGGAGAGAAGCAACCTAGAACTAAGGAGAAATTTCCTGACAGTTAGAACAATCATTCAGTGGAACAACTTGCCTTCAGAAGTTGTGAATGCTCCAACACTGGAAGTTTTAAAAAAGATGTTAGATAACCATTTATCTCAAGTGGTGTAAGGTTTCCTGTCTTGGCTGGGGGTTGGACTAGAAGACCTCCAAGGTCCCTTCCAACTGTGTTATTCTCTTATTTATTGAACAAATAACTTTGAACAAATAACCAACTCTGATATTCTTATTTATTGAACAAATAACTTTCTTACGAACCTTATTTGGGATAATTTTTGATACTGTTGGCAACTGTTTTGTTGTTAGGGCATCTGAAAATAACAAAGAAGGGCCAAACATAAGCAGAGTGCCTTTTCATTCATCAACAAAGCCTGCTCCATTTCTTTTGATGATGGATTTCCAAGCACATTTGAGCCAGTTTTTTATATTAGAAATGAAGCACATTAGAAAGAGATAGCAGGAGGAATGTCAGTGATTACATCACCAATTAGCTAATTAAAGTCATTATGAAGTAGAATTGCACAGTGTTGTTGTTTTTATCAAATCTTCAGCTCCCAATGCATAGGCATATAATTATAGCTATTTATATTCCTGCTATTTCCTTTTAATTTTCTCCTGGAGATATTAGTGAATGGCTTAGAAGCTGTGCCAACTGTCCTCCGCTATTAGATTGTACATTTTAATGGGCAGTGATACTAGAAGAAAGGAAGAACAATTCAAAGTTAGCTACTAAAAACTCTATATTGCATTTCAAGGCCAGAATGGCTTCGCCTGCTAGATTTTATTTCGCCATGCAAATATAGAAGCCCTGTAGAAACCAATTTCTTGGGGGTGGGGGTGGGGGAAGAGTGAATTTCTCATCCAAACTTGAGATTCCTGTACAAATGTTTAGATTTAATTTGCAAGTTACAGAAGGTAGGAATAACTAACAACCCCATCAATTAAAAAAAAAAAATAAGCAGGATGAAGTGTGATTAATATGTGGCTGGCAAACTACTATAGTGTTTCAGGGTATTAAACTAGATGTGATGACCCGGGGCATGGCATAAAAATAACAAAGTCACCAAAATAGATAAATTCCCTTTAATGCCTCCAACTTGCCCCCCATGTCCAGTTTATCCTCGGCTGAAGATCAAACTCTTCCAAAAACAATCTACGAAGGGAGGAAATGCAGTCCGAATCCAAAGTAAAGACAATTAGAAATTAAAAAAAACAACACAAACCACGCTGAAGTAATTAACATGACAGGCCAGGATGATAAATTGCAGACTTCCAAAAGATAACTGCAACACCCATAGTTGGGAGGACATCAAAACCCAGGTAAACCTTGATAAAGATAATGCATGCTTTGCTTCCAGCAACTTTGCCATGCACATTTTGCCCTTTTTAAAACCCATGTCCCACTGCACCAACGGATGCAAAGAGGATGTAAAATGGACAAAAAAGCTTGCCATCCATTGGAAAACGTGATGCATCCGTTGTGTACTCACTGCGTACGTCTTTCATACACTCTATCCATCAAACATCCATCTACTGCTATTTCATCCGTTCAAAAAGTTTTGAGCTACACAAAACTTTTTGAGCGGATGAACTTTCCACCGCATACGATCTACATCTGCGACACATGCGGGCAACAAACGTTCTACGTCCGTTGTCATCCATTACATGTCCACTGTATCCTCTCGGCATCCTCTGGCCATCCTCGCAACTCACATCTGCTGCAGCTGAAAGCGGAAAGAGGGAGGAAGCAAAAGGTACGCGGAACATCCACACAGCGTTAGTAGCACGGACATAGAAAGGATGAAAGCAGATGCAGCTCGGATATAAAGCATTAAAACGGACAAAATGTTTGTATATGGGACGTATCTCAGATATTTAGGTGTCTGGAGGATGTCTAGAGTATTCGGAAGGACACCTAGCAGAAAACCGACATTTCCTATAAAAAGGGGGAGGAAATCACCTGGATCTCACTATCAGTCCAGCAGCCCTGGTGTGCAGACCTCTTCAGCCTTGCTCTTGCTCTTCCACATCATCCATTGATCTCCACCATGGATCATCGCACACTCCTTTTGGTAGCCGCCATCATTCAACACCAGAACCAAGCCCTCTTCAGACTGTTTCACCTTTTCTACACAAGGAGAAGAAGGAAACGTCCAAGAGCTGTCTGGGTCCGAAGATGGATCGGGAGAAGAGTGGAGTTTGGACTCTATGACAAACTGATGGTGGAGCTGAGGAATGAAGACCCTCGTACATCCCAGCACTTCATGAGGATGCCACCAGCCATGTTTGATGAAGTTGTGGAGCATCTGAGACCCAGGTTGACCAAGCCAAGCACCAGCTTCCATCCCAGCCTGGACCCTGGACTGAAGGTGGCACTGACTCTGAGCCACCTGGCCTCTGGGACCACATACAGAAACATGCAGTATGCCTGGAGGGTGCCACACAACACCATCAGAGAAGTGGTGCAGGCCATCATCGAAGAATACCTGAAGGAGCTCCTCCAGTGTCCCACCACTGAAGAAGGCTGGAGGAAACTTGCAGAGCAGTGGTATCAGAAGTGGAACTTCCCCCACACCGTTGGAGCCATAGATGGGAAGCACGTTGCCTGCAAAGCTCCAGCCAAGTCAGGGTCCACTTATTTCAACTACAAGGGCTTCTTCAGCATCATCCTCTTTGCCATGGTTGATGCTGACTACAAGTTCATGTACATCGATGCTTCAAGCAATGGGTCAGCTTCAGATGCCCAGATATACAACGCCAGTGACCTCAAGGATGGGCTGGAATGCAACATCATCATGGGTTTCCCAGATCCAGACCCCCCACCCAACGACACAAAAGATGTGCCCAACTTCATCGTGGGTAATGATGCCTTCTCCCTCAGAACCTACCTCATGAAGCCCTACACTTCAAGATACCTCACCCGTGAAGAGAGGATCTTCAACTACAGGCTGTCCAGGGCAAGACAGGTGGTGAAGAACGCCTTTGGCATCTGGCCAACAGGTTCCAGGTACTTCTCACCACCATGCAGGATCGCCCAGAGACTGTGAGGAGCATCGTGGAAGCTTGCTGCATCCTGCACAATCTCATGCGCACCCGCTACCCTCTGTTGCAGAACAGGCTTGTGGACCGTCAACAAGGCAATGGGGACATGGAGCCTGGTGAATGGAGGCAAGGACGAAACCTGATAGACACTGTGGATGTGCAAGGCCCCAACAGAGCTTCACGTGGAGGGAAGAAGAAGCGCAACCTCCTGAAACACTGGTGCAACTCCCCAGCTGGAGCAGTGAAGTGGCAAGACAGGATGGTAGATGCTTAATGGATGCTTCCTTGAGCTTGTCTCATCACACTGATGAGATTGTGCCATGTATGTTGAGTGGCCCTACAATGAACAGGGCATTAATAAAGAGCTTTGTTTATGTTGAAATGTGTTGATCAATGAATAAATTGTTATTGATAATAAAGGTCCATATGTGTGGCAGCTGAGAGGGTGGACCATACAGTCCCACTATGCTTGCGCTGGAGGTTTATCTATCCCACAGCTATCCTTACCCATCCCACAACTATCCTTACCCATCCCACAAGCATGCAAAGGCTTAACCCTTTTTTCAAAGTTTTCACCAACACTTTATTAAGTAAAAAAAATGAACCAAGTGTGTGAAGCAAAGATAGCCTTTATTAATAACAAACTGTATGACTTTATTAAAAAGCAAAATGACCCAAGTAAAGTGTATTTAAGCAAAGATAAGGTGGACAGGTAACAACTCAGTCTCTGGCACTCTTCTCAGTCACTCTGAGGCATGCCCATGGTCTCAGATGTAAAGGGGCCAGGAACTGTGGAGGTGGCTGTTGCTGGAGTGCTGGTCTGAGGTGCCATTGGGGTGCCTGGCCCCGAGAGGACAACAGGGGATGGTGTGTGCAGGAAGCTCTCAGAGAGCTGACTCAGTCCCATGAGGTTGAGAGGCCCTTCATCAAGTATCTGGGATGTGAGGCCCAAGACTGATGACAGATGTTCTGACGGGCTTGGCTGTGGGGTGGAGGAAGGAGGAGTGTAGTGGGGCTGTCTGGTCTGCAGCTGGGCGAGGTGAGGCATCTGTGGTGTCCGAGGAACCTGGGCCTGGACTGGGAAGGGCTGCCTCTGCTGGGAAGTCCTGGTAGTGGTAGGCTTGGTAGGCGAGGGGCTGTTGAAATCCGCGGAAGGGCTGTGACATCGCCTGGGGTGGAGGAGCAGACCTGGAATGGGTAGCAGCAGGTTCAGCTGGGCCTGGAGGGTGGTGCAGAAGAGCTGTGATCCTCTCCTTCATCACCTGGTACTGGGCCTTGGGCATGTCCATGAGGGTCTGGCTCACGTAGGTGATGAAGGGCTTGCAGTTCGAGGATGGTATGTCGAAGTGGACCAGCTGGGAGAGGAGATCTGTGCTGGCTTTGATTGTGTCCCTGATCTCCAAGAGGACAGTGTGGCTCTGTCCCTCCAGTCTACCTCTCTGCCTGCTTTCTGTGGAGGTGGAGCTGGGGGTGGGTGTGGGTTGGTCTCTGGTGGCTGCTTCTTCTTGCTCCATCTGAGACAGGGGATCCTCCACATCCTCTGGCACAGGGAGTGCAGCTGTCGGGGGGGTCTCTGTTGTGGGGCCCTCCAAAGACACCTGCCTGGACACGGTCTCCTGGCTGGAAGAGGAGTGGCTCTCTGTGGGCTGTCTGAGGGAGAGGGTTAATAGAGGGGCTGTTCCTCGGTGGTGGATCTCACCCTCCAGGAAGCTGCACCTGGCCATGACATAGGTCTCCCGGTCAGTGAGCTTGACAGCGGCCTGCCCGGATCTCTTCAGGTGCAGCTTGCCATACCAGGTGTGCATATGCTTCCACCATCCCAGGAGTACATCTGAAGTGTAGCCCAGGCTCTCCGCCTTCTCTCTCCAAACTGCCTGCTTTCTCTTGGTGTCGCGATAGAGCCTGTGGCCCTTCCTCCACAGGTACTCGTTCTCCCTCAGCCATTCCAGCACCTCCTCCTCATGGTCTTCGGAAATGGAGTACTGTTTCCTCTCTCCCTTCTCCTTGCCTTGCCTCTTCCTCCCTCTGGCAGGGGCTTCAGGGCCTTCAGCAGCAGGGCTTTGAGGGCCTTGGGGCTGGTCCACCACAGCAGGAGAAGCACCAGCAGCAGCACCAGCAGGAGAAGCACCAGCAGCAGCACCAGCAGGAGAAGCACCACCAGCAGCAACACCAGGAGCAGCAGCAGCAGCAGCACCAGCAGAAGCACCAGCAGCTTCAGAGTCAGTGCCAGGGGTGGAATGGTGGTTCTGTCCTTCTTGCCAGGGCTGGCAGGAGTAGGCACAGGCTTCCTCTTCTTCCCCATGGTGTTCTCTCAAGATGTCTCTGGCAGCAGGTCTTTCCTCTGAATGGTGACTGCTTGCGAGCTGCATTCTTTTATATCCGTGGAGCTTACGCAATTCATCCTCTCCACATGCGCAGTGAATGCTTTGCATCTGCTACGCATCCGCTATGCATCCTATAGGCGTCCGTGATGCATCCGTGTCATCCGCTACACATCCGCTATGCATCTGCTCCTTCCGCTACGCGTCCGCTTCGCTATTCTCCCCTGGAAGCCCTGCGGATGTGTCATCCACTTCCATCCGCTTTCATCCGCCAGGCTTCCTACGAACTTCTGCTTTACATCCCCGATACATCCTCCCCCCGTCCATTCCTTTCCGTTGTTGTCTGTTCTGTTTATACAAATTTGGGGCACTTTTGAGAGTGGATAACAAGGGATGGAGCCACCCCTGAAATTTTGCTCGGCCTCTGTGTCCTTTTTGCATACGTTTTGCATCCGTCGGCCAGTGTGACCTAGCCTTAAACAGTCTTTCCAGCTGCAGCCCATGAAGGTGATCAGGCCCCTTTCCTCTTCTGTAAGCCATGTTGCTCCCTTCTCCATTCCTCCCTGTGTACCCTAGGATGAAGAGGGGATGGCCCTGGGTCTTCCTCTGAATGCCCAGCCAGACCCTTCCCCCATTTCTTTCACAATCACCGGAGCTATACTCCCACTCTCTGTCAGCTGCTCAATCTCCCCCTCAGAACTGGACTCCAACAAGGGCATGACACTAGATTAAGAAATGGGGGGGGGGGGGGAAACATTCTAGAAAAAATAAAGGTCGTTATTATGCAACTTCTATGGTACATTTAAAACATTCTTTTTTGTGTGTTTTTTAAAAAAATAATGTTTATTAAAAAAAAATTCTTATATACAACATCATTTCCATTCATTACAACGCTTTTGTGACTTTTACATAAATCTTAACTATCTATACACTTGTCTGTGTTGCTTAATCTATCTTTATCCACTATATCTTTTATCTTATTACCTTATTGTCTTCTTCTCTATTCAACTTTATACCTATTATTTAGCAAATCATACAATGCATTCCACATCAAATAATAATCTGTTTCATCTCTTTCCATTATCTTCATGGTCAACTTATCCATCTCAGCACACTCTACTATTTTTCTTATCACATTTTCCTCTGGTGGCATACTATCATTTTTCCAATTCTGTGCATAACTTATTCTTGCTGCCATTAATAAATGTAGCATTAAATACTCTATTTTCTTACCATATTTTCCCATTCTTATACCTAATAGAAAAGTTTCCAGTCTTAATTCAATTTGCTATTTAATTATTTCTTCTATCCATTTTTTGTCCTTATCCAATATTTTCTCGCTACAGGGCATGTTCACCACACATGGTAATATGCTTTCTTGCTTTTGTTTGCATTGAAATATTCTTTTTAATTTGTTTTAGAAGATCTCTGATATTAATCAGCAGCCCATATAAGAAAGGCATTGTATTTATGCCCAACCGTGCACATTATTTTTTTACTTAAATGCATGTATTCCAGATCCATGTTTCCTTTCAATTTTCCTTGCAACAGTTGATATTCCTTGCTGAATACCATGTGTCCTAAATATTAACATTTCCTTTCTTAATTGTGTTGAAAGTTTTTTTATTGTAGTCCATTGTTGGGAGAATTCTTTTATTTCACATCCATCCAGCCTATGGATATTTAAAATAATCTTCTGCAAATCCATGTTTCAAAGGCATCTTTTCACCAGATTGTCATAGCTGTCATTATCCATGCTTCTCCTCTGAACAAAAGAATGAGCAAGACATAACGCCAACAAAATGCTAGTCTTAAGTTATAGCCAGATAGCAAACAAATTTACTCATTTGCATTTCTAGTAAATCCTGTTTTGCATACATTTAAGAAATGTTTGACAAACCTGACACACATGAGCTTATCAAACAGTGCTGATTTCCTTTTATTGTGATTTAGGTAGAGCAAGAAATGGAATTATTAGCTGATTTTCTGAAGTAATTTGTGTATCGTAAATTATAAGGAAATAGTCCTCCTTTAGCAACTGCTTCATTTAGGTAATATTTGTAGTTATGATAGTGCTGAAAAAGTAACTTTACTACCAATCCTCACATTTACATCCTTTGCAGGTCTGTAAAGGAAAGCTAAGATCTTAACCACAGTTGTCATTTCACTTCGTAGAATAGAATAGGATAGGATAGGATACAGTAGGGTACAATAGAGTAGGATAGAATAGGATAAAATAGAAGAATGGAATGAAGAATGGAATGGAATGGAATGGAATGGAATAGAATAGAATAGAATAGAATAGAATAGAACAACAGAACAGTATAGAAATAGAATAGGAAATGGAATTGGAATTGGAATTGGAATAGGAGTAGAAATAGAAAGGGAAAGAGAAATAGAAATAGAAAAGAACAGGAAATAGAATAGAACAGGAAATGGAAATGGAAATAGAATAGAATAGAATAGAACAACAGAACAGAACAGAACAGAACAGAACAGAACAGAACTAGAACTAGAACTAGAACTAGAACTAGAGCTAGAAATAGAACTAGAACTAGAACTAGAACTAGAACTAGAACTAGAACTAGAACTAGAACTAGAA
>BLBF01000039.1:29865215-29884932 GCA_015471245.1 Laticauda colubrina
TAGAACTAGAACTAGAACTAGAACTAGAACTAGAACTAGAACTAGAAATAGAAATAGAAATAGAAATAGAAATAGAATAGGAAATGGAATTGGAATTGGAATTGGAATTGGAATTGGAATTGGAACTGGAACTGGAACTGGAACTGGAACTGGAATTGGAATTGGAATTGGAACTGGAACTGGAACTGGAACTGGAACTGGAATTGGAATTGGAATTGGAATTGGAATAGGAGTAGAAATAGAAATAGAAATAGAAAAGAACAGGAAATAGGACAGACCAGGAAGTGGAAATGGAAATGGAAATAGAATAGAATAGAATAGAATAGAATAGAACATTACAGAACAGAACAGAACAGAACAGAACTGAACTGAATTGAATTGAATTGAATTGAATTGAATAATGGAATGAAGAACAGAATAGATAATAAAAAAGCAATCATATTTAGTCCACTAAAAAGTCTATGAAGATTCTCAGCCATCCTGGTCATGATAGTCCCAAAAGTGCTTTTTTTTTTTTCAAGAGGCAACTGGACTTTCTTGTTTTTCTTTGAAGACGTTTTGCTTCTCATCCAAGAAGCTTCTTTAGCTCTGAGTGGATGGTGGGGAATGGAAGGATTTATATTCCTTGCAGACAGCTGGTTATTTGCATTATTTTAGTGAATCATTGAGGCCACTTGGAGGATTGTCTGTGTTCTCAGGGTCACCTGAGCAGTGCAAAAGTTTTCCTTCCACTCCCCACCATCCAATCAGAGCCGAAGAAGCTTCTTGGATGAGAAGCAAAATGTCTTCAAAGAAAAACAAGAAAGTCCAGTTACCTCTTGAAAAAAAAAAACACCTTTGGATTAGTCCATTAAAAAAAAAAACCCATGTGGATATTTTTAATTGAGACCTCCTAATGAAAATTTTGTCACTGTGAATTTTGCACTCAAAATCTATAATTGTTTCGCAAATCTTGATACAGACACGATGAAAAGAAATGAAGGAGGCACATTTTGATGGTGATACATGTTCCAGGGAAGATTCTGCCACAAGAAGGCAGTCTCTACCAGGTTGAAAACAAAGGGCACAAAGGTTCGCTTTATGGCAGGAGGAGAAAACTCTCCATTATTGAGAAATTTCTGTTAAAAGTAAAACAGATGCTGTACGTTTGTTTACCCAAATGTCTCTAATCTGTCCTGGATACTTATATCTGTATTTGCCAGGCTGACTCTGGTGGTAGAACTGTAATAAAGAAATCAACATTCAAACACCCCAATCCTGGGGAAGTTGCCTGCAATTAAATTCCATTTAACCGAGTCTGATTTCCAGGAAAATGGTTTTCGGAGGCTTGGGAGAACCTGTGAAAACATCCCTCATTTAGCCATTGTCCAAAGGCAAAAAGATAAATAACCACATTTTCCTGTGTTATCATGCTGTCCTTTAACTGTATATGGAAATAAAGCAATCAAAAA
This sequence comes from Laticauda colubrina, assembly GCA_015471245.1. Classification (NCBI taxonomy): domain Eukaryota; kingdom Metazoa; phylum Chordata; class Lepidosauria; order Squamata; family Elapidae; genus Laticauda; species Laticauda colubrina. The sequence continues at coordinate 29,866,667 of BLBF01000039.1, forward strand.
TGAAATAACATTGGATGTTTATTCCAAATCCACTTAAAGCCATTTTTGTTAGCCTCTTTCAAGGTTTGTACAACAGAAAGATACTTGGATCCCATCCAGAGGTGGACTGGTGGGACTTTCGCAGGGGTTCAGGAGAGCCCCTAGCTGAGATTCTATGCAGTTTGGAGAACCCCCAAATCCCACTCCTGGCTGGCCCTGCCCTGCCCTGCCCCGCCCACCCCTCCCCTCCCTGGAGTCCCCATGTGGCCTGTTTTTGATGCAGGTTAGGGCAGGGCATGCACGGAGCCTTGAGGAGGACAAAAACCGGGCCTCCTGGAAGTTCAGGAAGGCCAGAAATGGTCCCGTTTCCACCTTCCAGAGAGCCTCCAGAACCCAGGGAGGCCATTTTCGCCCTTCCGGAGGCTCGAGAAAAGCCTCCGGAGTACATTGAAGGTAAAAATGTGGAGGCCCCTCTGTGGTGCAGGAGGCTGACTAGGCCACGTCCACCATGGCAGCACCCATCCAGCAACCGGGCAGAGAACCCTTTGCTAAAATTGCTGAAACACACCTGGTCCTGTCCCTGTAGAATAGAATAGAATAGAATAGAATAGAATAGAATAGAATAGAATAGAATAGACTAGAATAGAATAGACTAGAATAGAATAGAATTATTTATTGGCCAAATGTGGTTGGACACACTAGGAATTTGTCATATATATATATATATATTTCTTAAGTTTTCGTGGGTACTTACATGTATGGTATTCAGCTTTCTTTGGGTATTTTCTCATGTCATTATAGTTGTCCTTTTAAAGTTGTAGCAACGTTTGGCAGAATCTCATCTGCCATCATCAGGCTTCTGTACTGAGTTCGTCTTTGAGTCAGACTTTCACAGCCGTTTCTGTTTTAAATTTGAGGTTAGCCTACTGCTGAGCCAGAATGGCTTTTTCTTCATCCTGATTGGTTGGGAGTCTTGGTCTGTATTTATTGGTCTTGGAGTTTGCTGTGTTCTGCTTGATTGGTGTTTCTAATATCTTTTGTCTGTTTTGTAGCTTTTTTTTGGTCTTGATTGGCAGGCAACATGTAACCACTTATAAGTTTCAACATGGTTTCACTATTCATTCAAGTCGCGATAAAATAAACTCTTGAAATCATCAAAAATAAATACCAAACACCCAAACACCTCAGGAACTACCATGTTTCTCATACAATAAGGCCGGGTCTTATTTTTTTTTTGAGCCCTGAAAAAATGGCTCGGCCATCTTTTCGGGGGTGACTTAATTCCCCCACCCTTGCATCTTCGGGTGGGCGAGCGGTGACAGCTTGGATGTTGACCTCGGCGTTGGTGGGGCACTTCATATCGGGGTCAACGCAGGCAGCACCGTATCCGGGTGTGCAACAAAAGTACTTCCCAATGGCAAGCCCCCCCACCATTCCCCCCCATTTCGCATGTTTTAATATAGGCCTTAAGTTTGGGGGAGAGGCTTAATTTCATTTCATGCCTATAAAACATGCTGGGACTTCCTATTGGGGAAGGCCGTATTGTTGGAGAAACAGGGTAGCAGAACACTGCTTAACCAACACATATTTCGTACACAAAGGACAAAGACATAAGCAAATTGAAGAAGCGCCTATAGGATCATCACTGTCACCTGTCATTGCAAACCTGTTCATGGAAGAATTCGAATCCAGAGCCCTGGCTAATGCCACCCACAAACCCAAACTATGGTTAAGACACATCAATGACAAGTTGTTATTTGGCCCCATGGAAAAGAAAACCTAAACAATTTCTTAACACACCTAAACAGCACACACCCCAAAATCAAATTCACCATGGAAACTGAAACAAAGAACTACCATTCCCAGATGTACTGATCTACAGAAAAGTAGATGGCACACAAGGACACACCGTATACCAGAAGAAAACACACACCAACTGCTACATCAACACCCAATCCCACCACCACCCAGCACAGATAAACTCCGTGGCCAAAACACTAATTGCCAGAACCAAACGCCTGGCAGATAAGACACATATAAAGACTGAACTATGCACCCTGACTAAAGTACTGACACCCAACAGCTTCCACAAAAGCAAAATCACCGGCTTGATCCACAAAAACACACTAAGACATAATGGAGACCTAGAAGATGAACAGACCTAAGGAACAGCTGTCCTGCCCTACATAAGAGGTACTACAGACAAAATCAGTAAGATACTACACAGGCATCACATCAAGACTGCCTTCAAAACAGAGCAAAATAGCAGCCATCCTTAGAAACCCCAAAGACAAAATTGACCTGGAAAACCAAGGCATATACGAAGTTCCCTGTGCATCATGCCCGGCCACATACATTGGACAGACCAATAGAAGAATAAGTACCCACCTGGATGAACACAAAAATGCAGTAAAAAAGCTGGAACACACCTCCTCACTAGTCCAACACATGAAAACCACAGGTCATCGCATCAACTTCAATGGCACCAAAACCCTAGCCACTGGAGAAAACCTCAGCCACAGAATCATCAGAGAAGCCATAGAGACTGAAAAAAGACTTAAAAGCATGAATAGAAGGGATGATTCCAGCAGACTGTCAATTATTTGGAAGCCTGCACTCTCAAACAAAAAAAATCTCCACACCACTAACCAGACAAACACCTGGGCACAAACAGACTCCCCCTGATACCTCCAGCTCAAACACCCCTCAAGCAGGCACCCAGATGAAACCTAGCTTCCTAATAAATGATAGCCGCCCAATTACTCGGAGCCAAGCCACACTAAAGGCCCTGTCACACTGGCCGACAGATGCAAAACGTTTTAAAAAGGACGAGTGGACGAGAAAAATGTTCCATCGTTGTTATCCGCTCTCAAAAGTGCCCCGAATTTGCATAAGCAGAGCGGACAACAATGGAAAGGAATGGACGGGGGGAGGACGTAGGGCAGATGTACAGCGGATGCTCCACGGAAGCCTAGCGGATGGGAGCAGATGGGAGTGGATGGCACATCTGCAAGGCTTCCAGGGGAGCACAGCAAAGCAGACACGGAACGGATACAGCGGATGCCGAGCGGATGCCGAGCGGATGAAGCGGATGAACAGCGGAAGCCTAGCGGATGCCTAGCAGATGCCTAGCGGATGCCTAGCAGATGCCTAGCGGATGCCTAGCATTCACTGCGCATGCGGGGAGGATGCATTGCGTCAGCCCCGCGGATATAAAGGGAAGCAGCTCGGAAGCAGGTCACCATTCAGAGGAAAAACCTGCTTCCAGACACAGCCTGCCAGCCTGCCAGCCTGCCAGCCAGCCAGCCAGCCAGCCAGCCAGCCAGCAACCCCACAACCATGGGGAAGAAAAGGAAACCTCTGCCATCTGCTGCCAGCTCTGGCAAGAGGGACAGGGCCACCCTCCCACCCCCTGGCCCTCACTCTGCTTCTGCTGGAGCTTCTACTGCCCGGGCTCGATCTTCTGGGGCTGGGGCTTCTGCTGATGCTGCTTCTGGAGGTGGTGCTTCTGCTGATGCTGCTTATGGCGGTGGTGCTTCTGCTGATGCTGCTTATGGCGGTGGTGATTCTACTGATGCTGCTTATGGCGGTGGTGCTTCTGCTAGTGCTGCTTATGGTGGTGGTGTTTCTGCTGGTGCTTACTCTGCTGGCACTGCTCCTGGCAGTGATGCTTCTGCTGGTGCTTACTCTGCTGGTGCTGCTCCTGGTCCTGCTGGTCCTGCTGGTGCTCCTGGTCCTGCTGGTGCTCCTGGTGCTCCTGGTGCTCCTGGTCCTGCTGGTGCTCCTGGTCCTGCTCCTGGTTCTGCTGGTGCTGCTGGTGCTGCTGCTGGTGGTGGTGGTGGTGGAGTGGAGCCCTTACAACCTCAAAGCCCCTCTGATGAGGGCCCAGATGGCCCTGCCAGAGGGAGGAAGAGGCAGACGTGTGAACGGGAGAGGAGGCAATACTCCATAGAAGAGGAACATGAGGAGGAGGTGCTTGAATGGCTCAGGGAGAATGAATATCTCTGGCAGAAGGAACACAGGCTCTACCGAGACACCAAAAGGAAGCAGGCTGCTTGGAGAGTGAAGGCGGAGAGTCTGGGCTACACTTCGGAGGTCCTCCTCGGCTGGTGGAAGCACATGCACACCTGGTATGGGAAGCTGCACCTCAAGAAATCTGGCCAGGCCACGGTTAAGCTGACGGACAGAGAGACCTACGTGATGGCCAGGTGCAGCTTCCTGGAGTGTGAGATCCGTCACCGAGGAGCAGCCCCTCTGTCTACCCTCTCTCTCAGGCAGCCTGCTGGGAGCCAGTCCTCTTCTGGCAGAGAGTCAGCTCCTGTGTCCAGGCAGGTATCTGTGGAGCGTCCCACAGTGGAGAACTGCCCGACAGCTGTGATACCCGTGGGGCGCATGGAGGACCCCCTGACGCAGTGGGAGAAAGGAGACGCCACTTCCACCACAGGCCAACCCGCATCCACCCCCAGCTCCATCTCCACAGAGAGGCAGAAAGCTGGACAGGAGGGGCAGAGCCACACTGTCCTGCTGGAGATAAGAGACACCATCAGAAGCAGCATAGATCTCCTCTCTCAGCTGGTACAGACCGACGCCCCAAACTCCGACCGCAAGCCCTTCCTCACCTATGTCAACCAGACCCTCATGAACATGTCGGAACCCCAGTACCAGGTGGTGAAGGACAGGATCACCGAGCTGCTTCACAACCCTCCAGACCCAGAGGCACCTGCTCCCACCCAGTCCAGGCCTGCTACTCCACCCCAGGTGATGTCACTGCCCTTCCAAGGCTTTCCACAGGCCCTCGCCTACCAAGGCTATGGCTACCAGGAGGTCCAGCAGCACAGGCAGCCCTTCCCAGTCCAGGCTCAGGTACATCGGACGCCACCGTTACCACCAGTTCCACTGATGCCACCAATGCCACCCACGCCACCGATGCCAGCCATGCCACAGATGCCACCCATGCCACCGATGCCAGTCCTCACCCAGCTGCAGACCAGACAGCTCCACTACACTGCTCCTTCCTCCACCCCACAGCCAAGCCCGGCCTCGGAACTTCTGTCATCAGTATTGGGGCTGACACCCCATGTCCTGGAGGAAGGGGCTCTCAACATCACGGGGCTGAGCCAGCTCTCTGAGAGCTTCCTCAATACACTGTCCCCTGTTGTCCTCTCGGGGCCAGGCACCCCAATGGCACCTCAGACCAGCACTCCAGCAGCATCCACCTCTACAGCACCTGGACCCTTCACCCCTGAGACGATGGGAATGCCTCAGACTGACTGAGAAGAGTGTCAGAGAGTGGGTGGCTACCTGTTGACTTTATTTTTGCTTTGGACACTTGACTTGGGTCATTTTTCTTTTACAGCTTGTTATTAATAAAGTTTATCTTTGCTTCACACACTTGCTTCATTTATTTTTTTAAACAAAGTCTTGGTGGAAACTTTTAGAAATGGTTTAGCCTTTGCATGCTTGTGGGATGGGTTAAGTTAGCAGTGGGATGGGCAGGGGTACCTTTGGGATGGGTAATAGCTGTGGGATGGGCAGGGATAGCTGTGGGATGGGCAGGGATAGCTGTGGGATGGGCAGGGATACCTTTGGGATAGGTAATAGGTGTGGGATGGGCAGGGATACCTTTGGGATGGGTAATAGCTGTGGGATGGGCAGGGATACCTTTGGGATAGGTAAGGATAGCTGTGGGATAGATAAACCTCCTGTGAAAGCATAGTGGGACTGTATGGTCCACCCTCCCAGGTGCAACACCTATGGCCCATTATTATGAATAATAATGTTATCATTCATCCACACATGTCAACATAAACACAACTCTTTATTAAATGCCCTGTTCATTGTAGGCCCACCCAACATAAATGGCACAATCTCATCTGTGTGATGAGACAGGCTGAAGGAAGCATTCATTAATCATCTATCATCCTGTCTTGCCACTTCACTGCTCCAGCTGGGGAGTTGCACCAGTGTCTCAGGAGGTTGCGCTGCTTCTTCCCTTCACGTGAAGCTCTGTTGGGGCCTTGCCTCCATTCCCCAGGCTCCATGTCCCCATTGCCTTGTTGGAGGTCCACGAGCCTGTTCTGCAACACTGGGTAGCGGGTGCACATGAGATTGTGCAGGATGCAGCAAGCTTCCATGATCCTCCTCATGGTCTCTGGGCGATGCTGCATGGTGCTGAGAAGTAATTGGAACCTGTTGGCCAGGATGCCAAGGCGTTCTCCACCACCCGCCTTGCCCTGGACAGCCTGTAGTTGAAGATCCTCTCTTCACGGGTGAGGAGTCTGGAGGTGTAGGGCTTCATGAGGTAGGTTCTGAGGGAGAAGGCATCATCCCCCATGATGAAGTAGGGCACATCTTGCGTGTCGTTGGGCAGGGTGTCTGGATCGGGGAAGCCCATGATGAAGTTGCGTTCCAGCCCCTCCTTGAGGTGACTGGCGTTGTATACCTGGCCATCTGAAGATGACCCGTTGCCTGAAGCATCGATGTACATGAACTTGTAGTCAGCATCGACCATGGCAAAGAGGATGATGCTGAAGTAGCCCTTGTAGTTGAAATAAGTGGACCCTGACTTGGCAGGAGCTTTGCAGGCCACATGCTCCCCATCTATGGCTCCAACGGTGTGGGGGAAGTTCCACTTCTGATACCACTGCTCTGCAACTTTCTTCCATCCTTCTTCAGTGGTGGGGCACTGAAGGAGCTCCTCCAGGTATTCTTCGATGATGGCCTGCACCACTTCTCTGACCACAATGCTGATGGTGTTGTGTGGCACCCTCCAGCCGTACTGCATGCTCCTGTAGGTGGTCCCTGAGGCCAGATGGCGCAGAGTCAGTGCCACCTTGAGCCCAGGGTCCAGGCTGGGCCGGAAGTTGGTGTTTGCCTTGGTCAACCTGGGTGTCAGCTGCTGCACAACTTCATCAAACATGGCTGGAGGCATCCTCATGAAGTTCTGGAATGCCCGAGGGTCTTCATTCCTGAGCTCCACCATCAGCTTGTTGTACAGTTTGTACTCTGCTCTTCTCCCGATCCATCTTCGGACCCAGACGCTTCTTGGCCGCCTTCTTTTCTTCATGTAGAACAGTTGAAAGAGCCTGTAGATGGCTTCGCACTGTTGCAGAAGGATGGTGGCTACCAAAAGGAGTGTGTGATGATCCATGGTGGAGATGACTGGATGCTGTGGAAGAGCAAGAGGCAGATGAAGGCTGCAGAGGTCTGCACAGCAGGGCTGCTGGTCTGAAAGTGAGATGCAGGTGAGTTGCTCCCCCTTTTTATAGGCAATATAGGTTTTCCACTAGGTGTCCTTTTGCATCCTCTAGGCATCCTCTAGACATCCTTAATATCCAAGATAGGTCCCCTCTGCGAACGTTTTTTCCATTTTAAATGCTTTGTATGCGAGCTGCATCCGCTTTCATCCTTTCTCCGTCCATGCTACTAATGCTGCCCGTCCGTTCCACGTCTGTTTCGCTTCCTCCCTGTGTCCATTTTCCGCTGGAGCGGATGCGAGTTGCGCGGATGTGCAGCGGATGCCTAGCGGATGTAGCAGACACATACCGGATGCCGACGGATGTAGAACGGATGTTCCCCGTATGCGTAGAGGATGCAGAACGGATGCGTTGGATACATTTTCCGCTCAAAAAGTTTTGAGCAGCTCAAAACTTTTTGAGTGGATAGAACCTCAGTTGACGGATGCTGGACGGATAGAGAGGAAGAAAAACGGATGCAGTGAGTACAGAACGGATGCATCGCGTTCACCAACGGATGGCAAGTGTTTTTCTCCGTTTTACATCCTCTTTCCATCTGTTGGTGCAGTGTGACTTGGGTTTAAAAGCCTCCAATACAGGAACACAATGTTGCCAGCCAATCAAGACAAAAAAAAAAAAGCTACAAAACAGACAGGAGATATTAGAAACACCAATCAAACAGAACACAGCAAACTCCAAGACCAATAAACACAGACCAAGATTCCCAACCAATCAGGATGAAGAAAAAACCATTCTGGCACAGCAGTAGGCTAGCACCAAATTTAAAACAGAAACGGCTGTGAAAGTCTGACTCAAAGACAAACTCAGTACAGAAGCCTGATGATGGCATATGAGATTCTGCTGAAATGTTGCTACAACTTTAAAAGCACAACTACAGTGACGTGGGATAATACCCGAAGGAAGCTGAACAGTACACATGTAAGTACCCGCGAAAACTTAAAAACACACACACACACACACACACACACACACACAAACATACATATATATATTTCATTGGCCTTTCCCTTTTTTTCTGCTGCTGGAATGTCTCTCATTTTGTATTTTTAGATTGTGGATTTGCGGAGTGTTGGATATAGTCACGTTTCATTTGTTAATAAGCTCTTAACTGCCTTGGGAGACTTAATCCTGAAAAGTAACCTCAAAATATTGCAAAGAAATAAATATTAATTAACCTGCTGACCCGTCAGCTCAGATCCTAATGGGATTTCTAAAAGCATGCCTTTTTTAAAAGCATGTTAAGAACCGAGAAATCTATATAACAAATGTATATTTATTAGATATTGAGATATGTTTCAATGTAATAGCATTTTCAATTGAATACGAACACAAAAGGAATAATTGAACACTCTCTTCTCTACCCTGTTAAGGGAATTAATACATATTAACTCTTAGTTCCCATTTTGTTTTTGTTTTCTAAATTTCTAGCACAATAATCTGTATAATAAATGTATGTTTAGTAGATCTTGAGATGTGTTTTTAATGTAATAGAAGTTTGAATTAAGTACTGATATGGAAGGAATAATGAGCACTCTCTATAGCCATTAAGAGAGTTCATTCAGTTAGCTCTAAATTCCTACTTATCTGTATTTTTGTTTTTGCTTGTTCTAAATAGAGTAGAATAGAATAAATAGAATAGAATAGAATAGAATAGAATAGAATAGAATAGAATAGAATAGAATAGAATTCTTTGTTGACCAAGTGTGATTGGACATATAAGGAATTGTCTTTGGTGCAAATGCTCTCAGTGTACATAAAAAGATAAAAAATACATTCGTCAAGAATCATAAGATATAACACTTAATGACAGTCATATGGTATGCAGTAAATAAATATAGTCATAGGGTACAATAAGCAATTGACTCATACTAGGAAACAGTCAATATAAATCATAAGGATACAAAAGTTACAGTCATTTGTAACTTTACAGTGATTTGTTACTTTGTCTAATGAACAATAATCCATTTTGTTCTTTAGCATCAGAGTGGAAGCTTAAAAAATTGCTAGAAAGAAGCATAATGCCATATATATAATGCTGCCAGGACCCAAAGCTTATTTTGCATTCAGTCAAAAACAATTACTTTGTAGTTGGGAAAATAAAGGGAATGTTATCGATAGAAAAATATGCCATATATGCAAATATTTATCTGATTATTTCTAAATCATTATCTAACCTGGTCCTCTAAAATTATATTGATTTTAAGACTTAGCAGGAAGGATAACAGATCCCAAACTTGGTAATTCTTACCTATCTAAATCTCATTTTCCCAAAAAGTTGCAATTACAGGTAGTCCTCAATTTACAATCACAATTGAAGCCAGCATTTCCACTGCTAAGCAAGATGTTTGTTAAGTGAATTTTGCCCCAATTTATGACCTGCCTTGCCACTGTTCTGAAGTGAATCACTGCAGTTGTTAAGTTAGTCATTCGGTCGTTAAGTGAATATGGCTTGCTCAGTGACATTGCTGGTCAGAAGGAGGCAAAAGGGGCTCACATGATCCCAGGACAATGCAACAGTCATAACTCTGAGTCTGAATTTTGATCACATGACCATGGAGATGCTGCAATAGTTATTCATAGACAACTCATAGACTAGCACTCAGGCAAAAATGATCATTTGAATAGGCAGTGAAGACAAAAGTCCAAGATATATTACGGTGATTAAAATTAGAATTAGTCTCAGCCAGTCCTTGAATATTGAATATTTGTTTTTAAATAAATCCAAACTCCAGCTCCTCTTTAAGATAATGATGGTTTATTCAATATAGCATCAAACAACAAATACTCTAATCAGGCAAGAATGGCTAAAAGCCAGGCAAGGTTAGAGTTGGGTTTGAGTTTGCTCCCTTTCCTTTTATCACCATTATCATGAGACACACCCCACCACACCCAGGCCTACACAAAGTTCTAATTCTGGTCACGCCTAACCCATTATCTCTAAATGCTATTAACCCTATAACATGTCTACATCCCTATCCTATTCCGACCCTCACTAACTGATCCCCACCTGGTGCCACCTTCACTATGTTTTAACCTAAGTCCTAATGACCACCTATATGTGTCCCAGCCCACTTTAACAATATGCACCACATCAATAAAGAGCCAGTTCCAGCAGCCCTGTAGTTGTTGCAGAATCCATCCTCAGCTCTGCTGAGTCATTCCAAAGCCATCGGCCAGCACACAAGCAGAAATACAGATCTGGCAGCAGCAGAGATAAGGTGACATGGCCAGCGAGGCACATTCGGAGCTGATGGGCTCTGGGTGAACTCGGAGCCCAACAATTAGAATACTTTATTGGCCAAGTGTGATTGGACACACAAGAAATTTGTCTTGGTGCAAATGCTCTCAGTGTACATAAGAGAAAAGATACATTCATCAAGAGTCAAGAATCATAAGGTACAACACTTAATGACAGTCATAGGGTACAATAAGCAATCCAATCATACTAGGAAACAGTCAATAAAAATCATAAGGATACAAGCGACAGAGTTACAGTCATACAATCACAAGTGGGAGGGGAGGGGTGATAAGGAGTGATGAGAAGATTAACAGTCATAGTAGTGGATGGGATCCAGCACAAATCTTTAGTCTTGGAAGACTAAATCTCTCGTCCCAGTGACTGATCCAAATTGGATCCTGCAGTAGTACCAGTATTATATGCTCCTGCTTCAATTCAGACAAGGTTGGCTTTTGGGTTGTCAATGATGAATATCTTAAACCAGGAAACAGAAATATAACCTTGTTAGTTCTCAGTGGCTTTTTGAGGCCACCAGTGACTGTGCCCAGGTTAACTTTCTGGATAAGTTGGACTTTAAAGGGCATGTTGACTTTTTTATTTGAGAGGCTGATCACAGGAAATGAAATTGAAAACTTCTTCTTCCTGTTGTTTAAAAAAAAAAGATCAACATATTGAAAGTGAAGAAACCAATTAAATAAAGAAATAGAAAGCAGAAGTTCATAGAGCCAAAGCAGAGCAAGAACAAAAGGCATATAATATAGCTCTGTAATCTTAACGAAAAGCTCAAGTGTTTTAACACCCATAGTCAATATTTTCATGCAGAAAGACATTTGTGCTGATGGAGCTAACCACAAATATAGAGAACCAATATGAGTAAAAGATATTTTAATTCCATACCAAACTTGATTGCAGGAAATACGACTTCAGCAACAGAGTGGTCAATGTCTGGAATACATGACCTGACTCTGATTTCTTCCCTAAACCCCAAAAACTTTATCCTTAGACTGTCTACTATTGACCTCACCCCCTTCCTAAGAGGTCTGTAGGGGGCGTGCATAAGCGCACCAACGTGCCTACCGTCCCTGTCCTATTGTTTCCTTTATTTTTCTTATATGTATCCATGTATTCATAACTATATTTTTACTTATACCTATTATCTTGTAAGCAATTGACAAATCACATAAATAAATAAATAAAAGTCATTTGAATTTTCTGCTAATCTGTTATTTGTTCCGTCAAGCCTGTTCCCCTTCTTTTTAAAAGCCAGTGCCCTCAAGATGTATTTTAATTTTTCAGTGTTTTGGTATGGTAACTCTAGTCTCCTGTAATAACTGTTGAACTGATTTCTTGTATCGCACATTTTTCTTTCTACTGAATAAAAGAACGAGCAATGAAACTGTGCCCCTGTCACTTTCACACAGCTACTTTTTTCACCACCACTCCAGCTTTGAGGGGGAATTGGTTTTACACTGGCTTTTCTTGATTATCCTCCCCAAAATACAAAGATCTCAAGATAAACTGAACCAAAGCTTGCTCAAGAAAGCACCCTGCCTTCTAATTTCATTCTTCAGTTGTTCTATGGTGACTTTCCAAGAAATTTTGGAAAATGGTGATAGGTCTGGGACAGTATTGGCTAACCTTTCCAGCCTCGTGTGCCAAAAGCGTGCCCACGCGTGCCAACACCCATAAGACAATGCACGTGCCCGCCATGCCCACTGCACATGCACACACAACCTCCACATGCACCGTGCATTTCTGCACATGCGTGTGTGACCCACCCTGTGCATCCTGTTCCTTTTTTTGAATGTGCATGCATCTCCCCTGCGCACACACCCCCTGCACATGCGTGGCAGCTACCCGGCGATCTGCAGCAGGCGGGCAGCATGCGCGCATGCACAGTGGACCTGCTCCAGGGTGATGGCTCGTGTGCCGGTAAAGATGGCTGTGCGTGCAACTTCCAGTATGCCTGCCATCCAGGGGTGGGATTCTACGAGTTCCCACCTATTTGCTAGAACCGGTTGTTAACATTCTAAGCAGTTCGGAGAACCGGTTGTTAGAAGAAATTACTGTCCTAATCCTGGCAGAAAGGAAACATTCTGGTGTTGCTTACAGAAACTGCCTCTCCGTTAACCCTTATTACATTCTTGGAAGGACTAGACTTCCTGTCTCAGGAACTTCTCTGGAGTTTTTTTCCTCTCCTTTGCTGGTACTTTGCTTGTGTGGAGAGACCATTCAAAGTTACAATGGCACTGAAAAAAGTGATTTATGACCATTTTTCACACTTACGACTGTTGCAGCATCCCCACAGTCATGAGAGACCAGGCAAGGAGATGTGTGCCTCGATGTGAGTGATATTGAGTTGGCCATGCCCAGCCAATCACATGACCACCAAGCCATGTCCAGCTAGTCACATGACCATCAAGCCATGCCCACCAACTAAGCCACGCCCATAGATCTGGTTGTTAAAAAAATTGAATCCCAACCCTGCTGCCATAGGTTCGCCCTCATGGGTCTGGGAGAATGGCATGGTCAATACTTCGAAATACTATGGGAAACAGCCTTGATTGAACAAATGACAGATTACAAACACTGAAAATCTGTTACAAATCTGTTACAAGTATTGAAGGTCCACTGAGAGGTAATAGCCAAGAAGACAGAACAAAGCAATCCTTTAGACCAGGGGTGTCAAACTCAATTTCATTGAGGGCTGCATCTGAGTTGTGTTTAACTTTGGAGGGCCAGGGTGAGCGTGGCCAGCACGACATCACTCGTGTTGGAGGGGTGCCTGTGGTGGCCTGTGAAGTCTGCCAGTGAAAATGGGCTCCTGAGCTCTGTTTTTGGCTGTGACGGCCTCCTGCGACCCTCTGCCAGCAAAAAGCTCGGGGGGGGGGGAAACCCGGTGGCCCTCCCGAGCTCCGTTTTCGGATCATATGGCCTTCTGGAACCCTCTGCCAGCGTATGGCCCGCCCGAGCTCCGTTTCAACTGGCAGAGGCACCGCGAGCCAGTCCTTCGCTGTTTCCATGGCGACCCCGTGGGCTCGATCTAAGCACCTCACAGGCTGGATCTGGCCCCGGTCCCTTGAGTTTGACATCCCTGCTTTAGACTGTCCTTTTTCAACTCTGATGTTAAAGTGGTGAAACTATTTTTTGTCCCCAGCATTTCCTCTTGAGTTTTAGCTGATTTGGATGTTCATCAATTCAGCTGCAGGAAAGAGATGACAGAATGAAAACAATGCCAGCTTAGATTGGTGCAAAGCAGTTATTTGGAAGGGCCCTACAATTAACTATTGAAGGCTGTTGCAGAGTTTTCCATCTATCTCAAAATCTTTCATCCAAAATGATTAGCTACATGGGGACTGCACCGGAAATGGCATCGTGAATCGATCTTACAACTCCTACCCAAATCTAGATTGATATTAATAAATTGTAATTGTAAGGCACAGCAGTGCCATTTATCTTTATTCTCAATTTTTGATTTGCCAAAGTAGTTTTTAAGTGAATTTTATATCCTAAAGAGTTCCAGCTGACTAAGTAGATTCATATCCCAATACTTTTTCCTCGTACTTCTAAAAAGCTTTCAAGAGAAACAGTTTTACTTCATACTGGGGTGGGTTTGTATAATTTTGAAGGCATTCTTATTTCTAAATGATGTGGTTATATCAGTGGTGGGATTCAATTTTTTTTTACTAACGGTTCTTTGGGCGTGGCTTGGTGGGCGTGATAGGGGAAGGACACTGCAAAATCTCCATTTCCTCCCCACCCCACTAACCTGCTTTCCAGCTCCGTTCTCCTGTGCAGGGCAACCAAAGAAGACCCAGCCAATCAGCTGGGACTTGGAAGGTATAGAATAGATGGGAGCGGGGCCAGTCAGAGGCGGTATTTGCCGGTTCTCTGAACTACTCAAAATTTCCACTACCGGTTCTCCAGAACTGGTCAGAACCTGCTGAATACCACCTCTGGGTTGTATCCTTAAATGTTGTTAATGATCTTGGTTGACCAGATTTCATGAATTTGGGAAGGGATTGTTTGATATGAAACTAAGTTGAATTGTTGGGGGGGGGTTTGATTAATTATTTTGCAAAATAAGCTTAGATTAGAATTATAATTTTTATTAGCCAAGTGTGATTGAACACACAAGGAATTTTTCTCTGGTGCATAAGCTCTCAGTGCACATACAAGCAATGAGTGATAAATCATAATCATAAAATACATTCATCACAAATCATGATACAACACTCAGCGATAGTCATAGGATATTCAATAAGCCAGCAACGTAAATCATATGATATAGTTTTCTCATCAATAACTACATCTATAACTTTATTTTATAAAATTACATTTTTCCCATTCTTGAGCTGATCAAACTTATCCTTGTTTAAACCTTGGATGATCAAGGAATATGATGACTGAAGCTTTTCAAAACTTCCTGAACCTGGAAGAAAGTACAGTATCTCAAGCTCTTTTCTATATATCCAAATGTAGCTCTAGAATCCCTATTCTCAGTCTGGAATGAATGAAGGTAGAAAAATCTGAAGCATGGTTAATAGAAAGGAGCAGTTCTTTGGGTATGGAAAAATCCAGATTGGTTACAGGGATTGAACCAATATTGGATAAATCTGCATTTGCTGGAAAGATTAAATTGGTAATTTAAGGACCTTCTGAATTTATTCTAGAGATTGTGGAAACTTTCATGGCTACAGCTTTCCTACCAAAACCTATACTCCCAATTAGCCCTCAAATATTTGTTTTGTGTTACTTTAATCACAACAATAATCACAATGATAATTAATTAATAATTGATTTTCTTCAACTAAATAAGGACATACCTAAGATCTTTTTCATTCAAAGTGATTCTTATGGTCTCAAAACTGAATCTCATGTTCTATCAGGAATCCAAGTTAGAATCATAAGCCTTGAATTCCTTGGTCTACAATTAAGAACAGTATATTTGTTTTGAGTTGCTATTAGTTGCTCTAATCATATTTCCTAAACTCACAGAAATTCATTAGAAGAGATAAAAAAATTTTTTTACCTTTCCTTAAGTCTTAAATAGGCCGGTATGTAGCACAGTATATTCATGGTTGACAAAAAAGAGATTGCTGGTATCAATTTTCTTACAGCCATGTAAGAAATGTGCCAAGCTTCTTGCCCTAATTTTTTTTCTCCTTGGACTATTCCAGTAAATAAGTGGGAAGATTACCCATTGCAAAGTTGCATTCTACCTTTTCTCACTGGAAATCCTTTTTATGCGATAGACCCATAGAAATTTTTTAGAAAATGATGCATGGATTTTCTTAACGTGCTCTCCTGCCCAGGAGTAGGTCAAAGAAATGATGAGACCATGATCATCTCTCTGCGGTGGCTTCGTTATTATGTAGTGACAGACTGCCATGAATTGTGGGGAGGGGAAATGAGGGGAAGGGCCTGCTTGGGGAAATGAAAGTAAAGACTCTGCTGCCTTGGGATGCTGCTCCAAGGTCATCCAGCTGGAAGAAGGAGGGAGCCACATACCAAACTGCGCTCTTGGACTGACCATTAAGAAAACATCTTGCATGGACTTGATTGATTATAGTGGGGTGGGTAGCAAGGGGCAGTTAAGGGGGGAGGAGGTAGAACTTAGGGGTTTTGGCACATAATTCTCAGTTCTGGCTATGTAATACTGTAATACGCTTGATTTCTAATAAAATTATACGTTTCTCAACAAATAGAGCCAAGGATCATTTCTATTTAGTGGTTTTTACGTTGTGGCAGGTCTGACAGTGAGGCTAATTGTAAGTCTTGAATTAACTGCAAATTGTACCTGAATGTACAACATTTTAAAAAAACTATTGGATCAGTCCTAAGCAAAGTATTTTATACTCCCTTAGCTCAGGAACCGATAATTATTTTTAGCTATTTATGTCTTATTTCTTGCTTTCAGTGTATTTTTTTTTTAAATTTTGTGGTCCGCTTCGTTGCAGACAAATTGAAAAGTTTTGTCATTTCTATACTGATTTTGTTCACTTCCTTATCTGCGAAATCCATTTTTCTTATCTATGGGATATTGGAATTGTTCTATTACAAACAACAAGAGTTGGGGGCGGGGTTGTAATGCAAGTACCTGCCAAAGTGTTAAAAAATAGTGCTGGGTAGCATATATCTCCTGGATATTTCCTGTTTGATATTGTGATTGTGTGATGCAAGAGAAATGCTTTAGATTTAGTTACAAGGTCATGGAGAAATGTGGGTAATATTCTTTTTTCTATGTAGAATAATCTTTCTGCAAATTCTCCCTAGCTTCGGTCTATCAGTGTTTTTCAACCTTGGCAACCTTAAGACAAGTGGACTTCAATTCCCAGAATTCTGCAGCCTGCCATGATCTATATCTTAGCATTTTATTTATTTTATTTTATTTATTAATTTATTTTTGTGAATTGCTTACAGGATAATAGGTATAAGTAAAAACATAGTTATGAATACATGAATACATATAAGAAAAAATTTTAAAAAATAAAAGAAACAATAGGACAGGGACGATAGGCACTTTGGTGCGCTTATGCGTGCCCCCTACAGACCTCTTAGGAAAGGGGTGAGGTCAATAGTAGAAAGTAGAAAGTCTGAAGTTAAAGTTTTTGGGGATTGGGGAAGAAACCACAGAGTCAGGTAGAGGATTCCAGACATTGACCAATGTTGCTGAAGTCGTATTTCCTGCAATCAAGTTTGCTGCAATTAACCTTGAGTTTGTATAAATTGTTTGCTCTTGTGTTGTTATGGTTGAAGCATTATGAAGGAATTTTCTGAGTGAGATGGGCAGTCCCTAAATTTATATATAAACTAAAAATATAAATAAACTTCAGTAGATGCTATTTAGATCAGAATGCAAAGGGAGGCTGTCAGGCAAGGGGGAAGATTTATTAAGCCATCATATCCAACTAGCAATAGCACCAGCAACCTTCACATCTCACAATAATATATTTCAAAATAACTGTTAGGTTACTTAAGTTGTTTGAAATAAACTTCCCCCAGTTTATAAGCATTAATCCCCAGCTTTGTGGAAGCTAAGTGAATAAATCTGCCAGATCTCCAGCAAATCTGCCTCATCTGAGCATGTGTGTGGAGAGGGAAGGATGGGGGGGGGGGCAGGTGGGGGTGGTGGAACTGGTACCCAGTTGAAAAAAAAAAATCTCATTTCATTTTAGTTTCTAGTTTGCAGTAGGGCTAAAGATAATTTGAGAGCCAGTCTGTGTAATGGTTAAGGCACCAGGCTAAAGACCAAAAGGCAGCAGGCCAATGATGGGATTCATTTTTTTTTATTACTGATTCTGTGGGCATGGCTTGGTGACATGTTGTGGCTTAGTGGCTGCAGCAGGGGAAGGTTACTGCAAAACCCCCATTCCCTCCCCACCCCACTAACCTGCTTTCCAGATCTGTTCTCCTGTGCAGGGCAACCAAAGAAGGTCCAGCCGATCAGATAGGACTCAATGGGAGGCAGAGAATAGATGGGGGTGGGGGCAGTCAGAGGTGGTATTTCAGATACCGGTTCTCCAGCACTGGTCATATACCACCTCTGCACCAGGCTAAAGAACAGTCTGTCTTGGGCACAAAGCCAGCTGGATGACCTTGGGCCAGACACTGTCTCTCAGCCCCAAGGAAGGAGGCAGTGACAAACTACCTCTGAAAAAAACTTGCCAGAAAAACTGGAAGGGACTAGTCCATACAGTTGCCAGAACTCCAGGACACAAAATAAATGATGATGATGATGATAATCATCATCATCATCATCATCATCATCATCATCATCATCATCATCATCA
>BLBF01000039.1:29898462-29908781 GCA_015471245.1 Laticauda colubrina
CCATCCCATCCCATCCCATCCCATCCCATCCCATCCCATCCCATCCCATCCCATCCCATCCCATCCCATCCCATCCCATTCTATCCTATCCTATCCTATTCTATTCCATTCTAAACTAAATTAAACTTTTCCCTTACTGAACATTTTTCACATGGTACAATAGGAACAAATTTTTCCCCTCTTCCAAAGTAGTCACCCATTTCTAGTAATATAAAAAAAAAAACCCAAATGCAACTCCCACTAAAGCCATTAGGAAACTTTCCAAAGCATTCAGTACGATTTGGATTGGACCTGAACTGAATGATTATCATTGGGCACCGAAGAGGGTTTTTCATGCCAAGTTCAGACAGACCAGGAAACAAATACCTGCTGTCAGTACTAGAGGACAATTCTGTAGTAACGCGTATGCCTCAAGGAATAGCTTCTCTCCACAGTGGCAAGTGAATGCCAACACACTTAAGACTATAAAATTACATTTATGTTCAGATATGGAAGTAAGCTGTAATTGCTGCCCACTGTGGGCAAAATGTTTGAACAAAAGAAATGAGCTGTCATACATCATTTGGCATAATAAAGCATGGTAAAATATTAATAGGAATATGGAATCGCAGTAGCACTGACAAGTAAGACAGAAGTTTTCCAAAATGTTCAAAAGTCTATCTCCAAATTGTTGGAAATGCAAAGATGTATCAGGCACATTTTTTCACCTGTGGTGGACTTGCAATGCTGCAAAAAAGAGTATTGGAGACTGATCCAGACATGGGTGGAACAAATGGTGGGAGAGTGTATTCCATTTAAGATGAAATTTTTTCTTCTAGGAATAATACTAGAAGGATTTAGGAAGGATTTAATTTATCTAATAGTACATGTGTTGATGGTGGCTAGAATAATACATGCACAATACTGGTAAAAGGAAAGCATACCGCCAGAAACAGGGATAATAAGGAAAATTATGGCCCCTGCAGAATCAGACAGGTTAACTATAGAATTAAAAAAACAAGGGAGAATCCACTATGAAACGTGGAATAAACTCTATCAGTGGTTGCATAGAAGAAGGCAGGGTTGGAACATAAGTAGCTATGATGATTAGAATAATTAGAAATATAATTAGTAATATAGCAAACAAGGAGACTGTAAATGATGAAGTAAAATGTATATATGTATAACAATTGTAATGCCAGATTGGCTGCACTCTTGATCTAGATGCCTCCAGATTTTCAGCCTTATGGAATCCCAACACAAATGAAAGCTACGAAGATTAGGGGATGACAAAAGAATTATGCACATGGCCTTTCAAGAATAATATCCAGGCAAGCGATAGAGTGCACCAGGGGAAAAGTAACACAATATTGAGATTTGAAAAATGAAATTATATATAATAAGACTACTGGTATTATCAACCATAACATCAACTGCAATTGGTGTTCTTAAAACTTCAAGATTTTCAGTTGGCTAAAGTTGGAAATTTTAAATTTAACAGATTTGACACTGGTGATTTGGCAACATACAAACAAATACACAAGTTGTACCTTGCTGGGAACTTTCTGCAAAGTACAGTGATACCTTCATAATTCTTAGAGTCTTGGCTGAAACTCAAGTCAATATAAAATATCCAGTCTATAGCAGGGAAACTGTTGCATGAACAGTACGGGTAATCCCCAATTTACCACCATAATGAAGCATGACTACTTTTATTAGTTATAATGCTGTAATAATAACTGCCACAACATCACAGTTCCAAAAGAGATTAGAAATATGAACGAAGAGGAAAAACAAAATAATGCAATTTTAAAAAATAGAAATTTTCTACCTGTTTTTGGATTGGAATTCTAACTCTTCTTCTCCAGAATGAGTTAGAATTACAAGGGAATTCCAATAACCAACAGGCACAGAATCAGAACTATAATATCAAAGACAATATGCTTCTCTATCCATAGGGGGAAATATTACAGGACTTTTTCTGCTTGAAAGAGAGCCACAATTTTCTATAAAATCAAAAGCCACAGAAAAGAATTTTGATAGCAGTCATAAAATATAGCAAGGGAAGAGAGGAAGGATAGAGAGGTGGTACAAACACTCATGATGTTTGGAGGAAAACTGTGAGGTGAAAGCAGAAGGGTAGGTTTCAATGGAACATTTAATTTTGGACAGTCGGGAAAAATAATATTAAGTTTGCTACCTGTGGTTTTAGGAACCTTAGCCTTAGACTGTCTACTATTGACCTCACCCCTTTCCTAAGAGGTCTGTAGGGGCCGTGCATAAGCGCACCAACGTGCCTACCGTCCCTGTCCTATTGTTTCTTTTCTTTTTTTTTATTTTTCTTATATGTAACCATGTATTCATAGCTATGTTTTTACTTATACCTATTATCTTGTAAGCAATTGACAAATAAAAATTAAATAAATAAACAAACAAACATGAAGCCCTGAGAAATGAATGCAATGCTTGCAGTTTCTTCCTTCTTGATTCTATTAACTTTTAAAAAACTCCTGTAATGAAAAGATATCAATAAATTGGAAAATGTAAACCCAAGTTATTTTAGTATGTTTATTCTCAGGAATTGCTCTGGATCCCCCAAAGTGTCATGCCCTTGTTAGAGTTGGACTCTGAGGGAGAGCAGGAACATCCGACAGGGAATGGAGATGTGGCTCCAGAGGTTGTAGAAGAGGCTGGGGAAGGGCAGAGGCCGGCTGGGCAGTCAGAGGAAGAATCAGGACCATCCTCTCTTCATCCTAGGACACGCCAGGAGGAATAGAGAAGAAAACAACTTGGCTTATGAGAGAGGAAGTGGCCATGATCCCCTCATTGGTTGCAACTGGGGAGAATAGTATATAAGAGAGACGGTTAAAACATAGCGTTGTCAGAAGCAAAATGTGTGCTTATTTTGGGTTGAAGTTATCTTGGTTGGCGTCCTTCCAACAGACTTGCCTTGTTATCTCCTTGAAGTTGGTAATTATTTATCCTGGTCCATTGTGGAATTTCCTTCACTGTAGTTTGTTTTAGGTTTTTATTTCACCTCTATCTGCTCATTAAGTTTGGACTGTATTGCTTTCTTTTGAAGACTATTTTTGAATACATTTTATCTCCAACTGAGAATTATTGAACAGTGGGGCCAAGTTGGAGGCATTAAAGAACATTTATTTACATTTTGGATTTTGTTGCGTTTGTGTTACACTCTGGGTCATAACAATAAGCCTGGTAGGATTTCTTAGAAATGAAAAATGAAAGGGTTGGAGATAGATGCCAACGTTGACTTGAGAGGTATTTCTTTCTGCTCGCAACTTAACAAAGAAACTATGGGAGGAGGGTTGGGTATTACTGGAATGTGTGGCGAACTGGGAATGAATGGGGGAAGAAATTTACGTGAGCCATTTGCAGCCTGAGAAAACCTTGCAACTTAAAGGTCGGACACTGAAGACTTTCAGAAGGTGCAGACTGTTCCCCAAAACAAAATACTTAACCTGGTTTGGTGGACAGTGAACAATGGGCAGCCCAGGGAAGGAAAGGGGGAGTTTATATGCTGCATTTCATGCCAGAACCTTAGAATTGGTTTTGCTTTTTCTGTGTCTATGTGGATCTGTCAGTAAAGTTATAGTCTTGGTAAACAAAAATGTCCCAGGAGTTTCTTTTGTTGTCCATGCCAATGGGATGATTGACAGGGTTGTTTGTTTGGAAACACACCATGTCTCCTGAAAAAAAGCCTTCCACTTCTTTTCCACTCACATTTACCTCTGTATCTCAGAGGACTACAGAAGAAGATGAGAGGCAAGTTGCCTTTGGTGAATGGGTTTTTGTGAAGTGCAAGTTTCAATTATTTTTCAGACCTCCAATATTGTTTTTTTCTACCAAAGGTGGTTTCTCTCTGAATTAAAAAATGCAGGGCATGGACTCCCAACAGTGAATCTGTCCCAAAAGTGTGTTGATCACAGAGATTTGTTTGTTTCTTTAATAGGGATGGGGGAAATGGATATTTCTTAGTAGATTTGCTCATTAGTTTTTTTATGGCAAGAACTTTACCCAACTTAGGGTTAATTAGTTAGGAAAAAAATCAGTGTCCCCAGTTTCTCTTTTTGTAATATTATGCTCAAAATACATTTAGACAATCATTTTGTGCATCCATCTTACTTTATTGTGCACTCCTAAGTACTGGTGGATTAAAAGATGCGAATGAACAACCTGTCCATTTCATATAGTGTTCCTTTTTCCTGACTCCTGCATATGATTGAAGTATCAGAAAACTTTGATCAAAATCCAAAGATATTTTTGCCAGACATCAATCCCACAACCTTAAAAACATCACCACTCTCACCAGTGGGATTACTGCATGCTTTTTCAGAATGACTTCCTGATAAAACACTTCCCATGGCTCTTCTTACAAAAATTAAACTACATCCTGAATGAAATAAAAAGAAGGTTTGGGGAGAAGAAGAAACTTAAAAAAGGAACACAGACAATAAAAACATGGTGCACATAAGGGCATTGCATGCCCAAAGAACTAGACGCAAATATAGTTTTTTTCCTCATGCCATCACCCTGCTGAACACCTAACTACCACATCACTGTCTTATGTCTAAGGATATTTACTGATGTAGTATGGCTATATTACTATCATCCTTCTCATCTTTACTACTACCTTCTCCTATTGATATCTTAGAATTGTATTACTTGTTATTTATATGTACACTGAGAGCTTATGCACCAGAGACAAATTCCATGTGTGTCCAATCACATTTGGCCAATAAAATATTCTATTCTATAATAAGATTATACAAGTCTAGACAATTGTAATGAAATTATATAGATATGTTCAGCATTATACATCATAAGACTCACTCACTCCCCCACAACATACACACACACCTCTCAAATCTACAACAGAAATAGATGAGCTATATTTTCCATGTATAGTTGACTTAAGCTCCCATCAAGCCTTGCTAACAGGAAATGAGGAAGAATGATGGGAAATGCAGTACAAAATATGGTGGGGTACTACTGATACACCAAGATCCTCATAGTATGAGCAAATGCTTGTATGTGCTACAATCTCCATGTTGGAACTGAAGTATATTTGAATGGTCTGGTCCAATGTGATAGATAATTTCACAATGTTCATAATGTGATGTGGTACAAGAAGTTGGTGGATCAAATACTTACAGTATATTCCCCAAGAGCATTTGGCCATGTATATGAGTTGAAAGATAGGAAAGACATCTGATGAAAAAGTTATAACAAACACAATATCCTACATTTCTTTGCCTGACATCTGGCAATTGTCAACCAGCCCAAAACAAGGAAGTCAAAATGCATAATATCTACATTATTAATTTATGTGTGGTTCCTAGACAGCAGACCTTCCAAATGAGAGTTAATGTTGTAAAAAGAAAAAGAAAATAATCAGATCTCAAAATTCAGAAGTATGATTTAAAAAATATTAATCTACTTTAAAAATATACAGGTTAATAAAAAAGTTTGACACGAGAATATTATAGTTTGATCTGAGGGAAAAAATAATATTACTTCAGTCTATCTGCCTATGGCTGTCAAACTGAGACATGAATTATTAAGGAAATAATTAGATTTAGGAAAGGATAAAAGAGAAACCATTCTAGCTACCTGAAAAACGAAAGCTCAATTTCCCTCTTTTTTCTGTAGCTCACGTAGATCTGGTTAAGCAGTTATTTTTATAAGCCTTGATGTAAAATTGTGTTCGAGATACGATCAGCAGAGTGCTATGCAATTTCGTAATTTGGATAACTACACAGGTTATTTTAATTTGTCAGAGGCTTTGGTTTTAATGGAAGAAACTCTTTGCCTGAAATTATGATTTCACAATAAAAAAAAGTTTTAAGAAATTAGGAGACATATACTCCAGGCAAATTTGATATATTATTTAACAATTCTAAATGGGTCCTGTTGTAAAAATTTGTGTGAATGACCTTGGGACACAGTGGACAACAAGCATGAACAAGATTTCTACAGAAAGAGTGTCATGCCCATTTGGAATCTAATTTGGAGAGGGAGGCCGAACAGCTGACAGGAGTGGCCATTGGCTGTGGAAGAAACTGGGGAAGGGCAAAGTCCGGCTGGGCAGAGCAGGGGAGAGGGAATTCGGAGGAGGACCCAGGCCCACCCCCTCTTCATCCTAGGTCATGTAGGGAGGAACAGAGAAAGGAGCAACATGAGTTGAGTGGCTTACGGGGGAGGAAAGGGCCCTGATTCCCTTCATTAGCTGCAGCTGGGAACACAGTGTTTAAAAAGGGAAGCTGCGTGCAGCAAACTGTTGGGAACAAATCATGAATTATCTGGAATCGTCAAGGCTTATCTGTGTTCCTGGCATCTTCCAAACTGTGTGTGTTTTGCTGTGCTTTCAAGTCTGCAATTCCTTCTCCTGCCCTGTCAAGTTAATTACTGCAGTGTGGTTTGTTTGCATTTTTAGTTACAGTTTATATGTTCTTTGTTTTTGGACTGAATTTTCTCCACTTAAAGACTGTTCCTGGGAGAGTTTTTCTCCAGCCGAAGGTAACCTGGACATTGGGGGAAAAGTTGAAGATAATAAAGTGACTCTCTTGCTTATTTGACTGTGTTGCCTTGGTGCCATGTCCTGGGTCATCACCAAGAGGAGGGGTGTGGGAAATGTTTCAGGAGGGATCTTTCCCAGTTCCTCAGAGAGTAAAAAAAAAAAGGAGAGTAGGAATATTTTCAGTCTTGCAAGATTCTATTTATGTAACCATATAATAAAGATAGATGTCTATGGAGATTCTCAGCCATTCAAGTCATGGTTGTCTCAAAGGTGCTGTTTCAAGAGGCAACTGGGCTTTATTTGTTTTTCTTGAAGCACGTTTTGCTTCTCAACCAAGAAGCTCCTTCAGTAAAGCGAAAAATAAAATAGAGTTAGTATGTGTGGCTATGCTTCTTGCCTGGACTACCTTGAAAGCTGACACCAGCAAGGATGTTCACGGGATCTGGTTAAAAAAATAAAATAAAGATGGCCGCTCCAATTGAAGTTCTCTCCATTTTACGCGTATCTCATGTAGAAAAAAGGGTGTGGCTTCAATCATGGAGTTACATTATTTATCTTTATTCATTTTTTTGACATTGTTTTCCCCTGTGTGGATGTCTCTTGGGTTCAGTAATTAGTCATCTAATGTTTTAGCTAAAACAAAGGCACAGTAGTATTTTTCTGCCAAATACAGCATAGAGCAAAAAATTCAGGATAATAAGTAATGTAGGGAGATTTGCTGTGAATAAAGGCCCATTTGGGGATCATCCAGTAAAAAACAATGAGTGAAAGTCACATTATGGGCTCATGCTTCTACTAAGTGGCTGTACAGCATTCATCATCTTCTGTCAATCACCTCAGTTATGAATGGAGGGGAAAAGAATTTGTCACTTCCTAAACAAAATAACTATGGGATTCCTGTGATGAATTAGCTTCATCGTGCTAAAGATCTTCCTGACACTTGCCACGTATTTCTGATAATAGTTGGTTTGCCTGTGAATTTGAGACACTCCATGTAATACAAAGGAACCAAAGGTATTGGTTGCAACCATAATGCATCATTTAGGCTAATCTAGTTCTAAATCAGAGGTCAGCAACAGTGGTGCAATTCAAATATTTTTTATTACCAGTTCTGTGGGCATGGCTTGGTGGGCATGGCAGGGGGAGAATACTGCACAATCCCCATTCCCTCCCTGCTCCACTAACCTACTTTCCAGCTCCATTCTCCTATGCAGGGCAACCAAAGAAGTCCTAGTTGATCAGCTGGGACTCAATGGAAGGCAAGGAATAGATGGGGGCGGGGACAGTCAGAGGTGATATTTGCCAGTTCTCTGAACTATTCAAAATTTCTGCTACCGGTTCTCCAGAACTGGTCAGAACTTGCTGAATACCCACCTCTGGTTGGGGACCTCTGGACTAAAAAGTAAGCAACCTGACAAAGGAAAGACTGCTTATGGGTAGGGAACAAGAAGATCTGGTGAGCAGAAAAAACATTTTAAATTACTAAAAAGACAAAGTGAAATATCTATTACTTGAATGTATAAACATTGGTATATATGCAGTTGGGCTTAGCAGTTCCTTCCCTCCACGGTAGCAACAAGCGTCCAACTACAGTAGTATTGATTTCCCCAAATAGTGCTTTTTTAGTACTATTACTTTTAAGTCAACCTTTTGCTCATATCACAAATCCAGTGGGTCTTTCCCCGTACTATTTTCATGTGCCTATCAAATAAGTGTATTTTGGACAATAACCAGCATAGTTGCACTTTGCATGCAGGAGTTCCATTTTGGCTGTTGCATGTAGACAAAGTAGAGGAAAGTAACATGGGTCTCCTTTTAACTTCTCCTTTTAGTCTTCTCTTGCTTCCATAAGACTTTCAAAACTACAGGTTCAGGGTAGTCCTCAGAATAAACTCAAAAGTCAAAATGATAGCAATGTCCCCCTTGTTGGGGTCCAAGTTCGCTGCGGAGCCCATCAGCTCACTGCAGAGCCCATCAACTTGCCTCAGCTGCCGCTGGATCTGTTTTTCCTCCTACATGCCAGCCAATGGTGCCAAGGGTCGCATTGTGATGATGTCAGTGTGACACACTCCTGTTAGCTGCTGGACATATGCTAGAGCAACTGTAGGGCTGGAGACTAATCAATGGCTCCTTTGAAGGGTTGATGCAGCGCATCGTGTTCGAGAGGGTTGGAGCACATATGTGTGATAGTTTAGACTTAATTTAAGACATGGTGAAGGTGGCACAAGGTGGGGATCAGTTAGTGAGGGTCTGGATAGGCTTGGGATGTAGACATTTTATAGAGTTAATAGCATTTGGGGATAATGGGTTAGGCATGGCCAGAATTAGAACTGTGTGTAGGACTGGGTGTGGTGGGGTGTGTCTCATGATAATGGTACTAAAAGGAAAGGGAATAAACTCAAACCCAACTCTAACCTTGCCTGGCTTTTAGCCTTTCTTGTCAGAGAAGAGTATTTGTTGTTTGCTGAGCTAATGAATAAACCATCATTGCACTACAGAGGAGCTGGAGTTTGTATTCATTTCAGGACAAATCTTCAATACTCAAGGACTGGCTGAGATCCCCTCAACTCAACTTTTTCGATCCTTGCAGATGTCCTGGTTATTCTTACTTTTTTCACACACTGGAGGTTTAAAGCCAATTTAGTTTTAAGATGCAAAAATAGAGTCTGAGAACTCTTGGCTCAAAGCAATAATACCCAAGATAGTCAATCTCCATGGAGTAAAATTAAGAGCAAAGGGTTTCATGTTTGAAGCAACAGCACAATAGTAAACTTGGCTGAACATTCTTATCCTTTGGGAGAAATTAGCAGCTTTGCAATTTAGTTGCTTTCTACCCATTATTATTATTATTATTTTTTATAATCTTTACCATTTTCTTGTTCCGCCATGCTGGCTTTGGACAAAAGCCCATTTGCTCATTCACCTGCTTAGAAACTCTGTCATGCCTCTTCCTACCACATCAAATGAGGCCTCTTACTTCCCTGGATGAGTAAGTCTGTTTCCTCTCCCCCTCCCCCTCTTCTGAATTCATTGGAAATAAATGGAAGAAAGTCACGGAGAGATGAACGGTGGAGAAGTATCGAATGATTCCTTGCCTCTGTGTCTTGATGGGTCTCATTTGGGCTGCAAAAATTAGAGATCATCATTAGGGGGCAGAAACAGAAGAGAAACAGAAACCACAAATGTCTTCCTGCCATCTGGAGGTTGCCCAATCTTTTGCAGGTCTTACTTCATAGGCTTGCCTCTCCACATAGCTGAAAATAAAATAATATCATGCCCCTATCAGAATCTGACCTGAAGGAGGAAACTGAAAACTGACAGGGAATGGGAATGACAGGGAGTTGGCGGTGGAAGAAACTGGAGAAGGGCAAAGTCCAGCTGGGAAGAGCAGGGGAGATAGGACAAGGGAGAGGAAATCCAGAGGAAGACCCAGACCCACCCTCTTCATCCTAGGACATGGAGGGAGGAACAGAGAAAAGAGCAACGTGGGTTGCGTGGCTTACGGGGGAGGAAAGAGCCCTGAATTCCTTAATTAGCTGCAGCTGGGAATACAGTGTATAAAAAAGGCAAGCTGCGTGCAGCAAGCTGTTGGAGCAAACATGACTTTATCTTGTATCATCATGGCTTATCTGTGTTCCTGGCATCTTCCCAACTGTATGAATTTCGCTGTGCTTTCAAGTTTGAAATTCCTGCTCCTGTCCTGCCAAACTAATTAGAAACTTTAATTTTAATTTAATTTAATTTAATTTAATTTAATTTAATTTAATTTAATTTAATTTAATTTAATTTAATTTAATTT
>BLBF01000039.1:29910081-29933129 GCA_015471245.1 Laticauda colubrina
GAGGAGGAGGAGGAGGAGGAGGAGGAGGAGGAGGAGGAGGAGGAGGAGAAGGAGGAGGAGGAGGAGAAGCAGAAGCAGAAGCAGAAGCAGGAGAAGAAGAAGAAGAAGAAGAAGATGATGATGATGATCCAGGAAACTACTGACTAATCAGCTTGTTATCAATACCTGTGGAAATCCTGTAAAAGATAAGCAAATGGTGGATTCCCGAGACCTAGAAATAAAAAAGTGATTACTACTGGTAGAAGTCAGAATGGGCTTGTTTAAAAAAAGTATCATGCCAAACAAACCATATTGCCTTCTTTGATAAAGTAACTAAATTACTGGATCAAAGAAATGCTGCAGCCAGAGTATACTTGGACTTCGGTAGTAAGGTATTTGATACAGTAAATCACAGCTTATCCTTGATAAAATAGAACAATGTGGGATTGACAGTATTCCTACCAGATGGATTTACAGTTCATTGACCAACTGCATTCTGATACACTAGTACAGAATCAGTAGTACCTGACTCAGTAGTACCTCTGAGGGGGAATCTTTGTGTCCTTGTGGTGTGCTGCACAACAAGGACACCTAGACACCTTAAATATGAGTGAGCAGTGTGCTGCAGCTACCCAAAATGCCAACATGATGCTTGGTTGCACAAACAGTAGGATAGCAGCAAGATCACAAGAAAGGAGAGTATCGCTTTATACTGCACCAGTGAGACCACCCTTGGAATACTTTGTCTAGTTCTGGTCATCACAACACAAAAAAGTTGAAGAGACCTGAGAAAGCGTCCAGAGATGAGCAACAAAGATAAGAGAGCCAGAGACTAAAATCCTATGAAGAACAGCTAAAGGAACTAGGTTTAGTTTAATGAAGAAGAGAGGATTGAGGGGGGACCTGATAGTAGTCTTCCAATACTTGAAGGTCGTCACAGGGAAGAAGGCATCAGTGTATTTCTTGTAGTACCTGAGGACAGAACCCGAAGCAATGGGTGGACACTCATGAGAAGAAGATCCAATTTGGAAATTAGGAGGAATTTACCAACAGTGAAAACAGTTTGCCTCCCAGAGTTGTACATGCTCCATCACTGCAGGTTTTCAAGAAAAGATTGGACAAACATGTGTTTGGGATTTAAGAAGGACTGCTGCCTTGGGCAGGGAAAGGGTCTTCAAACTTGGCAAGTTTTAGACTTGTGGACTTCAATTCCCAGAATTCCTGAGGCTAACATGACCGGAGGAGAAATTCTGGGAGTTGAAGTCCACAAGTCTTAAAGCTGTCAAGTTGGAAGACCCTTGCCCTAAGGGGTGGGGGAGGGGAGATGACTTTTGAATATCCATTGACTAGCCCCTCCCTTTCTGTTCTACTTTGGGAAAAAAATATTAGGTGCCCCAACTGCATTCAAATGATTTTTTTAAATTGTCCTGAGGATTTCATGACATCCATCAAGTTCTCACTGAACCCTATGGTTCTGTTTGAAAATCCCTGTTCTGGTAGATCAGTCTGCTGATTTTCCTACTGCAGGTAACACAACAAAAGTCTATTAACCAGTGGTGGAATTCAGCCTGTTTGTACCACTTTGGGAGAAGCGATTGTTAATTTTCAAAGCAGTTTGGTGAACTGGTTGTTGGAAGAAATCATTAGGACAGAGAACTGGTTGTTAAATTATTTGAATCCCATCACTGCTATTAACACATGCATATGTAAAAACAACAACAACCCTGAAATATGCAGATATTTAAAGGTCCCTAATTTGTTGTGAGTAATCTAGAGCTGTTGAGAGTTCAGGTTTAAATTATTGCTATGGTTGGTTGCACAGCTGGCCAGATGTTTAGCTTGGATTTGACATTTTTATCTATCTCTCAAATTTGCAAGATTCTGTTTGTGTAATCAACAATAAAGATAGAGCCAGTTCTCTTCTTTTCTGGATCACCTCTCAAGGCTGGAGTTAAGATGGAGAAAAAGGCAAAGGGATGATTTCATCATGTTCCTTTTCCCAGGCCTTTTCAGATAATAAATGGTGGCAATACCTTTGCTACCTTCTATCAATGCTTGGATTTTTACAGCTTTTGGATGGGCTCGGGATATCCTGGGCTCCCTACTCTTCTCTAGCTCTCTTTTTAAAATGCTGTCTCCATCTAAGAGCTTGTTGCAAAGAGGAATATTTATCTGGCTCCAGCAAGAAAGGTTTTGGAGCTCGAAATGCTCTTGGGAGAGTTGAAAGGCAAGGAAGGCAAAGGGTGGGAGGGAGCATTTTGGCTGCTGAATGCTGCCTCACCATGTGATTGAAACTGACTGACATGTGACACAGCGTCCCCAAATTGGCAGGCCTGCCATATGCTCTCAAATCTGGTCTTTTCGGCACAAACAGTCCTTTTCCGAAAAGACAAGTTTTTGGCTCTCCGCAGTTTCTTTCGCTGATGGCAACATTTGTCACCATTGACTGTGATCAGTTTGAAGTTCATACGTGTCTTGAAAATTGGGGGTTTATCAGAGGTGATATTCAGCATATTGACCGGGTCTGGAGAACCGGTAGTGGAAATTTTGGGTAGTTTGGAGAACCGGCAAATCCCAGCTCTGACTGGCCCTGCCCCCCATCCATTCTCTGCCTCCCAAGTCCCAGCTGATCGGCTGGGTCTCCTTTTGCTCCCCTGCACAGGAGAACAGAGCTGGAAAGCAGGTTAGTGGGGTGGAGAGAGAATGGGGATTTTGCAGTAACCATCCCCAAGGACTGGGGTGGGAATAGAGATTTTGCAGTATCCTTCCCCTGCCATGCCCATCAAGCCACGCCCACAGAACTGGTAGGAAAAATATTTTTGAATCCCAAATATTTGGATCCCACCACTGGGGTGTATGTGTGAGCGGGATGAGGTTATTTCATCGATTAATTTGACATAGGCACTGCAGGACTCTAAAATCAACTCTGCTGGCTCTCAGCAGAAGAACAAAATACCAAATATACAATCGGAATTAAAAACATGAAACAAGATGGCAAATGCTGAGGTGCCCCTAAATGAAACGAACCTAAATAACCCACAAGGAAAAAAAATGAGATTGCTTAATTGCCCAGGTAAATGATTCAATTTGCTCTCCCTCTCGCCAAGAATAATGACAATGGAACATTATTGGGATTAATGTTGGAGCTGTGGTTGCAATAAAAATACATTTAGAAAGTCACATGAAATCAATACAATTTTCCAATATGGGCCCAACAATTCTTTATCAAAAATTGCCCTGAGTTTTCGAATTGGATACAAGCAATTCTTGGACATTCTTGGTTTCCATACCCTGAGCACCAAAAGCAGTCTCAATAGCCTAACATCTTGTTAAAAATGTGAATGTATAAGCTGGTTTATACTTAACACTTAAAAGCAGAAGAATATAGGAAAAATAAATACGGTGGGAAACCATCAAAAATTTGCACATGTCTGCCAAAGGTAAAACAAAGAGTCTATTTTTTTTTTAAAACAAGAATCCATATTCCATTTGAATTCCTGTCACTAAGTAACTAAAATGCCATTTAAAAAAATAATTTTTGTCCTTCTTTTCTAACAGCTATGATTTCTTCCAGACTTCTTGAATATTAGAATGAAGGTCCACAGACGGTTATATTTTGATGCTAAAATTAGTATCCGTAGAGAAGGCAAAGAAAGCCAAATTCTTTCAAAAGTGACAGGAGGAATTGGGCAAATTTCTCCAAAAGCAATTTGTAAATTCCAACCCTGTCATTCCTGAGGCCTTCTCGCTGAGTTTGTGAATGATGCATTCCAAGTTTTCTGGTTCACGGCTGTTTAAAATCAGCCCTGGATTTTACAAGTCCCCCTGACATCTCAGACCAGGATTTAAAAATGGAGAAAAGCAAGAAACAATTTTCCCCTCTTTAAAGAAAAAAAATGTGTGTTCTTATGAATATTGGAAAGTCTTTAAAAAATCTTTATGGAGATCTGGAACTATGATAGGTAGGGAGGATTGTTCTGTGGGAGGGAACATGTTTTATTTTGTAAGCAGAAGGTCCCATTTTTAATTTGCAGCTTCTCCAAGTACCTGATCAGTGAAAGCTGCCATCTCTGGTCCTAACATTCCTAGCTAAAAAGGAGAGAACAACTTCCTATTGCCCAATGACCGCTATGCTGGTTAGGTAGAGGTGGGAAACTATATAGCCCCTTTATGACTGGCTGGCTCAGGAATTCTGGGAGTTGAAGTACACAAGGGGCTGCCACAGGGAGGGGAGGTTCAAGCTATTTCTAAAGCTCCTATAGTCCAGACAAAGAATAATGGATGGAAACTGAACAAGGAGAGATTCAACCTGGAAATAAGGAGAAACTGTCTGACAGTGAGAACAATCAACCCATGGAACAGAAGTTGCCCTCTGAAGTTGTGGGAGCTTCATCACTGGAGGCTTTCAAGAAGAGATTGGACTGCCATTTGTCAGAAATGGTGTTGGGTCTCCCGCTTGGGCAGGGGGTTGGACTAGATGGCCTACAAGGTCCTTTCCAACTCTGATTATCTGTAATCTGTAAGTCATAAAGAGGCCATAGTTCCCCGCCCCTGGTATAGAGCAAAGCTTAACTTATGGTGGGCTTTTGTTTCCCATTATTGTACTCATTGGGAGGCTGGATTTGGAAGTAGTCTGAATATGCATTTCCAATTATCCTGGAGAAAATATGTCTGCATGGTCCCTCAGAGCTGCTATCACTTTGAATAAATCCATTCATTTACACACAAAAAATGGAGAGATTCAGTATTTGCCAAAGTAGCACCACTCTATCTTTTCTTACTTGTCCCAAAGGGCTCCAAAGATCAGAGAAGGATTTGGGTAAATGTTCTTCATTAGCTATCACCAGTTTCCTTAAAATTGAGCCATAATTGCATAGTCCATTACTTCTTGTGATACTGCTGCAGAGGTGGTATTCAGTAGGTTCTGACCAGTTCTGGAGAACCAGTAGTGGAAATTTTGAGTAGTTCATAGAACCAGTAATAACCTTCCCCCAGGAGCGAGATGGGAATGGAGATTTTGCAGTATCCTTCCCCTGCCATGCCACCAAGCCATGCCCACCAAGCCACACCCACCAAACTATGCCCACAGAACCAGTAGTAAAAAAAAAATTGAATCCCACCACTGTACTACTGCTACTAATTTGATGCAAATCTGAGACCTTCTTCCAATGGCTTAGCAATTGTTTCATTGGCTCCAATGGCTTTGCAACCGTATCTTTGATTGGATGAGTTCGTAATCAATAGGACCTACATTTACAGAGCCTGGGTTCACAGATTGCACTAGTTTAAGCCATTGTGGTCAAATCCATATAAATTATGCAAAACTAAGGCAAGCCAAGGCAGGCGAGACAAGCCACATGATGGCTCAATTTTAACAGTGAATCCAACTCATGGCTATTAACTAAGATTCTACATTTTATTTGTTTTTTATTTATTTGTTTTTGTCAATCGCTTACAAGATAATAGGCATAAGTAAAAACATAGTTATGAATACATGGATACATATAAGAAAAATAAAAAAATAAAAGAAACAATAGAACAGGGATGGTCGGCACGTTGGTGGGCTTATGCAAGTAAAAGTAAGGTTCTACATTTAGGCAAGAAAAACAAAATGCACACATATGGTACATGTGGTAACTTGCTCAATAGTAGTAACTGTGATAGAGATCTTGGAGTCCTAGTGGACAATCACTTAAATATGAGCCAGCAGTGTGTTGCAGCTGTCAAAAAAGGGGGATGATGTTCAAGAGAGAGGGAGCCACCACGGAGAAGGCCCTTCTTCTGGGTGTCATCAGATGTATCTCCTTAGAAGGAACTTGCAACATTCCTTGCCTCCCTGCTCTAGTGGGTTGCGTAGCTGTGACTGGCAAAAGACGGTCCCTCAGATAACCAGATAGCCATACATAATGTTCTGACCAAGGCTTCCCGAGACCGTAATTAAGCACACGCTTAGTTCAAACAACTCATTTTATTTCAATGCTGGGAGTTATGTTTATTCCCAGCCTGTTATGAGTCCCCAACAGTTCCTTGAGATAAGCACCCACCTTTCTCTCCTTTGAATTGCTGCCAATAACTCGAGTGCCAAATAAACTATAAAAAAAACCCAACTGAAGTACAAAGTCCACACAGAGCTTCAAGGATTAATCCGAACAGAATGAACAACTTTGCTTCCTGCAAAGGTTTTTCTACCTTTGCACCTCCTTTATGTCTTATGGGAGGGGAAATCACCTCCAAGCCTTACTCCCGAGTCGCCCCTTTTGTCTCAGCTGCTCTTACCTTCTAGCAGCTCTGCGCACATGTGCACTGGGAACAGGCTCCCCTGGTTCCTCTGCCTCGCTGCTGTCAGACTCTGGAGGCTCCCGAGGCAGCACCCTACTCCCCATCTCTTCATCGGACGCAGGACCCTCATCCGAGTCCTCCACAGACTCCAGGACTGGTGCCCATTCTTCCCCACTGTCTGATTTCGCTGCTGTCTGCACAGGCTGCCAGTGAATCACAACAATGCTCCCCCCCCCCCAAAAAAAGCAAGGAACACCAGGTAGATGTAATATAGTCTACTATGCTAAAATTACATAGCAACTCAGTAATCCCTTTATTTTGTCTAACTGATATTGACGAAAAGGTTTTTATTCTCTTTCTTGTCATTTTAATCTTAATCTGGATTTTAATTGAGCAGCACTTCAAGGATAACCTCAAAGGTGTTTTCTTCTCCCAAAGAAGAAGATTGTCTCATCTACTGACAATAACAGAATGGTCATCATGGTGAATTGGGTGTTTGCTCCAACTTCGTGCCCTCTGAGTCAACCACTTTGCTTATCATTCATTGAATTTAATCAGTCAGATAAAATGATTCCATTCTTCTAAACTCTTCACAACCACAGCGTTGTGGTATCAAAGCTTTATGAGCTTCCCGAGTTTGATTTTTATCTGCTGCTATTTTAATCTTTGCTCCACCAGGTTTCTGTT
Organism: Laticauda colubrina; assembly: GCA_015471245.1. Taxonomy (NCBI): domain Eukaryota; kingdom Metazoa; phylum Chordata; class Lepidosauria; order Squamata; family Elapidae; genus Laticauda; species Laticauda colubrina. The sequence continues at coordinate 29,917,027 of BLBF01000039.1, forward strand.
TTATGGTCTGTTATGTTATGTGTTTTTTTTTTTTTTGCTTTATGTTTGAATGCTTTTATTCATAAGCACACTTTGAAAAATATTTCGATGTGACCGAATAAATATGCATTTAAGAAATGAGCTACTCTTGCCCTCTCTTTGTTTTGGGGGTCATTTCTTAGATGTTTCAGAAATTTTTTGAAGGTTTTTTTTTTCAAGGAATTATTTCTGAACTTACTTTGTGAATGTGAGGGGATGGTTGGTTCTTCTTCCATTATTCATCTCTTCAATGCTTCAGGCAAAGGAAGGTTGCCTTCCCTGAGATTTCCTGGATGGATCCTTGGAGTCTGAAGACCACAAGTGGGAGCAAAGAAGATTATACTGAGAAAGATAGGACAGCCATGCATTCTTTTTGGGATTAATAAGGTAAGTGCCTAAATCCAGACACATAGAAAATGAAGAATCTAAAATGCTCTGGGATTCAAACAGACAAGCTACCTGCTATAGCACTTCAATTTATATACTGCTTCAGAGTGCTTTACAACCCTCTCTAAGCAGTCTGCAGAGTCACCATCTTGCCCCCAACAATCTGGGTCCTCATTTTACCCACCTCTGAATCAACCTTGAGCCGGTTAGAATCGAACTCTTGGAGTCAGCAGTGAGTTAGCCTGCAGTATTGCATTCCAACCATTGCGCCACCATAGTTCTTATACCCCAGACTTAACAAGTGTCAATAAAAAAGATAATATGCTAGTGTACATTTGTTGTGCCCAGAAAATGCAGAAGAAGAAAAAGAACTAGTGAAAATTATAAAATACAAAGACTTACAAATAGAAGCAGAACAATTGTGGCAAAAAAAAATAAAAATAGCAATGACAGTACCACAGGCATCTTAGGCATAATTCCAAAATATTTGGAGGACCACTTTTGAACAATGTCAGCATTGAAAAAAATCACCATCAGTCAGTTGCAAAAGGCAACTTTATTTGGAACAGGCTACTTCCTGCAACAGTACCAGCCATCAAGCAACAACATCTGCCTATCCCAGGTCCTTGGGAAGAATAAATGGATACAGGTGCTAAATCCAGTCTAAATATCTGGCTAATTGTGTGATAAATTAAACCTGCATGCTGCCTGACTCCCAGTAGACAGGTTACAAATTATTAAAAGTATTTTAAATAAAACAAGAAACCAGCACAAAACAGGAAACAGCAGAGATGGCAGATATAACAAATCCAGATGGGACCAAATAAAAATTAAAAAACAAAACTTAATTTACATTTACCTAAAAAGCCTGGCAAATAAAGCATAACTTATAGTCGGGTGGAGGTGTTGAATCTAGTACCTGTGTGCAACTCTATGAAGCACTGGTATTTTTAAGCTTATTAGACTGTAATCAATACAAGCTTAATACAACATACAGCAAATGCCGATTGTAATTTTGCTGTGAACTGCTTATGAAATAGTATATAAGTATTTTAGGAAGATAGATAGATGAATGGATGACTAATTGATTGATTGGTTGCTTGGTTGATAAATGATATCTGAAAGAAACCTCCAGTTGGGAATCAACATTTTCTACCACAATTCCCAAATCAGCAAAGCTTCCATGTTGATGAAGGGCTGTGCTAAAATGTAGCTTTGTATAAGTAGAGGATTGTACAAAAGACGATTCTACTCCTGTTGAATGATTATTATTTACAAGGATATTGGAGGAGAAGGTATGGTGTTTTCATTTTTTTTAAAAAAAAAAAATCAGATCTGGAATCTCATGAAGATGTTCATTTGCATAAAAATTTTATTTCTAAGCATTAATATCTTCTTTTCAGCTTTGTAAGGCATACCTCCTCATTAAATCAAACAACTGCTAAAAGTACATCATTGACCAGAACTTAGCTACATTTGGTCTCTTAGAATTATGGTTCTTTTGGTGTGAAGGCCATGGGATTTGAATATGTTAGGCAAAATGTTTAAATCAGTCATGGACGATTTGTGGAATGATGTTGTCCCTGTCACTTTCCCCATTAAGGGAGGGGGAAAAAACTGTTTACAAGAGCTGAACTTCTCTAACTGCACCTCTGACATGGAGAGGCAGTTACGCACAGTTAATTATTTTATCCTTTCTTAAGATCCTCTGAGGTAAGTGGTTTGTTATGCAACGAAAAGTCAACGTGCCACATGTCGCAGGAGGGCACGAGGAAACCAGGCGATGCCTGAGATAAACTGGAATTTTGCTGGGCTATGGTTGTTGTGAGGCACATGAGTAGTGAAACAACCCACCCTCCTTTGCTGAGAGGACAATATATTAGTTCAGAAGTTCCGTATAAGTAACCCACACATGTGCTACATTTCCTGAGCATCTGTGTTTTGTGACACCTCCAAACCTCCTGGATTTCCTTGTGAAGGCCTCTGGCTTCCTCTCTTGTCAATTAAAAACCTAGAAAATGTCTTAAGTTGTGCAACACTGCAAAGGCCCAGTGTGAAATTGGATAGTTGCTTCAGTTGGACTGCATTTCATCTTGAGGTAAACAACTAACATTCAAAATGTTTGTTGGTGATGATGCTATAGCAGGATACTGGTGTTATACCACCTCCTGCAGCTCAGGCAATTATCTATGATTTAATCTATGATTAAACAATGGGCAATACAGCCAGTTTGGTCTAGTAGTTAAGGTCTAGTGGTTAAGCTTGGTCTAGTGGTTAAGCTTGAAAACAGGAAATTGTGAGTTCAAATCCCATCAGAGTCAGGGGTGACCTTGGTGTTCTCAAGCACTCTCTTTAAGCTTCACTCCCTTCACAGGGTTGTTGCTGTGGTGTAAATAGGAGGAGGAAGGTGTGTTGGAACCGTTTGCTGCCTTGAGTTATGTGTAAAAATAATACCAATGGAAAAGGAATAAATACATAAATAAATAATATAAAAGAGATGCCTTCAATTAAGTGCAAAAGCAGCCCTATTATTAAATCAATTGATCAATTGCCCAGGGATATTGAAGACCAGGTGTGTGTGTGTGTGTTGTCTGCAACCCCACAGCAAGTCAGGTAGTTGCCCTCCAGTGTGATAGAGAATATCAACAGAATTGGATTAAGAAATTACTGCCAATGTTTTATCGCTGGCACCTACTGCCGGTGAGGTTAACAAAAATGTTCCCTAACATGACACCCAATTGTTGGAAATTCAACCAGGGAACCTATTTCCACATGTGGTGGATGTGCCCACATGTACAAAAAATTGGCAAAAAATCAGTATTTGGATAGAGGACATAACAAAACAGGATGTAAAATTCAAACCAGAAATTTTTCTGCTAGGCATCTTAGAACCAAATATGGAAAAGAAGTACCAATACTTGATCTTGCATATTATAACTGCAGCTAGAATAAGTTTTGCTCAGAATTGGAAATTGGCTACAACCCCCACAGAAAACATGATAATTAATAAAATATATGAATGTGCCAAGATGGACAGATTAACCAAATTGCTAAAAGATAATCAAGACAGTGAATATTACAAAACATGGGATATCTGGTGTGCCTGGCTAAAGAAAAGGTGATATCTGATGACTTGGTAACATTTGGAAAATAAGGGTGGTGTATAAACAACTGTAAATAAATTATATGTATGTATACAGAGAGAGCTTAAAAGGATGAAGGAGTTACTATAATAATGTATAACACGCTATCAGAAGGAAAGTACAAGTGCATCTATTGCTCAAATAATGCTGTAAAATATACATACATGTTTTTAATTTCATAAATTTGAATTAAAAAAGAAATTACTGCCAGTCAATGCATTTTATCCTTACTTTCATGCATTGTTAACTTACATGAATTCTGTGGCAGGTACAAGTTAGGATTTACAGAGAAATGTCTCACACCCAATGTGGCATTTTTAATAGGCTATTTCTGAAACATCAAGGAATCCTCTCATGTGTCATTCAGCAAAGTCCAAGAAGTTGCAACTGGAACAGACACCTTCCTGCCCATCTTCTCTAAAGTAAAGAAGTTCTTTTGAACCTGATTACAGTATCATCTGATGGATATCTTCCATAAATATCTATGGCGATTCTCAGCCATCTAGGTCATAGTTGTCCCATAAGTGCTTTTTTTTTTTCAAGAGGCAACTGGACTTTCTTGTTCTTCTCTGAAGACTTTTCGCTTCTCCTCCAGGAAGCTTCTTCATCTCTGACTGGATGGTGGGGAATGGAAGGATTTATATTCCTTGCAGACAGCTGGTCGTTTGCATTCTTTTTAGAGAGTCAGTTGAGGCCACTTGGAGGTTTGTCTGTGTCCATATCCATTTGCATTATTCATAGATCAACCTCCAAGTGGCCTCAACCACCCTCTATTAGGATGCAAATGGCCAGCTGTCTGAAAGGAGTATAAATCCTTCCATTCCCCCACCATCCAGTCAGAGCTGAAGAAACTTCTTGGATGAGAAGCAAAATGTCTTCAAAGGAAAACAAGAAAGTCCAGTTGCCTCTTCAAAAAGCACCTTTGGGACATTTTTGATCTGTATTGTCAGACCAGGCCCAGGTTGGTATCTTAGGAAAGAAACATTCTCAACTCCATTCTGGAGCAAAAAAGTTACTTTTTTTAGTAAAAAACAAGACTAAATCTAAATGTTTGTGCACAAAGATTATCTAGTTAACTTTCCCTTCTCTGTTCACCCTGTTTATTATCTCTCCATTTTCCAGTCATATTCAAAGAAGATGTTTTGGTAACTGTCCTTGCAACGGTTGGATAGATGGATAGGCTCTGAATTCCATTCCCAGGTCCTCGGCCTTGGAGCAGCCCAAGATGGCATGAAGAATTGCTTTCTGTCATACCCCTGGTGGAGACTGACTCTGAGGGAGAGGAGGAACAGCCAACAGGGAGTGGATGTGTGGCTCCAGAGGTGGTGGAAGAGGCTGGGGAAGGGCAGAAGTCAGCTGGGCATCCAGAGGAAGACCCCGGCCCATCCCTTCTCCATCTTAGGGCACACAGGGAAGAGAGGATAAAAGAGAGACGTGGTCTACTCGGGAGGAGAGGGCCTTGATCCTCTTCATGGACTGCAGCTGTGACAACTGAATAAGAGAATGGACATGCGTACAAGCGAGAGCTGGAAATATCTCTAGTTTATGGTTCATCTCTGAGTTTGGTGTCCTTTCCATTGTGTGTTCTGTTATCTGTGGACATCCTCCAGCCCTTATCTTGTCTGTTTTGTGTTGCTTTTTTTCCTCCTTCTTGTAACTGTTTGTGTGGGAGTTTTTTGTCTTTCATCAAGGATATTCGGAGCTTGGAAGCAAAGTGAAGGAATAAAAGGGGCTTTACCTTTTTTCTGTGTCTGTGTTTGTTTAGTATCCCACCCTGGGTCATCACACTTTCAATTTCTCCCTACTCTCCCCACAGCTCCATCACCCATGGCCTATGACAGACGGGCATCTAGCAAAGCACAGCTGTGAGCAAAGGATAACAGTTCTTGCATGTATTATAGAAGCCCTTAGGAATATACAGTAGTGTTCTCAAAACAGAAGTGACTTTCAGTCTGGGATTTTTGTGGTGAAGTTCCTGTTCCTTTCCAGCAGTTTATTTGGTATCACTTCTGTAAGATTGTGATTCTCAGAGTTAAAGACTGCATTTCAGTCAGCTGTTTGTTCAAAACAGATAACACTCACTGTTTTTACAAGTATAGCCAGTACAGCTATGAAAGGAGCACCACTGAGTTCAGTCGAGTTTACTTCCATCTAACTGTGCATAGGACCACAGCCTCACAAAGGGTCTTAAGTTGCCTGATATTGTATTTTTAACATAGTCTGCATGCACACTTGACATTATGATCTGTGCTGCTCAAAATTTTCCAGTATCCCACAAACTAAGAATTGTAGTTGGAAAAACACAGTTTTGTAACTTTCTGTGCCCTTCATAACATCATATTAGGGCCTTACCTACTCTTTTCTAATTTACTGTGTTCTTTATTGCCTTATAAAGCGCACATAAAATGAACAACCCATTCTAGTTGTGACTATTTAGATTTCAGGTCTACCACAACTCACCACAGCCAATTCACCTTGGGACAAGAGTTACACTAATATTGAAGAAATAGTGGAATAGAAAGGATGCCAAAGGAGGGACAAAACAAAATGTGAATGACAAATTTAAAATAATGGTTTCATTATTTTAAATAAGTACAATGATTTATTGAATTGTCTCACAGTGAGTTGTCCCATGTCAGGTTGGCCATGTCAAGTTGTTCTGCAGCGAGTTGGTCCATTCCATCAGATTTCCATCCAAGTCTTCCTTATCTACCAACTGCACAGTATTCTTAGGAGCATGGTTTGCAGCATTCCAGGCAGTGGCTTTAGATGTATTAATGTAGGGTCACAGAAGCAGATTTCTCACTAGACCTGCTTATTAAATGTAACTTTGTCATGTGAATTTATTTTATTTATTTTTATTTATTTATTTTTATTTGTCAATTGCTTACAAGATAATAGGTATAAGTAAAAACATAGTTATGAATACATGGATACATAGTTGAAGCTGAAGTATTCATTGACAGGTAGGACATTACAATGTATGATTACAATGTATGATTTTATATGCTATACTTAGATCGGACCGAAGGCGGCATAGTTCTAAGTTTTCTAGGTATAGAATTTCAAGTCTGGTGGCATAAGATATTCTGCAATGAGTAGAGGAGGGGAGAACTCTTCTTGTGAAATATTTCTGGACTTTCTCAACTGTGTTAATATCAGATACATAATGTGGGTTCCAGACTGATGAGCTGTATTCGAGTATTGTTCTAGCAAATGTTTTGTATGCTCTAGTTATTAGTGTAATATTACCAGAGAAAAAGCTACGTAACATTAGGTTAACAACTCTTAACACCTTTTTGGCTATGTAGTTACAGTGGGCTCTAGCACTTAGGTCATTTGAGATGAGTACACCAAGATCCTTGACAGAGTTTGGATCATCAACACGGTCTTGACTATTCAGCCTGTATTTTATTTTCTGATTTTTTTTGCCAATATGTAAAACAGAGCATTTGTTTGTTGAAATTTGAAGTTGCCATTTGTTTGACCATTCTGATACATAGTCAAGGTCTTTTTGGAGGGTAGTAGTATTGTCTGTGGTGTTGAATAGCTTCACATCATCAGCGAAGAGAACACAGTTGCTCTTAATATGATCACAGAGGTCATTTATGTAGCATATGGTCCTAGAACACTGTCTTGGGGGACACCACTATTGACAGGTACCAAATTTGATAGGACACTCCCAATTTTGACCATTTGTTGTCTGTTTGACAGGAATGCTTCTATCCAATTATGCAGGTGTCCAGAGATACCATAAGATTTTAATTTTTCGGAGTATTTGTCATGTATCACTGAATCAAAGGCTTTACAGAAGTCTATGTAGATTGTGTCTATTGCTTTGCCCTGATCAAGTTGTGTAGTCCATATGTTTTTGCAGTGTAAGAGTTGCAGATGACATGATAGTTTTTTTCCCAAAACCAAATTGTAGGTTGTTTGTTTCTAAGTGGAGGATGATGGATTGGTTAATAATTGATTCCATGACTTTACAGGTGATGCAGCATAAAGAGATTGGTCTATAATTTTCAACTAGGCTGGGGTCTCCCTTTTTGAAGATGGGGATGACCATGGCTTGTGACCATAGTTTTGGCAAGGAGCTGGTCCTGAAAGATTTTTCAAACACTATGCTTAGAGGTTCGGCTATGGCAGTGGGTAGCTTTTTTCAGAAGTAAGGCACATATTCCGTCTGGTTCAATAGATAGTGATGGTTTTAGATTGCGCAGTGCTTTTTCAACATTGTCTTCTGTAAAATCGATATGTATTAGATCATTGTAGTTGTCTGTGGTTTGACGAGGAAATACTGGGCATGATCCACTGCTGTTTACAAATACTGAGCCAAAGAATGTGTTGAAGAGGTTGGCTTTAATAGTGTCGTCATTGCAGTCTTTGCCATTAGGTCCTTTCATGGGTGGGATGGACCTTGAGTCTTTTAGTTTGTTGTTTAGAAAATTGTAGAAAGCACAGGTGGAATCGGTGCATAGAAGGTTTTCTTCTTGTTTAATGTGATAATTGGTGCATTCAGTTTTTATCTGGTGGCATAAATTTTTGTATTAGCTTTTGAAGTTGGCAATGTGACCAGATTTGTTTTTTCGCCAAAGTGATTTCTTTTTGTATTGAAGCATCCTTATTTTGGGGGGTAATTTGTTTTTTCTTGTTTTGGGAGTTGTCATTGGTACATATAGTTTGATGACTCCTTTGACTTTAAATAAAAACACATTGTAATGGTCTTCTACAGTATTGCATCCAGAGAATAGAAATTGCCAATCAAGGGATGAGAGATCGTTGTCTATAAAATCATAGTTGCCTTTTTTGAATTTATAATTGGGGATTCCGTCATTGTGATGATTTTTGTGTGGATGTATGTTGAGACAAAAGTCAATCATGTTGTGGTCACTGTTGGAAAAGGGTTTTTTAATTTGTATTCTGTAAATTGAATTCAAACTATTGCAGAAGATGAGATCGAAGCAGTTGTTAAGTCTAGTGTTGTTGGTTACTAGTTTACTAGTCCCAGACTTGTTACTCCATTGTAGAAGGTTGCATGTGTGGGTTCAGTTGTACATTCATTAAGAGTCCAGTTAATATGAGGTAGATTGAACTCATCAAGCAAGATAAAAGCATGTGGGCAAGATGCTGCCCATATTAGTAGTGTCTTTAGCTTGTTTGCATGTTTGATATCATAATCAGGGGCTCTGTAACATAGTAAGAACTGAAATGTAATATTTAAGGACAGTTCACAGATGATGGTTTCAGGAGTAGCAAGCTTCTGGGTTACTTGGATGTTTTTTAGATATAGGGACTTTTTATAGAAGATAGCAACACCACCTCCTCTACAGATTTCATGATCGGACCGGTAAACATGATAATTTCTTACTGAGGTAATGTAGTCAGGGAGAGATGCATTGAGCCATGTTTCACAGACAATGAATTTAGCCGTATTTAGTAAGAGGAGAAATTCAGGTATTTTATTTACAAGGCTTCTTGCATTGAGTAGCTTGCATTTAAGGCCAGTTGTGGTTGGAATAGAGGTAGTTAGGGGCATGCATGCCCAGTTTTGAGTGATGTTGGATTGGATAGGGTGGGGTTGGATGTGGAGTTGTGGGTTGTGTGACTTTCTTTGATGCAATCAGCTCTGTAGTCAATGTATAGGTCCTTTTCTCCATTGTCTAGACGGTTTTTGAGTTCTGTGCGGAGTTCACGGGAGCAGATTCTTTGCAGTATGGATAAGTCTGGTCTCGAGGGAATCATGTTAACTGAATCCATTTAGTCTTCCTGATGGGGATGAGGTGGTACCCATGATATTCAATGTTCTTTAGCCTGTTTGTTTTTTAATAACTTGAGCTTTTATTACAGATGTACTTTCAGAATTCAGAGACAAATGCAAAATACAAAAGGAGCACTCTTGCGTTGCATGATTTTTCTCCAAAAGAAGCTTCATTTATTATAAAATCATTTGTGTCATGTAGGCAAAATTTCAAAGTAAAAGCAAGAGGACTAATTCCATTTGGCTTTAAGTCTCTGACATGTTCAAAGCCATGTCCTTACAAATGAGACACTGGTAATAAGGAACATATTGCATTAACAGTCTGGCAGGGGTTAATTTTTTTAGGCTGTTCTGGAAACAGGTTTTCCAGTGAAAGAAAAACACTGGCAAATATTTGATGTGGGAGATGAAGCAAGACATGGGCATGAAAGCAAATAGTATTGTCCATCTCTGAAGAACATGGGGCATGGTTTGAATAGTGTATGGGCAATCTGTTAGCATCTGCTGTGGGGGCAAGGTGATCAAGAGCCATGATATACACCATGATGTGACAAACTGCAAGATATCATTGTGGTTTCTATTGGATGGCAATGCAACTGTTCCTACTAGAACTCTTTTCCCCCTTAAAAATTTAAGTTGGATTATTATTGAATTTCCATTCCCATCAGTCTCAGCTAGCCTTGAATTGGTCAATAATGTGAGGATGCTCACAGTGGGAATCCAATAATTAGAAAATAATAAATTCCTACCTATAATCTAAATCAGGAAAGAGAAACTTTTGTTGGCCACCAAAGTTTATTTGCTGGGAGGACAGCCAAAGTAGGCAACATATTGGCACAATAAGTAAGTCTGTATTTTTTTTTCTTTTCCCCTGAAAATTTTTGGGGTGTGGGCTTGGAAGCATAAAACTGAACTTTTTTTTAAATCAAGGCAAAACTATTTGGTCTTTGGTAGGTAGGAATACTTATTAGCGACCATATGTGCTCTTGAAAAAAGGTCACTTTGATTAATACTTTGACAGAAGACCATTACATAATTCCAAAGGTGTAGATTAGAGTAAGAAGTTGAAAAAAGACATTGGAAGAACACAGTGGGCCCTGATTTCCACCCTGTTGCCAAGAATATCCAGGAAACCGGGAATGAAACTTGACTCAAGCTTTTAAGGGTTATTTAGGCTTCATAAAATAGCTTTCATGTGCATCCAGTTTGGAAAGAAACACCAGTTTTTAGTAACTAAAGATGGAATTCGCAGCATCTGTAACAAATCATAATGAAGTGAAAATAATGACATGCATGTGATGTCATTGTGAAAATGGGAATAGTTATGTAGGTGTTCCTGATGTGTGGTGTAATTCCTTATTTGTGGCATTGGTACAATGATCTCATCATGCATATGCCATTATTTGCTGCCTGTCATAGCTGAAAGGGTCTTCAGAGCATCATACGGATGAAGCTGCATGATGTCTTGAAAGTTTGGACCATTCATTCCTGATGCAAAAACATTATCTATGTCACTGAATCAATGGATAATGTTTTGGAGCAGTTCAACACAGAGTTCCTCAGTGTAAGCTTTCATCTAAGAAAAACACAAAATTAGATTCTCAAAAGCTTTGGAACTGAAAGAGCCTTGTTGTCTACTGTAATAAAAATTGAAATTAAGAAGCAACATAAAATCACCCAAGTGGCTTTCTGAAATCACTTCAAAGCATGATTTAATTGTTTTTGACCCAAAACTTATTATTATCCTTTTTTTCTTTCTAGAATTAAGGTGGCTGGTTGGCAACATTATGAAACTGATTGCCATTCAATCATGTAATAGAACTTGGGCAGAAAGTCACGATGCTCGTGTGAAAATTTATGTGCCCTTTGAAGATGAAGCTTAGACACCACAATGCCCAGCAATGTATACAGCTTGCATTCTTCAAAGATCAAAGTCTGTGGTTTGGCTGGGTTTTGATTTTGTTGCCCTGAAGTGGGCATATATAGTCATCTGCCCATTAACTCAATAACCTCATGAACCAATCAGGCAATTACACAGTTAAATGATGAAAGGCTAGAATTTACATTCCTGAAGTTTCCCAGACTCATTCAAACTGGTGACCTTCTTCCCATGGTTGGAAAATGAGAATATGTTTGGTTTATTATTCAAATCGCTTTTCATTTCTGAACATGATAAAGAGATTCAGATTATCATTCAGTCATGAGGCTGGTAGGATGAATCAGATCAGGATGGGCACTAGATCAACACACACCACAGAATGAAGGATGGGAAACAAATAATGCTGGAGACAAGGACTATCTATGGAGATTCTCAGCCATCCAAGCCATGGTTGTCTCAAAGGTGCATTTTCAAGAGGCAACTGGACTTTCTTTCTTTCTTTTCTCTGAAGACGTTTCACTTCTCATCCAAGAAGCTTCTTCAGTGCTGACTAGATGGTGGGAAATGGAAGGATTTATACTCCTTGCAGACAGCTGGTCGTTTACATTCTTTTTAGAGAGTCATTGAGGCCACCTGGAGGTTCATCTGTTTTCTCAGGGTCACCTGAATAGTTCCAATGGGTATGGAGCCTTGTTGGAACTGTGGAAAGGACCGTGTTGTAGGCTGGAGATAGATGATATCATATCCCTCCCGCACTCTTGAGAGATGGCTGTTCAATTTTGACATAGATGGGCCTCTTTGACCCTTCTTTCAAACCAGAAGTCCTCTCTGTCCAAAATGTGGACTTTGTTGTCTTCAAAAGAGTGGCCTGTGTCTTTTCAATGCAGATGGTCTGCTGAATGTAGTCCTGATGAGTTTATTCTCCTATGTTGTGCCATGCGTTTATGAAGTGTTTTGTTTCCCCCATGTACAGATCTGGACATGGGTCACTGCATTGTTCTGCATGTGCAAAACCAGAAAGTCCAGCTGTCTTTTGAAATCTGATATCTCATGTCATCTTGGCCTTCCTGAGCCATCCCTGAAGTGAGAGAAATATCTGACCAGATTTTCAAACTAATCCCTTTTTTTCTGGATGAAAGAAACACAGTATACAAAAATAGGATAGATAATATTATACTATATACTATTATATTATACTGAGATCCTAGGAAAGGTGAAATATAAAATCAATAGATCACTAGAATCAATGGACGGACAGATGGATGAACAGATGGACGGGTGGATAGACGGACAGATGGACAGACAGATGGACGGACAGACAGATGGAAGGACAGACAGACAGATGGATAGACGGATGTGGGGACCTTGGAGGTTTTCTAGTCCAGGCCCCCTGCTCAAGCAGGAGACCCATGGCCTAGGCAATTTCAGACAATAATGACTGTCCAGCCTCTTGGCCTCAAACGGCGGGCTTTTCACCCTCTTCCATCTAGTCCTTGAATTACAACAGTCTGTTTAGTGACAGTCTGTTCAATGTTCCAATGGCGACAGGGCTATTTTTCACTCTTACGACCATCACCCCATTCCCCCGTGGTCACACCATCAAAATTCAGGATATCACATCACGTGGTTACACCACAAAACCTTAAAATGTTACAACACAGCCAACGACACAAGAGATTATGGTGCAAAACTCAGGATATCACAACAATAGAACTCAGAAGGACATCACAAAGCCCATTACCCACGTCATTACAACACAGGAGGCTGATAGACAGACAGCTGTTCAGCTTCCTTTGGGTATATATATATATATATATTTGTTTTTTTAAGTTTTCGCAGGTACTTACATGTATGCTGTTCAGCTTCCTTCGGGTATTATCCCACGTCATTGTAGTTGTGCTTTTAAAGTTGTAGCAACGTTTCGGCAGAATCGCATCTGCCATCATCAGGTTTCTGTATTGAGTTTGTCTGTGGGTCAGGCTATCACAGCCATTAATTTTAGATTTGAGGCTAGCCTACTGTTGTCCCAGGATGTTTTTTTCTTCATCCTGATTGGTTGGGAGTCTTGGTCTGTGTTTATTGGTCTTAGAGTTTGTTTGATTGGTGTTTCTGGTTTCTTCTGTCTGTTTTGTGGCTTTGATTGTCTGGCAACACTGTGTTCCTGTGTTGGAGGCTTTCAGTGCAGCTTGGCTTCGAGTAAAAGGACGGCTATCATCTATTAGGAAGCTAGGTTTCATCTGGGTGCCTGGTTGGGGTGTGTTTGAGCTGGAGCTATCAGAGGGAGTCTGTTTTTGCCCAGGTGTTTGTCTGGCTTGTGGCATGGAGATCTTTCTATTTGAGAGTGCAGGCTTCCAAATGATTGACAGTCTGGTGGAATCATCTCTTCTATTCATGCTTTCAGGTCTTTTTTCAATCTCTATGGCTTCTCTGTTGATACTGTGGCTGGGGTTTTCTATTAGCCTCTCATGTTTTAACGGCTTGGGTAATGGGTTGTGTGATGGACTTGTGAGTTCTTTTGTTGTGGTATCCTGGGTCCTGCGTTGTAATCTCCTGTTTTGTGTTTTGATCTCTTTTCCATTAGCCTCCTGTATAATAACGGCTTGGGTAATGGGTTGTGTGATGACCTTGTGAGACTTATTGCTATGGTATCCTTGGTCTTGTGCTGTGATATCCTGGGTCATTTCCTGTGTTGCAAATTCTTGAGTTCTTGTGGTGTAATTTCCTAAGTTTTCTGATGTGATATCCTGAGTGGATGGCTATGATGTAGCATTCTTAGTTTTAGTCTGGCTTCAAGTTTGGGGTCTGAGTCTGTGTTCTTGCTGTATGTCAGCTTATTTGGTTTTGGGGTCGGGGGTGCGATAGCTGGCGAGGCAGCTGTGGTCTGTTTTCTGGATGGTGGTTGTCCTTCATTTATAGGATGGGCTTGGGCCTGGGTCTGATGAAGGGGATTGGCGGTGGTGTCCTGTGTTGTTTTGGGTCCGGTGTTGGTTTTCGTGGCTGGGACTCGTTTGTTGGTGAGGGCTAGCTTCCAGATGTCTGGTAGGCGGGAGTTATCATCCCGTCTATTCATGTTATGGGAGTGTTTTTCTATCTCAATGGCTTCCCTGATTATTCTCTTGTTGGGGTGTTCAGTGTTGGATATTAATTTGGTTCCTTCGAGATTAATTTCATGTCCTGTGGCTTTAAGATGCTGGAAGAGGGAAGAAGTATTTTCTTCTCTTCTGACTGCGTTTTTGTGTTCTGCGATGCGTGCATTTATTCTCCTTTTGGTTTGTCCAATGTATGTGGATGGGCAATTGTTGCATGGTATTTCATAAAGTCCTCGGTTTTCTAGCTGGATCTTGTCTTTGGGGTTTCTTAGGATGTTGGCTGTTTTTTTGTCAGTGCTGAAGGCTGTCCTGATATTGTGTTTGTGGGGAATTTTGTTGATTTTGTCTGTGGTGCCTTTGATGTAGGGGAGGAGTGCAATACCATGTCTTGTTCTGTGTCTTGGTTTTTGGGGGTTTATATATGTTTTCATAGATTTTCACGGGTACAGGTATGTAGGTCTAGGTGTGTTTGGGTCTTTTCCCGTGTAAGATTAAGAGTATCTTGGTGACATTTCAGCAAGGTCCCACTTGCCATCCTCAGGCTGGTGCTTTCGGCTTTGTGCCACACTGCTTGCACTGGCATGAAGCCTAAAGCACCAGCCTGAGGATGGCGAGGAGGACCTCGCTGAAACGTCACCAAGATATTCTTAATCTTACATGGCAAAAGACCCAAACACACCTAGACCTACATATGTATGTATGTATGTATGTATGTATAGATAGATAGATAGATAGATAGATAGATAGATAGATAGATAGAGGGGGGGAGAGAGAGAGAGATTGTGTATCTGTATCTAAATCTAGATAACACATAATAGATAATCAGAGTTGGAAGGGACCTTGTAGGTCATCTCGTCCAACCCCCTGCTCAAGCAGGAGACCACTACACCATTTCTGACAGATGAGAGTCCAATCTCTTCTTGAAGGTCTCAAGTGATGAAACTCCCACAACTTCCGAGGGCAACTTCTGTTCCATTGGTTGATTGTTCTCACTGTCAGAAAATTTCTCCTTATTTCCAGGTTGAATCTCTCCTTGTTCAGTTTCCATTATTCTTTGTTTGGCTTTCGGGTGCTTTAAAAAATAGCTTGACCCCTTCCTCTCTGTGGCAGCCCCTCAAATATTGGAAGACTGCTATCCTGTCTCCCCTGGTCCTTCTTTTCACTAGACTAGCCATGCCCAGTTCCTGCAATCGTTCATCATATATTTTAGCCTCCAGTCCCTCTTCATCCTGGTTGCTCTGCTCTTCACTTTTTCTAGAGTTTCAACATCTTTTTATAGTGTGTTGACCAAAACTGGATGCAGTACTCTAGGTGTAGTCTTACTAAGGCTTTATAGAGTGGAATAAATACCTCACTTGATCTTGAGTGTATCCCTCTGTTAATGCAACTTAGGATTGCATTAGCTTTATCTGCAAGTATCTTTTCAAACAATGCTTTTAAACTGCTCTGTGTCATGAGAAAAGCTGAATTTAAAAATGCAAAAAAAATGGGAAATAGGCCAAAATAGCATAATCATCCAATCCTGAGGAGACACGATATTATGGTAGAGCATTAGTTTGAGCAGTTAGAAAAAGCAAGGACATTTTATATAGCCTCGTGGGACATGCTTTCTACAACAATTCTCAGTAAAAAAGAAAAGAGCGTCTACTGCAATAAAACATTATAATAATTAGAGATTGGCACCATGAATAGTGACTCTAGGAAGGACATGTATAACTCACCAGTTATCCTGTATATCTATATCTATATATCTATACAGTGTATATATCAATATCTATCTATCTATCTATCTATCTATCTATCTATCTATCTATCTATCTATCTATCTA
>BLBF01000039.1:29942155-29954447 GCA_015471245.1 Laticauda colubrina
GAAGAAGAAGAAGAAGAAGAAGAAGAAGAAGAAGAAGAAGAAGAAGTAGTTATATATATCTGGAGTATATAATGATAATCAGTACATAATGTATATGTATATAATATATATTTGTTTTTTTTAAATATATAATATATACTGTATATAATCATCAGTATATAATGATAATGATGGGGTAATCTATAATTAGATCACAGTCAAAGACTGATGGAAACTTAATAATTCATGTCCTAACCAATGACCTAAGAAGTATTATTATATACAGAAAAATGTGAAACCATAGCTGCCAGTGCTTTATATGCATTTATATGGCCTTCATATGCATCAGGTTCATAGAATCATAGGCTGGAAGGAAACTTCCAGTCCATCTTTTTTGTATCATCCCTAGAATTTAGGATGTCATTCATATCTCAGTGTAGTATATGTGCTGATCCAAGCACTGTGGCCATTTCTTCTTCTTTCTTTTATTTTCAGACCATTCTGTGTGAAAAGATAAAGGACCTGTGCATGAGAGCATTGAAGGCTTTCCCAGATTTGAGGTGCTGTTGTTGTGAGAAAGGGCATTTCTTGGGGAAGTTGGAACAGAAGGAAGAATGAGTTGAAAGGAAGGTTCACACAAGTAGGAATCAGTCAAAAAAAGAAAAGAAAAAGCTCCAAGAACTTTTCACTGGGAAATCAAACCTGTGTTTGATGGCTAAGCAAAGCACTGAAGAACAATATTTCATTATTATTGCAATCATTATTTCTTTCGTGTCAGTTTCTCAGCCTTTGCAGCAATAATACGGCTTCTTTCCTCATAGGATAGTCATGTGCATGATTATGACTGTAACACTTTGATCTCTCAAAGCTATTTTCTGTCCCTTCCTGGTGCCTGTCACTTTTCCTTGAAGGAGCTGGAGGCTGGGGGTTGACCATATAACCAATGATCTTCTCATTAACCAAGCTTTTCCAAGCCAGCCCTTAGCAAGAGGCATTCCAGAAGCAAACAATACGAAGAAGTTGTGAGGGAAGGAATGGAGAAGCATGAACATGATTTGCAGTGAAAGGTTGCATACCTGCTGCTTGTTTTTCTTGTTCCAAGATTTGAAAGGCTCCTACAGGGGTGGGCTTCAAAATTTTCAGCAATGGGTTCTCTGCCTGGTTGCTGGGTGGGCGTGGCTATGGTGGGTATGGCCTAGTCGGCCTCCTACACCACGGTGGTGGGGGGAGCATTTTCACCTTCCTCAGGCTCCGGAGGCTTTCCTTGAGCTTCTGGGAGGGTGAAAACTGCCTCCCCCAGCCTCCTGTGCAGGGCAACCAAAGAAGACCCAGCCGATCAGCTGGGACTTGGGAGGCGGAGAATAGATGGGGGCGGGGCCAGTCAGAGGTGGGATTTGCTGGTTCTCTGAACTACTCAAAATGTCCGCTACCGGTTCTTCAGAAGTGGTCAGAACCTGCTGAATACCCATCTCTGGGCAATAGCACCTTTTTGTGGTCTCTTGTTAAGACTGGGCAAGGAGAAATTTATCCTTAGTTCCAGGTTGTTTCTCTCCTTGATTAGTTTTCACCCATTGCTTCTTGTCCTGCCTTCCGGTGCTTTGGAGAATAGCTTGACCCCTTCTTCTTTGTGGCAACCCCTCAAATATTGGAACTCTGCTATCACTCTAGTCCTTCCATCACCCATAGCCCTTCTTTTCACGAGACTAATACAGCTCATCGGTCTGGAATCCACACTACATATCGGACGTTAATACAATCAAGGGAGTCCAGAAGTATTTCACCAGAAGAGTACTACATTCCTCTGCTCGCAACAGAACACCCTACATCACCAGGCTTGAGATTTTGGGCTTGGACAACCTTTAACTATGCTGCCTATGGTTGGACTTAGGCATAGTACACAAAATTATCTGCTACAATGTCCTACCAGTCAGTGACTACATTGCCCTCAACCACAATACAAGAGCACACAACAGATACAAACTCAATGTAAACTGCTCCAAACTCGATTGAAGTAACTACGATTTCAACAACAGAGTGGTCAATGCCTGGAATGCACTACCTGATTCTGTCGTTACATCCTGTACCCCCCCCACACTCCTTTAACCTCAAGCTATCCACTATTGACCTCACCCCATTCCCAAGAGGTCTGTAAAGGGCATGCATAAGTGCACCATCATGCCTACCGTCCCTGTCCTATTGTCTCCATTTATTCATACCTATTTCTTGTATTCTTACTCATGTTTATATTTTTACCTATTATCTTGTAAGCGATTGACAAATCAAATCAAATCAAATCAATCAATCAATACTAAACATATCCAATTCGTATAACCTTTCTTCATATGCTTTATGTTTGCTTCTAGGTGTTTGAAGATCTGTTGCTTCAACTCTGGGAAGTTTACGAAATAACATTTTTATGTCCTTACTTCTCATCTTTAAATCCTCTCTCCTTTTTAAAAAAATATATTATTTAAAAGAAAAACTTGTTAGGAACTCGACATGTGAACCCACCTGGAAACCCTGTGTGTTGGTTACAGAATGCAAAATGCAATTTGCAGCAGACAATGGCAACTCCTTCGCTTTGTGAACCATTTGGAATCAGGTTTATCACATTTTGTTTCCAGAGCTTATCACAGCAATGCATAACATTTGCCATGAAGAACTTGCAGCTCATAAAATCACCAGATGAAATTTCAGTGCAGGAGCTGCCTGACCTCCTGCCAATTTGCCATTCTCCCTGCTATGCCTACGCAAATCTGCTGTGCTTTTGGAAAGCCACACAATTGGATGCGTTGTAGCATTAGTTGGACTTCATTGTTGAATATCTTATATTGTACCATGGCTTCGTGGCAGCGAAATAGCCACATTTGCTCCCAGAAGGATCTAGGGAAGACCTTTTTCTCATCTTTCATCTTTTTTTATTTTTTTGGTCACTTTTTTTTTTTTTAACCAAGTGACTGTTGACTTCTGGAGATGGCCTAGACCAGGAGTGCCAAACTGGATTTCTTTGATGGCTGGATCAGCATTGTAGTTCTACTCCGTGGCTGGCGGGGGGCATGGCAGGGGGACAGGACAGATGCCTCCTCCAGCACCCCGCTGTCCAAAATGGGGTGTAGGGGGTCCACGGGTCTCATTTTCACCCTCCATGGCCTCCTGCAACACTCTGCTGGCTGTTTTTTGGCTGTTTTTCAGCTGTTTTTTTCAGCCAATTTTGGACCTGTTTTCTGCCTCATTTTTTGGCCTGTTTTGGGCCTGTTTTCCAGCCATTTTCCGGCCCCTTTTTAGGGCATTTTGGGGCATTTTCAGCCAGCAGAGTGCTGCAGGAGGCCACGGAAGATGAAAATGAGACCCGTGGACACACACAGTCTGTTTTAGCCACCAAAGTCACTGCAGGGTGGTCCTTTGATAGTTGCAGGCTGGCCCCATGGCTGGATTTAACCATTCTGTGGGCTGGATCCAGTCTGCAGGCCTTGAGTTGGACAAATCCCTGCAGTTTTCTTGGCAGTAGTAGTTTTTTTTCCCCCCAGAAATAGTTTGCCATTGTCCTAGGGCTGAGAGTGACTGGTCTCAAGTCAATCACATGGCTTCCTACCTAGTAGTCACAGACATCTAGTTTCCTAGCCTAGTGCCTTAATCATTATGCCAACCTGTCTCACTTGTATTATCCTAGTCATGAAAAAAAAAAAACATTTTATGGTGACCTTTTATGAAGACTTGTTCTACAATTTCTGAGAATGGCACTTCCCCTAGCACCGTGATGGCGAACCTATGGCAAGCGTGGCACAGATGGCATGCAGAGCCATTTGTGCGGGCATGAGAGCCCCACCCAAACCTATCTGCACTGTGCATGTGTGCACCTCCCAGCTCATTTTTGGACCATTTTAATCCTCCCTGAGGATTGAGGGAAGCCTCTGCAGCCTTAGGAGGCCAAAAAATGGGCCTTCTGGAAATACCGGAAGTGCCGAAACTGGCCCATTCTGTATTTCCAGAAGGCCCATTTTTCAGCCTCCTCAGGCTGCAGAGGTTTCCCTTGAGCCTTCAGGAAGGCAAAAACGACCTCAAACAGGCCACAAATCAGGAGATGCGCGAATGCACAGTGCAGGTAAGGGGGCGGGGCAGGGTGTTGCACATGCATGTGGGGGGGGGGTGCACATTGGGTTGTGGGTGCCGGCATGGGCGTGCTTTCAGCCCACCACAATAAAAAGGTTGGCTATCACTGCCTTTGCGCCTGTCCTTCTCTAGTCTTGGCCCAGGCACCAGAACCTTCCATCTAGGTAGGAATGTGGAGAAGAGCCTTCTTTAACATGAACATTCCCTACAGATGCGTCAAGTGACATTTTGGTCAGGAAGGTAGATGAGAAAGAAGGCAGTCATGCAATATGCTACAGCCTCCCTGATGGAGGGTTTTTTGGGAACAAAGAGGATAATAGAATGTTTGAAGCAAGCAGAGACATAACACCTCTCCAGTGCTTTATTAAAGATGAGGGCGAAGATGGGGGCCAATTGTTCAGTGCATTTTTTTCAATTGTTCCGGTCACTCCATCTGTACCTGGTGCTTTTCCAATCTTCTTCTTCATCTGGAACAGGAGTGTCAAAATCAAGGCCAGATCTGGCCAGTGGGGTGCTTAAAGTTGGCCTGTGCCAGCCACTCTGGAAACAGCGAAGGACCAGCCCGTGGTGCCTCTGCCAGAAAAAACAGAGCTCGGGAGGGCTCTGTGCTCAGTTTTTACTGGGAGAGGGTTGTAGGAGCCCATCCTAGCCAAAAACGGAGCTCACGAAGGCCATGTGTGCCCCCCCCAGCTCCATTTTCTTTGGCAGAGGTTTGCAAGAGGCCATCGCAGCTGAAAACGGAGGTCCAGAGACCGTTTTCACTGGCAGAGAGCTCTAGTCCCCACAGGTGCTCCCGACACGAGTGACATCAATCAGACCACACACACCCCAGCCCCCCGAGTTGAAACACAACCCTGAGGCGGCCCTCAATGACATCGAGTTTGACACCCCTGATTTGGAGTATTACTTGAAACCACTGACTGGCCTTCCACATCTTTTGCTAGGCTCCCCAGAGGGGGGAGGCTCACCCAGAAGGATGGAGATAGGTGTAGTAAATTTGGCTACTGTGGATGTATCCAAGATGGGGAAGGTAGCAGCAGATGATGGTGATCTCCTCTCAAACCTATAGTGGAACTCATTCAAGTCATCTTCCAGTTGACGATTCTCTTAGCAAGGGAGGGAGGGTCTACTGTAGCCAATGATCTTCAGGCTTATCCACACATTTCTGAGTTCATTAGCAGAGAACTGATTCCTCACCTTTTCAAAGTAATTTCTCTTTGCTACCCTGATCTCCCTTGCTAATACATTTCTGGCCTGATTGTAGGAAATCCTATCTTGTTTCCTGTAGACCTCTTCTTTGGCATGATGTAGCTGCTTGAACTTAGCTGTGAACCAGGGTTTATTATTATATATGTGCAAGCTTCTGGTAGGCCTTTGGTAATGCACCATGTAGAAAAACAAGATGAACTGCATTCATGTAAGTACCCGCGAAAACTTACGTAAATGTATATGTATATGTATATGTATATGTATATGTGTGTGTGTGCTGTTCAGCTTCCTTCGGGTATTATCCCACGTCATTGTAGTTGTGCTTTTAAAGTTGTAGCAACGTTTCGGCAGAATCTCATCTGCCAACATCAGGCTTCTGTATGGAGTTTGTATGTGGGTCAGGGTCTCACAGCCGTTGGTTTTAAATTTGAGGCTAGCCTACTGTTGTCCCAGGATGGTTTTTTTTACATCCTGATTGGTTGGGAGTCTTGGTCTGTGTTTATTGGACTTGGAGTTTGTTTGATTGGTGTTTCTGGTTTCTTCCGTCTGTTTTGTGGCTTTGATTGGCTGGCAACACTCTGTTCCTGTATTGGAGGCTTTCATTGCAGCTTGGCTTCGTGTGAAAGGACGGCTGTTATCTATTAGGAAGCTAGGTTTCATCTGGGTGCCTGGCTGGGGTGTGTTTGAGCTGGAGGCATCAGAGGGAGTCTGTTTGTGCTCAGGTGTTTGCCTGGTTTGTGGCATGGAGATCTTTCTATTTGAGAGTGCAGGCTTCCAAATGATTGACAGTCTGGTGGAATCATCTCTTCTATTCATGCTGTCAGGTCTTTTTTCAATCTCTATGGCTTCTCTGATGATTCTGTGGCTGGGGTTTTCTACAGGGGCTAGGGTTTTAGTGCCATTGAAGTTGATGTTGTGACCTGTGGTTTTCATGTGTTGGACTAGTGAGGAGGTGTGTTCCAGCTTTTTTACTGCATTTTTGTGTTCATCTAGGCGGGTACTTATTCTTCTATTGGTCTGTCCAATGTATGTGGCCGGGCATGATGCACAGGGAACTTCGTATATGCCTTGGTTTTCCAGATCAATTTTATCTTTGGGGTTGCTAAGGATGGCTGCTATTTTTTGTCTGTTTTGAAGGCAGTCTTGATGTGATGCCTGTGTAGTATCTTACTGATTTTGTCTGTAGTACCTCTTATATAGGGCAGGACAGCTGTTCCATAGGTCTGTTGATCTTCTAGGTCTCTGTTATGTCTTGGTGTGTTTTTCTGGATCAAGCTGGTGATTTTGTTTTTGTGGAAGCCGTTGGCTGTCAGTACTTTAGTCAGGGTGCATAGTTCAGTCTTTATATGTGTCTTGTCTGCCAGGTGTTTGGTTCTGGCAATTAATGTTTTGGCCACGGAGTTTATCTGTGCTGGGTGGTGGTGGGATTGGGCGTTGAGGTAGCGGTTGGTGTGTTTTCTTCTGGTATATGGTGTGTCCTAGTGTGCCATCTGTTCTTTTGTAGATTAGTACATCTAGGAATGGTAGTTGTTTGTTTATTTCCGTTTCCATGGTGAACTTGATTTTGGGGTGTGTGCTGTTTAGGTGTGTTAGGAAATTGTTTAGGTTTTCTTTTCCATGGGACCAAATCACAAATGCGTCATCGATGTATCTTAGCCATAGTTTGGGTTTGTGGGTGGAATTAGCATATATATATGCCAATATATATATTATTTATATTATATGTGTGCTGTTCAGCTTCCTTCAGTATTATCCCACATCATTGTAGTGCTTTTAAAGTTGTAGCAACATTTCAGCAGAATCTCATCTGCCATCATCAGGCTTCTATATTGAGTTTGTTATACATATATATATGCATTCATTATTCCACACTTTCCTATATTCTTGTATTCCTATATTATATTCATAATTTTAGTGAAGCCTAACATTTCTTTGATTATTATTGGTATTTTATTTAGTAAAGAAATTATTAAGTCCTTTAAGGTGAACGATGTCTTCAGAGCATATAGGTCTTCTTACATAATTGTAATTTCAAGTGTTTGGTAGAAACATTAGGTTATCACCTGTTGTTCTCACATCCCACATAATTCATGTAATTGGTGTATTATTTGTATGTTATCTGTATTCACAATTCAAGGCAGGCATATATCAACCTCAGCCCTTTCCAACAGATACTCTGAAAGAACTGAAGGTGCCAATAAGTCTATGCCAATCTATGCCAATAAGTCACTGTTAATGAGGTTCCCTCATTTATTTATTTGTGCAGAAACTGTAGCTTGGGTTCGATGTATATTAAAAAATCTCACAGAACTTGTCACTGGATATATTTTATTTACACCTTTATTTAAACTTTTCAACAATACAACTTTCAAACATCCATGTATTTATACATACAGGCACTGTGCATATATTTATATTTATATATATATATATATATTTATATAAAAATATTTTTAACTCAAGAACCTAAGAATTGAGAAGACTTTATTGCTACAGTTTAGCATTGACATGAGAACACAACTGAACAAAACCCATTTGAAAATCTCAAGCTGCTGCATAAACTACATTTGAACAAAAAACAAAATTATAAAAATATAGCTTCTGAGACTCTTAAAAAGAAAAACATCATCGAAGTGCCAATGAAGTACCACTGTGCCTATAATTATTAGAATTTTGCAAATAACTGCTATAAATGCCAAAGAGCGTTTTTCTGGTAGCTTTAAAAGCTTTCGGAAGGTAAAAGTGTATGACTCAAGCCCTGTTTTCACCTTCTGTACAGAAATATATATTGAGTTTGGGAAGCTCCCTAATCATCTCTCTTAACTCTTACAGATTCAACAAAAATGCTACCTTCTCTTGAGAGATTTGCTTTCACATGTGATAATTTTAGTATCTGGATAAAAGATGGTTCTGCCCCTAGCCTTTTTGACTTCTGGGACGACGGAATGGAATGATGCATTCACATCTTGAATAAACATGAATTTTGGTCTCTCTTGCAATTTGGGAATCCCAAGATGGGACTATATCCTATTCAAATTACATAGGGCTCCCCCGCTTCAGATCTGGTCGAATGGACGAAAGTCAGAGAAATAAGACAGAAGAATTCCACCTGCAGCACCATTCCCCAGTCTTACGGCGTGAGGAGCAGGGATAGAGAGACCTCTACTGTGGTTCACTGAGGGGAAAAGGTAGATTCTTCCATGCGACTGGGAATCAATTTTGCAAGGTTTCCAATCCTACATTTCCAAGCCTTACCAGGGTTGAGTGCCAGAAGGGGAAGGATCCCTTTCATACACTCTTGTACAGATTAGATTGTGTCAGCTCTTGTGCCTTTTGCGAGTACTGAATGTGAAAACAGGGCTAACGCCAGCCTTCTCTAGTGGTGCCATCTAGGTAAGGTCAACCTTTAGCTCTCTGAGGCCTCTCATCTGGAACGGTCAGCCCAATGGCTCCATTGAGCAGGTAAGGTTTTGACGTACACACAGATACTTTGCAGAGCCTTCCCTTTGATCAGCATATGAAGATATTCTGCACGTTATAAGGAGAAACTAGTGCTCGTGTGAAGTCTATTCCTTTCACAAAAGAGAATGGGAATCCTCTGCACTTAAGGAGTTTAGACTAAGCCATTCCCCATAAAACCCTGGCAAAATTTGGAAAGGTGCAACAGTATAACAGTGCAAGCGTCCATAAAACTGGCTGGCCCAGTTTTTTGTAGCTATAACCCTAAACTACATAGAAGAATACCAAATTATAGATCAGATTACAGAGCAAAGGCTCATGGTATTTAAGCCAAGGAGGGCATTAGGGGTGCATCTGAATTATCTTGCATTTGGAGAAGTATTTAATAACATTGCAATAGGGCAAATAATTGCTTTTATCAAAAATGTATGAATACAGGTAATGTAAATAACAGGATGAGAGAGGCCTAGTGCATTATAAATAAATCAATATTTTAGAATTTGTTAGACTTATTCTGAAGACTTCCCTGGATGTTTTGCATTTAAGAGAAAGATGCACATTCAGAAAAAAAAAACCAATGGGTACACTTAACTGCTGTTTACCTGCCAATACTCTGATTTTAACATGTTATTAGTTCTTTTTCTCGATGCTGACATACCCAAATATGAAGCAACACAGGTAAGTAAGATGTTCTCAGATGTAACTAAGGGATGGTTTACCTCTAATAATTTTTCAAAGTATAAAAAAAATGCACTCCTGATAAAATTTGTGGAGTTTTATCAAATCTAATTTGACTGATTTAAATACATGCTGTCACACCAATACACAAATTCAACCAGTGAGCCATCTTTTTGCTCAATCTACAGGAGCTACACAAAGAATATATGATTATCTGTTTTGAAACACAAGTAGACGTATGTCTTCACCAGACTGGGAAATCCACCATATTTGATATTACTTTTTTTTAACACTCTCTTACAAATGAAGATACTGTGGGAAACCATCAGGACTATTGTATCCGAGTTACAAATTCTGAACAACCACTAAAAGGCAGCAGAGAGACATGGAAAACTCTTAAAACTCTCTGCCCCCACCTAGTGGTTCATCTGATAGTTGTAGGCCAGATGCAGAAGCCCTGAACACAGACAAAAAAGCAGCGAGAAAACAGTACAGAAAATGCATCTGTTAGAATATGAACCCTGTGGAGAAAAACGAGGCAGGTACATTATTCTTTGTCCTTCTCGTGTTATATATTTGCTGCTTAGAGCACAGTTTCTTTAACCGTGGCAACTTTGAGAGGTATGGATTTCAATTTCCAGAATTCTGGGAGTTAAGTCTACACCTCTTAAAATTGCCAAAGTTGAGAAACACTGGCCTAAAGTGAAACATTTGGAAATACTGAACAGGCATAAGCAAGGTGGAACTGGCAGTAACTCAAATCTAGGGACTCTGGTTCTCCAAAAAGTTACAATTTTAACATCCATGATTATGAGCTTGCTTCACAGCCTTAAGTTCTTCAATTTTCTACTAGAAATAAGTCCTGTTTGATGCTCATTCAAGATTTGTTTCTCAACCAAGTGTTACCTCCTTGTTCTTGGATTTGGAATGTCAGTTTTTTCTTTAGTTTTCGTTCTACCCATTAAGATTTAGGAAATAATGGAAATTACTCAAATATTTCCTCTTCCACACTCAACACATCAACATTTTGGACTCAGATGTTCTGATGCCTTTCATATGATGCTCTTCTTTTAAAAAAACAACAACCCATACTTATTTTTGAAACTGCTATTTCCCAATCCCAAATCTGATTCTATATTACCATTGCCTATAATATAGCAATTATGCATATCCTAGCAAGCAGTGTTAACAATGGTGTGACTGGGCAGTCTAATTTTGTATGTGATTAAAAAGAAAGCAACACAGAGCAACTCCTGCAATATTTCTACTACCATTAGAACGACAGATCATCATTTTGAAGCAGTACATTGTCCAGCAAGATGGGTTGAGTTTATTTTCAAACATCCTCGTGCGTGAGTAAGGGCTGAGTAGACGAAGAGCTGCTACCCACCGAGTTAATTCTTACAGAGTGATCTGTGGCATTTCCTTGACTACAAATGCTGTTTGAAACATTGGAGTAAATCTGGAAAAGATAGAAATCAGAATCAGTCTATTGGACACCACACCAAACAACTGATATATTTCTTTTTGCATCTCATCCACGAAAGCCAACGCTGTGTAGCTTTCAACAATCTGATAAAAGTGTATTATAAAAGCTTGAGCACTGTAATTTTAGTGACTGTTTTTTGCTTGCATGGAATATTGATTCTGTTTATGATTTCTTTGCTTCGTATCTACATTTTATGGAGATTTCAATTACCATATCATGAGGCAATCAACAGACATATTTTCATGTAGTTATTTCAATGGATGTGTGCAATGCTAATAAATAAGTGGTGTTGATTCATTTTGACTGCAATAATCTCAACATTGTTTTTTAGAGATAATAATTTTACTTTTAACCATGTGTCCTCCCAGTTTTCAGAAAGTAGTTTCCATCTATAAAATGAATAGTGTTTAAATCAAGAATCAATTATATGAGAGATATATACAGAGTGAGAGAAAGAGTGGGTGAGAAGAGAGAGAGAGAGTGGGAAAGAGAGTGTGGAAGAGAAGGAGAGAGAGAGGGAAGGAGGTAGGGAGGGGCTGAGGGCTGCAGATATTAAAGGAACTGTTTTGTATTCACCTTTAAATATACTTGATTAGATTTTAATGTCTGTATTGGGATCATATGACCAGAGAAATGCTACGGTGGCCTAAACTTTGAAGATTGGTCATAAGTACTACTTCCTCAGCACTGTTTTAAGCCTAAATGGTTGCTGAAGAAGTGGTTAAGTAATGACCACCTGCAGCTAAAAGTTGTTTGAAGAAAAAGAAAAACCCTGAATAATGAAGGCAACGTAGGCTGCAGAACATGAGAACTGATTAAGAAGAAGAAGAAAAGCAGTTAAGCACTTGTTTGATTTTTTTATTTTTACCTTGTAAATTTTATCCTTGTGTTTAAAATGCGCTTTTAGTTTTTGATTTCATATTATGCATATTATCTTGTTTGTAAACCACTTAGCTGAGATGGAGTGACGTGCAAATTTGACTGACTGATTCATTCATCCATAGACAGATAAATAGATAGATAGATATTTTATTTATTTATTTATTTTGTCAAGCAAGTATTAGGCAGGTATACATATAACAGGTATAAGTATAAACATGATTATGAATAGATGAAAGGGATACAAATAAAAAGGAACATTAGGACATGGATGGTCTTATGCACTTATGCCCTTACAGACGTCTTAGGAAAGGGGTGAGGTCAACAGTAGACAGTCCAAGGTTAAAATTTTGGGGCTTTGGGGAAGAAACCAGAGTCAGGTAGAGTATTCCAGACATTGACCACTCTGTTGCTGAAATCGTAAGTAGATTTGGATGGATAGATGTATGTATGTATGTATGTATGTATGTATGTATGTATGTATGTATG
>BLBF01000039.1:29954457-29966561 GCA_015471245.1 Laticauda colubrina
ATGTATGTATGTATGTATGTATGTATGTATGTATGTATGTATGTATGTGCTGCACTCTGGTACTGGGCCACAGACCTAATGGCCTATCCTGATTGGAATCTACTTCACTGGCTGTTTTCAGTCATGTTAAAAAAGCCATGTGACCCATACACACCAAAAGGAACTGTTAACACTGAACCCAAACAAAATAGTCACAACAGAAGCTTAATACCCACACACTTCTCTTGTTTTAATACCCAGCTTTCACACTTCCTTCCCTGTTGAGCAAAGAGAAGGCTTTTCAAATGTGAAATGTGAAAAATCACGAGTGCATCAAGACAAAACAGCTGAAATCTGTGCCTTGAGCTGAGAATCCTACCAGCATCACAACAAAAGAGGAGCACAACAAAATAGTCCGTGGTAAAGAACAGTATGATGCCAATATGGGCAACCTCGTATAGGATCCATTAAAATGTATGTAAAGGTTTATGATATGAAGGTGAAACATTCTAATTGGTAATTATAAGGGAAACCTTGTTTTGTAAAGTTTGAAATGTGAAGGAATTTGTTGGGAAATGATGATACAAGAACATGTAATGAAATTTTAAGCAGGACAGATAAAAGTATAAGCATAATAAATATGAAGATATGGAAAGTTTGAAAATGATATGAAATAGATTTAAAAATGAATGAGAAAGCTATAAAGTAAGCCTAAGGAAGATACTTCAGGGAAAATCAATGGAGAATGTATAAAGTAGCGATAAAATATGAAATTAAATATGAAACTTGAATATATAATCGAGATTATGTCTGTATGGAAAAGTGAAACCTGGAACCATGCTGTTCACTAAAAAAAGATGTTCTTTGTTAATTTTTGTTTTGTGAAAACTCAAATAAAATTGTTTAAAAAAAATGTACGTAAAGGTAGCCCTCGACTTTCAACAGTTCATTTAGTGACCATTTAAAGTTACAATGGCACTGAGAAAAAGTGACATGACCCATTTTTCACACTTACGACCTTTGTTAGTAACCCCATGGTCATGTGATCAAAATTCGGACGCTTGGCAACTGGTTCATACTTACAAACATTGCTGTGTCCCAAGGGGTCAGGGGATCCCCTCTTGCGACCCTTCTGATGAGCAAAGTCAATGGGGAAGCCAGATTCACTTAACAACCAAGTTATTAACTGATCCGCTGCAGTGATTTCGCTTAACAATGGTGGCAAGAAAGATCGTAAAATGGGGGGCAAAACTCACTCAACAAATGTTTCGCTTCATGACAGAAATTTCAGGCTCAATTCTGGTCATAAGACGAGGACTACTCATATGTGTTAACTTTGTATGGCCGCCCATACAAAGTGGGCGGCCTGTTTAGATCAACAGGTGGGATGAGACAGCCCGATTTTGAGGTACTTCTAGAAAATCAGTAGGGATAGAAATGAACTCATTTAGGGGGTGGGGAGAATTTTTCATAAAATGGACGACATGGTGGAGAATGGCCACTTTCTGGGCCCCAAGTGCAGTTCCTCTGACAGATAGGATGTATCTCATGCCGGATTCAGGTGGGACATTCAAGCCATCACCAAAAATTCAAGCGCTAAGACTAAAATGAAGTTCCTTGTGGACAAAATTGATTGGGAAAAGTCAGTAAGAATCATGGATGACTAAGTCCGTATACCGCTATGGCCGTGATGAAGAACCTCTGCTATGTGTGCTGGAAATGGCACGCAGAGCGACTTCTGCCAGCACACGAGAGGTCACCCGTCAAAGCCCCACTGTGCATGCGCCCCCACCAGTCAGCTGATTGTTGGGTATCTGCCGTGCATATGCAGAGGCATACGACGTGTGGGGGGTTGCATGCACATATGCAGAGGTGTGCAGTGCACGCACAGGGGGACCCGCATGCATGCATGGGGTGGGGCAGTTGTGTGCACATCGCATCATGGGTGCAGGCACGCAAGCGCACTTTTGGCATGCAACATAGAAAAGGTTAGCCATCACTGTGCTATGACCTGCCAAATATTGACAAGCCAGAAGTCTGCAGTCAATTGTCCATTTCACTGGAACAATCCACCAAGTGGCAAAATATCTAGTCAAACTCACATCAGGAAAATACCGAAATCTGCCATAAACAACTGCAAAATATTTACAGAAAGGATTAAAAAGAAATATGATCAAGGCTAGGTTTAGTAGAATATCAAAATGCAATAAGACTCCAATGTTTTTTTTTAAAAAAATGTATAGAGTAGATGAATGCTGCATAAAGTTTACTACACTGGGGAAACCACGACATTCCTAGTCTTGGAAGACAATAAGCACAAAAGGAATATCCAAAAAGCAATTTAAGTGGAAACAATTAATTTCAAAAGGATTGGAATACAGAATTCTTTGGACAATTAAAAAACAAAAACAAGCAGGGAGATTTATGATATGATCTGTCCAGAGGGAAATTAACCATTATTTTTTTAACTTCCTTGATGACTATTTATTGCAGAAATGATGCATTGTTCTATACTATGACTTGTGTTGTGCACTAAACAATTGCTTTTTGTGTGTGTGACTGAAGATGGCAATGAAGGAAGTTCATACAGAACAACCAAGCATGATTATCATGTGATGCACACTGCGCCGAAAGTATGCTAGGCGATAAAAGCCCAGAATTGTAGGTGCACAGTTGTTTTGCTGGAATTTTGCATAAATTATTCCATTTTTAATTCCACCTTTTAATTTGTAAAGTTCTATGTAGCTTATTGGAATTTGTCTGAAAATTCAATCCGTAGCATCTACCATTACTATGTAATCATACTTGGAATACGGTATGGATTAGTGTAGCTTTGAAATAGCAATTGCTACCCTGTTTCCCTGAAAATATGACCTATCCTGAAAGTAAGTCCTGGCTTGATTTTTTACACATGCACCCACCCCAAAACAAGCCCTATTTAAGATCCCATCCACTCCAGAGTGCACAGGCAAAAATTAAGCTAGGATGGGGATGGGTGGGGTGGGCTTACTACTTACCTTTGGACAGTTGTAGACAGGCCTTGCACAACCCGACACCTGCCTCGCCGGCCCATTTCTTCTGTAGCTGGCAAGGCTTTCATGAGGCCTCTGTAGCTGATTACAAATCGATCCAGATCGATTCAGAGCTCTGTTATCTGCTGCAGAGGCCTTCAGGAAAGCCTTATCAGCCACAGAAGAAGTTCCTGAAGGCCTTTGACAGTGAAAAGCAGGCCGGGGGCGATGTACGCAAGTGGGTCAGAGAATGACTTCCCCCCAAAATAAGACCTGGTGCCTTTTTTGGTGGCAAAAAATATAACAGGGATCTTATTTTCAGGGAAACACAGTGGTTTCTCTTATGGAACGAAAATGCTTTGTCTCATTTCCCTTCCTGGACGTGCTACAGTTCGAAGACTACACACACTGTCTCCAATTTCTCCAATTGACAGAACAATAACAGAACCCCAAGATTGCAAACTAAGGTTTAAGCTCTACAGTTGATTAGTTCATTGTGCAATATTTATACTGTAATGCAAAATAACAATAACAACAATCATCATTATCTCCTTGGAGAGGCACTGTCTGAATGCAAAGTGGTCTCTAGTTTTATTGGTTTCTCCAAGTGTTTGCAAGTAGATTAGTAAATGCTTACACTAGTCCTCATTTTACAACCACAATTGGGATTGGCAACTCAGTGGCTAAATGAAACAGTCACTAAGTGAAATCGCAACTGTGCTTAGAATCTTACTTCAGCTTCCCTTTGCTTTGCAGACTTTTTGGTTTGGAGCCAAAAGGTAGCATCCTCATTTGGAGTAAGCAGATTGAATAAATAGCAAAGGAATAGATTAAACCTACTAGGATTCACACGCTTCATCCCTCCTGAATGTCACAGTTGGCAGGAAACTAAATCCCCCCAAAACAAGCTGGAAGAACATGCTGAGGTTAGGACAGGTGTGTTTTCGTTCTGATAGGGCAGTTAATCCGTTGTTCCACTTTATTGCGTAAGTCAACAAAGAGACATAAGAAGAACACTTTTGTCAAAGCTCACCAACTTTACATGTCTGCTGAGTCGCTCTTTAACAAGGCTAGGGGGAGTGTCATACATTTGGTAGAGTCGGACTCTGAGGGAGAGGAGGAACAGCCAACAGGGAGTGGGAGTGTGGCTCTGGAGGTTGTGGAGGAGGCTGGGGAAGGGCAGAGGCCGGCTGGGCAGTCAGAGGAAGACCCAGGATCATCCCCTCTGCTGGGCAGTCAGAGGAAGGACCAGGCCCATCCCCTCTGCATCCTGGGACAAGCAGGGAGGAACGGAGAAGGAAACAACTTGGCTTATGAGAGAGGAAGCGGTCATGATCCCCCTCATTGGTGGCAGCTGGGGAGAACAGTATATAAGAGAGAGGATTAAAACACAGCATTGCCAGAAGCAAAGTATGTTTTATTTTGGGCTGAAGTTATCTTGGTTGGCATCCTTCCAACAAACTGTGCCTTGTTATCTCCTTGAATTTGGCAATTACATATCCTGGTCCATTGTGGAAATTTTGTCATTGTAGTTTGTTTGGTTTTTTATTTCACCTCTATTATTATTAAATAGTGGGGCCAAGTTGGAGGCATTAAAGGACATTTATTTACATTTTGGATTGTGTTACATTTATGTTACACTTGGGGTTATCACAAGGAGGAAGCGTGGTTTGACACTTATACAGATAGTCTTGGACTCAGAACAGTTTATTTTGTGACCCTTTAAAGCAAGAGTCTTCAAACTTGGTGAGTTTAAAATTTGTGGACTTCAACCACCAGAATTCCTGAGCTAACATGACTTGGAGGAGGAATTCTGGGAGTTGATTTTCACAAGTCTTAAAACTGTCAAAGTTGGTTTAAAGTTACAATGGCATTGAAAACAGTGACTTATGATCGTTTTTCAGAGTTACAACCTTTGCAGCATCCCCAGGATCATGTGATCAAAATCCAGATGCTGGGCAGGTGGTTCCTACATATGACCGTTGCCATGTCCCAAGTCATGCTGTATTATCCTTTTGCAAACTTCTGGCAAGCCAAGTCAACGAGAAAGCCATACACTTAACAGTCAGGTTACTTAATTTATCAACTGCAATGATTTCTTTAACGACTGTGGCAGGAAAGGTTGTAAAAGAGGGGGTGGGGGGGAGAAGCTCGCTTAACAAATGTCTCACTTAACAACATAAATTTGGGGGTCAATTGTAATCGTAAGTTGAGGACTTCCTATAATGTACCCTTCTGTTTAACTATGTCTGGTATAGCTGGAGAGAGAGAGAGAGAGAGAGAGAGGGAGGGAGAGAGGGAGGCAGGGAGAGAGTGAGTGAGTGAGTGTCTGTTTTCCAATTCTCCTAATGCACCATTTAGTGGTTTTTTTTAAAGGTTTGTGTGTCCAGCAGCAGCCACAAAAGCCAATGCAATCCTAAGTTGCATTAATAGAGGGATACAATCAAGATCAAGTGAAGCACGAATACCACTCTATGAAGCCTTAGTAAGACCACACCTAGAGTATTGCATCCAGTTGTGGTCACCACATTATAAAAAATACATTGAGACTCTAGAAAAAGTGCAGAGAAGAGCAACCAGGATGATGAGGGGACTGGAGACTAAAACATGGGAAGAACGGTTGCAGGAACTGGATAAGCCTACTCTAGTGAAGAGAAGGACCAGGGGAGACATCATAGAGGTCTTCCAATATTTGAGGGGCTGCCCCAGAGAGGAAGGGGTCAAGCTGTTTTCCAAAGCACCCAAAGGCCAAACAAGGAATAATGGATAGAAGGTGATCAAGGAGAGATTTAACCTGGAAATAAGGAGAAATTTTCTGAGAACAGTGAGAACAATCAACCAATGGAACAGAAGTTGCCCTCGGAAGTTGTTGGAGCACCATCACTTGAGACTTTCAAGAAGAGATTGGACTCCCATCTGTCAGAAATGGTGTAGGGTCTCCTGCTTGTGCAGGGGGCTGGACTAGATGACCTACAAGGTCCCTTCCAACTCTGATTATCTGTTATCTGTTTACTATAGCCATACTTCAAACTCAGCTTCTCCCCAAAAAATTCAGCGGGCATACCGAATAAAACTGAGGTGCACCCCTTTCAAAATCCAACTTTCTCAAAAGTCAGGTCCCCACTTTATCTGAAATTTATCTGATCATCTTTTTTGACGAGATGAATAGAATGTAAAGATGTTTAGTGAAAATGACCAAAGAAAATCTAAAGAAGAATAGGATACACGATGTATGTGTATGTATATATAGATATATGTAAAGTAATATAAATAAATAAAGAAATAAATAAATATGGTAATTTAATAATAATACAATAAATAAGGACAGTAAACAAGCAATAGATATATTTGTAGTAAATGAATCAAATTGTCACGAAAGGATATACACACTGTTATGACAATGCTGTAAAATGTGAGAACTTTTTTTCTCTTTTTAAAAATTCCTTGAAATCTTGAATAAACAAAATTATTAAAAAAAATAAAACAGAATGCCACATAAAACAAGATCTGTGAACAACTAACACCCGGTGTTGACACTCAGTCTCCCTTCAGAAGCTATGCTGAAATACTCAACACTTACATGACTTGTGGTGTCCGAGATCTGCTGTTCAATCAGTTGTACAATTTGCTTAAAAGTTGGCCTCTTCACAGGGTCAGCATCCCAGCAGCTCTTCATGATGTTAAAGCTATGGATACAGTTAGAATGAAGAAAATAAAAAACATCGATTGTAATTTTGAGAACGTTTTTTTAGAAACTTTTAGAAAATTCATAGGCATGCAGTTTGGTTCGTTTTGCCCAAACCAGCCATTAGTTTAATCAGCAAAAATGTAAAAATGCTTTCTTAAAACAATTCCGAAAAATGCAATGCATGTCCAAGGTCCCAACCTCCCATTTGTCATACAGCAGTAGATAAAGGATAATCGTTGTGCTTTTATATCATACTCCTTGGAAACTGAAAGAATTCTGCCATGGTGCTTGCTGGAATTGTATATGCATTTTTTTAATTGTCAATGTGAATGAATGCTGGTAACAGTCTGCAAGGGTTCATATGAAGTAAACTGTGAGGAATTCTAGAAGAGCTGAACTTATTTCATTAAGTACTGAGATAGGCATTCCTTACTTTTCCTGGAATGCTCACATGATCATCATTCAATGTTGCAATCACATGGGCATTCCAGAAAATGCTGCCAAAGGAGAGAAGAAATTAAACTGATTGACAAGCTTATTAATTTTATCTACATGCTAAAATATGCATACGTACATAGATGCACATGCTCTACTGGAAATAGATCCAACAACGATGTTTTAATTTACTCTTCAATTAACAGAAAAACAGAGTTGGAAGGGAACCTTCTAGTCCAGGCAGAAAAATTCATTTTTGCTGATTTTTAGGAGAGTAGCTATTGACACAGAGCAACACCGCAAAAAGGCATTTTGTTACTAACCTATAATAAGGCAATGTGTTATTATTGGAAAACCAATGATCAGGATCAATTACTAAATTGATGAATTGGCTATACATAATTGAAAGCCAGTGGCATCAGACCATAGTGAATGATCTAACTTTAGGACATAAAATTTGGTTTAACTGTGATGATGATGGTTATTGTTATCCAGATTGCGTAAGATTTGCCCAAGGAATCAAATAACCACTATGTACCTTCCATGCATATGAGGTCATACCACAATGGGTTAATTTCAAAAGATTTGGAAGTATTGGACAATGCATGCAAGCATGAATAAATGTGGGATATTATCTGACCAGGGCCTGTGGTTACAATGGAATGAAAAGAAAGTGCCCTGGCTAATTGTAATTCCGTTTCTTTTTCCCAGTATCATTATTCAAACTGAATTCTACAAATCTGGCCAATACATGAAAATGCGAGAAGAGACCTATGATTTAGTCTACTACTGAAACTTTTCAAGAAAAAAAACAACGTAAAATAAAATTAGTATTTTTATCAAAACTGGATAATTGGCATTTTTAAATAAATTCAGACTCACATTTCTGGAGGTGCATATTCTGGACTAAACATTCTGTATCCTTCCTTGATGTTTTTGTAGAACTTGGAATCCACAGGCATTCCGGGGTAGGGACTGCTTCCTGTTAAAGAAGATTCTATCAATTAGTATATGATTTTAATTACAGGTTTATTTGTATTTATTAATCAATCTGCTCCAGTGGACTCTATTTTAAATGGATTTCTGTTTTAAAAATGAGAGTGGTAAAACATCCAGGAAACAAATGCAGGTAGTTCTTGACTTATGATCACAATTAGCCATATCTATTCAGCTCCTATCCCTAGAGCTATCCCTAGAGCCTTTGCTAGCAGTGGTGGCTCTTCCTTCCCAAGGATCAGCCCACAGATTTCCACTGCTCTCCTCTCCTCTGCCTTTTGCACATCAGGCACTGGACTCCGCTGTTCCATCTCTTCCTCATCAGCCACTCCACATCTGGAGGCTGTTGACCTTCCATCTGAGGACTGATGGACGGCCCAGGCTCTGCCTCCATCTCTGATAGCTCCATTCCCTCTTCCTCCTTGAAACTCTCAGATTGCCCTGACTCCCACACCTCCTCCTCCTCCTCTGCTGAAGGGGCCAGCAGCCGACAGGTCACAACACTACCTGTATAAAGAACATATGTAATCACCAGGTGTATGTTACCTAAAGAGAAGAGTTCCCAAAGCAGAATTCCATAAGACCAAACATCGCTCTCAAAGGTGTACACGCATTCAAAGATACTCTCAGGGGCCATCCACTTCACAGGAAGCCGTGCCTGGGCAGAAAAAGGAAGAAGATGTTACCCCCCCCAAAAAAATCAATAAAAGATCTTATCCTACGCAAAGTGAAAAATCAACAGTTATTTGACAGAGCTTTCAACGGATTAAACATTTAATCGAATGCCTCAGTTAGCTTTCAGTACATTAATTGTTAATTAATCTTGTTGCTATGAATTTGCATGTAATCAAATATATCATAAAAACAGTCCCTTGTTGCTGGAAGAACACTACAAGAACACTAAAGATTAAACTGTTTTGTGGTTGTTCCCCTTCAACTGTTAAAGAGACCAAGTGCCCCTGAGAACTTGTACTTGTTTTCCTTTGGGGAAGAATATCAGCAATGGATAGAGCAGATTGAAACCATCTGTTGCCATACAAGAAATGGAAATTACTGTCTCTCTTTTACCCTCCCTTTCAGAATGAGCACATATGATCCTGGACAGAAGGGCCTGTAAATTAGTAAATTAAGGATAATGTCAAAACTGTATAAATACTGTTAAACATGCTGTTAACGTCAAGCCCAGTAAATTAAAAATTAGCTTCTTGGCTTGTCATCTGAAGCTTTTATTGATGAATAATTAAAGTTATTTAATAATTATGCAGTAATTTGATTCCTAACACAGAAGAAAATACAATAGAAATGGGCACTGCTATTCTGTATCTTTGTTAATTTAAAATTCATGTCTTCATCCATTTGTAATTCCTTTCAAGTCAAAATCATATCAACTCAGCTTTAAATTATTACCCAAGTAATCCAGCAAAAGTTGGATCTTGGATAGAAATTCTTTCGACTACATTAAAAAAAACCTATCTGGAATTTGGATTTGTCCAAGATATAGACCCATGGGTTTATGTTTTTAATCGCTACTATACAATTCATATTCTTTGTTACAATTTCTATGGCAAAGTATTATTATTGTTGGCTTTGTTACTTAAATCAGACTCATTATATATTTCATCCAATGATAACCACTTCATGGTACAAGAATCATACATTTATTTTGAAGTTTAGGAAACTAATCTGCATTACTATTTCAATTAATTGTATGAAGTAAAACTTTTAAATTAGAGTGGTAAATTCTATATCAAGAATGAACTGAATCATTCTACTTTATAGTGCAATATTAATGCAGTACCAGGGGTTTTCAATTCAATGTATAGAATGTGAAGGATGTGTGTTAGTGTTTATTTTCATGGTCCTAATGTACACTGAAGGTAGTATTTAATTTCATTGTACGAGGTGCAATGACAATAAAATAAAATAAACTAGAATTATTGCCTAAAGCCAAATGAAATGCTGACTCCTGTCACTTTAGAACAAGATCAGTATTTCCTTAACATGTGCTTTAGGTTAGCTAAGATACAGCAAAGGAACATCTTCTACCTTCTTGGGTCCAATTACAAATATCCATTTTTTAAAAATCATTCTGACCACAGAACAGGCAACTCAAGATAGTAAAAGCTGTTAATCCAGGCAAATGGAATGCAATTTACTTGTTGCACACCTGCAAGCTGTTATCCTGCAATTTAGAACAACCAAGTTGTGGATAATTAGCCAGAAGCTAGAAAGGATATCTGATCTCACAATTCATTTGGTCAATCAAACACTGTCCCTATTAAGGGGCTTCCAGACCGGAGTTTACTTGCTTGTGTAATAATATTTGTTAGCTTCGTAAAATGCTTCCGTCCCACTTTGAATTTAACAGGAAAAGCAGTAAAAAAAATAAAAATCTATGCTAAAAGGAAGAAACACAGGCTTTTGTGTTCCAACCTCAGATGAACTTAATCTTCATTATCACAGACTTCAACTATATCACCAATACACAGGAACAGATTACAAGTTTAGAATAAAAACTAGAATAACAACTTTAATGTCACTTTGAATGTACACTAATCGGCATACATTAAAATGAAATTTCGTTGCATATACAGCTCTCAAAGGGTCACCACCTCCAATATAGACTACATAACCATGACAGAATAAATAAAATTTATTTATTTATTAAAAACAAAATTATGCAAATGCCCACATATATTATATGACATAGCGAACCAACATAGTCGAGTTTGGATCATGAATACATCTACATGGCGAGAAAAACGAATCTTGTGAGTTTACCAGACGGATAGCACAGGGAACAAAGCGGATACAGAATCTGGTAGTCCTGCTAGAAGTACTTCGAAACTTCCTCCCAGAGGGGAGCAACAGAAACAGACCATGAAGTGGGTGTGTGGGGTCTCTAACAATGCTTTGAGCTCTAAGCATCCAGCGCTAATGAGCAGTATCCTGAATAACAGGAAGTGAGCTTCCTATAAGCTTCTCGGTTGTCCTTACTACTCACTGTATGGACTATCTGAGGTACTGCTGCCACCAAACCAAACAGTGGTTTGGTGAAAAAGTTCAAAGAAGAGATGAGCTAATGAAAGGCAGAAGGAAGCGTGCCTTTTGTTTGGAAAACCAGCCAAATCTGGGGTTCCCTCTCCAAGCTTTCTATCTTTAGAGGGAAGAATCACTTACTAGAGCTAGTTGCTGGATTTATGGTCATAAACTAAAATTTGATGCTACCACCAAGAGACATAGGTTGGACTACATACTTACATTTCCTTTGACCACATAATTTGAGTCATTCCTGATGTCTCTTGCAAGGCCGAAGTCACAGATTTTTGTTATCCGTCCATGAGTAAGTAATATATTCCTTGCTGCCAGGTCTCTGTGAATGCACTGAAGGAATACATTTGCAGAATGTACATGTAAGGCAAGTAATTAGGACTGCAGAAAAAACAATTGATACCAACCTGCCTTCCCCATTGAGGATCTGTATACTGCATGAATCAAAAAGAGGGCTGTGAAAATACCTACAGATCCCTAACATCCTGGACATAAACTGTTTCAACTCCTACCCTCAAATTGACACTATAGAACACTGCATACCAGAACAACTAGACACAAGGACAGTTTTTTCCCAAAAGCCATCACTCTGCTAAACAAATAATTCCCTCAACAGTGTCCAACTATTTACAAAGTCTGCACCACTGTTGCTATTAATCTTCTCATCACTCCTTATCACCCATCCCCTCCCACTTGTGACTGTAACTTTGTTGCTTGTATTTACATTGATTGTTTCCTGGTATGATTTGACTGCTTATTGTACTCTATGACTATTATTAGGTGTTATACCAGATGATTCTTGACTCTTGACCAATGTCTCTTTTCTTTTATGTACACTGAGAGCATTCACACCAAGACAAATGCCTTGTGTGTCCAATCACACTTGGCCAATAAAGAATTCTATTCTATTCTATTCTATTCTATTCTATTCTATTCTATTCTAT
>BLBF01000039.1:29966571-29977498 GCA_015471245.1 Laticauda colubrina
ATTCTATTCTATTCTATTCTATTCTATTCTATTCTATTCTATTCTATTCTATTCTATTCTGACTAAAGTACTGACAGCCAATGGCTTCCACAAAAGCAAAATCACTGGCCTGATCCAAAACACACTGAGACATAATGGAGACCGAGAAGATGAACAGACCTATGGAACAACTGTCCTGCCCTACATAAGAGGTACTACAGACAAAATCAGTAAGATACTACACAGGCATCACATCAAGACTGCCTTCAAAACAGACAGAAAAATAGTAGCCATCCTAAGAAACTCCAAAGATAAAATTGACCTGTAAAACCAAGGCATATATGAAGTTCCCTGTCCATCATGGCCTGCCACATACATTGGACAGACCAATAGAAGAATAAATACCCGCCTGAATGAACACAAAATGCAGTAAAAAAGCTGGAACACGCTTCTTCATTAGTTCAACACATGAAAGCCACAGGTCATAGCATCAACTTCAAAGGCACCAAAACCCCAGCCACAGAATTATCAGAGAAGCCATAGAGAATGAAAAAAGACTTGAAAGCATGAATAGAAGAGATGACTCTACCAGACTGTCAATCATTTGGAAGCCTGCACTCTCAAATAGAAAGATCTCCACACCACAAAACAGACAAACACCTGAGCACAAACAGACTCCCTCTGATGCCTCCAACTCAAACACACACCCCCACCAGGCACCCAGGTGAAACCTAGCTTGCTGATGAATAGCAGCCGTCCTTTCACACGAAGCCAAGCTGCACTGAAAGCCTCCAACACAGGAACAGAGTGTTGCCAGCCAATCAAAGCCACAAAACAGACAGAAGAAACCAGAAACACCAATCAATCAAACTCCAAGTCCAGTGAACACAGACCCAGACTCCTAGCCAATCAGAATAGACCAGCCTCGAATTTGAAACAGAAGCCTGATGATGGCAGATGAGATTCTGCTGAAACGTTGCTACAACTTTAACAGCGCTACAATGACGTAGGATAATACCCGAGGGAAGCTGAACAGCACACATGTAAGTACCCGCGAAAGCCTAAGAAAACAAATACACACACACACACACACACACACACGATCCTATATTAACACAAAAAATATACGTTTCAATCTTGTACAAATATCCGTTCACAGGT
The DNA here is from genome assembly GCA_015471245.1 of Laticauda colubrina. Classification (NCBI taxonomy): domain Eukaryota; kingdom Metazoa; phylum Chordata; class Lepidosauria; order Squamata; family Elapidae; genus Laticauda; species Laticauda colubrina. The sequence goes on from BLBF01000039.1 coordinate 29,967,712, forward strand.
CATATCATTAAGATCGCAATTGGTTATTTCCTGATAGTTCAAAACATGCTTCAGAGGAATGTTCTGTGGAAACCAATGGCAAATGCTTCTATGTAAACTTCAGGTTCAGAATGCATTTGGTCACTATTTCCAAATTAAAGTATAATCTTATGGCTTCTGGGACAGAATCTGTGGGCCACAATATTGATGGTTTGAGTCTGGAGAGAGAATTTTGATCTTAAGAAGAGTTGCATCTGATTTCCCCCTTCTTTTCACATCAGCCCACAAGGCTGCATCTTGTTTAGATTTGGGCATTCTCATTTCAGAAACCAACAAGAGGGTTCTCACAGATGTCAGAGGAGGTGGAATAGAAGTCCTTCTCCAGGCGTCAATCCAAAAGGCTATTGAAATTGACAATATTATCTCATTTATTTCCAGTAACACAAGAGTTCTCAAACCAAAACATTGTACATTTGAGGCCAAGTATGTAATATTTTTTTTAAGTTATATAACAGGGCACTGAAGAACTTGTAGATTTCTTACCTATCTGCAATTGGAGATGCCTTGCCAAAAATTGGTGCTAGATACTGCCTATCTAATATATAGACAAAGACTGAAAAAAACGGGACCAGAGTTCCTCATAATTCTACAAGATAATACAAGATTCTACAAGATTGCACTTCTCTAAAGATTTATTAACAATCAAAGTACAGAGAACATTGTGATTCTTATATGAAAGGGAGGAAGTATGATCATCTAATATCATTCCATACATATATTTAAAAATCTATTTTCTTGAGTCTCTACTTACATTTTTAGATGAAAGAAAGCTCATCCCCTTTGCTACCTGGTAAGAAAAACTTAACAGATCTTCAACATCCAGAGCTAATTCATCATCTTCTAAAATGGCAACCGTGACATCCTGATTAGCCAATGACCCTAAGCAAAGCATGTGGGAACAATAAATGAAAGAAATGATGTGACTTGGAAACAGAGCAGACATTTTATCAACAGAGAATGGCACCAAGGTCCTACAGAAATGCTATTCAGATAAATTCTATTTATTTGATGCTATTTATGTTTAGCTTCTTTTAAAAAAAGAATATAAATTCCCCTAGCCAACGTAACATTCTAAAATTGTTTTCACTTCTTTTAACCTAAATTTTATTTTAACTGGCATGTGTAAACAAATATCAACAATTTCAGAACAAAAGTTTCCACCCTTTTTTCCAATTACCTAGTCTTTTAGTGGTTTTGGAGTGGACAACTTGAGAAACTCCTGGTTTCATGTCCATGTACTCATTGGTGGCATCACTGTGTGGAAAGCAGAGGAAATATGAGATTAATTCATACATGGCGTTCAAATAAAGAATACCTTTTACAAGAAGAAAAGAAGCATGTAAAATCTTCAATTCCTAAATAAACCACTTTTCTTGAAAAGAAACCAAAATCTATTATTAACCTGATGAAAGGTGAAGACACCTGGCTATGGGACTGAAGATACCATTGTGAGCACTATATTTGAATTCTGACATTTTACGGGAAAGGCTCTTAGAATTAATAATGAAAAGGCAGTTTAAATTGTTTCAATTGTTAAGTTGTTTGGGCTGAAGGTTAATCTTCTTTACAGAACCAAAAAAATTTCCTTTTCAGAAAGCTATCTTATTGTAGGAAATTCCCTTGATTAATTGATGGACCTCCTGAGAAATGACTTATCACTGATTTTGTTTGAATAACACAAATTAAATAAGAAAGCAGCAGATCATAATGTTAAGAGGTCTTTTTGTATGCAGATAATTTCTTGTTCGAAGGAACAGTTAATCTTGACCTGATAAGTTTTTTATCTGATTATTTATAACTCCTGAAAGAATTTTTACTTCATATTATATATACTTTGGGCAAAAATTATTTTAAAATTAAAAAGTTCGGACCTCTATTAGCACCTGACATTAGTTATCTCCATCTTTTCTAACTGGCTGTCAGATCCAAGCGAACTTTGGCTTGCTCAAAAAACTATGAAGAAATGAATTTCTTTGTTTATCTAAAAGACACAGATAAAGGTTTAATAAGAATTAAGAAAGGGGATTCTGCAAGGTGATAAGCGGTAATGTAAATGTATTAGAAGTTATAAACTATTTAGAAAATAAGGAAAGGTAGATTATCAAAATGAAAGATTAGAACTGGTATTTTGTATTGTTATTGGACTGTTTGTTAAACTATATATGGATATAAATGGAATAAATGTGAAAAAATTATCTATGTTCAATGTATGTATAAAATATAGTTGAAACGAATTATGAGGATTGTTGCAAGGAGATTAATATCAGTGTTTATGACTAATTGAATAGATTGTTTTTTTTGAAATTATAAATAATTTCTATGTAATAGAATCTGACCTAAAAGGTATATATGTTATGTAGCTGTTAGGAGATTATTATTAATTTTTTAGGTAATAATTCAAAGTTAAATGCATATTGGGATTTAAAGGGTGAGTTAATTAGAGAATATATAAGTTATAGGGGTGGCACACTCAAATTAGTTATTGTGGGGGGAAATCTCTTTGAAATGTTTGAATTGAATTAGAATTTTTGAATTGATGAAATAAGAATACGCGATGAAACTGCAAACCTGACAGATAAAAGTATGATAGTATAATGAATATGAAGGTATGATACATGAAACTAAATGTGAAAGATGAGTATGTAATATAGTCATGTTTGTACGGGAGTGTGAAAACCTGATATCATGCTGTTCGCTACACAAAGAGATGTTTTAAAATGTGAAAAATGAAATGCAATTTTATAAAGAAAAGAATTTCTTAAGCACGTTGATAAGAGACCATGTAATAGTAACTATAGTTATTGTGGGCCTGAATAATTTGGTTAATTAATGGAACAATATTTGTGACCCAATGGGTTAGTTGGAATAAATGTCCAAAGGAAATGAATTGGACCGTGATTCCTAAAAAAATTTGTAAGTCTCAAACTAAGTGGATTTGTCACAACAATCCACCTTAACAAGCTGCTTTGTTTTTTACCAATACAAGCTGCTTTGTTTTAATACAAGGCACCTCGACATCTCCAAAACACCACTGCTGATCTTCCTTGAATGACCATTTCATTTTGCCAACTGGGGCTCTCTACACCCAGAAGTTCTTGTTCTCAAGCAAAGCACCAAGGCTTCTTGTCCACTTTGAAGGGATCTGTAGGGCAGCGGCCCCAACCTCTTGGGCACCAGAAACTGGTTCCATGGAAAGAGGTTTTCCCATGGACTGGAGGGGGCATGGTTTTGTGTGCTGCCTGCATCCCGTGGATGGGGCTATGCTTGTTGGCGTGGCCCAGTTTCTGGCATAGCGTGACCCAGTGCCAGTCCACGGACCAAGGGTGGGGACCCCTGTTGTAGCAAATGGCCCAGGGAGGAGAGGTCAAATGCATCATCAGTCATGAGTCTCTTCGCGCCCACAACAGATGTTACATCCAGCCCACCTTGAATTCCTGTGACTCATTATCTACCACCAATTTGCTTGGGCCCATTAGTAGCTCAGATTCTTGTAGAGAACTTATGTTTGCAATCAATCTTTATATCCACTTGAATTGCCTGGATTTTCTGATTTCCTTGGCACTTGACAGAGTCACTGCTTCCTAGAATCAGTCTGAAAAAGTGCTTCCCTGGAATTCCTAAGGATGCTAAATGCCCTTAGAAGCCCTATCTATTGGTTATTAAACTCGGATTGCTGCACCCATTGTGTTTAAGGTATAAATACTTCCTCTCTGGATTACAAATATCTTAATCAGTAGCTGGTATTAAAATTGATGTTTTCTTAGAAAGCTAACTTTCTACTCCAGAGCTTCTGTTTGTCCTATTATGCAGACATATCAGAAAACCAACTCCATAGGATACAGCAGGAGTGGGCAACTATCACCCTATTTATATCCTGTGGACTTCAACTCCCAGAATTCCTGAGACAGCATCCCTTGGTTACAGTAATACACGATTACAAGTGCACCTGTATTTTACCTACCCTCTCTCTTATATCCCATCCCACTGAGCCAGGGAGGAGTCGATTTCTCTTAATTCTACCTATTTTCTCTCAACTTAAGGAATGCTTCTGCACATGTTGTCTCTATAAGATTCTGAATATTCCCTTCACAGCCATCTCTGTGGCTCTCTATGGCTTGGAAAAGTGAGAATTATAAACTCCAACATTTTGTCTGATCCCAAATCACAATACTCAAGTTTCCAAAGCTGTGTGACACAATTTTGTCATGACAAAATAAAAGACAAAAACCCGGTGTTGTAGTTTTCCATTCAAGCTTAACACATCGAAGTTACTCAAAAATACATTCCCCAATGTGACCCACTCTCAATTCCAGCTATTCAGATGAACCCATCAAACAAGTATCTTGACCTACTGCCATTAGCTGGGGATTGTGGCTCTCTACCATTCTACCTCTCTTTTTGAAATATATAGCAGGTAGACAATGAAATGTTGCTCAGCCCCAGATGAATGTACAGAAAACGTAACTATAACATCAGAAGAATAATTGAAACTCCCTCTTAAATAGAAGACTACGCGCTAAAGACTTGCACCGTAAATCCAGGATTTGCATCCTTGCACAGGAATCAGCTTCTTGGGTGGATATGGACCCAAACTATTTAAAAAACTTACATGAAAGACACACAGAGCTATATACCAGACTGGACACAATTCTGAAGAATGGTGAATTTATAAATACTGTAAAAAGAATCAACACTCCACCCCCCGGTGCCTGTACAGCTCTTGTAAAACAGGCACAAATTTCTAAAAGCCAAAAAAGCATACAAAAATGCACTATGATGTCCTGGGAATAACTGCCAATTCTGGAGACACAGCCTTACTACATGTGTTCTTTCTGATAGAGGATGTTCTTGTAAACAGCAGTTTCTTCAGGTCTCTGGCAAATGAAGGAATCTCGTTTCCTCCTTAGGAAATTCAAAAGGTCGCCATAACAGCAATATTCAGTGATGACCAGAGTAGGACCTGCAGATGCAAAGGAAGTGTGAAGAGTGGGTGAATTCTGCATTCTGTCTGAGACTTTACAAAAAAGATTTCTTTTAAAAGATTACTTGTCTACACGTACAAAAATGGACCTTTTCAAAGCCGCACTATAGATTAGTGTTTTGGCTTGAAAAGTCAGAGCAGAATTACATCAGCAACATCTTCATTCAGAAGCTGGGTTTTCATCCCGATTAGAATGCTGTCGTTTCCAATTAATTATCCCCGCACATCAATAGGACTGCAGTGCAGAAACACACATATGCATGCACGCTAAGTAAATCCCGTGTTTATGGCGCAAACCAGATACATCTGCTTCATTTTAAAGACTCCTTCCTGAAGAAACATCTCCGTTCCAAATACAAGCTTTTAACATTTATTCCTTTGATTTACCCCATTTATTATTCATATAGTAATGTTTGAAACAACATTAAATATTATGGTTCTCAGTGTAATAGAGAAAAAAAGCACACATTTGGACCAAACAGCTATTAAGACTGAAAGCCAGATGCTTATGACTTTTAGAAAACGTATTAAAAGATCAAAACATGATAGAATCAGGTTGTCTGTAGTACAAAATATTTTTATATAAAAAATGCGTGTTCCAAGTGCCCGGCCGCTAATTTAAAAAATGAAATATATAATAATATTGTCTGGAATTTTAATTATTGAATGCTGGCTCAGACGAGTAGATCATAATAAATCTCTTAACTATCTTAAAGCATATTTTGGCAACTATCCTTCTAGAGCAGTGGTCACCAACCAGTGGGCTGGGGACCACTGGTGGTCCGTGAGAAAATTTTGGTGGTCTGCAGAGAAATGTCACCTCCCAAGCACCCCCCCCAAGCAATTAATCCAGGCTGTGAGGGAACACAAGGCTGCACTGCCCACATGACCCACTGGAACACAAGGCTTGCATTGCAAACAACACGAGGTAGTGAGGGGAGGGGGGAAAGGGCGGAGAGGGGAACTTGCCTCACTCACCCCACGCGCCTGGCCTAGCCACTGGGAAAGAAGTTGCTTCTTTCTGCTTCTGCTTTTGGCTGCACGCAAGGAAAACAGTAAAAATCTTTCTTTCTCTCCCACAAACTCTGCCAGAAATGAATCTTTGGGACCCTGCAAGGCATCCTGCTCCAAGAGACTATGCCAGCAAAGACTCATTTCTGGCAGAGTTTGGGGGAGAGAAAGAAAGACTTCTGCTGCTTCTGCTGGTTTCCTTCCATGAAGCCAAAAGTCTCTCTCCTCCCCTCTGAGAACGGAGCTGGGATCCTGCGATCCCAAATAAAGAATGATCGATTGATAGGGAAACGGGGTGGGGAATTTTTCTGCAACTTTTTGGGGGATTTTCCCAGGGTCCCTGGTCTGTAGAATTTAAAATTATGAGTTTGGTGGTCTCTGAGGTCCAAAAGGTTGGCGATCCCTGTTCTAGAGAGGTTTGTCAAAGTAAAATTACTACTTGTTTTATGTTGAGATGGATATCATAAAAAGAACTTTTAACCACTGGCTGGTGCAGAAAAACACAGTTTAAAGACATGGATAAAGCCTTATATGTACAATATAATACAGTAGATAATCAAAGTACGCAGTTTGAAGGTTCCTGATTGGTATTTTGGTAAGTCAAATGGATTCACTCTGACAATATTCCTTTTTTTTTCTCCACCTACAAAAGATAAGACTGCATTATACGTTTACTGAGAACCTTTGGACCGTTCTCCCACAGTTTGCTCCAATTAGTATTTGAAGCTTTGCAAACATTTGTGTTACCTGAACATGCTGATGGCCTTTTTTATATTTAGATTATGCCCTTCTATCTTTATGACATGTCCCAATCTTGGAGTAGAATAATCATCAGTACAGTATGCCGACTGGGTTCAAAATGAAAGGATTACTTATTTATGATGAGATACACAGACATTATGAATTCCTCGGGGTGCCACAGCAATCAACCCCAGAAGAAATGAAAACAGCTTTCCGTCATTGCTTGGCCTCAAATATATACAGCCAGGCCCTTGTTCTTAGAAACTCTTGACGCGTGAATGGCTATCCTTCCTTCTCTTCTGAGCGCACTCAACAAACACTTGTCAGAATCCTACCTCCAACAGTACAGGCTCCAAGTAAGTTCACAATATTGATGTGATTGCCAAGGTAACTCAGCACCTTCAATTCTGACATGAGGGCTTCTTTTTCGGTGAAATGAGCACTGGCTAAAAAAAGAAAAAATGGAACTCAGCAAATGGAAGTGAATCAAAAAAGGAAGGAGGAAGAAGGAATATTAGATATGTTTCCCTTTTTTGAGTTTACAGTATAAAAAACAGTAAAAGTGAGATAAAAACCAACCCTATTGTGAAGTATTCTAATATCCAAGAATGAGTCTGGTCCCCTATTGCCTGATAGCTGCCAAAACTCCTATCTATACAGGTAGTCCTCGACTAACAATGGTTCATTTAGTGACTGTTCAAAGTTACAATGCCCCTGAAAAATGTGACTCACGACCGTTTTTCACACTTACAACCGTTGCAGTGTCCCCACTTGATCACATGATCAAAATTCAGATATGTTAAGAGTTTGCCCCAAAAATTCAAGTCCAAAAATCACACAGATGACTGATTCAGCAGGATCATAAACTTCTTTATAAACATAATACGAGTAAAGTTTACAATATCAATTGCAGATTCTTTCAACATAAGGTAAGCAAAAACACAAACAGCAGCAGCAGCTCAGAGCAGATATCAGACTCAGAAATGAAGTCTAGTTTCAGTTTCAATTCTCACTCAGCAAAGCACACAGAGCCCAACTACATCCAAGCTGTCAGCTCCCATTGGCTGGTTTGTTGCCATGCTTTCTCACTTGGCTGACTTTGTTAACCATGTCTCTGCCAATAAATAATACACTCTGAAAAGAGGCTTAGCAAGTGGTTAATATTTATGTTGGTTGCAGTGTCCTGGCCTCATGCGATCCGCTTTTGCAATCTTCTCACAAGTGAAATGAAGATTCCCTTAAGAACCCTGTTACTAGCTGAACAAAAAGCAATGATTCACTTAACAACCGTTGGCAAGAAAGGTCATAAAATGGGGACAAAGCTCACTTAACAAATGTTTCCCTTAGCAACATAAATTTTGGGCTCAATTGTGCTTGTAACCCGAGGACTACCTGTTATGATGTTAGCTTTTTTTAAAAAAATGGCTCAAGATCCAGATGGATCTTGACAGACTAGACACTGGGCTGTATCTAACAAGATGAAATTCAATGTAGAGGAAAGTTAAGTCCTACTCTTAGGCAAGAAAAACCAAAAGGACACATATAGACTGGGTGAAACGAGGCTCAATAGCAGTAACTGTGAGAGGGATCTTGGAGTCTTAGTGGACAACCAGCTAAATAGGAGCCAGCAGTGTGCAGCAGCAGCCAAAAAAGCCAATGCAATCCTAAATTGCATTAACAGAGGGATACAATCAAGATCAAATAAGGTTCTAATACTCCTCTATAAAGCCTTAGTAAGACCACACCTGGAGTACTGCATCCAGCTTTGGTCACGACATTATAAAAAAGAGGTTGAGACGCTAGAAAAAGTGCAGAGAAGAGCAACCAGGATGATGAGGGGACTGAAGGCTAAAACATAGGAATAATGGTTACAGGAACTGAGCTTGGCTAGTCTAGTGAAGAAAAGGACCGGGGGAGACATGATAGAGTCTTCCAATATTTGAGGGGCTGCCACAGGGAGGAAGGGGTCAAACTATTTTCCAAAGTACCCAAAGGCTAGACAAGGAATAATGGTTGGAAACTGATCAAGGAGAGATTCAACCTGGAGAAAGGAGGAAAGGAGAAAGTTTCTGACAGTGAGAACATGGTACAGAAGTTGCCTTTGGAAGTTGTAGAAGTGCTATCAGTTGAAACTTTCAAGAAGAGATTGGACTGCTGTTTGTCAGAAATGGTATAGGGTCTCCCACTTGGGTGGAGGATTGGACTAGATGACCTACAAGGTCCCTTCCAACTCTGATTATCTGATATCTGAAATAATAATTTAAATAAATGATTGGGAAGCTAGGTTAATATGCATAATATACATAATATACATAAGCAAATAGAGGCCAGGAACATTCCTGAAAAATAAAATGGAGGGTCTTGCAGTATTTCATGGATCTTCTGATATGAAGGTGGGGGGAGGGAAAGCAACCAATTACAACCATCCCAGTGAGTATTTTGTGAATGGCTCTAAGATTCCTATTGTGCCTGCCCTTTGGAACAACAAACCCCTGCAGATTAGTCTGGCCCTGGCCTCACAGCTGTTTCCTATGTCTTCAAACGACATGGAGCTTGTAAGTTGGATGAGCCCATCACTGTGATCTTTGTTGACATGATGGTGATGGGTCCAGGTTTTTATTACACTTGAGTGCCATTATGTGCCCTTATGTATTATTAATGGTCAGTGTGGTTTACTGTTATTATTTTCATCCGGTTGATTTGAATCCTTATGTTCTCTGTCCAGAATTCCAATTGCAAGTTGGGTGGTTATGTAATGTAATAAATATGTATATATCAAGCTTTTAAAAGAGCCATGAATGCCAGTAGAGATTCCTGGTGCATTAAATCAGATTCTTTCCTTGCATGATACAAATGGTCTGTGGGAATGTGTGTGTGTGTGTGAGAGAGAGACAGAGAGAGAGAGAGAGAGAGAGAGAGGGAGGGAGGGAGGGAGGGAGGGAGGGAGGGAGGGAGAGAGAGAGAGAGAGAGAGGGAGAGAGAGAGAGAGAGAGAGAGAGAGAGAGAGAGAGAGAG
>BLBF01000039.1:29977598-30021107 GCA_015471245.1 Laticauda colubrina
GAGGAGGAGGAAGAGGAGGAGGAAAAGTTGCAGCCAGGGCGATGATGATTAGGTAAGAGATCTCTCAGCCCACAAAGGGAATAGGGACATGCAAACATCTCAGGAGGAAACCTCCCTATTTCTCTGGAAAGCAAAGGCAAGTGGAAGGCAGATGTCCTTTGAGACTTGCAAGATTGATGTCTGCTTTTCAAGTCAGTTCAAACAAGAAATCCAAATAATAACACTACCTTTATTATTGTAAAATTACAGTAACAGAATCTTGCAGCCTCCTCTTATAGAGGCTTAAAAGCACGGCAGACTGGCCTTGATTTATGTGTCTTGAGAAGCATCACAACTTCAAAAAGCAACTTCACTTTGATATGTTAACCCGTGTTATTTACTGGTTTTGAAAATGTCTCACTATATATTTTGATTTTGAAGCTCTTAAGGGACAAACCCAATTCACTCCGACTGTCCTCCAAAATAAGGCAGGGTTACTAGGGTATATTGACCTTTCTGAGGGAACAACTTGGTTATGTAAATTCTTCTCCAAAGAAGGTCTCCTGCTCCAACTTTGTAATTTTACAGAAAATTAATCAAGACAATTGTGATACTCAAGGTAAGCTTCACAGTTGTTGTTTTTAAAGAAATCTGAGTTTCAGATGGTTTAAGAACTGAAGAGCTGAAGAAGCTTCTTGGATGAGAAGTAAGAAGTGAAACAACTTCAAAGAAAAACCAGAAAGTCCAGTTGCCTCTTGAAAAATCACTTTTGTGTTTCAAGAACTGTAAAATATCAACTGTTGAGGGATGATGGTGACTTTACTGTTTTCCCTTCCACAGGAAATGGAACGTGAAAACATTCTGATTATCTCTTTCCTCCTCATACAAATAAAAAGAACACTAAGAAGTTTTAATTAAGTTTCTTTATTCTCTTTACTTCTTCACCAAAGCTTAAACACTTTACATTCAGACTACCCAGTTTTGACTCACTCATGCTTTCAGTTTGGTTACCTGTGTCCAGACATGGCCACATTTCATGGTACTCCTCACTTTAGGGAATGAAACAGGTTTTATTTTAATTTTATTCTATTCTATTAATTAGGACCTACAGTATCAGAGCTTTACCTGGCAAGAAAGAAATTCTCCGTCCAAAAACAGGCTAGCTATTTCCCCAGGGAATTCTATTTCTGAACTTCTCATGTCCAGGATGAGAACGTTTAGACTAAGCAAGCTTTGTCCAGTATGGCCTATCTCTGGCCCATTTTCATTCTGCTCTCCTGATTTCCTATTTTTCTCTATTCTTCTCCTTGCCATCAAAGCTAGAGCAACATACCTCTCTTCATACAGTTGCCAAGTTCATCTTTGGTCTCAAGAATGAAGGTTTCTGAATTACGGCCAGCAACCTGACATCTATCTCTGATGTTGTCCCAAATATGCTTTTTTTTCAAGAGTTAGCTGTACTTTCTTTGCTTTTCCTTGAAGACATTTCCCTTCTCATCCAGGAAACTTCAAGTCTGACTGCAGTCAGGACTGAAGAAGCTTCTTGGATGAGAAGCAAAATGTTTTCAAAGAAAAGCAGAGAAAATCCAGCTGTCCTTCCAAAAAGCACTTCTGGGACAACCATGACCTGGATGACTGAGATTCTCCATAGACATACCTCTCATGTTGGTATCTGGCTTAGCTTCTGATAATATGTGCTAATGTCTGTATTTGATTCAGATGGCAAATCCCTCTAAGAATACAGGGTTATGTGAAGCTTTGGAAGCCCAAGGGAAGAGATTTTAAAAATTAAACCAGAGGAATTCCAAGGAACTTACATTTGAGCATTTTCACTGCCACTCTCGTTGTCCCATCAGGTTTGAAGAGACCATAGGCAGTAGCTTCAACAACTTTCCCAAAAGCTCCAGCTCCTAGAATCTTGCCTAAAAGTGTACCAAAACATGTGAAAGATCAGCACAAAACTTCCTCCAAACAGATTGTCAATAAAGTTAACCATGTATAAAATTGGGTGATCTGAAAGCAATCAGAGAGCTCTCTGGATTCCAAAGCAAATTACAAAGACAGAGTCCCATCATATCTGTTCTAGAAAAGAGCCAGAAACCACTAGATAGCAGGAAGAACTGTTTTTTGACAGCTCAGAACTTACCCTATTCCTCTCTCCTCATTCTTTCATTAACAGGAGCATGGTGGCTAGTAGTGGCCTCTGGGGACATCCTCCACCCCAAACTTCTAAGGGTTATTGTTTCTGACTTGCAAGCAGCAATGGAAAAGGAGAAAGCAGGAGGAGTAGCAATGCTTTCCCTTCCACTACTATTTCTATTAGCACAAAGTTTATTAATGTTATTGTTACTGTTATGATGATTGGGAAACAGCAAGATTCCAAATACAAGATGCAAAAACTCTTCTTTTTGTTGCTATTGAGCGGTAATACTGTTATTCTCAACTTGAGATAGATACAATCCTACCATGACAGATTAGGCAACTTAAAAACATTACACAAAGAGTAGGCTTCCAGAAATCATCCAGGTGTTTGTGCTGCTTTCACTATATTTATCCATTCATGTGTCCTACTTTGATAGTTACTACCTAAAGCAAGGGTTGTCCAACCTTGGCAACTTTAAGACTTGTGGACTTCAACTCCCAGAATTTCTCAGCCAGCCATGGATACATGGACGTGCCCAGAATATTTATAGGGTCATATTTAACGTATTCCATAAGGGTGGGGGAAGGATAGCAAATTTAGAGCAATCTTCCTCTAAATCCTTTATTTCTATGAAATGTTTCATATGCTTGAATATAGGACCCTGCAAGAGGTATAAACAAGCTGTCTATGATTTATTAAAAAGCTGTATCTCTTTCCAGGAGCGAAGCTACATTGAGAGGACTCCAATAGCTACATGAGTCTGTAATAGAATTATTATTGTAATAGAATTATCTCTTACAAGCAACTGTGATGGGGCAGGAATACCAATGCTTCCATCAAAATGACAGTATCGCTCTAACACCTCTGCTGATTTATTCCATGCATGTAACACTCAAGGTAGATTTACAGAAAGACAGGAGCCAGCATTGTGTTGGCCCAATGGTGCCCTTGATCCTACCCTCTACAACTGTCTGGTTTCGTTCTGCAATCCAACAAGACAGATACAAGACTCCAGAGAGTAATTAGGACTGCAGAAAAAACAATTGCTACCAACCTCGCTTCCATGGAGGACCTGTATACTGCACGAGTCAAAAAGAGGGCTGTGGAAATATTTACTGACCCCTCACACCCTGGACATAAACTGTTTGAACTCCCACCCTCAAAAGGACGCTACAGAGCACTGCACATCAGAACAACTAGACACAAGGATAGTTTTTCCCCAAATGCCATCAGTCCGCTAAACAAATAATTCCCTCAACACTGTCAAACTATTTACTAAGTCTGCATTACTATTACTGTTAATCCTCCAATTCTTCCTTTCACACATCTCCTCCCACTTGTGACTGTATGACTGTAATTTTGTTGCTTGTATCCTAATGATTTTATTGACTGTTTTCTAGTATGATTTAATTGCTTATTGTACCCTATGACTATTATTAAGTGTTGTACCTTATAATTCTTAACTCTTGACAAATGTATCTTTTCTTTTATGTATACTGAGAACATTTTCACCAAGACAATTTTCTTGGTCACTTGGTCAGTGAAGAATTCTATTCTATTCTACCCCCTTGATCCTGTCTTTGTATATCATGAGATACCATAGTATGGATGCCCTTCTCTGGAATGAACTGGTAAATCAAAACAAGAAAAATTAGGCTAGGAAAAGAAAATATTTTAAAACTACATCATTATTGATACAAGGGTTCTAGAAAGATTATTGGATTGCCAGCAAGATTAAATATCTGCAAACTAACCAAAACTGAGGCAGTTTCTTGGAAATTCCCATTTCTCATCATATGGAAGCTGTGTTGGATCTATGTAGATATAGTTGTTTCCATTTATTTCATCAACCACTTTCCACTGTACCTCATATTTGGGTTTCTGGAACATAAGACATGACTTTTTTAAAGTACTTAAACTGATAATGCAGTGGATGGGGAAAAATGGCCTTCTAACAAGACACAATTATACAATTCTTACCTGGAGATATTTACAAACAAGGATTATGACTATAACACACATCAGTCCTGCTGCTACACCAAAGCCGATTAACAATGGAGTGAAAAGGCTGCGGCTATTTTCTTGTTCTAGAGAGACACATGTAAAAATATGAAAACTTATTACCAACTTGGTTTTTTTACACTTATTTATAAATTGCCTTCATGAAGGCAAGTTTACAAGACAGCTGGCAAAGTTCAAAAAGAAAAAACAAAAGCAGAATATGAACATTAGTCATATTAATTAAAGCCTATACTAAAATTGATATTCAAATATTTTAAAAGGCTAGTGAAAAAGATGGCTCTTTACAGATTTGGAAATGTTGAGGCAGCAGATGTCAAACACAGATACTGAAGGATTCTGTCGCAGGGATTCTCAATGTCAGCATTTTTAAGATGCATTGACTTCAACTCCCCAGCCAGTATATAAAATCTGGAAACTGAATCCATGCAACTTAACACTGTTCAGGTTGAAAAACACTATTCTATAATCTGGAGGTAACCAGAAAAGACACTCTCCAGTATCCAAAGCAAAAAAAGCCAAGTATTATGGAAAAAGTTGTGACAAAAATATATGCCTTTGGTGATCAGCATTATGAAGGAACTTGGTGATTTACAAGATCAGAGTGCTTTTCCTTGTTTTCAAAAGCTTGCAGAAAAATTCTGTATTCTGTTTCTGAAATAACTCACAAAATTACCTTTAATGGCAAAGTTAAAGAAAGCTGACCGCTTATCAATAGTATTGGAAGCCTCACAGGTGATTGTGCTATTGCTCTTGAACATGCTGGTATCAATAGTACTTTCCACAATTATCTTTCCAAAGGAGGAAAATGTTGAATCTTTATATTTGGTTTTTACATTCACTGGAGAAACATTTGGAGAATCTGGACACCTGTTAAAAAAAATAAAAACAAATCATCTGGATGAAAAACAAGAAAAGGAATACTTATGGACAGGCATACCAGGGGTTATAATTTAGCATTTATAACAAGCCTTTTCTCCTAACAAATGTACAGTTATCCAGTCATTATTGCTGACAGACAAGAGAATGAAAGTGACATGGTTAGGATAAATCAATATTCTTGCTCGGAAATTCTTGGGAATTCTAATTTAATGTTTATCCTAATGCAGCCACTGGAGATTTGGTTGCTTTTCATTCAGATTCACTGAAATAGTCTTATGTTAATCATGGCAATCTTAAATCTGATTTAATTTCATTGAGTTTGCACTAATTATAATTAGATCTGGATCCAACTTGGTATACCTCAAAAGTCAACAAATCTGCTAGTTTTTTCATTTATTTCTTGTGAACCTAACCTAATTTCTTTTCATTAATTTTCAAAATATAAAGAAAATGTCCAATGCTCGTCAGAAATTGCTTAGGGCATATTGATGAAAGGGAGATTAGAATGCTAGAATAACAGAGTTGGAAGGGACCTTGGAGGTAATCTAGTCCAACCCTCTGCTCAGAAAATCTTGTAACATTTCAGACAAATGGTTGTCCAATCTCTTCTTAAAAACTTCCAGTGTTGGAATATTCACAATTTTTGGAGTCAAGTTGTTCCACTGATCAATTAGTTATTCCACTGATTACAGAGCTTCAAAATGTAAGTTCGGTACCTCCAAAGTATACATCAGCAAAATCTACTGTGGGGCCAAAAGGCAGAAGAACCAGGGTTAGGCAACTAGCTGACAAAAGATCACAGTTGTATAACTGGTACAATTATTAAGAAGAGAATTGGGATCTTCTTAAATAAAACTGTTGCTTCTGGTATAAACATAATTTTGGTCAACATTTGTAGGAAAATTAGAACAACAGAGTTGGAGGGGCATGGGAGGTATTTTAATCTAGTCCAACCCCTGCCTAGGCAGGAAACCCTACACCACTTCAGACAAATGCTTGTACAATCTCTTCTTTAAAACTTCCAGTTTTGGAGCATTTACAACTTCTGGAGGCAAGTTGTTCTGTGGATTAATTGTTATGTCAGGAAATTTCTGCTTAGTTCTAGGTTGTTTCTCTCCTTCATTAGTTTGCACCCATTGCTTCTTGTCTTGCCCTCAGGGGCTTTGGAGAACAGCTTGACTCCCTCTTCTTTGGGGCAGCCCCTGAGATATTGGAACACTGCTATCACGTCTCCCCTAGTCCTTCTTTTCATCAAAGTAGACATACCCATTTCCTGCAACCGTTCTTTATATGTTTTAGCCTCCAGTCATCTAATCATCTCCGTTGCTCTTCTCTGCACTCTTTCTAGACTCTCAACATCTTGCTTACATCATGGTGACCAAAACTGGTTGTGGCCTTACAAAGGCCTTATAAGGTGGTATTAACACTTCACATGATCTTGATTCTATTCCCTCTATTTGTGCAGCCTAGAACTGCGTTGGCTTTTTTGGCAGCTGTGGTACACTGCTGGCTCATATTTAAGTGATTGTCCACTAGGACTCCAAGATCCCTCTCACAGTTACTACTATTGAGCAAGATACCACATATACAGTACCTGTGAATTTTATTTTTCTTGCCTAAATGTAGAACCTTACTTTTTTTCGCCACTGAATTTCATTTTATTAGACAGCACCCAACGTTCAAGTCTGTTCAAATCCTCTGATATTTGTCAAGATATCACAACCAGAGATATTTTACGACTAATCTAAGACATCATGATTGCTACTCTTAATTAGGGGGAAAAAAGCATACTTCATGAAAATAACTTCTGAAAAATGTTTTGGATAAGAAAAACATTATAAATTAGCAATAATGTTCAAAACATTCTCAAAATAGCAAGTATTTGTATTCCCACTTGCAAATGAATTACCTGCAATGAAAATACAGGCAATCTTGTTAGAAACATGGATAATTACTCAGTCGTTAACTCTTTTTCTTTCTTCCAATCTTACAATTCACATTTGCTTTTTAATCTACTCTGTGCAGATGGAAACTTAATTGCCCTGTGTTGTCTAAAATTGTGTTACGTTAGATGGATTATTACAGTTTGATCTAGTGGTTAAGACACCAGATTAGAAACCAAGAGATGGTGAGTTCTAGTTCCACTTTAGGCAGAAAAGCCGGCTGGGGAATTTGGGCTGCTCTCTCTCAGCTGAGCCCACCTCAACTTACAACAGTCCATTTAGTGACCATTCAAAGTTAGAACGGTACTGAAAAAAAGAGATGATTTTTCATACTTATGACCATTTCAGCACCCCCATGGTCACGTGATTTATATTCAGATGCTTGACAGCTGACTCATATTTATGATGGTTGATTCCCTTTTGTGACCTGTTCTGACCCAAACCCTTGTCCAACAAAAGAAACATGAACCAAAGGGAACAGAAACTTTTTCATGATTCTTACGAATCCCCGGTTAAAAGGCTGCTGCAAACTAATTAACTTTGATAAGCACGAGCCTTGCCTAACTTGTGCGAGGCTGCCAAGAATAACCAACAAGGTTACCTAGAAATATTTTACAACACAAGAGTCTTCCAATACCAACTAAGATACTGCAATGTCCATGAGGCTGGAGTTTCAAAACATCTTTGCTTCCTGCAAAGGATGTCCCATTCACAGCTGTCTTTTATCTTCTTGAAGGAGGGGCCATTACTTTGCAGCCTTACTCCTGAGTTGCCCATGCTGTAGCAGCTGCTCTTTCCTGCGAACAATTCTACGTGTACGCGCACTGGGCACAGGCTTCTCGGGAACCTCCTCATTGTTGCTGCCAGCCCCTACAATCTCTGAAGGCAGCAGTCCACTCCCTAATGGTCCTGGCCCCTCATCTGAGTCCTCACTCTCCTCAGCTGTCCATACCTGCTGCCGGCTAACCACAACACTTTCTGACAAGCCAAGTCAATGGAGGAAACCATATCCACTTAACAAGTGTATGACTAATTTAACAACTGCAGTGATTCTGTAAACAAAGAAAAATCATAAAACGGGACAAAACTCACTTTAACAAATTTTTCACTTAACAACGTAGGTCTTGGACTCAGTTGTAGCTGCAAGTTGAGGACTACCTGTGTATTTGATACTTTGAGTTATTTATAAAAGTAATAAAAGCAGGGAATAAACAAATACTGAGCCATGGTGGCATAGTGGTTAAAATGCAGTATTGCAGGCTATTGTGGTTCGCCTGCAGCCTGTGCAGACGGCAGCAGAATCAGATGGTGGGGAAGAATGGGGACTAGTCTGGGAGTCTGGAGAGGACTTAGACAAGGTTCCTGCATCCGATGCAGAGATGGAACCAGGACTATCTGGGAGTTGGGTGCTGACCCCGGAGCCTCCAGAATCTGACAGCAGCGAGGCAGAGGAACAAGGGGAGCCTGTTCCCAATGCGCGTGTGTGCAGAGCTGCTAGAAGGCAAGAACTGCAGAGACAAAAGGGGTGACTTGGGAGTAAGGCTTGGAGATGATTGACCCTCCCCTAAGGTATAAAGGAAGTGCAAAGGTAGGAAAACCTTTGCAGGAAGCAACGTTGTTTGCTTTGATTGGTTTGGAATCTGAAAGTTCCGTGGTGAATTTGTTCTCTGGTTTTGGAAAGACTAATTGGGACTTTAGTCGTTGGCAACACTGCTCTCCTCCCATTTGTCAAATCTGTTTCTTTCATCCCATAGAGGGCAAATTATTTCTATGAGGACAGAATTTGCCAACTGTGTGGTATAGGGTGGATAAAGACTCTTCCTTCTTATCTCACTTCCAATGGAAACCCAAGAAATTTACTTTCTCATGAGGTTTCAAGCCATGAAAAGAGCATACATTGGAACACATTAGAGTTGATTCTATTCACTTCTCCTCCTTTACATTTAATCCAAAATTCAAATAAATGTTTAGAATATCTCACCTTTGCTCAGTGGCTGGGCAAACATACCAGCTAATAGTAGGAGCTGGATATCCAGTTGCCACACAGAGTAGCATTCCATTGCTCAGTCTTTCTGAAGTGACAATCTCTGGTTTGGCTAAAGAATGAATAAAAAGAAAGAAAGTAAATAAATAAATAAGAGGACAGTTTATGGGAGGTCATTTCTATTTTGTTCACATTTCAGCACAATTCCATTAAAAATTCTAGTATGCCATTAACTATACCTGCAAAAGCTCCCCATTTATAAATCTGTTTTGAAATCTTTACTTCCCGAATCCTTTCATCCCATTTTATGTCTCTATTCAGTATTTCAAGAAGCAAAATAATCAGGAGAGGGGCAGCCTTTTCTTGCCCTTTTTTATTTTTCACATGATTCTGTTAGTTCTCCACTAACAATTATTTGCTTTCTGTGAAGTATAACTCGATTTTACGCATTTTAAAATTCTCCCCAAAATCCCTATCTTCCAAAACTGTAAATAGGAAAGTCCAGTTCAAATTGTCAAAAACTTTCTATGCATCTAAAAAAATCAATGCAGCTTGTTCTTCGTTACATTGTTCCAAATATTCCAAAATATCAACACAGTTCCAACAATATTCTTTAACTATCTTTTAGGTAAAAAGGCACATTGATCCTCATGAATAACTTTTTTGCAAAATTCCTGCAAAGATGTGTTCCTATTGGATTTGGGAGTTAAAAATAACTCATGAGATCTTGGCTTTTGCCCTTTCTACAGAATCAGCAGAAAGATCAAATAATATGATTCTATAAAGATGATATGCAAATTGTTTAAACACAGAATTGTCATTTGTCTAAATATATTTTTACATTGATATGGTAGAAAACAATGAAATTATTATTCAAATACGGCATATATTCAATCATATTGCAACTATAGTGTACTATAAGGTGGTTTTTTTTTCTTGCATTCCCATTTATTTTCTATTTGTATGATTTAGCTAAAGATAAAGCTTTCTTGTAAAATTTAAATCTATAAACTTTGTTCTTAATTGTTATTACGTGTACTTTAAAAAAATTATGATTAAAGAATTAAGGAACTGATGTTAGCCTAAGTATGCAAGCTGAGACTTAATCTTTTGCTTATCACATTCACATTTTTCCCAAGGACTCAATGTGTTTGATACCCTTTCCCCTCAATAGCCTTCTTAATAGTACTTCAGAGACATGGTAACTTAATTCTGTGCGAAGTCACCTTGTGGCATTGAAATCTTGCACGCTGCTCTCTATTGTGTGGCAGTGAACAGAAACAGCAGTCTTCCATAGAATGACTGAATCTCTTTTCCTTGCTCAGCATCAGAAGTTCTTACCTCAGCTGGGAACCAGATACACAAGTTATCAGGGCGTTTAGCACCCCGTCTAAGGGAAATGTGATTTGCAAAAGGGAATTACAGGATGGACAGAAGAGTGAAGTGTTCCCCTTATTGCCTTTTTCTTGCAAAAAACATCCCTTCTTGATACTACTTTCCAACACAGAAGATGCTGGGCATCAGAACACAAGGTGTTTATGAAACATATAGTCCAACTCTAAAACAGGTTGATTTTATTTCCCCCATTTTAGAGTGGCTGAAAGACAACAATCTTTCTAAGATAGAATAGCAACATTCTCACAGCCCCTTCCCAAAATCCAACTTCTTGGATGTTTACTAAACTCAATGGCTGCAGTACACCTTGCACGAAAATACTAAAATTTTCAAGGCTCCTAAAAACTTAAAACAGATTTGGTGATTTCACAATTTTTGAGATCTTACAATAATAGTAAGTTTACTTTCCACGTCTGAACTTAATGTAATGCAGTTGCAGCTGGCAAATACTCTGGCAACCTCAGCTACCAACCTGTTGACTTCTGTGCAGATCAAAGTTCAGGTGAGCTTTGGGGCTCCCCCAATAATGGCATCGTGCTGGCTATTTGTTCTCCCACGAAAGGGATCTGGGATCACACTGATATCTAAACCTGCTAGCTCTGTTTACATTTTAGTGTAAGGTTACTTAAAAGATTCCAGGACCATCATTCATCATGCTATTTTATTTAAAAGATGTTTCCCTTTAAATGTTAGGAAGACTGATGACTTATTATGCTGTTACATAGCTAAAACATGTAACTGGATTTATTAATGTTTGCAATATATTTTATTTCTGCCCCAAGACATGAAACTTTCTTGTATTATGGTTTAAGAAATCCCAACACTGTTGCATTTAAAAAATTATTATATAAGCCCCTGGGAAGACAGAGGCAATAAATAGAATTTGCTGACATTTACATCACCTGTCTTGAAACAGTGCTCAAAAGAAACAGGTACGGCAAGAAAGGCTTTTGACACACTTTTCCATAACATCCTGTGAGGATTTATTTAATGGAGCAGTTGGACAGCTGTAACAAGGAGCAGGGCCAATATAATTTATAAGTATCTAAGGCTATGCCTTGATATTCTTTGCCAAATCTCCTCAGGTGCAGAAAAACAAGCTTTTAACTGTAATTCCTGCACAGAAGTACAGATGAATGTTCTGCTATTTGCTTGAAAAATAGGCTTCAATTTCTTGCGGCTGTCCCAGGGCAACAAGCCAAGAATGCTGGCCTTGTCAGGAACCTAAGACATAATATGGCCACAGTCTCTAGTGAAAGGTTTCTCAAACTGTGAAGGGTAACTGCCTTGAGGAGGAATAGAGTATGTGTCCAGGGGAGTTACAAAGAACCTTTTACAGGTTCTTACAACAGTTCATGTCATGCCCTTGTTGGAGTCGGACTTTGAGGAAGACGACTAACAGCCGACAGGGAGTGGAGGTGTGGCTCTGGAGGTTGTGGAGGAGGCTGGGGAAGGACAGAGGCCAGCTGGGCAGTCAGAGGAAGAACCAGGTCCATGCCCTCTGCATCCGAGGACACGCAGGGAGGAATGGAGAAGGAAACAACTTGGCTTACGAGAGAGGAAGTGGTCATGATCCCCCTCATTGGTTGCAGCTGGGGAGAATAGTATATAAGAGAGATTATTACAACACAGCATTGCCAGAAGCAAAGTGTGTTTTATTTTGGGCTGAAATTATCTTGGTTGGCGTCCTTCCAACAGACTGTGCCTTGTTATCTCCTTGAAGTTGGCAATTACTTACCCTGGTCTGTTGTGGAAATTCCTTCATTGTAGTTTGTTTTAGTTTCTTATTTCACCTCAATCTGCTCATTAAGTTCGGACTGTATTGCTTTCTTTTGAAGACTATTTTTGAACATGTTTTATTTCCAACTGAGAATTATTGAACAGTGGGACCAAGTTGGAGGCATTAAAGAACATTTATTTATGTTTTGGATTTTGTTACGTTTGTGTTACACTCCAGGTCATCACAAGTTCAAAGTTACAATGGCATTGAAAAAGTGACTTATGACCATTTTTCACACTTATGAAGTTGCAGCATCCCTGTGGTCAAGTGATTTACACTGTATACTTGACAACTGATTCACATTTATGACAGTTGCATGATCCCATGTGCCGGGGTCATGGGATCCCATTTTGCAACCTTCTGACAAGCAAACTCAATGGGGAAACCAGATTCACTTAACCATGTTATTAACTTCACAACCATAGTGACGATGTGGCAAGAAAGGTCTTAAAATGGGGCGAAACACACTGAACAAATTTCTCACTTAGCAACCCAAATATTAGGCTCAGCTGTGGTTTTAAGTTGAGAACCACTGGAAGTTGTATATATCTTTATTAAAAAAATAAAGTTGTCTTGATTTGTTTACATTGTTCATTTTGTGTTCATTTTGGTGTGTGGATTTTTAAGGGATGTACATTAAGTTTAGACTGAAGGGTGTGGCATGATGGAACCCCTTTAGGGACCCCTGTTGTAGTGGTAGGTTTTCTCTCATTAACTAGACAAAATTTCTAAGCAGAAAACATCCAAATATTGTACTTGGATAATTAATATTTGAGTTTCCTGAAGCAAAGCAACTAGATCCTGTGTCTCTTCTCTGTTCCTTTACCAGACACGACTGCTTATCTAGTAGGAACTGAGAGGAAAATATTTCTGTCTTTCTGTACCTTTATTTCTGTCAAAGCATCCAACCCTACAATCCAACCTTTTGCAAACGAATCGCCAGGACTGATTTGCAACATGATTCCACTGAGTGAAAAGGTCACACAGATCCTGGACAAGGAAGCATCAGGTAAAACTGCCCTGGGCAACTTTGACATCTTTTTATTTCACTCTCAAACAATCACAGTCAAAAACAAGTCTCACCCCAACTCCATAATTCCAAAGTTGTACTCTTGACAGTCAAATGACTTTTGCAGCTGAATAGAATAGAATAGAATTTTTTTATTGACCAAGTGTGATTGGACACATAAGGAATTTGTCTTGGTGCAAATGCTCTCAGGGTACATAAAAGAAAGGATACATTCGTCAAGAGTCAAGAATCATCAGGTACAACACTTAATTAATGTGTTGATGCTACTTTGAGATGCTAAAGGTGCTTTTTAAGGAAGCAACTGGGCTTCATTGCTTTTTCTTTGAAGTAATTTCACTTCTTGGATGAGAAGCGTCTTCAAAGAAAAAACAAGGAAGTCCTGTTGCCTCCTGAAAAAGCACCTTTGGAACAACCTGGATGTCTTTGTGACTTTTTGCTACTTTGAGAGTAATATTATATAGATCATGCTCATCATGGCATTATAAGTCTGCTCTACTGTTACTATTAATCTTATCACCCATCCCCTCCCACTTGTGACTGTATGACTGTAACTTTGTTACTTGTATCCTAGTGATTTATATTGACTGTTTCCCAGTATGATTTGACTGCTTATTGTAGCCTATGACTGTTGTACCTTATGATTCTTGACTCTTGACGAATGTATCTTTTCTTTTTTATGTACACTGAGAGCATTTGCACCAAGACAAATTCCTTGTGTGTCCAATCACACTCGGCTAGTAAAGAATCCTATTCTATAAAACAATTCTATGATAGCAATAGCACTTAGACTAATAAACTGCTTTCTAGTAACTTTACAGCCCTCTCTAAGCGGTTTTACAGAGGGAGCATCTTGCCTCCAACGATCTGGATCCTCATTTTACCCACCTCGGAAGGATGGAAGGCTGAGTCAACCTTTGAACCTGGTGGGATTTGAACTGCCAAATTGCAGGCAGCCGATAGTCAGCAGAAGTGGCCTGCACTACAGCACTCTCACCACTGCACCACTGAAGCTGTTATAGTGTATAAGATTTTAAAGGAATGATGGGTTGCATGCTTGTTGATAAGCCAAAATTCTCCAAAATTATTTGATGTGAACATGACCACAATCATTGCATAAATATGCTGCCCGCCATAACTGATTCTATTGCTGTCATGATGGGATGATCAATTTTTGTGGAGATTCTCAATCATCCAGGTCATGGTTGTCCCAAAAGGTGCTTTTCCAAAAGGCAACTAACTTTCTTGATTTCCCCCACTCCCAGGAAAAATCCAAGAAGCTAAATCTTTTCAAGGGGAAAATAACCCCAAGAAAGCCCAGTTGCCTTTTGGAAAAACAGATTTGGGATATTCTGTTCAATCTTTTCCTGCATTTTAAGTATTTCAAGCAAGTTCTATTCTGGCGTCCAGGCCTGTTTCATAGATAAACACTCTTTGTTATTACCTAAACCAAACTGACCAACTGGTCATTAACAACATGCACAATTCTAACAAAGGACAACATATCATATTTTTACATACCAGCATAATAATTCTGGCCTCTGACAATGCAAATATTGCAAGCATTTTTGCCTAAATTCAGGGCAAGCTGAAACCCTACTTAGTTTTGCCTACCTCTTAAATGTTGGATCAAAACTTTTTCAAAAGTAAATATACATGATTTGCTATTAAATCCTGAGCCAGTCTAGAATCAGCAGTCTCATTCCTACACCTTATTATTATCTCACTGCAGTTCCAGTCATTGAAAAATAAGTCTAAAAGAAATGGCACATCCAACATATTTGCTTGGAACTGACTTTGTAAACTCTGCCTCAGACACAGAACAAATTTTAAAAGTCCATTTTGTAAACTGCTAGCACTGTTATTGGCCAATAATATTTATACAATCAACCATTCTTAGATTACAACATCAAAGACAAAAGACAGCTTGTTGGATGTTTCTGTAACTGGCCAAGCCATGATATACTGGAAAAGATATTGACTCCATATGCAATGGTTCAAGCTGCCTAAACATTTCAGGTTGAGGTGGTTGGACATTTTGTTTAATGCCACCTTCAACCATCAGCTCGTACCTCTGGACCCCCAAACTGAAGTCATGTCAGAACCATTAGCCTTTTCATCAACCATTAATGGCCAACTATATCTTTGCAAATAGTTAAGTAGAGAGGGGAATTCCATAATCAAAGGCTGCTGGGGAAGGTTAGAGTCTTTTTTTCTTAAACCCAGACTGGAGTTGTGGTGGTTCTTGTTGGAATGGAATGACTCTTTCCATGGTCAAAGTAGTACAATATATATAGTTAGCTCTCTCTATTTGTAGCTTATGCATATTGGGAATAAATTCTCTCTGGTAAGCAATGATGATAAAATGCCTCCATACTTATTTGTTCTACTAATTAGCAAGAAAAAGGAAGAGTTAGATAATAAACTAAATGCAAATCAACTCAATGACACTAAACTTGCAACTCCTAAGACAGAGAAATGCTAAAGCAATTATTTTAAACCTCCATTTAACCATGCTTGGAATGTGTCTCAGCAGCCTTTAATCAAACTAATGAAATTAGAAAATTTAAAGCATTTAATGACAAATTATTGATAAGAGTATGCAAAAGAGCTTAATGAAACCTTCAATAATTACTTTGTTGTAATTGAAGCAGTGTGCAATATATAGCCATTTGCATTTCTTTTTTCTCTACATAATAGAGATAATTAAAGACAATGGAGTGTGTCAAGCCCACCCTTACAAAGTAGCTCCCAGGATGAGGGTTTGAGGGCTTCTGTTTACACTGTCTGGATCAGGTTGTATCACACATTCCTTTGACTACAGTACAGATGCAGATGTCAACAGGAAAACCAAAAGTTCTAGGAAATAGCAGGTTAGAAGCATTCCCATTCGAAACACCGCTCATTCCAAACTCTCATTATACACACCAGTAAGTCTATCCTAGCCAAGCCTAGATCAGAATAAACAGAATAACCTAGTTCTGGAAGGAAACACAGTGGGGCAACAGCTTAAGGATGCTGCTGAACAGAAATGGTCTAAATGCTGGAAGGTGGCTTGAGTACTCATAATACATGGGATTACGTGTCACTCAACTCTAGCTCCTGTCACTCAACTCTCGCTCCTGCCCCATGCATCCAGCGAGGGAAGTAGCGCAGGCATGCACAGAGACGCGAAGTGTGGGGGGGGGGGGTCACACATGCATTGCATTATAGGTGCAGGAATGTACCCACTTTTGTCATGCAACGAGGAAAAGGTTAGCTAGCCATCACTGCCCTTGGAAGAAGTAGTAGTAACAGCTTATTGACTTAATCTCTCACACTTTTGTTTTTCAAAGTGGGAGATACAGTATACCTTACAGTGCAACACAGCTTATATAGAAAAATATTTTTATACATCAAATTTGAACAAATATTTAATTCAATTTAGCAAATGCAGATTTAACAGTAACTTTAATATTTGCGAACCAAGGTATGTATGTACTTTGTTATTTACTCCTGGTTTTTTTTTTTTTTGGGGGGGGGGGTTATATTTGAAATAACAATTTAACTGCAGATCACCTTGTTGAAACACGAGATTGTGAAACAATGTAAACAAGACTAATAAAGTGGAGAGAAACTTCATTTTCTAATAATACAATTAACATGTCATTTATATGCTAGCATATAACATTAAGACGTAGTTCATGCTAAGAAAGTAAAACATGAACTGGAAACCAATGGATAAAATTAAATACATAGCATTAAAAGTGGGCAGCTATTTTAGTATTCATAATTAATGATCAGGGACAAAAGGTTGTACCGTCAAGAATCACCTACTTGATTTTGTTTCACTAATAAAATTTATATATATAAAAAAAGAATCACCTACTTGCTGTAACATTTCAGTGGCACAATATTGGGGTATTGCAGAGACTGTAGGAAAGGAACTGGGGGTCCCATCCATTTGAATGATGTTGAAGGCATAGGCATTCAAAGGAGCCATGTTGGCTCAGGGGTTAGAGTGCAATATTGCAGGTTAATTTTGCTGACTGCCAGCAGTTCAATTCTCATCAGCTCAAGGAGACTTAGCTTTCCATCCTACCGCGGTCAGTAAAACAAGGACCCAGATAGTTGGGGTCAATAGGCTGACTCTGTAAACTGCTTAGAGAGAGCTATAAAGCATGTGAAGTGATACATAAAGTCTAAGTGCTATTGCTATTCAGACATGAGGAGCTATCTCCAAATCTGGCCTCAATACCAATAACATTTAGATTTATATACTGCTTCACAGTGTTTTACAGTCTTCTCTTTGCAGTTTACAGAGTCAGCATATAGCTTCCAACAATCTGGGTCCTCATTTTACCGACCTCGGAAGGACGGAAGGCTGAGTCAATGTTGAGTCAATGAGAATCGAACTGCCCAAATGCTGGAAGCCGGCAGAATTAGCCTGCAGTACTGCATTCTGACCACTGAGCCACCCCAAAATCTTACTTTATAGAATATGCCCTTCATTTCAGCCATTAAATCCATACTCTCCATATGAATTTGCTTTAGTTAAATGTAAGGGCTTTGTGGCAAGGAAATGTCACAGGTAGTTATTACTTACTGTTTACATAGACATTAAATGTTATAGAGGAGTTGGCGTCTGAGTTGGAGACAAAAAATGTATAAAGACCTCCTTCCATTTCCTTTAGCCGGGTAAGATGAAGCTCACTGGAGTAGCTACAGGAGGAATAAAACAGCAACCTTCATTACTCACTTCATGGCAGACTGTCTGGATGCTTCTTTATAATATACTACTAAAATTAAACAGACAGCTTATAGGTTTATACAATCAGATACAGTCAGAGGTTCAGTTAGGGAAGGGAACATTGCCAATCATTAGATTCCAAGAAAAGCAGGAAGATCTCTTCTCAGCCAAGTCTGTACAAGTAGTCCTCAACTTACGAGAGTTCATTCAGTGACCATTTGAAAATAGCACTGAAAATATGACTTACGACCATTTTTCACACTTACGACCATATGTGGCAAGAAGAATTGTAAAATGAGGCAAATTCACTTTACAAATGTTTTACTTCGCAACGTAAATGTTGGGCTCAACTAAGGTCATAAGTTGAGGATTACAGCAAACAGATAATCAGAGTTGGAAGGGACCTTGTAGGTCATAGTCCAACCCCCCGCCCAAGCAGGAGACCCTACACCATTTCTGACAATTGGCAGTCCAATCTCTTCTTGAAGGTCTCAAGCGATGAAGCTCCCACAACTTCCGAGGGCAACTTCTGTTCCATGGGTGGATTGTTCTCACTGTCAGAAAGTTTCTCCTTGTTTCCAGGTTAAATCTCTCCTGGTTCAGTTTCCATCCATTATTCCTTGTCTGGCCCACAAGCGCTTTAGAAAATAGCTCGATACCCCTTCCTCTCTGTGGCAGCCCCTCAGATATTGGAAGACTGCTCTCCTGTCTCCCCTGGTCCTTCTCTTCACTAGACTAGCCAGGCCCAGTTCCTACAACCATTCATTGTATGTTTTAGTCTCCAGTCCCCTAATCATTCCGGTTGTTCTTCTCTGTACTTTTTCCAGAGTCTCAATATCTTTTTTATGATGTGGTGACCAAAACTGAATGCAGTACTCTAGGTGTGGTCTTACTTAAGGCTTTATAGAGTGGTATTAGTATTTCTCTTGATCTTGATTTTATCCCTCTGTTAATACAATTTAGGATTGCATTGGCTTTTTTGGCTGCTGCAGCACACTGCTGGCTCCTATTTAGCTGGTTGTCCACTAAGACTCCAAGATCCCTCTCACAGTTACTGCTATTGAGCCTGGTTTCACCCAATCTATATGTGTACTTTTGGTTTTTCTTGCCTAAGTGCAGGACTTTCCTTTTCTCTACATTGAATTTCATTTTGTTAGATAAGGCCCAGTGTTCTAGTCCGTCAAGATCCATCTGGATCTTGAGCCTACCTTCTTGGGTGTTAACTGTTCCTGCCAGCCTAGTATCATCTGCAAATTTGATAAGTTCCCCTTCTATTCCCTCATCTGTTAATTAAGATATTGAAGAGTCCTGGGCCTAAGACAGAACCTTGTGGCACCGCATTGCTTACTTCTCTCCATGTAGACTTAGACCCATCAAGGACTACTCGCTGAGTACGGTTTGCCAGCCAGTTGTGATTACCTGTATAGCATATCCGTACAGAAAATTAATGGAACAGTTCTGTGGTATTTGCCCTCCACCTCCATACATTGATATTTTGGTCCCATACCTTACCTGTTTTTGTCTATATTTGTAACTCTCACATAATGATCAGATGAATTCTGCAGTGTTTCATTCATGTATAGCCACATTTCTTCTTCTGGTTTCGGATACGCTTCATACATTACTACCAAGCCCAGACTTTCCCCATCATTGACATAGAGTGTTGTATTTGTTGAAGTTGATAAACTGATATATCCTTTACCTGGTGGAAAATTTTTTTTAAATCTCTCTTTAGAATCTTTGTATACTGACATTCATAAAATGTTAAAACCAAGGTCAATGAATACAGAAGCCCAACTAAATTGCAACTTGTAGAAAAACAAGCCTTAATAGCTAATGAGTGCTAATGACATTTTACTGAATGAAGGGAAAAAAATAATGCTTTGCACATAGACCATATCTTTATATACCATCTATACCTATAGGGTCACTTCTGACTTCCATACACATAAATCAAATCAATACACATAAATTCTAATCAGTGTATGTGTTTATTTTTTTAATCTCATTAAAAACAGCCTACTATTTGCCTAGATGAGCTCCCAACAAAGTTGGTGGGGCATAAAAACCAATAAACATAAAACAAAAACGAGCAAAAACTAGTTATCAATTATAAATATACCTTCGTATTAATATCCAAGGACAATCATTGGTCATACTAGCTCCAGAACAGCAGAAAGTCTGCCATTGTTTCTAAAATAATACATGTCTACAGCAGATATTTCAAAACAAATGACTCTTCATTAATCTTCACAAGAAAATCATAACAGTTGGATCAGTAAGTATCTCCTTGTTTTAGTTGCCAGTCTTATTTTTGAATTTTTTTTTTTAACAATGATGCATCTCTTCGTATTTCTGGAAATGTGCCTGTCATTATTTACCACTGATAATGGCAAATATCATAGTCGGGAAATTCTATAATATGACATCTAAGTTTTATTTATTCCTATGTAAAATAATAACATTTAAGCATCAGAGAAAGTAGGGGTGGGGAAAAAAACTTTCTTTTTGCCAATTACAGATAAAGACATGTTCAGAATACTCCTGCTAATTACACTACATGAAGATGCTCCTAATCAGTTTAGCATTTATGGTAATTTTAATATTTAAAAAGTATTATGTGTCACAGCAATCTAGCACTCTAGGGTGGCTTTTCAGGAAAGCATGTTAATAAACAACAGAGTGTAATAAGCATTTTTGATGACTTCTGGCAGAGGGTGTAACAGATAACAGATAATCAGAGTTGGAAGGGACCTTGTAGGTCATCTAGTCCAACCCCCCCACCCAAACGGGAGACCCTATACCATTTCTGTCCAATGGCAGTCTACTCTCTTCCTGAAAGTCTCAAGTGATGGCGTTCCAACAACTTCCGAGGGCAACTTTTGTTCCATGGGTTGATTGTTCTCACTGTCAGAAAGTTTCTCCTTATTTCCAGGTTAAACCTCTCCTTGTTCAGTTTCCATTATTCCTTGTCTGGCCTACAGGCGCTTTAGAAAATAGCTTGACCCCTTCCTCCTCCCTGTGGCAGCCCCTCCAATCTTGGAAGACTGCTCTCCTGTCTCCCCTGGTCCTTCTCTTTACTAGACTAGCCAACCCCAGTTCCTGCAACCGTTCTTCCCATGTTTTAGTCTCCAGTCCCCTCATCATCCTGGTTGCTCTTCTCTGTACTTTTTCTCGAGTCTCAACATCTTTTTTATAATGTGGTGACCAAAACTGGATGCAGTATTCCAGGTGTGGTCTTACTAAGGCTTTATAGAGTGATATTAGTACCTCACTTGATCTTGATTGTATCCCTCTGTTCATGCAATTTAGGATTGCATTGGCTTTTTTGGCTGCTGCTGCACAATGCTGGCTCCTATTTAGCTGGTTGTCCACTAAGACTCCAAGATCCCCCTCACAGTTCCTGTTGTTGAGCCTGGTTTCACCCAATCTATATGTGAACTTTTGGTTTTTCTTGCCTGTGTAAGACTTTACTTTTCTCTACATTGAGTTTCATTTTGTTAGATACAATTGCAACACACAATGGGGCCCCGCTTTTTGGTGACCTCTGGAAAGCAAGCCTTTCACACTAAAATGGGCATAATCCCGTATTATTGAGGGAGCCGCTTTTGCAGGTTTCTCTCTGCTCAATTACCAGATGAGGCTGTATTTCATATGCTTTAAAGACAAGGTTGAACCTGACCAAAAGCACTACTACTAAGGGTATGCCAAGATCTGGGTTTGAAAGGCAAAATGTGATTAAGTGCACATGTAGCATCTGTTGAGAATACTTAGATCAAACATATCTTTTCCTGGAGTCACATGTCCGTTGCAGAAAGGAACCCACATATGAGCCCAGGAAAAGGAAAAAGCTGGTTTCAGGCATTTATTATTGGGACTACAATGCGATACACTGCCTGCTCCTCATCCTGTTTTGCCTTTCAAACCTAATTCTTTGCACAATCTAATATAGTATTTAAGTATTCAGAAGTATTTAAAACCTCCTAACAGTGAGAACAATTAACCAGTGGAACAGAAGTTGCCTTCAGAAGTTGTGGGTACTTCATCACTGGAGATTTTTAAGAAGAGACTGGACAGTCACTTGTCTGAAATGGTATAGAGTTTCCTGCTTGAGCAGGGGGTTGGACTAGAAGACCTCCAAGGTCTCTTCCAGCTCTATTCTATTCTGTTCTGTTCTATTCTATTATTTCCTTTCGTGCTCTGTTCTATTCTATATTCTCTATTCTATTCTATTCTGTTCTGTTCTGTTCTACTCTACTCTACTCTGTATTTTATATTCTATTTAAATTTAAATATTGCTAGCAAGATTTCTCTTTAATCACTTTATATATTTCCCCTTCTAACACATTTAAAAAATAATGACAACTTTAAGAGAGACTGAGGGCCTCTACTGGGATTAATGTTATTTTAGACAGTAAGGTGGGAATTCTCCAATTTTTTTTTTTTTAAAAATCAACCTCAGTTTTAAAAACTGATTTCTTATGTCACACATCTTCTTTTGTTATGGAAACACAATAACATAGACATTAAGAGATAAACAAACACCAAGGAGACATTTCTTCACACAACCCATTGTTCACATTCATCTTAAGGGGAGTTTGAAATGAAAACCTTCCTGACTGTAACCCCATGACCAAATAAATAACAGGAAACTTTTATAATTTCAGAGAAGACACAGTATGTTTCGAACATAATTACGGGTATTGCTTTACATAATATAAATTGGAAGCCAAAGCTTGAAACAGTAAATAAACCTTGTGCTATCTCTGTGTCTATACCAACATTTTATTGTATGTTTACAGTGTTCCATTCAAGACTGGTTCTCTTTTTATAAGAGGAAAGTAAGAGTTGAATCTTCATGATTCTTCATGCATACATCGTACAATATTGGAGACCCGTCACGCACAGCCCTATTCTGCTGGTAGACTTTTATCGATTACAATCAGATTCTTTATTTTTGATCTGTCAAGTCTGCCATATTCATGAGACTAGCAATAATATGACACAGTGCATGAAGGTAAAGGCTTCATAATAAAGGTTGCATTAACAGAGAAACAATACCATTCTATAAAGCCTTTGTAAGACCACACCTAGAGTTCTGCATCCAGTTTTGGTCACCACACAATAAAAAAGATGTTGAGACTCTAGAAAGAGTGCAAAGAACAGCAACCAGGATGATGAGGGGATGGGAGACGAAGGCATACGAAGAACAGGAACAGTTACAGGAACTGGGCATGGCTAGTCTAGTGAAGAGAAAGACCAGGGGAGACATGATAACAGTTTTTTAGTATTTGAGGGGCTGCCACAGAGAGGAGGGGGGCAAGCTGTTTTACAAAGCACCTGAAGGCCACATGAGAAACAATGGAGGGAAACTGACCCAGGAGAGATTCAACCCAGAAATAAGGAGAAACTTTCTGACAGTGAGAACCATCAACCAATGTTGTGCTTGGAAGTTGTGGGAGCCTCATCACTTGAGACTTTCCAGAAGAGATTGGACTCCCATCTGTCAGAAATGGTGTCGGGCCTCCCGCTTGGGCGGGAGGTTGGACTAGATAACCTACAAGGTCCCTTCCCACTCTGATTATCTGTTATCTGGCTATTGCCCAAAGTCACATCATTCTAGAAGTATTGATTAGGCCTTCAAAGGGATGTCAGTTGAAGGAATACTTCTTTACGGATTTCCATTTCTTCAACTAGGTACAGCTAGGAGCACCTCTCAGAAGATCTGCAATGAATGGGGGCCTGTCGTTCCGACTTCTCACTCTCCCATAATAATAAACAGAAGAATGGAAAGGGACCTCAGAGGTGCTCTAGCCCAACCCCTACTCAAACAGGAGACCCTGTACCATTCCACACAAATGGCTGCCCAATCTCTTCTTAAAAACCTCCAGTGATGGAGCGTGCACAGCTTCTGGAGGCAATCTACTCCACTGATCAACTGTTCAACTTTCACTGATCAACTATCAGGAAACTTCTCCTTAGTTTTAAGGAAGATCTCTCTGTGATAAGTTTCCATTCACTACTTCTTGTCCTGCCCTCGGGGGCTTGGGATAATTGGTCAAACCCTTCTTCTCTGTAACAAAACCCCTCAAGCACCAGAAAATTGCTATCATGTAATCTATAGTCCTTCTCTTTATTAGACTAGACATACCTAGTTCCCGCAATCATTCATCATATGGTTTACCCTCTAGAGCCCTTATCATCTTTGTTGCGCTTCACTGCACTCAGATAACAGATAATCAGAATTGGAAGGGCCCTTGTAGGTCATCTAGTCCAACCCCTCCAACCAAGCGGGAGACCCAACACCATTTCTGACAAATGCCAGTCTAATCTCTTCTTGAAGGCCTCAAGTGTGGCACTTCCACAACTTCCAAGGGCAAGATGTTCCACCTCATTAAGTGCTCTTTCTCATTGTCAGAAAATGTCTTCTTATTTCCAGGTTAAATCTCTCCTTGTTCAGTTTCCATCCATTATTCCTTGTCTGGTATACAGGCCCTTTAGAAAATAGATTGACCCTCCCCTCCTCTCTGTGGCAGACCCTCAAATATTGGAAGACCTCTATCCTGTCTCCCCTGGTCCTTCTCTTTACTAGACTAGCCAGGCCCAGTTCCTACAACTATTCATTGTATGTTTTAGTCTCCAGTCCCTTAATCATCCTGGTTGCTCTTCTCTGTACTTTTTCTAGAGTCTCAACATTTTTTTTATATTGTGACCAAAACTGGATGCAGTACTCAAGGTGTGGTCTTACTAAGGCTTTATAGAGTGGTATTAGTACCTCACTTGATCTCGATTGTATCCCTCTGTTAATGCAACTTAGGATTGCATTGGCTTTTTTGGCTGCTGCTGCACACAGCTAGCTCCTATTTAGCTGGTTGTCCACTAAGACTCCAAGATCCCTCTCACAGTTACTGCTGTTGAGCCTGGTTTCACCCAGTCAATATGTGTCCTTTTGGTTTTTCTTGCCTAAGTGCAGGACTTTACTTTTCTCTATATTGAATTTCATTTTGTTAGATATGGCTCATTCTTCTAGTCTGTCAAGATCCATCTGGATCTTGAGCCTACCTTCTTGGGTGTTAGCTGTTCCTGCCAGCTTAGTATCATCTGCAAATTTGGTAAGTTCCCCTTCTATTCCCTCATCTAAGTCATTAATGAAGATATTGAAGAGTCCTGGGCCTAAGACAGAACCTTGTGGCACCGCATTGCTTACTTCTCTCCATGTAGACTTAGACCCATTAAGGACTACTCATTGAGTACTATTTCTGGAATCCCAACATCTTTTTTTGTGTTAATTAAAATTGGATGGAGTATTCCAAGCATGGTCTTGGAAGTAACACTTCACGTAATCTTGATACTATCCCTCTGTTGATGCAGCCTAGGAGTGCATTGGCTTTTTTTGGCATCTGCATCATACTGCTGGCTCATTCTTAATTGGTGTCCAATAAGACTCCTTGCTCCCTCTCACAGTTACTGCTCTTGAACCAGGTACCACCTATTCTAACCCTTTGCAGTAGAGTTTTCTTGCCTAGATGTAAAACCTTATTTTTCCCACCACTGAATTACATTGTGCTGGACAGGGCCTAATGTATGCTGTCGTGCTCATGCACACGTGCACACATGCATACACACACCATGGGTGTAAGTTGTCTTTATTAAGGTTTCCAAGCCTGAATTGGTATTCTTCAGCGGTTCCCTGGGCTGGCACCAGCTCAACTAAGTTCTACAGACTACTCAAATTAAGCCAACCCTAGTCATCAAGGCATGGCAAGTCCTGTCTACCAGGCAAAACCAAGTTTCCAAGGCAAAGGCAAGTCCACAGTCAAAGGCAAGGCAAGTTGAAGAGAAACTGTCCAAAATTCAAGGCAAGAACACACAGCAAGGAAACGAACACGTTCCCAGAAACATCTCCATCTGTCTGCTGTGCTAAATAGCCAGTGTGATGACCCAGGGCGGGATACAAAACAAACACAGTCACAGAAAACAGGTGAAGCCCCTTTTATTCCTTCTCTTTGCTTCCAAGCTCCAAATATTCTTAACGGAAGCCAAAACAGTTACAAGAAGAAGGGAAAAAGCAACACAAACCAGGCAAGATAAGGGCTGGAGGACATTCACAAATAACAGAACACACACTCATAGAGGAGCCATCAACCAGAGATATTTCCACAATTTGTTTGCAGTGTTTGCCCATATGCATGTCCACCCTCTTATTCAGTTGTCACAGCTGCAGCCTATGAAGAGGATCTAAGCCCTCTCCTCCCCTGTAGACCACGCCATTCACGTTTCTCCCTTATCCTCTCTTCCCTGCGTGCCCTGGGATGGAGAGGGGATGGGCCTGGGTCCTCCTCTGACTGCTCAGCCGGCCTCTGCCCTTCCCCAGCCTCCTCCACAACCTCTGGAGCTACACTTCCACTCCCTGTCGGCTGTTCCTCCTCTCCCTCAGAGTTACTCTCCATGACAGCCAGCTTCTGGTACAAGAGAGGCAAGGCTGCCTCCTCATGAGTAATTAAGCTGACCTTCTCTGTTCCTGCTTTTTCTATGCCCTATATGTTCTTGGATCAGATACAGAAGGCAGTTCCTTCTCCTCATTGCTGACCAGTTGCAGCGGAGTGCTTTCCCCATCTGAAGCCGCAGGGTTGTCCTGCTATAGCTGTGCTTCAGTCAAATCACTTTCAGACGGCTGCTGAGCACGACTGACCAACCCCCCTCCTGATGTATCCGGGACATGTTCATTCTCCTCCAAGTTGACATCTGGGGAAGCATCCAGGGAGTCATCACATAGTATTCAAGTCTATCAAGATCTTCTGAATCTTGATCCTTTCTTCTAAAGTGCTTCCTATTCTCCCCAGCTTGCTGTCATCTGCAAATTTGATGAGTTCCCCTTCCATCCCTTCATCTGAATCATTTACGAAGATTTTGAAGAGTACTGGACCTTTAACAGAACCTTGGGGTACCCCACTGCTTACTTCCCTCCATGAAGTTAATAGTTCCATTGAGTACTACATATCGGATGCAGTTGGTCAGACAATTACAAATCCATATGTATGCCTTACTGAAGTCCAAGTATATGTACTATGTCCACAGCATTTTAGTGGTCTAATAATTTAGTCACTTTTGTCAAAGAATGCAAAGTAAGGTTTGTCTGGCATGATCTGTTTTTGACAAAGCCATGTTGGCTTCTAGTAGTAGCTTTGCTTGTTTCTATGTGTTCACAGAGCCATTGCTTGATTATCTTTTTCCAGGATCTTCCCAGATATTGATATCAGGCTGATTGGTATGTAGTTTTCTGGATCCATTTTTTTTTTCTTTTCTTAAGACAGAAATCACATCAGCTATCAACCTGCCTTCAGTCAAAGATCTGCATACTGCACAAGTCAAAAAGAGGGCTGTGAAAATATTTACAGACCCCTCACATTCCGGACATAAACTGTTTCAACTCCCACCCTCAGAATGACTCGATAGAGCCCTGCACACCAGAACAACTAGACACAAGGACAGTCTTCTCCCGAATTCCATCACCCTGCTAAACAAATAATTCCCTCAACACTGTCCAACTATTCACAAAGTCTGAACTACTATTACTATTTATCTTCCCAGCACTCCTTATCACCCATCCCCTCCCACTTATGACTGTATGACTATAACTTTGTCACTTGTATCCTAACGATTTTTGTTGACTGTTTCCTAGTTTGATTTGATTGCTTATTGTACCATATGACTATTCTTAAGTGTTGTACCTTATGATACTTGACTCTTGACAAATGTGTCTTTTATCTCCACTGAGAGCATCTGCACCAAGACAAATTCCTTGTGTGTCCAATCACACTTGACCAACAAAGAATTCTATTCCATTCTATTCTCGTTTCTAGTACTCTGGTAGCTCCCTAATGAAGTTTGGGCCTAGTCCGTTTCTGCAATATGGCAGCATTTTGACTCAAACAAAGCATGTTTATGGCTTCTTCACTGACTGTAGAAATATTGTCACAAAAGAACCCAGGCAACTTTTGCATCCCATTACATCTTCAATCCCAATTCACACATTACATGTGTCAGAACATATTTTATCTGAAAGATTTACATTATGTCAGGATCCCATTATCAAAATATAAACTAAAACTACTAACCCAAGCTTCCTTTGAAACTGTACCGTCCACAAATCATTGCATTCCAAATGTTGAAAAATCAGCCTGACTTTGAGATGATTTAAACAGGACACTTTTTACATACCTGCATACTATGCAATTCCATTCTTAATTATGATGCACATAGTTACATGCAGGGGTGGGATTCTGCCAGTTTGCACCCATTTGTTAGAACCAGTTGTTAACATTCTAAGCAGTTCAGAGAACCGGTTTGTTAGAAGAAATTACTGGCCTAATCCTGTAAGGAAGGCAGGAAGGAAACATTCTGGTGTTGCTTAGAGAAACTGCCTCTCCGTTAACCTTGATTACATTCTTGGCAGGACTAGACTTCCTGTCTCTGGAACGTCTCTGGAGTTTTTTTCCCCCTTCTTTGCTGGTAGTTTGCTTGTGTGGAGTGACCACTGCAAAAAGTGACTTATGACCATTTTTCACACTTACGTCTGTTGCAGCATCCCCACAGTCACAAGAGGCCAGGTGAGGAGATGCGTGTCTCTATGTGAATGATGTTGAGTTGGCCACGTCCAGCCAGTAACATGACCACCAAGCCATGTTTACCCAGTCACATGACCACCAAGCCAGTTAAAAAAATTGAATCCCACTCTTAGTTACATGTAACTCAGATGATTGCATATGTAGAAGCACACAGCTAATACTTAGCTAGCATGGACACATTTATTTAGTTAAGATAATTTATATCCCCTTTGAAAATCACTTAGGACAACTTATCAATGAAATACTGGCATTTGGCACTGATCCTATCAGAAGGTAAGTAAGATCACCTATATTTAGAAATTTGGGATGTGAACTTCTACTAGTCCCCAGCAAAGATTAGTGACAATGTCAGTCATAATCCTGGCCAATATGATCAAATTACTCTCAATTTCCCAAGAGTATGTATATGTAATTGGCACTATCACAAGAGTTTTGATCCACTTATAATTATGGCACCATGGAAATATGACTATTACTACCCTAGGACTACATACAAGCACAAACTCCAGGAAATGTTCTTTTTATATGGACTTTGTTTTTACAAAGAACTATCTCTGTATTGCAAAACAGGAAGTGGGAGGGTTAGCGTTAAAACATATTGAAACATACATTTCAACATATATTCCAACAATGTACAGTGTGTAGCTTTTGCTCTAACCCTGGCATTATGTATATATGTCTGCAATATTAATATTTACCTATGACATTCAAGGTTACAGTGACATTAGATGTTCCAAAAGCATTGGTTGCTTGGCATGTGAAAGCTCCAGAATCATTAACTCCCACTGAACGGATGCTCAGCCTTAATTTTTGTTCATATTCATAATCACGCACATTCTTGCTTTTCCTGGAAAGACTCTGTCGGCGAGGGGGGAAAAATTAACATCTAAGATACAGTGTACATAGCATCATTCTCAAATAAATTAAAAATAGATGTAATTATAACTTTACCATATTAATATTCATAACTTAAAACTTGAATAATAAGCCATCATGACAAACCTGTCACTGGAATCTATCCATAGAAAACATCTATATTCTTAAAGCTTATCTTGAGGGGACAAAAATGAAATAGCAAAAATGAAGAAGTACTTCTTAGGATTGTTCTTACTCTCTTTGCTCTGTTCTATATCTTGCATTTTTGGTATTTGATGGCCGCTTTAGGCAATAAACTCAGAATGAAATTTACCCTAAGAACATTCACTATCATAAAGTGCTTTCCAAATTAAGTTTGCATCATGGCATTGTAAGCTCTATGTGTGTGTGTCTCTCTCTCTCTGTGTGTGTTTGTGTCTGTATTTTAAAACTGGTTTGTGAGTTTTCATAATTAATAATAAGTGATAATATGAGAAAGTCCAGGAGCTCTTACAGCGTTCCTGAGGTAATGCTGAAAGAATTTCAGATTCTTGGGATTCCTGAGCAAGAAATCACAGCTGTCAAACAACTGTGATTGTTTTTTTTTTTTTTAAGTTGACATTGGACCCCTGCTGTGGGGGTAACAAAAGCAAAATGTTCTTTCGAAGGAAGTAAAGATCCTATTGAGTCAAAATATATATTTACAAACAAAGCATCTGACTTCCTAACTGCATTTAGCAGGGAATCTGAGTGTTTCCAACACAGTGCTGAACATACTTTTTTATTAAACACAATGCAAATTTCAACTCTGCCCAAATATTATGATAGCTGTTTATTAACACGTGCTAAAGCAAATTTAGTTTCAAAAAAAGCTAAAAGGGAGCAAAAAACTTGAATGCAATATTTAAAATGATATTGGAACTGTTTCAGAAGATGTAGGCCCTGTATGGACCATATACGTTTTATGTCTGCTTTACTTCAGAATGGATGAGTTAGGATCAGTCAATAAATAAGCACTTAAAAGACAGGAATTATGCCAGCACCAGAGGATTAATGGAGGATGGCCGGTAGCACTCCAGGGACATATTATCCAAATTGTACTTTCTTGAGACTGTATAATTTCTCCAGCATTGCAACACTGCAACAGTCTTCCTATTTACATGAGCTGCTGATTACATATTTTAATCACTGCCATTAACAGTTGTCAATTAAGATGAAATGGCTGTACTGAGCAAGGTTGGCTGGACTCTTTTGGAAAGTTTTCCTATACAGTTATTTACATATTTTTAAGCTATATGGATGACTTGAGTCTAATTCAACCCAGTCTTATTCATATTTAATTAATTTCTATGAAAATTAGAAATAAACTAATATTTAATTCAATCTTTTCTATGCGCCCATATTGCTAATACAGCGACTATGGGTAACTTATAATATAATAAATAGTTTAGAGGTGTTAAAAAACAATTAAAATTAGAGTAAAAAGTTTTTAAAAATCAACAACCAAGATGATGGACAGCCTGGGTGTGAGAACTTTCTCTACTCTGTCAGCGACCTCCAATGTAGCAGGCCAAACAGGAGAGCCAAGTTTTTAGATTTTTCCAGAAGGCCAGGAATTATGGGCACATCTCAACCTCCGATGATCAAATATTCCAGAAGGTGGAGGCCACAGAAGAAAGTTGTGGTTA
The DNA here is from genome assembly GCA_015471245.1 of Laticauda colubrina. Lineage (NCBI taxonomy): Eukaryota > Metazoa > Chordata > Lepidosauria > Squamata > Elapidae > Laticauda > Laticauda colubrina. Next base: position 30,008,651 of record BLBF01000039.1, read on the forward strand.
AAATTTAGGAGCAAGAATGACTGCTATTAAAAATATTCATTCGAAAGTGTGCCTTTTCATAGGTCCCATATTGGAACTGAACTCATTTTATATACAGTATGTGTAAATCAGGTTTGATTTGAGCGGCTTAGATAATCAAATCCTTTCATTAAGAACTATAAACACACACATATAGACACATTATGTTTCAGTCACCAACCCCAGGGTTGTTTCAGATATCCAATAATCCAGAACATCTTGTGTTTGTTTCTCCTGACACACTCAACTCTCACTTCTAAACAACAACTGGACAGAATGTCCTCTATTATTTTAGTTTAATTTGACATTCAACCCTTGAAACTGACCATATCTTTGTCAGAATTTATGTTTCTGCTCTACTTTTTACCAAGACATCTCTAATGTATACTTTCTGTAACACATACACGGTAAACTTCCTTTCCCAAGTTCATGCACTTCCCAATGACCTGGTGATGTGCAAAATTTTGTTTTCTATAATACACAATTTGAGAATAGTATTCTATACTATTCTCAAATTGTGCTCATTCTCATTTCTTGTACTCTTCCAATCATAATTCTATCAAATCCTATCCTTTCTTGGATGGCCTGAGTCATATCAGTCATGTGGTCAGCATAGAACTTAATTTTTTTTTCTCTTTTAATGACCCTGTAATCACTTGCATTGGGGTGGAGTTGGGACAATGAAATGGAGCTGAGTATTTACTAGCCAGATGCACTTCCTACACCTACATGGAGCTCACAGCAGATATTTTTTCTTTGCACCCAAAGAAATATCTGCCGCTACTTTGGATCAAACTCACAGCCTCCTGATTGTGAGGCAAGAACTCCACCTCTAGGAATGGAGCTTAATATTGTTTTTAAAAAATGTTGCTGCCGTTTTTGAATTCACTCATTATTTTTCTCAATACAGGGAAACAAAAACATTCTTCCAATCATCAGGCACAGCTGCAATCTTCACATGTATTAAGCATGTTGACAGCAAATCCATATCAACTACACACGATTTTAACATTTCTCTAGTTGCATCAACTTTACCTGCAACCTTGCTATTATTCAACATTCTCACAGTATTTAGGACTATATTTTTACTGTCTTTTTTTCTTGAATGCTAACATTTTGAGTATTTGTTACAGTTCTACTCTTTCACATGAAATATCACTGACATTACATAAAAAAATTTCAAGCATACTTTTTCCACCAATTCATTTGTTTCATTTAAAATCATTTTGAGTCTTTAAAAGTAAATTTCATTTAATTCCACTTATTATGCCATAGATTCCTGCTTTTAAAATAGTTACTAATTTCCATCAAGGTTTGTTTGTTTTTTTCATTTTCTGTCTCTTTTAATCTTGATTATTCCTTGCTTTCTTGGATTACATTATTTGTGACGGTATACCTTTGACATCTTATACCCATTATATTTTCTGCTCATCATTTATTGCAGCAATTGTTTTCTCATTCTCATCCATATACTCTTTCATTTCCTCATTGTATCAAAACTTTTTCCAATTTCTTACTTCCCATTGCCTTTTCTTTGTGCAGCTGTTTTACTTTCACTTCTGTTCAAGATTTGTCAATGTTATCATTCCAACAATGATGCCGCCCATGAATATTACTTTATCACAGCTAATAATGTATATCTCAGACATTTTCTTACTTTTATTTTTCAGAAAGACTATTCTTTCAAGTATATTGCTACATATTAGGTATAATGAACTCACCGCATTGCCTTGAAAAATCCAATCAGTTTGCAGAAAACTATCTATATCCCTGATTGTACATGTAACTTCAAATTCTTCACCTTCTTTGAGAAGCTGGTTTGTTTTGGACAAGGTGATGGATGGTAAGGATTTATGAACTAAAAAGCAATCCAGATGCACACTGTTGTCATTATATGCAAAACTTTCAGAAAAAGGGGTTCGGAATTGACAGTTCTTAATCTTCCAATAAAGTATCGGATTTGCTAAACGTATTTTAAACACCGGGACATATCACAGTTGTAGTTTTTATCCAAATAAAAATGTAAAAACATTTATAGGCGCTATGTAACAAATACAGATAATAAGCCTACCCTGCATTTAATCTTGCAAAAAGTCTAAAGGTCAGTTAGGAAACTCGTCTAATACCATTTCGTATGGCTATGATTCACAATCTTGAATCCATTGATGGGTCTGAGACTATCTATTAGCTTGAGATTTTTTCCTAATTATCTTACCTTTATAGACAGTCAGTCCTTGACTTAGGACTCGAATTGAGCCCAAAATGTCTGTTGCTAAGCTAGACATTTGTTAACTGATTGTCAGGTTTCCAAGTGATTAAAATCCATTTAAAAAGAAAAGAGCAAAGTCCATCTTCCAAAACAATTTATTTTATTTGGGAAAGCATCAAATTGGCAAAGTCTGTTGTAATTCTGGATCTGACACAAGCCAGAATTAATATTGGAAATTCGAAACAACCCCCAAAAGTCACATTCCCCAATGGAAGTGAATCAATGTTGCCTAGTGTCATCAATCTCCACCTCCTGGTCTCAGCATGGTCAACTTTTGTTTCCACGGAAAAGGAGAACCACCTAGCCTAAACAACTCTCTATATCTCCACTCCTACCACCTTGGGAATGTGGTAACCCTTCCTCCCATAACCAGCAGAGAAAGAAAGAAAAGGAATATATAATAAAGCTAAATAAAATGGCTACGCGTATGTCAATTTCGGGCTTGACACTGGTTTTTTTCCCCAATTTGTGACCTTTCTTGCCACAGTTGTTAAGTGAATCAATACAGATGTTAATTAGTAACAGTGAATTTGGCTTCCCCACTGACTTTGCTTGTCAGGTCACAAAAGGGGATCACATTAACCTTGGAACACTGCAACTGTCATAAATATGATTCAGTTGCCAAGCGTCTGAAGTTTGATCACATGACCATGGGGATGCTGCAAAGGTTGTGTGAACAATTGTCTGAAAAAGGCTCTTATTACCTCTAGTAATCACTAAACCAATTGTTAAGTTGAAGATTATCTGTAAACTAGATATACTATTTGCCAAACTGTACAAAAAAGAGATTGTACACAATGGTAAGACTGTAAAATAAGATATCTGAATTCAGCCGAAATGCATTTTTACCTGGTCTCACCACAAGTGTTATATCTTTTGAGCTTTTTTCAACTCCATCTTGTTGCGCCACACAACGGTAACAACCTAGAAATGATCTCTGTACATGTTTTATGGTGATCCCCTTCTGAGGATCAGGAACTAATGTCATATTTTCAGGCAGAGATTTGGGACGACATCTTTTCAAGGTGAAATTGGAAACATCTGGATCTGTCACTGGGCAGATGATAAGAGCATCACTGTCCTCCCTTCCAAAGATTGTGGGTTTATGAAAGAACAGAACTGCTGGATCTGTAATAAAAAAAAAGACATTAAAACAGGGGAATTCCTACAAAGATATGAGCCCAGTGGTGGGATTCAAAATTTGTTACTACCAGTTCTGTGGGTATGGCTAGGTGGGCATGGCAGGGGAAGGATATTGTAAAATCCCCATTCCCTCCCTACTCCTGAGGGAAGGTTACTGCAAAATCCCCTTCCCTCCTCACCTCATTAACCTGCTTTCCAGTTCCGTTCTTCTGTGCAGGAAGACCCAGTCGATCAGCTGGGACTCGGGAGGCAGAGAATAGATGGGGGCAGGGACAGTCAGAAGTGGGATTTGCCGGTTCTCCGAACTACTCAAAATTTCCACTACTAGCTCTCCAGAACTGGTCAGAACCTGCTGAATACCCACCCCTGAATGATCCACGTTTAAATTCCTATGATATCTTGGCTAACATTTAGCTTGGATCCCAAATTGTAGTACACTTTCATGTTTTTTTCATCATGCAGTGACAGTTGCATTAAAAGCAATGTTTTATATGCACATATTTAATGTTTCTTCCATATGGAGCATCCAAGAAATGTCAGGATTTTCTGGAAATACTTCATTGACTCTGGCCTTGCTAAAAAGATCTCCCAACTGGAAATAATTCCAAGGAAGAGATAATTAAGTTTACCTTTGGCAGATGAGGAAAAATTAGGAATTTCTTCAGGATTTTAACAAAGATAGCTGTTCAAATTTAAAAGAGTCTGGCTAATGTTGCTCCATTCAACTATCCACTCCTTTCATCCGGCAAGTCTTGAATCATTCTCTTAGGCAGGCAGCCTGGACATTCTTGGAGTTGAATCCCAAGAATGTGTGAAATTGTCATAAGAATGATTTCTTACCAAATTGCTTCCATGGGCAGATTTCATTTCTAGAATCCGTCAGAATTTTCCTGGTCTTAGTCTTCATATGTCTTAGTCTCCATAGTCCTGGAGATTAAGACATTTGAAGAACAGTTGCAGGAATTGGGTTTGGCTAATCTAGAGAAAAGGAGGAATAAAACAATTACGACCAACAATTACTACCCACCTGCCTCCCATGGAGGACCCGGATACTGCACGAATCAAAAAGAGGGCTGTCAAAATATCTCCAGACCCCTCACATTCCAGACATAAACTGTTTCAACTCCTTCCCTCAAAACAACGCTATAGAGCCCTGCACACCAGAACAACTAGACACAAGGACAGGTTTTCCCCAAAAGCCACCACTCTGCTAAACAAATAATTCCCTCAACACTATTCAACTATTACAAAGTCTGCATTACTATTACTATTAATCTTCTCATCATTCCTTATCACCCATCCCCTCTCACTTGTGACTGTGTGACTGTAACTTTGTCACTTGTATCCTTGTGATTTATATTGACCATTTCCTAGTATGATTTGATTGCTTATTGTACCCTATGACTATTATTAAGTGTTGTACCTGATGATTCTTGACGAATGTATCTTTTCTTTTATGTATACTGGGAGCATTTGCAATTGCTTGTGTGTCCAATCACACTTGGCCAATAAAAGAATTCTCGGGGATGACATGATGACAGTATTTCAGTATTTGAAGGGCTGCCACAAAGAAGAGGCTGTCAACTTATTTTCCAAAGCACCAGAAGGCAGGACTAGAAACAATGGATGGAAACTAACCAAGGAGAGAAGCAAGCTGGAATTAAGAAGAAACTTCCTGAAAGTGAGAACAATTAACCAGTGGGATGGCTTTGTCTTCAGAGGTTGTGAGAGCTTCATCACTGGAGGTTTTTAAGAAGAGACTATCTGAAATGGCATAGGGTCTCCTGTTTGAGGAGGGTAGGACTAGAAGACCTCCAAGTTCCCTTCCAGTTCTATTCTGATTGTCTGGTTTGTTTTTATAGTAGGCTGCTGCAGCTGCCAAAAAGGCCATCGCAGGCTGCATCAACAGAGGGATAAGATCAAGATCACAAGAAGGGTAGCATAGCGTAGCATAGTGAAGCCAGACTTGGAATATTGTGTCCAATTCTAGTTGCCAGAATACAAAAAAGAGGCCAAGACTCCAGAATGAGTGCAGACAGCAGCAATGATAAGGGCTCTGGAGGCTAAACTGTATGGGGAACAATTGAGAGAACTAGGGATAGTTATGCCAAGCCCAACAAGAGGGGTGATATGATAGCTGGCTTATAGTACTTGAGGGGCTGTCACAAAGAAGATTGACTTATTCTCCAAAGTAACTGAGGGAAGGGCAAGAACAATGGATGGAATCTTGTTTAAAAGAAAGATCTAACCTCAAAATAAGGATAACTTTTCTGACAGTAAGAAAAATACATCACTGGAATAGCTTGTCTTGTGGGAGCTCCGTAACTGGAGATTTTCATGAAAACACCAGCTCGATACCCATGCTTCACTATGAAACTATGTGATTGGGCTTAGTTTTGGGGGAGGAAATAAGGGAGGGAAATTGTACAAATTGTGCATCCATTGGTATTTATCTGGCTAGTCCTGTCAGTGTGTGAGAGTTGAAGGCTGTTTGGAAACTGAAACATGGAAAGTGAAGCAGTATTTGCTTTGTGAGCAAGGAAGAGACAGCAAGGACTCTGGGCATGGCTCAACTCAACTGTTCTGTACTAAAGTTGCTTGGTGCTGTGAAACTAAAACTGAAACTGAAACTCCTCTGCTTGTATTTTACATTTGGAACAGATTTCTTTTCAGGTGGGGAGGAGGAGTAGAACTCCTTAGCATCAGAGCGTGTTAATAATAATAATATAGAAAATACTAATGCTCTGATGGTCAGTTCAAAAAATCCTTTCTATGTGAGCACCTTAGCATCCTTAGCATCAGAGCGTAATAATGATGATGATGATGATGACAACAACAACAATAATAATGGATGGTTATGATGGTCATTTTGAAAAATCCTTTCTTAGTGAGCACTTAGAAGCCAAGAGGAAGATACATGCCAAATTTCAAGTTTGTAGGCTTTACGGTTCTGAAGATTTTGTGAAGATGCGTGAGTGGTATTTTGCTTTTATATACATATAGATTGGACATTGGTGACGGTATCAGGTTTCCTGACTTGGGCAGACTAGGTCCAAGGTCCTTTCCAGCCCCAGTATTGTATGATTCTATTGTGGGGTCAAGGAGAACAATTTAAGATGGAACATATTTGGGATTCCCTATGCAGAAGAGAATTTTGGGGACAGGGTGAAGTCAGTTGATAATGAGGCATTTGAGAATTGATGTGTCCTCCCCATTCCCATTGCACTCAACAAGATTTTTTTTTAATCTTGGACACATCTATTTCCATTCTGCAAGACATTTCTGTTCTGGACAAAGGGAGAAAGGGGGGAGGGACTTGGGTTGGTGAGCATGTTGAAGAAAAATGGACAGTTGTACAAAAAAAATGAGTTTGTACCAAACTGAGGCCAAAACAGAATATTCTAGTTGGAGTGATCATGGAGGGAAGGGGCTATAAAACAAGGAAAAATAGCTTAACGTGAACTAAATCACTGTTTAATGATAATTGCTACCTTATCAGCTGTACCGCTCACAGTTTGAACCGTCTGGCACTGTCTTTCTAGCATTTTCGCTGCAAAGCAAACCATAGAATGTTCTGATTTATACAGAGATCACAAAGCACCATTTCAAGCATTTTCCAATTTCAAAGAAGTAATAGTCTATCAGGTGCTGCTTGGAGGTTAGATGTGATTCTCTTTTGGCACTTTGAAATGCCAGAGTTTTTATACACTATGCAAATGTGAACCCCACTTGTTCCAGCAATTGTTAATTTGGACATGCATTTGGCATGTTTATTACAGCAAGGGTTTTTACATAGACAATATGTAGGCAATTCAAATCTTTGCACACATATTTAACTAGTTGCACAATCCTTCACTAGTTTTTAATCCCAGTTAAAATCCTTTTTCTACTTGGAAAATTAGTAAGAAAGAAAAATAACATGGTTGTTTTTTTCCTTATTCTGTCACCAATATAGAATAAGTGTAATCTAAGAATCTAGTTTTTGGGAGAAAATCTACAAAATATTTAAGGGCATTTCCCCTAATTTCCATAATTGCACACTCATTGGTAGTTGCCCTGTAGTGGGGGCCTTAAATGGAGAAAATCAAGAAATCAATAAGATCTTTAGGAAGAAGCCTCGGAACATCTTCTCCAACCCAATGCCTGCTTGTATAGGTAGTTAACAACACAAATACCAATGAGCATGTTGGCTGGGAATTATGGGAATTGTAGGTGAGGATACTCCAATTCTACCGCTGTGATAATGTTCTAGTTCTCTGACTTCAGTGATAGACTGTTGTTGCTGATTCATATTCTGCTCAGGACTAGATACAGACCTGCCAACCCCTGATAAAGGAAAATCTGGAGACCCATGAAAAAAAATCTGGAGATTCTATAAAAAATAGTGAGATTCACGGTCACGTGAAACATACCACATAAATATTCGAACTTAATTCCATCAGATATAAGATCTTTTATCCGTGTTTCAATACATGGGTAAATGAGGCACAAAATCGAAATAATAATCCCAAATTACATTCAGTTATGACCAATTTTAGAACTGATAATGCATCAGACATAATTTAGTATGTAAATTACAGACAACCTTGGCCTCAGCGTTCTTTCTTCTATTACTACCCAAAGTCCCGAATCTTTGTTCTATTTCTGAGTTTCCCACTCCAGTTACGATGGCGTAATTACCGACATTTCCCCAAGAGCTGGGAACAGGTAAATTATAACTACTTTTGAGTAGATCCCAGCACAGAAACACCTCTCCCCCAATTAATTTCGATCTGTCAGGCTATCCCGTTCTGAGCAACATGGTGGCGATCAACCGCCGAGCTCAACGCCCTGCGAAGATGGGCCAAGACCAAGGCTCACCGTCAGAAAGATTCTGGGAGGACAGGGCTTTGGGCGCGACTTCCCTGAACAGCAGAAGTGAAGCCCAGAGGGAAAAGGCGGCGGGGCAAAAGTTGCGGCTCATCGTCCATCCAGGGAGAAAAATGGCGCCCGACTTCGCACGCGTTTTACTTGAGGCTAAGGCAGCTGAGGGCCAGTTGACAGGGGAGTGCGAGAGCCAAGACTCTCATCGCGAGAAGCCACCTCGCTAAGTCGCTGCTCTGGCGTAAATCGAGGCACGGCCACTGAGAGGGAGAAGGTGAGGATTTTCCTTCCAAGCGGTCACTGAACGCACCGGACTGAAATAACCACTGGCTGAACCAGGGGATTCCGGGCCCTCCTCACCACCATATAATGGTGGTTATATAAAAAAAAAAAAAGCATTTTAAATTTGGCGTGAGATTGAGGAGCCTTGTCGTGAGACCGTGAGACATGACAAAAAATCGTGAGACTCAAGGCAGAACCGTGAGAGTTGGCAGGGCTATAGATAATTTGATGGTTTTGTCTGATTCTAAAATATTTTGTTCTTAACACAGTGTTACTGACTGGAAAGTTTTGTTACAGGGGGCTCATTTGTGTATTTATTTATTTATTTAGAAATTTTATATTGCAGCTTACTTGAGGTGGCTTACAAGGATATATAAACAACGTATAAAAGAAATAAGAAGAATAAAAAGAAAAATAATAAAATAACCGGCCACCCTGAAGACTACACACATTCATACTAGATATTTAATGGGCTCCATCCCACCAGAGGTTCCCCAGGCCTGCTGACTGAACCACGTCTTCAGGGCCTTCCAAAAGAGCTTCAGAGTGGGAGCCTGTCTAATCTCCGGGGGGATGATGTTTAAGAGAGAGGGAGCCACCACGGAGAAGGCCCTTCTTCTGAGTCCTGTCAGATGTATCTCCTTAGGAGAAGGAACTTGCAACATTCCTTGCCTCCCTGCTCTAGTGGATTAGGTAGCTGTGACTGGCAAAAGACGGTACCTCAGATAACCAGATAGCCATACATAATGTTCTGACCAAGGCTTCCCGAGACCGTAATTAAGCACACGCTTAGTTCAAACAACTCATTTTATTTCAGTACTGGGAATTATGTTCATTCCCAGCCCGTAAGGAGTCTCAAACAGTCCCTTGAGATAAGCACCCACCTTTCTCTCCATTGAATTGCTGCCCACAACTAAAGTGCCAAATGAACTATAAAAAAACCAACCAAAGTACAAAGTCCACACAGAGCTTCAAGGATTAATCCGAACAGAATGAATGACTTTGCTTCCTACAAAAGTTTCTTCACCTTTTCCTGTCCTTTATACCTTATGAGAGGGGCCATCATCTCCAAGCCTTACTCCCGAGTTGTCCCTTTTGTCTCAGCTGCTCTTGCCTTCTGGCAGCTCTGTGCACACACGCCCAGGGAACAGACTCCTCGGGATCCTCGACCTCACTGCTGCCAAACTCCGGAGGCTCTGGAGTCAGCACCCCACTCCCAGATGGTCCTGGCCCCATCCCTGCATAGGACACAGGATCCTCATTTGAGTTCTCTCCAGGCTCCCGGACTGGACCCTGTTCCTCCCCACTGTCTGATTCCACTGCCATCTGCACAGGCTGCCAGCGAACTACAACGTATACATACGCTATGCAGATATGCCAGCATGGAGGGGAGAATGATACAAACAGCACTGAAATGTTGTGGGGCAAATCTCACCTCTTTTGTACCTATGCCCCAATGTCTCCATCAACCTCCAAAGGACGCTGCTTAATGATACGATGCTGCCATGCTAGTAGCTATCATCATTCTAATAAAGCAGAAGCACCCAGTAGAATACTAGAGAGCACTGTCTTATAAATAAGTCAGATCCCTAGTCTTAAGTCTGTCTGTGTAATGATGAAAGGTCCCACGCAAATCTTTCAGTCACAATCAATTTTAAACTCTGTTCAGACATTAGACAAGGGATTAAAATCCACCTGGGACTAGTGAAAATGAACCCTATCCTACGAACATTGAGCTGGTGATCTTTGATCATCAAAAGCATCTTTCCTTTCAGCAGTGATGTTTGTCACACAAGAGACTCCCCCATCGTCAATACCTTTGCACACACAGTGTTACACACAAAGGCTTCCCTGGGTCAGCTACTGAAGTTGAAAGGAAAGATGGCTTAGAAGGTGAGACCTCGTCTGTGTGAGTTTCCAAGGATTAGGCTTATCACTGCTATCCAAATCATGGCATTAACTCTATCTAATGCCTCGGTTTTCTCTTTTCTTTGCGGTCTGATGAAGGCTCTCCTTTCTCAAACCAGAGATCTGTTTGCTTTTAGCAAAATGGAAGGAACCGAATGACGGCTTGTCCAGGTTCTGGGGAAAATTCCTACTAAAAAAATAAAACTATTAACGATTATGATCTCAGCTTTTGGATTTCAAGAGAAATAAAAGTTTTAAGTGGAGAATGGCTTTCGTTGCTGCTCATGCTACGCAAGATTAAAGTTGGATCTTTTCTCTACCAGAAATCAATGCTTTTAATTTCTGCGGGGACAGTATCACAGATGAAATGGTGTCGCTCTGATGCACACTCACAATCACAATTAATTATTTTGCTCCCATTTTTCATATCATCCTAATCCGTCTGGTAAGTGGTGGAAAATAAGGGAAACATTTCCAACAAGGTTCAATTTCCTCCTGTTTGTTTAGATGTTGGTTAGAAATGGACCTTACACAATAAAATTCACCTTTCAGTAGATTGCTATGAATAGATTTTTTTTCCATTTCAAAGATGTTTAATCCCTTCTTAATTGAGCAGAACATTAATAGATCTTAACTGGTAACAAAGTTGTATTCTATTTGCCAAACCGCTCTTTTCTCAAGCCACATCCTCAGCTTTTCAATAAAGTGCTAAGATATCTTTCTTATTTGCCTGTTGGTTTATTTGCCAGGAGATGGTACATATACGTATGTTTGCTGCTCCTTTATTTTTTTCCATTTAATTTCCACAGTATCTTGATGAGATTTGTGGAAAAGCAGTATAGAAATGTTAATAAATAAAAAATATATAATGTAGAATGGTAACAAAATTGTTATACTCCTACATTTGTTTGATGGTTAAGTCTATACATTCAGCATCACAGAAAAAGGTTTTTCCTAGGTTTTAAATTATTCAGTAAGCTGAATGCTATATCCAAGTATCGCGAAAGGGCAGTTTCCAATAGTGGCAGTTTCCACACTTAGACCCTTCTAAATGATGTATTTAATTATGGGGGAGTGGAATCACCAATTGAAGTCTCCTAATTGTTGTTCCAGATTATTTCATATCAGCAAAACAACTTTTTTCAGGGCAATCCATCCATTCATTCAAATGCCAATTACTGGCTGTTGAAGAAACATAAGGCTGCATACATGTGTGGACCAGTCCTTAAAATATTGTGGATGTTTGATTATGGATGATGATTATGGATGTTCTGGCAAAACATAGAACTTACTTTTGTGGATGCTTCCAAAAATCTCTTTAGAACTATAAAAGCCCACAGAACAGCTGCCCACTGCCCCAGAGGACTCATCAGAAACCCATAATCCAGATCTTCTCATCTTTTATTTCATTCTAGTCTCAAAAGCCTTTGGCTTCATTGGGGCATTGTTCCAATCTGCCTGTATAGACAGACACAGTCTGAATATCAACAAGACGACAGGATCTGTTTGGAGTTGCACTGCTCAAGGCAATCACTGAATAAAAACCTATGGACTTAATTCTTGGTGGGTACTGTATCTGGTTTTTCACGTGTATGACAGCAAATGGAAGCTATGTAGTAGCAAAGGGAAGGTGTGCTACAGTGGGCATCTGTGGTACTTTACTGTGGCTTCCCCTTACCTTGTGGAACACCCTCCTACTCTGGTGATCCAAACCCTTTCAGCCTTCCAGAAGGCCATCAAAATCTGTTTTTTTTTACCCAGGGACTGGAAAAGAGTGATGAAGTTTGGGCTTGGTTGTTGAGGCTCCCAAGGGGTGTAGCTTTTGGTTGTGTGTTATAGATTTGTGGTTTGTGGTTTTTATAGTACGGGAGTTTATTATTATGGGCTGCCAAGACTTGGGTTTTAAAATAGACAGCCATACAAATATAAGAAAGAAAGAAAGAAAGAAAGAAAGAAAGAAAGAAAGAAAGAAAG
>BLBF01000039.1:30021117-30042483 GCA_015471245.1 Laticauda colubrina
AGAAAGAAAGAAAGAAAGAAAGAAAGAAAGAAAGAAAGAAAGAAAGATCCCAGGATTCAATCCTAAAATTTAACTTGGGTCAAATAACATATTTCAGTGTTGATGTCAAAAAAAAGGTTAGGGGGAAATTGTGGAGACATTTTTCAGCTTTTTTCTTCACTGAATTAGTGTAGCCTCACTAGATGGTTGGTACACATGAGTCAGGCATAAAAGATCTACAGTAGAAACCCATTATCTTCAGCATCCTTTTGGCTTCAAATGCCATGCCAAATCCAATATCTAGATAGCTGCCCGTTGTAAGGAATAGAGAAATCATGTACTGATCCATTATCTAAATATTCCAATTTTTTTTTAAAAAGTAGATCTTTCTTCACTAATCCTATGAGAAAAACTAGACCTATTAATCCAAGATGGCACAGCATATCCAGCCTTATTTTATACAGCTACCAGATCAGAAATGAATAATGTGCCCTAATCAAAAGGAATGCCATAGCACAGTTCTCTGGACTCAAAATGGAAGACAAAGAGGCCTTGCCCATGTCTAATTCGAGTAACTACAGGGCCAATTATGCTCATCCGTTTTTTGACTAAATCAAGAATAGAATAAAAAGTCACCCAGCTAATGCCTGACCAGATATGCTTTTATTTTCCTGGCTAGTCTGGATAAACCACTGAATGCCAGTCAAGCGTATCTTATGCCCTCATTTCTTTATCATCTATCAGGCATGTCAAAAGCTGTTAGACAATCAACCTTGCCATTTTGGGTAGAACACAGAATCTGGAGCAGTGGCCATGTTGATTTGAAGGAGGATAGGTAGAATATAATTAACCTGTGCATGTGTTGTGGCCCACCAGCGGCCAGCAGAGCTAGCAGCAGATTCATACAGTGAGGAGGTTGGGGAGGAGCATCGGCCAGTCCGGGAGTCTGGGAAAGGCTCTGATAAGTGCTCTGCGTTGGAGGCAGAGATGGGGCCAGGGCCGTCTGGCAGTTGTCAGCTGCCTTCAGAGTTGGAGATCAGTGGGGCAGAAGAACAGCTGGAGCCTGTTCCTGATGTGCACATGCGCAGAGCTGCCAGGAGAAGGGAACAGTTAAGGAACAAGGGTTTAAGGATTCAAGGCTAAAGGCTCAGGTGGACGGCGAATGGCCCCTCCCATAGCAAATAAAGAAAAGCAAAAGAGGAATGGTGTTTGCAGGAGACAATTAGTTCAATTCATTAGGGTGAAGATCTGTTCCCGACTTCTTGCCAAGTAATTGCTGCTACAGCATGGCATTTGGAAGATATTGACCTGGCAACTCTCCAAGCCTGATAAAGGTCTGTCGTCGTGAAATCTCATGAAAGACTGTTTGCTGGAGAGGAATTCACTTTAACCTAAATAAAAGGGGCTTTATCGGGACAAGGAGTCTGCTTCGTGATCTTGGAAAGCCTAGGTCAGAATAGCTGGTGGTAAAGTCTTCTGCAGGTCTATTCTGAAGTCCTACTGGATTCAATCAGGCTTACGCCTTAATAAATATGTTTAGGTTCGCTTTCCAGAAGCGCTCTTTGATTATGGTTTTTGAAGCCCAAGTTCTAAACAAAGACATATGTTTTCCTGCCGCTAATTTCCCTTGCAGGGATGTGCCCTGGAAAAAAATAGGACTCCTTATTTCAGAATAAATGAGATCTTGCTCATGTTCTTCTTACATAATGCATCAGTCCATTTTGTTATTAATTGAGATACTACTACTACAGACTTGGTAGAGTAGATAGGTGCCACATCCCTCCTCCAAAATAATGTTATTCCAAAAGATGTGCTTTCTATATCAGGAGACCTGTCCTAATTTGGATGACCCTGACTCTGTTGGCATTTTGGAACACCTAAAACATCTAGCTCTTCCCTGCAGGCTTTACAATCAGGATATCAGGGCAATACAGTTTGATTACACATTTTGATTGAGGAGTTCAGCATTTTGACTGGAATGTTTTATTTTCAGTTGTCTGTAGGGCTGGTTTTATTTTTATGGCTTTGTTAGATGCCTAGGGTCCTTTGATTAAGATGAGTGGCTATATAAATGTACGCATTCAATCATCGCCAGACTACCTTGGTGTCTTTGTAGTTGTCTGCCAGAGATGAATCAGTGAGGACACAAATTGTTTATATCTGTGTCACTTTACACTATGCAAAATGATAGAATACATGGCTTGTATGATGCTATCGAGCTGCTCATGTGTCTGTTTTGACATCATCCTGGCTTGCAAGGTGTTTCGTCTGTGGTATGAACTTGCCTGAAGGACAGTAATCTTTCTTCTAAGAATCTCTGAAATTTAAAAACAAGGCTGACTTGTGAGGCAGACAGAAAGTCTTATCTGAGATGGCAGATTCAGATTTGCAAACTGACTCACCCTTTTACGTCCCTGGGCCCTCTCTTAATGTCAAGTGGCAGTTTCAAAAAGAGATATTTTCAGTTAGGACTAGGGTGTGGGGGAAAAAAATAATTAATTTACTTTTCTCATGATCCTGAATGGAGCCAGGAGAACTCTTGGCTACTAGAACACATAAACATATAAAGAACGGTTGCTAGAATTGGGTACGTCTAGTTTAATGAAAAGAAGGACTAGGGTTGACATGTTAACAGTGTTCCAATATTTCAGGGGCCACCACAAAGAAGAGGGAGCCAAGCTATTTCTCTAAAACACCAAAATTGTATTTGCACAAAATTGGAAAAATGAGAAAATTCTGACGGAAGAGGAAATAATTAAGAAAATAATGGAATGTATAGAAATGAGTAGATTGATAATGGCAATTAGAGAACAGGAAGAAAAAGATTATTATAAAATTTGGAATTTATTTTATGAATGGCTAGATAGTAGAGTTAGAAATTGAAATATGTAATAATAGTATAATATATCATAAGCAATTGAGTTAGACTATCAGAAAATGAATATAATTTAAGTAAAGATGAAATATATTTTTGAATATATGTTAATAATACAATAATTAATAAATGTGATATAAAATATTGATTAGAATGGTTAGAAACATAAACAAGTAAGAAATATATGATAACATTACTATGTGCACAAGATATATGTACCCAACCGACACAATGTAGAACAGAAACATGGTTTTATTTGTTTGTCTTTGTTTTTGTTATAAAAAAAAAAAACCTAAAAAAAAAAAAACTATTCTCCAAAGCACCTGAGGGCAGAACAGGAAGCAATGGATGGAAGCTAGTCAAAGAGAGAAGCAACCAAGAACTAAGGAGAAATTTCCTGACAGTTAGAACAATTAACCATGGAACAACTTGACTCCAGAAGTTGTGAATGCTCCAATACTGGAAGAGACTGGACAATCATTTGTCTGAAATGGTATAGGGTGCCTCAGCAGGGGGTTGGACTAGAAGACCTCTAAGGTCCCTTCCATTCCATAAATTAATGCCGGAATATTTGAAATAAATATTTAGGTGTCAATCTGTAATTTTCAGTGTTATCTGTCTTTAATATCCAGAAGGAGATCTGGTGATTATACCACATACAAAAAAAACCCCTTTCCTCCAAACAACATTTTGAAACTGATACCATCTCAGATCAACATTTTGCCAGGGACTTGCAGCTGTGCAAGAAGTCACGTATTGTGTTTTTAGAAGGTGGAGCTTCTATCGGGAGTAATGGCTTTCTATCTTTCCCAACTTAACACTGTCCAAAGGGATTGGACTGCTATGGCTGTACTCACTAGAGCAGCTGTGCAATCACTTTGCCTGTTTTTTTATGTTCACAGATTACACACGAGAAACAGATCATGACCATGACTTGAATTTTTTGAGCACACCCTGTGCCCCCTTCTTTCGTCCCTCTGGTACACAGCTAAACACTTATTCAGATATTCTGTTTAAATTATGAAGATGAGTTACACACAGTAGTTCAAAAGTGTTTTACTTGACATGGTATCTTCCTAGGAGTTGGGGGTGTGTGTGAAATATATAAATAAAGGTAAAGGGGTCCCTATGGATTTAACTCTGCTAGTTGTTGCTGACTCTAGGCCGGTGGTGCTCATTTCAAGACTATTCAGCCAGCGCTGTCCAAAGACATTTTCCATCGTCACATGGCCAGCATTACAGATCGCTGTTACCTTCCCACAGAAGTAGTACCTATTTATCACACCTAGAGTACTGCATCCAGTTTTGGTCACCACACTATAAAAAAAGATGTTGAGACTCTAGAAAGAGTGGAGAGAAGAGCTACCAGGATGATGAGGGGACTGCAGACTAAAACATACAATGAACGGTTACAGGAACTGGGCTTGGCTAGTCTAATAAAGAGAAGGACCAGGAGAGACATGATAGAGGTCTTCCAGTATTTGAGGGGCTGCCACAGGGAGGAGGAAGGGGTCAAGCTATTTTCTAAAGCACCTGAAGGCCAGACAAGGAAAAATGGATGGAAACTGAACAAGGGGAGATTCAACCTGGAAATAAGGAGAAACTTTCTGAAAGTGTGAACAATCAACCCATGGAACAGAAGTTGCCTTTGGAAGTTGTGGCAGTGTCATCACTTGAGACTTTCAAGAAGAGATTGGACTGCCAATTGTCAGAAATGGTGTAGGGTCTCCCGCTTGGGTGGGGGGTTGGACTAGATGACCTACAAGGTCCCTTCCAACTCTGATTATCTGTTATCTACTCGCATTTGTGTGCTTTTGAACTGCTGGGTTGGCAGGAGCTGGAGCAAGGAACAGGAGCTCACACATCATGTGTTGCTCGGGTATCGAAGCCAGGCTGCGAGTTTTCCAGCTGAGAAGCCCAATATCTTAACCACTGAGCTACTGCAAATATAAACAGGATGACCATAAATGCAAACCGAATTCAGCCTTCTTACCCAGTGCATTTTAGAAAATGCCTCTTTGCGATGAAGGAAAAGTGAAGAAATGAAAATGAAATTACCTTTAACAAAAACATAAACAGAGCTGTTCGAGTTTTTCTTGCTCTTGCATAGGTAGGTTCCTGTGTCTGTGGGTCTTGCTTGAGGAACATGCACTTGTTTAGTTTTGAAATTCTTTAACCTTGTGGATGGGTCAGCGCTGTAAAAGATCCAGGTCACTGGGTCATCATTTGTACAGGTCAGCTTAAATTCTTGCCCACTATTCACAACCAAAGGAGATCCTGATGGGGAAATGGATAGTGCACCACCTGCCCAAAAATAAATGATATGGTTAGTGTTTTATTATTCTCCAATTTTTTAAAAAAAAGATTGCAATCTTATGTAT
Organism: Laticauda colubrina; assembly: GCA_015471245.1. NCBI lineage: Eukaryota > Metazoa > Chordata > Lepidosauria > Squamata > Elapidae > Laticauda > Laticauda colubrina. The sequence continues at coordinate 30,026,353 of BLBF01000039.1, forward strand.
GTTAAATCTCTTTACTCTGCAGTCTTATGTACATTAAACCTCTTAACTGTTTTTTAAAATGTTTATTAAACAATTTTTCTTATATATAACATCATTTCCATTCATTAAAATGCTTTCATGATGGTATACATACTTTTACATACATCTTAACTATCTCGTCCTTGCTCTCCGAGACCTCAGCCATCCACACCTGCTGTTGGAGAACCACAACAATTTGGCTTGCCAGAAGGTTGCTAAAGGTTACCACATGACCCCAGGACTCTGCAATCGTCATGAATATGAGTCAGTCGCCAAACAACCTTGATTGTGATCGCGTGACCATGGGGATGCTGGAATGGTTAAGTTTGAAAAACGGCCATAAGCCTTCAATCCTTCCCAGGTCAATAAAATGAGGACCCAAATGGTTAGAGGCTGACCCTGTAAACTTCTTACAGTGTGCTGTGAAACACTATGAAACATTATAGACGTCTAGATGTTCAAAGTTACAAGACATTGGAATAAGTGACTCTTTGCAATAGTAATAAGTCATTTTTTCCAATGTCATCATAATCTTGAATTGTCATGAACTTATTGACACTGAAGCCACAAATCTGAAAGAAAAAAATACTTTTATCTTTTAACTGAACACTCACCAAAGTCCCCATTCTGATGCATTGTCAGGTCTCTGAATAACTGGACCACTTTTTCTCTACCCCATTGTGATGATCCGGGGTGGGATACAAAATAAACATAGTCATAAAAAACAGGTGAAGCCCCTTTTATTCCTTCACTTTGCCTCCAAGCTCCAAATATTCTTGACTGGAGACAAAAAACTCCTCACACAGTTACAAGAAGGAGGAAAAAAGCAACACAAACCAGGCAAGATGAAGGTCTGGAGGACATCCACAGATAACAGAACGCATACTGGGAAGGACGCCAAACTCAGAGAGTAACCATAAGCTAGAGATATTTCCATGCTTTGTTTCCAACGCTAACCTATATGCATGTCCATTCTCTTATTCAGTTGTCACAGCTGCAGCCCATGAAGAGGATCAAGGCCCTCTCCTGCCCTGTAGACCACATCTCTCCCTTATCCTCTCCTCCCTGCGTGCCCTGGGATGGAGAGGGGATGGGCCTGGGTCCTCCTCTGACTGCTCAGCCGGCCTCTGCCCTTCCCCAGCTTCCTCCACAACCTCCGGAGCCACACTTCCACTCCCTGCCGGATGTCCCTCCTCTCCCTCAGAGTCAGTCTCCACCAGGGGCATGACACCTCTCCTCCGATTTCTGTCCATCAATTCATTCATTCATTCATGTATATATATGCATGGGAGACACCTAACAAAATAACTTCCCCCCCCCCCCGAGATCTCATTCATTTAGAAGGCTGTAGAATTATTCCCAAACTCAGTTTTGTTCTTCCATTATCTCATTTGCTGGAGCACAATATATAATTCTCACTAATCTATGAAATTCTTATTTCTATAGATTTCCCCACAAACCAAAATGATGCCAATTCCTACTTATTGATGTACATTATAGCTTCTTCATTCATAGTTAACACTTTCCCTTCCATGCAAATAGCAATGCTTGTGATGTAAAACTCAAACTGGTTATATATCATCAAACATAATTTAGCTAGCTTATGTATGATGTGTTCGTAGTTACTGCCTTACAAACACCAACCACCTATCAGCATAAACTCAATTACGCAAATCCCAATGTTCTTTGTTCCAGCTGTCTGTGACCCAATATTTTTTGAAGTCAAAATGTACCATATTCCTCTTCGGTTACAATGAAGACAATAGAGGAGGAGCAGCATCCAATAACCACTTACCAGTTACTGACATCCAGTGGGAACACACATATTTCTCAACGAATAATGACTTAACTACCAGCTAGTATATGATTCTCATCGACAAACACATCCATTTCAAGTAAACAAACCCAACATTATTAAAGGAAACACTATGCAGGGCTTTTATTTCCCAGCAATGATGGGCATGTGTGACATCACCTCTCCTTTACTTAGCAAGATAAAAGAATATGGGAGGGGGAGGAGCAGGCAATCTCTCTATTAATCAAAGGTGGGTATTCAGCCAGTTCTAACAGGTTCTGGAGAAACGGTAGCGGAAATTTTGAGTAGTTCGGAGAACCGGCAAACACCACCTCTGACTGGCCTCTCCCCAATCTATTCTCTGCCTCCCGAGTCCCAGCTGATCGGCTGGATCTTCTTTGGTTGCCCTGCACAGGAGAACGGAGCTGGAAAGCAGGTTAGTGGGGTGGGGAGGGAATGGGGATTTTGCAGTATACCCTTCCCCTGGAATGGGGTAGAAATGGAAATTTTGCAGTATCCTTCCTCTGCCGCACCCACCAAGCCACACCACAATTCACCAAGCCATGCCACACTCACCAACCCACGCCCATAGAACTGGTAGTAAAAAAAAAGACTGCAAAGTTTTGTAGCACTATGAAGGTTCATTTCCACTTCTACAACAATATTCAAAACCTCACAACAGCAGGATGAGGAAGCTAGGATGAAGCCTCATTGAAGTCCCCAACGGGATGCCAACTGGGGGGATCAAGTAGCTTTATAAGTGGATCTTAGCTCATGCCCAATAATTTGTTTGTCCAACACAGACAGAACATATTGATTCATTATTTCTTTCCAAAGCTGACGAAGACTACAAATGGAATTGTAGAAATAATAACTCAGTCTCGGATGCATTTGCTTACCATCTTAGCAGGTCTTAAATGTACAGAGGTATTTAAAAAGTGTCAGGTAAATATTTTGGATGATGGGAAATCCAACGAAGCTAAATTACACTAAGACTCAAGAGAGAGGATAAGATTTTTTAAAAAATCTAATCAACCTCGCCAATGAAGAGCTTTTCAAATCAACGATCGGGCATGACAGTGTAATATTGATTGAATTTGTTAGAAGGTCAGGATTTAGATTCCAGCAGAGACATGAAATGCAAGACCCCCTAATGGATCAGGTCCAAATGGAAAAATTCCCACTGCCAGAAAAAGATAATGACAGATCACAAATAACGCCGTATCTGTAAGCAAAGCAATGTAAGACCTGGTTAGTACTTGGACAATGGTCAAGAAATGCAGGGTGTTGTTATTTAATGCATGCAGTATTAGATAATAGAATAAGAAAAAATATAGAAATGCTAGATAGGCAAGTAAAAAAAAAACAAGAACCTTGAAGGAAAGCAATTACAGATACCATTATTCTAATTTTTATTGTCAACACTAGTGTGTCTATAAAAAAGTACAGATGCTCTTCAATCTTGCTCACTCAGCAGCCTGGGGCTCCTTACAATACTAAATGTTGGTACCTCACCAAAATGTCTTTGCCTTCCACCTATGGAACAGCTTCCAGGCTCAAGGCGGCGGGAGCGATATTCCCTTTTGTGTTTCAATCACTGACCACCACCGAGCCAATGGATTGTGAACTGAATTTCTCCTGCAAAACCCAATCACACAGTATGGGTATATTATTTCTTATACAGTAATTAACACGCTCTGATGCTAAGGAGTTCTACTCCCCCTCTCCACCTGAAAAGAACTCTGTTCCAACTGCCAGTTGCCTTATATTATTAACACACTCTGATGCTAAGGAGTTACACATTCTACTCCCCCTCCCCACCTGAAAAGAACTTTGTTCCAACTGCCAATTGCCTCACATACTTCAGTTCAAACTGGCACACATTCCCTCAAAAGCAGAATGGGGCTCCTTACAGTACTAAACATTGGGTACCTTACCAAAATGCCTTCCACCTATGGAACTGCTTCTGGACTCAAGGCGGCAGGAACGATATTCTCTTATGTGTTTCAATCACCGACCATCACTGAGCCAACGGATTGTGAATCAAATTTCTCCTGCATAGCCCAATCACAAAATTTCTTCATGAAGCATGGGTCTCCAGCTAGTACATTTATATTGCTTGGGGTGGGGAGCCAAAACAAATACTTAAACACTACTTAAAATAACTGTGAAGATTGCCCAGTTGAAACAGATTTCTGCAATCTGTGATTTAACAGGAATAACCTATTTGCTAGGTATGCAACATGCCACTTCGAGCAACTCCAAAAAATCAGAAATTAATTAATTCCTTGTTAATACTCTTCTGAATTAGCAGGATCAGCCCACAGCAGCAATGTATTACAGGTAGTCCTTACAAGTGTCTGTTTCAAAGTTACAATGACACTGAAAAAAGTGACTTATGACCCTTGTAGCATCCTCATATCACATGAACAAATTCAGATGGTTCATACTTATGATCATTGCTGTGTCCCAAGGTCAGGTGATCGTCTTTTGCAACCCTTTCGACAAGCAAAACCAATGTGGGAAACCAGATCCACTTAATAACCATTTAACAACTGTGGCAAGAGAGATTGTAAAATGGGGCAAAATTCACTCCACAAATGTTTCGTGTAGGAACAGAAATTTGGGGCTCCATTGGGGTCATAACTGGAGAATTATCTATACTAGATAATTGAGTAGATATCCAGATTCATCTGACATTTGTTACAATATGTCACAGCTGGCAGTTGGGTCACAAAATATAGACTTTCTTCTTTTTTCCGCCCTTTAAGCATTTTTCAACTTTCTACTAAGGACTAACCAGCACCAGGATGCAAGGATTAAATCAACTTCCATTGATTTAAAAGACTACATCGTGCTTGCTGTAGCATGTTGACAATCACATTTTAGCTCACTGGACGCAATTTAAAGATGATTCAATAGTCTCTGAACCAAATTGATTTTCTGAATTTTTAATTTGGATGAAATCGTCTCTAAAATATCCCCATCATTAGATAGCCTTATGTGCATTGCAAAATGTTTTCGTTTTACCATACCTGAATTTAATCACTGTAATCATCCGAAACAAAATCTAAATTGAACTGATTTGTGAAGCCAAGTCAATAATCTGAATTGGGGCCAATCTAGTCAATGGTGAAAAAAAGTCAACTTCTACATTTAGGCAAGAAGAACCAAATGCACAGGTGTAATATAGGTGGTACTGGGCTCAATAGTAGTAACTGTGAGAGGGATCTTGGAAACTGAACAATCTCTTTTATGAACCAGCAGTGTGCTGCAGCTGCCAAAAAAAACCCAATACAATCCTAGGCTGCATAAACAGAAGGATAGAATCAAGATCACGTGAAGTGTTAATACCACTTTATAATGCTTTGCCAAGACCACACTTGGGATACTGCATTCAGTTTTGGGTCACCAGAAGCTAAAGAAGATGTTGAGATACTAGAATGTACTAGAATGAGTACAGATAAGAGCAACAAAGATGATTAGGGGATTGGAGGCTAAAACATACAAAGAACGGTTGCTGGAATTGGGAATGCCTCGTCTAATGAAAAGGACTAGGGGTGGCATGATAGATGTTCCAACATCTAAGGGAGTGCCACAAAGAAGAAGGGATCAACTTATTCTCCAAAGCACTTGAAGACAGGACAAAAAGGCATGGATCAAGGAAAGGAGCAACTAATCAAGGAAAGGAGCAACCTAAAATTAAGGAGAAATTTCTTTACAGTTAAAACAATTAATCAGTGGAACGACTTTTCTCAAAAGTTCAGTGTTCTATTACAGAAGGTTTTTAAAAAGAGATTGTCTGAAATGATATAGGTCCTGCCTGAGCAATGGGTTGGACTAGTAGTAGACTAGTAGACCTCCAAGATTCCTTCCAACTCTGTTAATCTGTGCATCCCTAATGACTATTGTCTAGTTTTAAAGCCTGTTGGGAGAGGTGTGAACCAGTTTATTCAACTGAGCAAGAAACATATCAGATAAATATTAATTTACCCAATAATGCTACTAGAAGGAGTGGGTTTACAACTAAACCAATGATATCTAAATCTAGAAGACATTTTGTCACTCGCAACAAACTCCAAATGTTGTCCTTCCAGACAGCAAGAAGAAAGGAAAGAGCATCAGAGCTTGCAAAGGTATAATCAGGCTTGGAATGAGCGATGAACGGTCTTGACTGTTTCTGAAAATAATGTCCAATAGCATTGGATCCTCACTGGAACTGAAAGCAGAGATGCCATCGATGCTGCCAGAACCTTTGTGAAGACATTGGAGCTCATGAGAAGCCGAAGGGAAGTGCTCGATACTGGTAATGGGTATTCTGATAACAGAAACGGAGAAACTGGTGATGATGAGGCCAAATTGGGATGTGGAGGTAAGCCTCAGTTAGATCAATGGAAGAGAGGAGGTCGCTCTCCGAACGCTCCCTTAAAATCGAATGCAGGGTCTACATTTTAAATTGCCTGTATTTTACAAATTGGTTGAGAAATTTAAGATCAAGGATGGCTTACCACCACCCCTGAGGCTTTGGTAACGATGAAAAGTAAAGCCCACATCCCCATTGAGAGAGGGGAACAGGTTGAATAGCCCTGATTTCAAGAAGGTGCTGAATGGCTTGATTCATGAGGGCTTGCCTGGAAATGTCCCGAGACACAGGACAGATCAAAAATTTGGGGGAGGAGTGGGGTTAGGAAGTCTAATTGTAACCCTGACCTAATAATGCTGAGTACCCAGGTGTCCGTCATTGACTCCTCCCATTAAGAGGCAAAGAAGGCTATGTGACCTCTGATGGGTGGGAAGAATAAGGGATTACTTAGAGCGATGGAAGGAACGACCCCCTCCCCCCCGAAAGGGGCGTTTACCAGGAGAAGGTTGTTGCCTGCCAGATGTTTCCGCCTGTTGGTCTTGGCGTTGGGAGTATGGCCTGTGAGAGCGAAGGAAGTGAGATGAGGTCTCTGCTTGGAAGGCAGGAGGGCAATAAGGAGCAGGGTGATAGTCGGCTTTCTTCCCAGAGGAAGAGAGAATTTTACATTTATCTCTGGTTTCGAAGAGATAAGGTTCCAGAGCATCGCCAAAAAGCTTATCGCCTGTGAAAGGAACTGAAGCCAGCTGCCATTTTCGGTGTGACTCCGCCTGCCAATTTCAGAGCCATAAAACTCTTCTTGCTGCTATAGAAGATGCCATGGCCTTGGATGCAAATTTTGGCGGAATTGAGAGTGGCATCTGCAGTGAATTCCGCCGCTGCAATAATCTTATTAAGGTCTTGGTGAGACCGAAGGTCAGAAGCAGGCAATCTATTCTGGAGTTGGCACAGCCACCGTATGGATGCCCTGGTGAAGAAGGATGCCGCTGTTGAAGCCCGAACGGCCCAAGCAGCAGCCTGGTGATTGCGCTTGAGGGTCTGTTTGGAACGTTTATCATCCGGTTTCAGGATATCTTCTGGCTCCGTGGGAGTGCCAGGAGATGAGAACGAGATCAGAACCAGAATGTCAACAGAAGGCACTGCCAGGGCATTGTCCAGAGCTGGGCTGACATTGTAGAAAAGCTTATCCAGAGAAGATGGGTGAGGACCTGCCAAAGGGGAAGCGCACTGTTCTTTGACCATGTCCAGGAACAAAATGGGAAAAGGCAAAACCTCGGTATGCACTACAGGCTTGGAGAAGAGCGAATCCCCTTGGCTAGAGAGATTCCTTGTGGCTCGGGAGCCACTTCCTCTGGTGACAGCTTGGCAGTGACCAAGGCCTTGCTGAGTAATGGTCTGAAGAGAGTAGGTTTGAAGACCAACGCAGAGGATGTCTGCTCTGGGCAAGAATCCTCTTCCTCTGAAAGATTTTGGTCAAAAATCTCACCCTCTTCACACTCTGAATGAGAAGAGTAACTGTGTTCAGATGGTGAAGGCCTTCCTTCCTCGTCAACCTCCTCCCATTCTGGTAGAGAAGAATGGACCCTGAGGTCCTGAGTCCTGTGTAAATCAGGATGATGAGGCAAGGAACTTATAGATTGAGAAGGGAGAAGGGTCTGAACCCTTTCCAGAGGTTGAAGAATTTGCTTGAAGCCTTCAACCAATCCCTGTCTAATGGCTGATGAGACTACATCTTGGATATCCCTTGGTCTATGCTCAAAGGTGGAGGCAGAAGGCTGAAGGCCCACTGCTGTGGGAATGAAGGTGGCTTCAGGCCTAGATTGAGGAGAGGTTCGAGGCCTGGAGGGAGGGGAAATAAGGCCCAGATTTGCTGAAATCCGGAGGATCTGATTGTACTGTAAGAGCCTCAGGAGACCAGGATGGAGGATGGAAAGGCTCATAGATAACTTCTCCTCTGGGAGGGCTTGGTTGGGGCCCACGAGTATCACTTGAAACATGCTGTAGTTGCACTCCCTTCTGTTGAATAGTTCTGTTGAACTGCCTCTCTAGAGCTGCATGTCTATGCTTCTCTGCCCTCAATTCAGCCTGAGTTACCTTCTTGGGGGCTAGAGCCTCAGCTCTGATTTTAGCAGCCATCTCCCTATGGACTGATTGGGTGAGTTGCCTACGTCTTTTTCTCCTATTGGGCTTAAGAGACTGTTCCACTGGGGGGGAAAGCTCTGCCAGAAACTTACCTTACTCCATTTGTAAAATAAAGGCTCTTGCGTTGGAAAGAAGCTGTTTAGAAATTTTTCTATTAAGCCCTTTACGGTATAAATGGCCCCTGGGCTTACAAAATGGCCGCTCACCTCATGGTGGAAGGCTTGAATCCAAGATGGCCGCTGACTACCGGAAAACAGGCTCCAAGATTGAAGAATCGCTCCTTAGGCTATACAGAGCCCTGAGCGAAGTCAGCAAGGGAAAAACACAGCAACCAGCTTCACGATCAGCTGGCTTGAACTCTTATCAGTGTGCTGATAGTGTTTACGATCCCTCCAAACTGCAGATTTGGTGGGATCTGAGGTCTGCAGATGCTGCCCAGCTTGCCTGCACAGAGCTCTGTAAAGCTGCTCCCAATGTACAGGAGAGAGAGAGACAGAGCCCTACTCTCCTGGAAGAGCAGCTGTCCTGATCTCTGGGAGCTGCTTGAAGAGAGGAAAAAAGTACTGAAGATCGCTGGTGATTGCTATCTAACAGAACGCTTTCAGAGACACAGTTACTGACTAAAAGGAGCTGAGTCAAAAACTGGGGTCTCTCCCCGGGTCTGGCTTTTATATCTTAGTACAGACTCAGCTAAATGACATCATAGGAAGGAATCAACCCATCCTGGGCTCTCGATGCAGCATGGAGGAGAACTAGCCGTATGTGTGAGGGGAATCTTTACCTTTAACCAAATACAATGTTATCAGAGCACGATTATCACCCATAATTCTCTCTTGAGCCAACGATGGGCACTCCAAAATCTGGACTTTGATAGTCCTTCATACATTCTCCATCCTGATAAAGGGGGCAACAAAGACCACAATACCTCTTCACTTTTGGGGGGGACATACACTCTCCAAAGTCTTCCCTGGGAACAAAGCACTTTGTTGCTACAGTAAATAAATCAGGTAAATTATCGTTCACAACTACTGTTCCCAACTAACCTAACATCTACAGATCAATAGGGCTTTCTTTCTTGGCAATTCTTAAGCGGGAAGAAAAGAAGAGACAAGATCAACAAAAGCTCCTTACCAAATGGGGATGTTTACACCATTTGTGAAGTTAATGTGATCATAATTTCCCTCCCCCAACCCAGTTCTTTTAACAAATCTCTTTATCTTTAAAACCCCAAAGCACGAAACTACCATATAGCAAACTACAAAAAGCTGAAGAGAGAAATGGAAGATCGCCATGTTTTAGATCACTGATTTTGCCAACAAAACAAAAGCCCCTGTCCTACTGCACTTACGGATGCAAAGAGGATGTAAAACGTTAAAAAAAGCTTGCCATCTGTTGAAAAGCGCTATGCATCTGTTGTGTACTCACTGCATATGTGTTTCATACGTTCTATCCCTCGAGCATCTGTCCACTGCGATTTCATCCGCGCAAGAAGTTTTGAGCTACACAAAACTTTGTGAACGGATGAACTTTCCGCCGCGTACGATGTACATCCACGACATATACGGGCAACAAACGTTGTATGTCCGTTATCATCCATTAAACGTCCGCTGTATCCTCTCTGCATCCTCTGGCCATCCCCTCAACTCACATCCGCTGCAGCTGAAAACGGAAAGAGGGAGAAAATGAAAGGTGCATGGAACATCCAAACAGCGTTAGTAGCACGGAAATAGAAAGGACAAAAGCGTATGCATCTCGTATATAAAGGATTAAAATGGACAAAACTTTTGTATCTGGGATGTATCTCAGATATTTAGGATGTCTGCAGTATGTCTAGAGTATGTAGAAGGACACCTAGCGGACTACCGATATTTCCTATAAAAAGGAGGAGAAAATCATCTGGATCTCAGTATGAGTCCAGCAGCCGTGGTGTACAGACCTCTTCACCCTTGGTCTTGGTCTTTCACATCATCCGTTGTTCTACACCATGGATCATGACACAGTCTGTATGGTAACTGCGATCATTCATCACAAGAACCAAAACCTGTTCAGACTGTTTCATCTTTTATACAGAAAGAGGGGAAGGAGACGTCCAAGAGCTGTGTGTCCGAGGGTGGATCGTGAGAAGAATGGAGTTTGGATTCTATGACCAGTTGATGGTGGAGCTGAGGAATGAAGACCCTCATGCATTCCATCACTTCATGAGGATGCCACCAGCCATGTTTGATGAACTTGTACAGCGTCTGAGACCCAGGTTGACCAAGCCTAGCACCAACTTCCGTGCCAACCTGGACCCTGGACTGAAGGTGGCAGTGACTCTGCGCCACCTGGCCTCTGGAACCACATACAGAAACATGCAGTATGCGTGGAGGGTGCCACACAACAGCATCAGCAAAGTGGTCAGAGAAGTGGTGCAGGCCATCATCGAAGAATACGTGGAGGAGCTCCTCAAGTGCCCCACCACTGAACAAGGCTGGAGGAAACTTGCAGAAGAGTGGTATCAGAGGTGGAACTTTCCACATTTCATTGGAGCCATAGATAGGAAGCACGTGGCCTGCAGAGCTCCAGCCAACTCAGGGTCCACTCATTTCAACTACAAGGGCTTCTTCAGTATCATCCTCTTTGCCATGGTTGATGCTGACTATAAGTTCATCTACTTCGATGCTTCAGGCAATGGGTCAGCTTCACATGGCCAGGTATACAACGCTAGTGACCTCAAGGATGGGCTGGAATGCAACCTCATCATGGGTTTTCCAGATCCAAACCCCCTACCCAATGACACACAAGATGTGCCCTACTTCATCATTGGTGATGACGCCTTCTCCCTCAGAACCTACCTCATGAAGCCCTACACTTCCAGATACCTCACCCGTGAAGAGAGGATCTTCAACTACAGGCTGTCCAGGGCAAGACGGGTGGTGGAGAATGCCTTTGGCATCCTGGCCAACAGGTTCCAGGTACTTCTCACTATCATGCAGCATGAGCCACAGACTGTGAGGAGCATTGTGGAAGCTTGCTGCATCCTGCACAATCTCATGCGCACCCACTACCCAGTGTTGCAGAACAGACTTGTGGACCGTCAACAAGGGAATGGGGACATGGAGCCTGGAGAATGGAGGCAAGGACATAACCTGATAGACACTGTGGATGTACAAGGCCCCAACAGAGCTTCACGTGAAGGGAAGAAGCAGCGCAACCTCCTGAGACACTGGTGCAACTCCCCAGCTGGAGCAGCGGAGTGGCAAGACAGGATGATAGATGATTAATGGATGCTTCCTTAAGGCTGTTGCGTAACACTGATGAGATTGTGCCATGTATGTTGTGTGGTCCTACAATGAATAGGGCATTAATAAAGACCTTTGTTTATTTTAAAATATGTTGATCAATGAATAAATTGTTATTGATAATAAAGGTCCATATGTGTGGCAACTGGAATGGTGGACCATACAGTTCCACGATACTTGCACTGGAGGTTTATCAATCCCATTATCCTTATCTATCCCACAAGCATGCAAAGGCTTAACCATTTTTTCAAAGTTTTCACCAATACTTTACTAAGGTAAAAAAATGAACCAAGTGTCTTAAGCAAACATAACCTTTATTAACTGTCTTAGGTAAACTTTATGACTTTATTAAAAAAGCAAAATGAACCAAGTAAAGTGTCTTAAGCAAAGATAAAGTGAACAAGTAAACAACTCAGTCTCTGACACTATTCTCAGTCACTCTGAGGCATGTCCATGGTCTCAACTGTTAAGCGGGCAGGGATTGTGGAGGTGGCTGTGGCTGGAGTGCTGGTCTGAGGCGCCATTGGGGTGCTTGGCCCCGAGAGTACAACAGGGGATGGTGTATTCAGGAAGCTGTCCGAGAGCTGACTCAGTCCCGTGAGGTTGAGAGGCCCCTCATCAAGGACCTGAGATGTGAGGCCCAAGACTGATGACAGATTGTCCGTTGACGGGCTTGGCTGTGGGGTGGAGGAAGGAGGAGTGTAGTGGGGCTGTCTGGTCTGCAACTGGGTGAGGACTGGAGTCTGTGGCGTGCAATGAACCTGGGACTGGACTGGGAAGGTCTGTTTTTGCTGTGGGAAGTCCTGGTAGTCATAGCCTTGGTAGGTGAGGGGCTGTTGAAAGCCGTGGAAGGGCTGTGACATCGCCTGGGTTGGAGGAGCAGACCTGGACTGGGTAGGAGCAGTTTCAGCTGGGCCTTGAGGATTGTGCAGAAGTGCTGTTATCTTCTCCTTCATCACCTGGTACTGGGCCTCGGGCAGGTCCATGAGGGTCTGGCTCACGTACATGATGAAGGTGTGGCGGCCCGAGGATCCTCTGTCCAAGTGGACCAGCTGAGAGAGAAGTTCTGTGCTGGTCTTCATTGTATCCCTGATCTCCAACAGGACACTGGGATTCTGGCCCTCCAGTCTGCCTCTCTGCCTGCATCCTGTAGAGCTGGGGGTGGGGGTGGGGGTGGGGGTGGGTTGGCCTCTGGTGGCTGCTGCTTCTTTCTCCATTTGTGACAGGGGATCCTCCAAGTCCGCCGGCATGGGGAGTGCAGCTGTCAGGGGTGGGTGTCTGCCATGGGGCCCTCTGAAGACACCTGCCTGGACAGGCTCGCTGGCTCCTGGCTGGAAGAGGACTGACTGTCTGTGGGCTGTCTGAGGGAGAGGGGTCTCAGAGGGGCTGCTCCTCGGTGGTGCATCTCACCCTCCAGGAAACTGCACTTGGCCATGACGTACATCTCCCGGTCAGTGAGCTTGACAGTGGCCTGCCCGGATTTTTTGAGGTGTAGCTTGCCATACCAGGTGTGCATGTGCTTCCACCATCCCAGGAGGACTTCTGCAGTGTACCCCAAGCTCTCTGCCTTCTCTCTCCAAGCTGCCTGCTTCTTCTTGGTGTCGCGATAGAGTCTGTGGCCCTTTCTCCAGGGGTACTCGTTCTCCCTCAGCCATTCCAGCACCTCATCCTCATGCTCCTCGGAAACGGTGTACTGTTTCCTCTCTTCCTTCTCCTTCCCTTGCCTCTTCCTCCCTCTGGCAGGGCCTTCAGCAGCAGGGCCTTCAGGGGCTTGAGCAGTAGGGCCATCAGGGGCTGGAGCAGCAGGACCTTCAGGGGATTGAGAAGCAGGGCTTTGAGGGCCTTGGGGCTGGTCCACCACAGCAGCAGCACCACCAGCAGCAGCAGCTTCAGAGTCAGTGCCAGGGCGTGGGATGCTGGTTCTGTCCTTCTTGCCAGGGCTGGAACGAGTAGGCACAGGCTTCCTCTTTTTCCCTGACTGACGAACCATGGTGTTCCTCCTAGATGTATGTGGCAGCACGTCTTTCCCCTGAATGCTTACTGCATGCGTACTGCATCCTTTTATATCCACGGAGCTGATGCAATTCATACTCCCCGCATGCGCAGTGAACGCTTTGCATCCAATATACATCCGCGTGGCATCCACTTTGCTTCCTATAGGCGTCCGTGATGCATCCGCTTTATCCGCTATGCATCCGCCCCTTCCGCTATGCGTCTGTTTTGAAATTCTCCCCCGGAACCCCTTTGGAGGTGTCATCCGCTTCCATCTGCTGTCATCTGCTAGGCTTCCTATGAACATCCATTTAACATCCCCGCTACGTACTACCCACGTCCGTTCTTTTCTGTTCTGTTTATGCAAATTTTTGCCACTTTTTGGAGCGGATGACAACGGATGGAGCCACCCCCGAAATTTTGCTTGTCCGCTGTGTCCTTTATGCATGTATTTTGCGTCCGTTGGCCAGTGGGACCTAGCCTTAAATAAAAACGAAGACAACCTAAAGTAAAGCCATCTTTTTTGAGATTTTTTTCTCAGCCCTCCTAATGTGTTGGATTAAAGTTCTCATCATACTAAAAGTCTAGACCAAGATGTTTGATTGATTTGCTGGGTTGGTCGCCTTTGGTATTTGCTTAAAGGTAAAGGTTCCCCTCACACATATGTCCTAGTCGTTCCTGGCTTTGGGGCGGTGCTCATCTCCGTTACAAAGCTGAAGAGCCAGCACTGTTTGAAGAAGTCTGCATGGTCATGTGGCCAGCATGATTAAACGCTGAAGGTGCACAGAATGCTGTTACCTTCCCACCAAAGGCCTCCCTATTTTTCTACTTGCATTTTTATGTGATTTCAAACTGCTAGGTTGGCAGAATCTGCTGGGACACGTAACGGGAGCTTACTCCATTACGTGGCACTAGGGATTCAAACCGCTGAACTGTCAACCTTTCTGATCAACAAGCTCAGCGCTTAGCCACTGACCTACCGTGACCTAATATTTCCTTAGATGGTGCCACAAGAGACTTTCCATGCAATCATGAACACGTAGAGATAGGAATAGAAGGTGGACAGGAACAAGCAGCATGAAGAAAGGTAAAAGGCTAAAATAACCAAAAATGCTAAAGAACGGGAAGAGGAATGACAAAATGAAAGGAGTTGGACTCTCAGTCCCTCAGATTGGCTCTGATGAAAACAGCTATCTAAAATCATGGGCACTCTATAAATTAAATTAAAACTCCAAGGAACTAATCAAGGAACTGACAAGAGAACTGATTTTACTATGTCTTGGAGATTCTCAACCATCCAAGGTCATGGCTGTCCCAATGGTGCTTTTTTTAAGAGGCAACTGGACTTTATTTTTCCTTGAAGACATTTCGCTTCTCAACCAAGAAGCTTCTTCAATTCTTCATAAAAGCTTCTTGGATGAGAAGCGAAACATCTTCAAGGAAAAATAAAAACCAGTTGCCTTTTGAAATAGCACTTGGTGAGTTTACTTTGTTAACAGCTGAGATGACCTAAGGTTTCCAGAATGCTATACTGTATATATAATGTAGATTCTAGTTAAGAGTATTTTTGCTAAATGGAAAGACTCTCCAGCTGTGGAGAAGGAACACTTTCAGACTGATCACTGCCCTCGATTTCATTACATCAATCCCCATCTCTTGCACATTTTGAAAGCATGCTACCACATTTGAAAATTTCCAAGACAAAGTTAAAAGAAAAAACTGCAGGTAGTTAATACAGTGGTTAGTAACATGACACTGATGAGTGTCTAGGAATCCTTTGCATTCTACAATTAGGTCAACATCTCTTAATAAACAAAGCCATGTTCTTTCTGCGCCAACTCAGAAAGCTCAAACTGCCCAAGGAGCTGCTGATACAGCAGAGGAATGACTGAGTCTGTCATTTGTACCTCTATAACTGTCTGGTCTGGTTCTGCAACCCAACAAGACAGACACAGACTCCAGAGAGTAATTAGGACTGCAGAAAAAACAATTACTACCCACCTG
Source organism: Laticauda colubrina (assembly GCA_015471245.1). Classification (NCBI taxonomy): domain Eukaryota; kingdom Metazoa; phylum Chordata; class Lepidosauria; order Squamata; family Elapidae; genus Laticauda; species Laticauda colubrina. Next base: position 30,041,945 of record BLBF01000039.1, read on the forward strand.
CCTTCAATTGAGGACCTGTATACTGCACAAGTCAGAAAGAGGACTGTGAAAATACCTACAGACCCCTCACATCCTGGACATAAACCGCTTCAACTCCCACCCTCAAAACGACGCTATAGAGCACTGCACACCAGAACAACTAAACACAAGGACAGTTTTCCCCTGAAAGTCATCACTCTGCTAAACAAATAATTCCCTCAACACTGTTCAACTATTTACAAAGTCTGCACTACTGTTACTATTTATCTTCTCATCATTCCTTGTCACCCATCCCCTCCCACTTGTATGACTGTATGACTGTAACTTTGTCACTTGGATCCTTACGATTTATATTGACTGTTTCCTAGTATGATTTGATTGCTTATTGTACCCTATGACTATCCTTATGATTCTTATGATTCTTGACTAATGTATCTTTTCTTTTATGTACCCTGAGAGTATTTGCACCAAGACAAATTCCTTGTGTGTCCAATCACACTTGGCCAATAAAGAATTCTATTCTATTCTATTCTATTCTATTCTATTCTATTCTATTCTAT
>BLBF01000039.1:30049975-30073935 GCA_015471245.1 Laticauda colubrina
AATAGAATAGAATAGAATAGAATAGAATAGAATAGAATAGAATAGAAAAAAAGAATGGAGTGGAGTGGAATGGAGTGGAATGGAGTGGAATAGAGAAATGGAATAGAAATGGAATGGAGCAATTTGTTCCACTGGTCAATTTTTCTGACAGTCAAAAAATTTCTGCTTCGTTCTAGGTTGCTTTTCTCCTTGATGAGTTTCCACCCATTGCTTCTTGTCCTGCCCTCAGGGGCTTTAGAGAATTGACTCCCTCTTCTTTGGGGCAGCCCTGAGATATTGGAATACTGCTGTCATGTCACCCCTAGGCCTTCTTTTCATTAAACTAGACATGCCCAGTTCCAGCACAATTAAAATAAATCTCTTAGAAAGCAGCCCATACTTCTATGCAGGCAGTATCTATGCATAGGTTTTCTATATTTAATTTAAATATATCATATAAAAATAATTCTGTCATTTTTATATTCTATATTTAAACATAGAAAGCCTCAACTAATTAAAGTAGAACTAATAAAATAGGCCAGGCTGCACACTAATGAAAAGTTTTATAAGCAAATTTGTTTTGTTTTTTCCCCACGTTTATTATAATCTTTACTGGACATTTTGATTAACCTTTCTTTATTCCCTACCCTTTTCCTTACGAAGCGCTTTTTAAAGTCCTTTCTTTTGAATTTGGCTTTTATTTATTTCAGTGAATGCACCAGGTGGAAATGAAGTGAAATTTGTTACATTTTTATAAGAAAGGCAACAAGAAACCTGGAATCCATACAGCATTTTGCCAGCCACGCTGTCATTTGCATCCCAGCCCCTTAAAAAAAAAATGGAACCAAAATGAACTGCAGCATTTTTAGTAATATGAATGCTAATTATTTCAAGGGTTGGCAGCAGTTTAATCAAGATATTGAAGTTTCATTAAAGATATTCTGATAGTCTCCTAGATAAAGCCTTTATAAGGAGGAAAAATAGCAACAACTACATAATTATTCTACTGTTGCTATTTTGCTATCTCTTGATATTTTTTTCCCTTCCTATGGCAGTATCTAATTTTGAGAAAAACGGGACAATGAATAATACATGGAGATTAAAATAATCTACACAGCTAAATTGGGGACAAAAGAATACTAATATTGGATCCCAAATAAAATTGGCCACTGTATTACTTAGGCTTTCACGGCAGTAAAAATTCACAAGTGGAAGAGCTATTAAGGGCTGAACGGGGCTTTAGATTCAATTCCTGACACAGTTTGAAGGGCCGTGAACTTAAGACCTGTCTGTAGCACAGGAAAATGGAGCATACGAGATCCTGAAAAGACAGCAGTTCTAAACAGCTGTACACAGGTGTTGTGCTGGTGCTGCCACACACTTGGAAGCACATCATTAGAGTTCCGACAATTGCCCTAATTAAATCAGGAGCCTCCAGCCAAGCTTCAAACGAATCAAAGGTTTTATCAGGAGCAACATGTCCGGCACTAGCCTGTATGAAACCAACTCTGAGACATGTAATTTACTATCACCTATGGCCCTGTTTCCCCCCATCATATATCATATATATGTCATATATCAGACTCTCCAATGAAACACATTCATGGGCTCTGTGTCATCAATCACACTCTCCAATGAAGGATTTTCGCATGCAGAAGATCCAGTAGCCTAGGCTACAATCTTCACAAGGTAAGTGTGGAATGTGCTTCTGGGCTTCATCTGCCACACTGCTCCCTCAGGCCTTTCTCCCCTCCTTCTTATGGCAACTCGGAAACAGGCATAGGAATGATTTACGAGTTGACACACATATTCTTAACTTTGACTGTTCCTAACTCACAAATATTTTTGGTTTCCTTGCACGTATTAAGAATTCTCCATGGATGTTCAATAGTATTTAAGTCAGAGGACTTAAAGAGCCTTTTTCAAAATGTTTTTTTTTTCTTTCCTAAATGTATTTCATGGTTGATTTAGAAGTATGTTTCCAACTGTCTTTCTGAAATAGCAAACCACTTCAGTTCTTTCTACATTCAAGTGGTTGGTACTTCTATTTTATGGAAGGTCAACACAGTGTTGGCTTCAATTTCATTAGGGATTAACCAAAATTTACAATCCAAGCAGGGATTCCTAAAGTTATGCATGCAACTGAACAATATACATGGTTTAACATGGCTTCATGCTTATTATTTAGCTGAAGAAAACATTATTTTTTTCAGAGACCTGTATTCAAATGGGAAGCACATTAAAAATGCATAATGCTTTTCTTCTGCTCTTATGCAATCTATTCTAGCAGATCTTGAAACAGCCTTCTGTAAAAAAAAAATGTAATATTTACAATTACGTGGAACATGGAACTTGGCATAGCAGGTTTCAAGTTTTGAAAGCCTAATTACAGAGAATTAAGCATGCTGAAGATGAATTTGACTCCTTCAATATGAAAGCATCTATACACAGTTTAAGACTAATTTAAACATTTTTAAAAAATAACTACTGAAAGTCAATCAATCAAATTTAAAAAAAAGTTTTGAGTTCATAATCTGAGTTACAGAATAAATATAACCTGTTTTTCACTGTTCTTCCCACTGACATAACTCACAAAGTGGTAGATTTTTGTGTCAATTTATAAAGCACTTGCTTTATAGACTGGCAAAAATGTACAGGAACACTTTTTTCAGCCCTATTTTCCCCGGAATAGTAACAGCCAGAAAATTTCCGTGTCTATGAAGACCAACCAAAGGAAACACAATTATTTGAAATAGCATTTCAGCCAACCACTGAACACATTTCTCCATGAGGGGTCTCTTCATCTGATCTGCTTTTGTTACATAGACAAAGGCTCTACTCTTATTTTGGGAAGCTGACAAGCCATTATTTCTTAGACACAAACTAGAATTGAACCTGTAGATCTCCAGAGATAAGTAGCTTACTTGAAGCACCAGGATCAAATGGGCTTTGAGACAGAATGGCAGCATCCAAAAGCCATTTCCAAAATATTTTTTTGTATTTTGTATTTTGTATTTTTATGAAAATCTCAAATTATCTTCTCTGTCTTCCAGTGAAGACAGACACCTCCATTAATGTAACAACCTCAATTAAGAATAAATAGCAGCCCTCTCTTCCTCTCAGAAACCTTGGCCAGAAACAGAATCATTCTATTCAAGAGTTTGCCATGAATTCTGGAATCTGCAGATTTCTTTTTGTAGAGCTTGTTTTGTAAAGTAAAAGCTTAAGGCGAGGTCCCACTGGCCGACGGACGCAAAATGTATGCATAAAAGACACAGCGGTTGAGCAAAATTTCGGGGGGTGGCTCCATCCATTGTCATCCGCTCCAAAAAGTGGTGAAAATGTGCATAAACAGAACAGAAAAGAACAGAAAAGAACGGATGTGGGTAGTATGTAGCGGGGATGTTAAACGGATGTTCATAGGAAGCCTAGCGGATGTATATCGGATGCAAACTGTTCACTGCGCATCCTTTCTATTTCTGTGCTACTAACGCTGTGTAGACGTTCCGTGTACCTTTTGTTTCCTCCCTCTTTCTGTTTTCAGCTGCAGCGGATGTGAGTTGAGGGGATGTCCAGAGGATGCAGAGAGGATACAGCGGACATTTAATGGATGATAAATGGACACAGAACGTTTGTTGCTCGGATGTCGCGGATTTACATCGTACACAGCGGAAAGTTCATCTGTTCACAAAGTTTTGTGCAGCTCAAAACTTCTTGCGTGGATGAAATCGCAGTGGACGGATCCTCGACAGATAGAGCATATGAAACACGTATGCAATGAGTACACAACGGATGCATAGTGTTTTCCAACGGATGGCAAGCTTTTTTTAATGTTTTACATCCTCTTTGCATCTGTTAATACAGTGGGACAGGGGCTTTAATGAAGTACTTCCGGTTTTGTTTGGACAGTTGCACTTCACAGGTTTGTTTTAAGAGATTAACAGAGTTGAAAGGGACCTTGTAGATCATCTAGTCCCCCACCCAAGCAGGAGACCCTACACCATTTCTGACAAATGGCAGTCCAGTCTCTTCTTGAAAATCTCCAGTGATGAAGCTCCCACAACTTTTGAAGGCAGCTTCTGTTCCATCGGTTGATTGTTCCCACTGTCAAGAAAAATTCTCCTTATTTCCAGGTTGAATCTCTCCTTGTTCAGTCTCTATCCATTATTCCTTGTCTGGCCTTCAGGTGCTTTAGAAAATAGATTGTCTCCTTCCTCTCTGTAGCAGCCCTTCAAATATTGGAACACTGCTATCATGTCCCCCTTGATCCTTCTCTTCACTAGACTAGCCATGTGCTTGCAACCGCTCAGGTCCAGGATGCACTAGGAGCAATCTCTCATTGCCATAACCTCGAAGCTCAATAGGCAAGATGGAGACTCAGCATTGGTAAGACATAGTGCTGAATCAAGCTAGCTTCTCACCTTTGGTGCAATTTATGAGAAAAGCCCAGAATGGACCAACTAAGTCAGAAAGAACATAAGACGACAAAATATGCATTTAGCATTAAATGCAAAGTTAGCAACATAATATATCAGTAGCACTTAGTCATATACACTTCATAATGCTTTACAGCAGGGACCATTATCGGTCCATGACCTATTTGCAACTAGGCCAGGTCAAGCAAGCGCTCAGAGCTTCACATACGCCAGCATCAGAGGCATTTGGAACCTCACTCACTAGAGCGTTGTGGGAGCTCAGGTCCCACTCCTGTTACTAATGGGGACTCACGTGTACATGTGCCTGCCCCCCCATAAAACCACCCCCCCATTCCCCCCTCTCCCCCCCCCCCCCGGCTCTGGGCCACCAACCCAGAAAGGTTGGAGAACTTTACAGCCCTCTCTAAGCAGTTTACAGAATCAGCCTCTTACCCCCAACAATCTGGGCCCTCATTTTACCCCTCTCGGAAGGACGGAAGGCTGAGTCAACCTTGAGCCACTCAGAATTGAACTGCTGGCCATGAGTAGAGTTAGCTTGAAATGCTACATTCTAACCACTCGCCACTCCACATATAGGTCACTTACAAGGCATCAAATTTTAATTTCGACTATTATCATCTCATGGTAGTCAGAAAGGAAGTGAGTTCCTTTTATTTAATTTGACCACTGGTCCATCTGGTTCAGTGCTGTCAAAACTAACCAATAATGGTTGTCCTGGACTCTTACCAAGCCCACCAGTAGATGGATCCTGTTTGTCTGTACATCACATCCACTACCTAGTTGATGAAATGCAGGCAAGAGTATGTTAGTTTGCAGAGAATGTAAGCTTATAGGGCCTAAATTGTGCAGAGTAAAACAAACACACTTTGAGTAAAACTGGGCTCTAGTTGTACATATGGCAAATGTGCCCAAACTGTCCTCAGTGTAAGCAATTGTAAGAGATTGTGTGGAAATAAACAGAACACAATTGCAAGCTGCCGAAGAGATAAGGGGTCGAGTCCATTGACAGCTTATCTCACAAATGGCAGCTTAGTACACAGGTGAAAAGAAAGCTGAAGAGAAGCTTTTCAAAGCATTCAGAGAGATTCTGCCATAATCAATCCATTATAAACGAGGTTGGGAAATTCCCATTACAGTTTTCAAAAGTTTGCATTCACCCGAAACTAATAGTAAAGTTAACGAAAACTGTATCGTTTGTGCTTCCTTGACTGCACCTAGTAACAGAGGGTTTATCAGCAAGAAATGCTGCATGTGGCGTATGTACAATATGGTTTATACCAGATTGTAGGACGTGTGGACTTACTTATAACTTAAGGCAATGAACGTATCTGATACTCCTTTCTCCTATTTTTCCACTACAATGACCTTATGATATAAGTTGGGATGAGAAAGAGCAATTGGCCAGTTATCCAGGCTAGTTTTCATGCCAAGATGCAACCAGAATTCACAGACTCTCCATTTCTAGCTCAGGGGTGTCCAACTCAAGGCCTACAGGCTGGATTTGGCCCAAGGGGTGCTTAGATCTGGCCCATGGTGCCGGCCTGGAAACAGCAAAGGACCAGCCTGCGGTGCCTCTGCCAGCAAAAATAGGGCATGGGGGGGGGAGGGCATGAGCAGGCCCCGGCCCAACTCCATTTTTGCTGGCAGAGGGCGATCAAAACAAACTAAAAACAAAACAAAAGGATAAATGTTTCCCCTTTTGCATTTGAGCACGCAATAAGGGACGGGAAAAGAGAAAGGGAAAGAGGAAAGAAAAAGAAGGAAAGATGGGAAGAGAGCAAGGAAGAAAAAATAAGGAAAGAGGGGAAGGAAGAAGAAAGGAGAATGAAGAGAGAAGAGGGAAGGGAAAAAAAGGAAGGAAAGAAGGAAAGAAGGAAAGAAGGAAGGAAGGAAGGAAGGAAGGAAGGAAGGAAGGAAGGAAGGAAGGAAGGAAGGAAGGAAGGAAGGAAGGAAGGTTGGTTGGTTATAATGAGAGGGAGGATCTGAGGGAAGTCCAGTCTTAGCACTTGGCCACTACAGGTGCCCCCGACATGGTGATGTTGAGCTGGCCACACCCACCATGGCCACGCCCACTCCCGGTCCTCCAAGGTCAAACACAAGCCTGATGCATCTCTCAATGAAATCCAGTTTGACACCCCTGTTCTAGCTGGATGCTACAATGTTATATCAAACTGCCTACAAGCAAATTAACCGTGCCTGGCTGAACAACTGTGGGAATTGAAGTTCAATTCACTTAAAATTTCCACTGGCTGGGGAATTCCAGGAGTTGAGAGTTCACATTTCTTAAAGTTGCCAAGGTTGAAAAACACTGATCTGGATCTTCTCTACCTTAGTGAAAAGCATAATGTTGACAGCGCTTAGCTGATCCTATTCCCTTGATCTGAATGCCATCCCTTCTCCAATTTGTGAGCAATATCTTTGACAGCTATACACAACCTGTAATCTGACATATCCATTTACAGGACTGCTCTGACTAATCAATCAATCTGATTCATCACTTGGAAAAGATTGCCTTATTTAATTATCCTTTAGCTTTAAAGAAGAAAAAGTCAAATCATGTTGTGACTGGCACCATTCATGGTAATTATTTACACTCCCCATGGGTTCCTCATGAGCATCCTTTCGTAATTTTATTCTGAAATATCTACTACATACTTAGGCAGGAGAGTAATGGGCAGCACTTTTCATGAGGAGTTGTTCTTTGATTCATAAATGCTGCCTGAACAGATGGAAAACTCCAGAACCTATCATCTGTTATTATGCATTAAAAGCAAAGCTTTGTTCCACCTGTTACTAATACGCAGAAGTTTCCAAAGCAGAAACCTTAAGAGACCGAGAGAGCTATTACAAGAAAAGCATTGATTTTTGACAAAACATGTAACAATACCAAGATTGAAAATTTCATTTCAATCATGCAAGAGCGACAACAACCTATTCTTTCAAAACATTTAAACACCGGCAATTTTTTTCATCAATATACTTTTTTTTTCTTCCCCAGTTCTTATTTTCACATAAGTATGAAAATAATACGGGCCCAAAATAACTATTATTCAGCTGGTGAGTGTTATTTTGTTTGTTTGTATTGTTTGTCTTTATTATTTTTACAGGTAACTCAAGGTGGCAAAGATATTCAGTAGAACTTCCTCTCAGTTTTGTCCCACAACACTGGGGGGATAGTTTTTGAGATAGGTTGGAGCAAAAGAAAATGATTGGCACAAAGTCACTCAAGTTGGCTTTTAAGGCGGCATTTGAACTCATGGTTTTCTACTTTCTAGCCTGGTGCCTTAATCACTAGACCCAACTGGCTGTTTGTTAAAAAAAAAAAATGAAATGCTTTTTAGATATGACAGTCAAACTCGCTTTTATTTCTTCAGCTACGTATTTCCATCAAGTCTTTGTTTGTAATAGTATCAAGCAAGCTATGAGGAACATCCGTTCTCAGTCACAAGTTGAAGTGCCAAGTTGCAATTACTACCCACAGGAAAGAAAAGGCACAGCACATCCGAATACCTTTGTTATTTCTCCTTCCAAACAGCACAAATCATCTGTCATGTTTCCAAATAGAAATGTTTAATAGAAAGGAAGAAGAAAAAACACCCCTTGAAGCTATTAAGATGCAAAGCTACATTATTTTATCAGAGAACTCTAAATGCCTAATAAAATTGTAAAACGAAGCACAACAAAGAAACGATCCATTCATAGTGTGTTCATCATCACTGCTTCATTCTTCAAAAGTAAACTTCAGATGTCTCTATGAGATCACCGGAAGGAAGTTTTCCTACTGTCAAGTCGTTCAAACAAAGGCTCAAGTGAAGGAACAGAATAGACTGGACGCACCAAGTTCCTGTTGCACTCTACCGATTGTGTTACAATTCAGAGATGAAAATGCCAACCTTGTTTTTAATGAAATAAATGTAATCAGTTATGTTCCCAGTCAATTTCTGTTTCTAAAATCTATATATATAAAAGCGAAATACCATCATTACAAAATCTCCAAAACCGTAAAGCCTACAAACTTGAAATTTGGCACGTATGCTCCTTTTGGCCTTTAGCTGTTCACTAGGAAAGGATTTTTTGAAATGATCATCAGAGCATTAGTATTCCCTATATTATTATTAACGTGCTCTGATGCTAAGGAGTTCTACTCCCTGTCCCACCTGAAAAGAAATCTGTTCCAAATGCAAAACACAAGCAGAAGAGAGGAGTTTCAGTTTTAGTTTCACAGTACCAAGCAGCTTTAGTACAGAACAATTGAGCTAAGCCATGCTCAGACTCCTTGCTGTCTCCTTCTTGCTCACTCAGCAAATATTGTTTCAGTTTCCATGTTTCAGTTTCCAAACAGCCCTCAGCTCTCTCACACACTGACAAGACGCTAGGCAGATGAATGCCAATGGATCCTGGTAGGCAGAGGTACAATTTTCTCCCCTTATTTTCCTCCCAAAAAACTAAGCCCAATCACATAGTTTCGTAGCAAAGCATGGGTATAGAGCTGGTAATTCAATAACATTGCATATTGATTGTTGTTATTTATAACTAAATAAAAGTTCCCTCAAAATATTTTTATCCGTCCTATCATTTACAAAGATTCACCACCACATCACTTTAGAAAAAGAGAAAGAATTCCTTGGGGTTTATCGTGTGACCATATTTTGTGTAACCAGGAAGGATAAATCCACAATCTTTCTTAAGGCTTGGATTCAAATCCTAGCCACATTTATAAAATAATCCTATTGATTTCAGAAAAGCTCTCTTTCAAGTTAAAGCTCAAAAATCACAGCACGCTAGAATAGGCGTGTCTTAAAAGGCATCCATCCATCCATTTTATTGGCCACACAGGGTAAACTCTAGGAGACTTTCATTAACTCCTACTTAGTATAACAGAACATCCCTGTCAAATGACCATCTAAGCCTTGTTTGAAGACTTCTAGTGAAAGAGATCTCATCCCTACATGTAGTAGCCTGTTCCACTGGCTGACAGTTCATACAGTCAGGAAACTCCATATGAACTCCAGCCTCATCCTCAAACTGAGTTGTAGTTTTACGCCAATGGTTCTGCTCCTGCCTCTGGGACAACAGAGACTGACCGTTTCCTCTTCTAAGTAGCCATCCCTTCTTGTTCTTTATGGAGGCTAAAATCACCTAGATAATTTAACCATGCCTCCTAGGGCTTGGTTTCCAGACCCCTCGCCATTTTGGTGGCCCTGTTTTTGTTTCACTATCTTTTTGGAAGTGCACTGCCCAGAAGGAACCATTTGCACTTTAGTTGGAGATGCAGACAACACAGACTCATCCCCAACGGCCTGCGCCCATCTTCAACAGTGAAGGGACACAGGGTAGAAAACATCCTGCAACCAAGAAGACTCCACACCCCTTTGCACTACTCTGGTGACCCTGAGGACACAGATAAACCTCCAAGTGGCCTCAAAGATTCTCCAAAAGAATGCAAACGACCAGCTGTCTGCAACGAGTATCAATCCTTCCATTTCCCACCATCCAATCAGAGCTGAAGAAGCTTCTGGGATGAGAAGCGAAATGTCTTCAAAGAAAAAACAAGGAAGTCCAGTTGCCTCCTGAAAAAGCACCTTTGGGACAACCATGACTTAGATGACTGAGAATCTCTGATTCTGAGACTGAGAAATGGACACCATAGTCTAAGTGAGTTTGGTAAGGGTAAACTGGAACGAAACAGTTAATTCCTATGATATGTATATTCCTTTTCATACATACCAGCGGTGGGATTCAACTGGTGTTACTACTGGGTCGGTGACTATGTTGCATGTGCTGTAAAAAAACCTTAAGCTATGCTGCACGGACAGCTGACAAGCACTGCATTTGAAAAGCCTCTTTTTTCCTTCTTTTTCAACCTTAGCCATGCTGTGCAAAGCAGCTGAGGTTGAGAAAGCAGGAAATAAAGGACAGGTACGCACCCAGGTAGGCAGGTGGGCCAAACAGCAGCAGACACAGAACCAGTTCTTTGTCTGCTGCTCTTCAGAGCTACCGGTTCCATAGAGCCAGGCAGAACTGGTAGCATCCCACTCCTGATACACACTAAAACAGTGGTTACCAACTGGTGGTCCATGGACCACTGGCAGTCCGCAGAAATGTTAGTTCCATTTTTTATTGCACGAAATCAGGGGTCCTCAAACTACAGTCCCTGGGCCGGATATGTGCAATGAACATTTGTGTTGCTGCAGAGAGTCTCCTCCTTTGGGTCTTTTTGTGTGGATCAGAGGGGGGCAGAAATTCCAACTTGGGGTCTGCGTCAGCCTCCTGGTGCCGGGCTTTGGGCAAAGGCTGGAGGGAAGGGCCGCTGGTGGCGAAGAGCCGGAGGGCCTCATTCCACTGGGACTGCATCATGACCTGGAACTGGCTGACCATCTCATCCCACTGAGCCTCCAGGCGTCGGTATCTGGCCTTGCACTCCTGCAGGTCTTCCCTCTGCCTAATGCTCGCAGTCCTCAGTGAGGTGCTTCTGCTGAGCCTCCTTCTCAGTCAGATCCAATTTGAACTGAGCCAGCTGTTTTGCCAACTTTTTCTCCTGGGGGCTGCTTAGCTCCAACAACTGCTTCCTCTTGGGGCCCTAAGGAGCCCAGGTGGGCAGCCAAGGAGTGGCTGGGGAGGGGGAAATAAAAGCTGGTGAGGCGTCCCTCAACGTGTTGGCCATGCCCACTCAGTCACATGGCCACCTAGCCACACCCACCCAGCTGGTCATTAGGCAGATCATATTAGTGGTCCGCGGGAATTAAAATTATGAATTTAGTAGTCCCTGAGGTCCGGTTTGCTTTGAGCTTATATGTCAATTCATTGTTTCATTTGTGATCACCAAAATTACCCAGATCCTTCTTCATTGGCATTGCTGCTGAACCCAGTCTCTCTCTTCTTCCACTTGTGTCTTTCAGGTGCAGAACTTTACATTTTACTGGCTAAATACCATTCTATTCATTTCAGCTTAGTGACCAATTTTTCTGAATCTTCTTCTAGAACTTTTTTCTAAAGTTCTACCCGAATCTCCCAGCTTTGTGTCATCTGTAATTCCTTCAAGTTAAACTCAAATCTTGGTAATTTCAATCCCATGTCATTTTCTTACGTTTCCCATCACCTTCCTGCAGGATATTTGTTTGTTTTACTCCTGGTCTATCATATAAACCTATTTCCAAAGCCGGACAGATGCTGCTACCTATTAAATATGAATATCACTCTTTTATATTGTCGGTTTGTAATAATCCTCCTGGTGTGTTTTCTACAGAAATGACGAGTCTTTCAAAAGAACTATTCCATGCACAAGTATTCTCAATAGTCAAGTGATTTGGCTACTTCTGAGAAATCGTACACAAAAGATAAATATTATTGCCAGATTATGTTAAAAGGAAAGCATAATACAGATAACTTTGTTATCACTGACCCAACCGCAGAGTTTTTAACATAGAATTTGCCAGAAGATACAGTACAGGCTCACATGACAGCTGTATCCTAGATTCAGTGTTCTAATTCTACAACCCTGAAAAAATGCATTTTCCATTCCAGACCTATTATGTTCTGGATTACAACAAAACCATCCTGGCACGACAAGAAGCTGTATTGAATAGAGAAGACCTACAGCATATTGGAGGAGCACATGGTTCAATTCCTGTCTGAAAGACTAGCATCCCATGTCGAACAGAGAGAGATGATCTGGTACAGAGGTGGGTATTCAGCAGGTTCTGAGCAGTTCTGGAGAACCAGTAGCAGGAATTTTGTTCAGAGAACCGGGCAAATACCACCTCTGACTGGCCCCATTCTTATTTATTCTCTGACTCCTGAGTCCCGGCGGATTGGCTGGGTCTTCTTTGGTTGCCCTACACAGGAGAACGGAGCTGGAAAGCAGGTTAGTGGGGTGGGGAGGGAATGGGGATTTTGCAGTATCCTTCCCCTGCCACGCCCACCAAGCCACACCCACATAAGTGGTAGATAAATTTTTGAATCCCATCACTGATCTGGTGCCCTTGTTTTACATGCCATCTCACATCAACAAGCCTAAAGGCAGAGGATTGTGAAGTTCTAGGATAAAACATCTGGGGAATGTTCCATTACATATATAAGCAACACTGGTGTAGACGGATCAATATTTTTCACACGCATTGCGTGTAAGATCCTGTCTTTTTGAGACAAGATCTCAAAAAGCTATTTAAATCTATTGATTCATATCAAGGATTTCCATTTCAGAGAAACAACAAGAAGAACAATAAAACTTTTTAGACTACAAAAACAAGGTAGTTCATAACTTTCACTCAGTGGTGGGATTCAAAGTTTTTTACTGCCGGTTCTTTGGGCATGGCTTGGTCGGTGTAGCAGGGGAAGGTTACTGCAAAATCCCCATTCCTTCCCCACCCCACAAACCTGCTTTCCAGCTCCATTCTCCTATGCAGGGCAACCAAAGAAGTTCCAGCCTATCAGCTGGGACTCAGGAGGCAGAGAATAGAAGGGGGCGGAGCCAATCAGAGATGGTGTTTGCCGGTTCTCCGAACTATTCAAACTGCTCTCACTTGCAGAAACAGTCAAGAAAAATGCTTTGAGGTCATATCTATGTATCAGAGTACACAGATTTCCCTCAGTCGTTCACGTATGATGATTTTGTATCCATTTTGTGTCACTCCCCATCTAGAAGAAAATTAAAATACAACATACAAATAGTATCATGAATTTGGGTAGCTCTTAGTGTATCATAAGAGTCACGGTGGCACAGTGGCTAGAATACACTACTGCAGGCTGATTCTGCCAACTACCAGCAGTTCAATTCTCACCGGCTCCAGGTTGACTCAGCCTTCCATCCTTCCGAGGTCGATAAAAATGAGGCCCCAGAATTTTGGGGGGCAATAGGCTGACTCTGTAAACTGCTTAGAGAGGGCTATAAAGCACTGTGAAGCAGTATATAAGTCTAAGTGCTGTTGCTACTGCTATCAGTTTATGATAATGAACTATTTAGAAAGTTGTAAATGATCATACTCTTCGGTTATAATTCTAGCATGACTGCAGTTCTACAATTATCCCCAGTGCACATCCAATTTTGTTCGGTTAAGATAGCAGAATAAAAACACAGGGAGCAATTTTGTTGAAAATGTTTTTTTTAAATAATTGTAATTCAACTTCAATGCAACATGAAACAAATCAAACGGACGATTTCTCTGCAATTTACTTGTGCCTCAGTTCTATACAGAACACCCAAACATAACACGGCCCTAGAATCAAGACTGATTGTATGTTGTTTCTCTTCAAATGGTACTAGTTTTTTTAATCCAATTCTCAGCAGAATCAGAAATGTAAACTCTGAATAGAATTCAGAAGAGTAAGAAGTGGGAAACGTTATTTTGAGAGGGAAAGAAAACCCTGAAGATAGTGTGTAAATAACTATGTTTCAATAACCATGAATTGCATATTTGTGTGTGTGTGTGTGTGTGTTTTCTTTTTTTTAAAGAAAAGTTCCTTTCAGGATATTGGAGATAATTTCCTTTTGTCCTTTTAGAATTGCTAAAAGAGACTTGAGGAAGTGAGTCAAAGTCCTGGAAGATGTTTGTACTATATAATAAAGAAAAACAACATCTGTAAGATGGTATGAAAATTGAAAGAGTGCCTGGCAAAGAGAACTGAAAATTACAGAAGTAGAAGGAAAAAAATCTGCTTTTAAAGTAGTTTATTGTGCAATATTAATCACAGTTTTCTGAAATAAAATTTCAGAGGGGCTCTGAATTTGTAGACACATTCTTCACTCTGGGATTTGAACATTTCAATTTATAAAATGTTTTCCGTGAATAGTCCATCGATCCATAAATTAATATTCCAATATGAGACTACCTAGAATATAATCCCTTTGACTTAGAGCCAGAAGCCAAAATAGAAGAATGTAAACTTGTGTTAAATAGTCGCTTTTGAATAAAAAGGATGAAAAGGGTCACATTTGATTCAAATTATTCCAAGTATTTTGATACAGCTGAAGTTTTTTGTACTTATTTATGAGTGTATTTGTGCTGTGATTTCTGATTCTACATCTGCACATACCTGAATAAATCCCACTAAATTCAGCAACACTGACTTTTGAATTGGGCACGATAATGAAAATAGTAGCTCTTAATACGCATACACACACCCCAACAGGGGAGGGAGTGTGTGTGTGTGTGTTCACCCTTTTATAGGACTCACAAGAAAAGCAGATTCTTACAGATCCTTTGTCAAATGTGCCAAGTTACATGATGATAGGAAATTCCTACAAATGCTGTCCTATATAGCGTTCTTACAACAATACACTGTGATTGTGTGAAACCGCACTGCTTTTTATGTACAGATGTTTTGACTCTGATCACTGAACTGAAGCAGTGTCAGGATGCAGAAATGTGTATGGGTGTAGGGAGAGATAGATGATGGATGGGTGGATGGATGGATGGACAAGTCTGCCTTCTAAGACATTTGCTTATTCTAGTGTTCAGTGGTTCTTGAGATTTAACTTGAAAGAGGGTTTTTCTGAAATCAATAGAACTATTGGATGGATGGATGGATGGATAGATGGATGGATATGGGTAGAATATATACTTTCTTCTGAGAAAAGGCAACATAATTTCATTTTTAGTGTGTGCCAGTGTGTTCACAGTAAAAAATAACAATAAAGGTTATTTTATCTTATCTTATCTGTTCAGCCGCTTCATATCAGCAGAAATCGCTTTGGTTCATCGGTATGGAAGCCAACAGAGAAGCCACTCTGAGGCCATAGCTACAACAAAAGGCATCGTTGGGCATGGCATCACTGCGGCATCTTGTTAAAGATCAATGAAGCTGCAAATTTCCTAGAGAGTTTAAATGCACCTGAAAGTCAGTAGCCCTTTATTCTGCAGAGCTGCATTGAAGGAGCGATCGATGAAAGCCAAGGTCCCTTTGGAGGCTTCACACAGCCTTACTAGAGATGTAACCACATTTGAAAAACACACTGACTTGAAACAATCAAATCCATCATTTCTCTGCCAAGAAGACCTTGTCTTGTCTCAGTTCTGAATTTTAGATTGTTAGCCTCTTGATCAAGACTCTTCTCTTGTATTTTATAACAGCAAAGCTGGCTGAGGAATTCTGGGAGTTGAAGTCCACAGGTCTTAAAGTTGCCAAGGTTGGAGAACCCTGTTGTATAACAAGCCATACACTTTATTTGCTTGAATTCTCTATACATACAGGTCATCCTCAACCTATGACCACAATTGAGCCACAAAATGTATGTGGCTAAAGGCCCTGTCACACTGCCCAACGGATGCAAAACGGACACAATGGACGAGCAAAATGTTCCATCCATTGTTATCCGCTCTCAAAAGGGGCAAAAATTTGCATAACCAGAGCGGATAACACGGACGCAGGGAGGACGCAAGGCGGATGGAAAACGGATGCAGAACGGAAGCCTAGTGGATGGAAGTGGATGAGAGTGGATGGCACATCCGCAGGGCTTCTGGGGGCCTCAGCAAAGCGGACGCGGAACAGAAAGAGCGGATGCACAGCGGATGCACAGCGGATGAAGCGGATGCACAGCGGAAGCCTAGTGGATGCCTGGAGTTAATTGCGCATGCGGGGGGGATGCATTGCACAAGCCCCCCGGATATAAAGGGAAGCAGCTCGCACGTGGCCAGCATTCGGAGGAAAGACCTGCTGCAGGGTACATAGAGTCCTTGCCTGCCCTGCCTGCCTGCATGCCTGCCTGCCAGCCTTCCTGCCAGCCTGCCTCCAAGCCTCCTGGCCAGACTCCCTGCCAGCCTTGCTGTCTGCCTGCCTGCCAGCCTTGCTGCCATCCTGCCTTCCAGTCTCCCTTCCAGCCAGTCTCCCTGCCAGCCTTGGTGCCTGCCTGCTTGCCAGCCTTGGTGCCTGCCTGCTTGCCAGCCTTGGTGCCTGCCTGCCTGCCTGCCTTCCTGCCAGGCTTCATGCCAGGCTTTGTGCCAGGCTTCCTGCCAGCCTTGGTGCCAGGCTTCCTGCCAGCCTTGGTGCCAGGCTTCCTGCCAGCCTTGGTGCCTGCCAGCCTCCCTGCCAGCCAGCAACCCCACAACCATGGGGAAGAAGCGAAAGTCTCAGCAACCTGCCGCCATCCCTGGCAAGAGGGACAGGGCCCTGTCCCTGACTCTGCTTCTGCTGGGGCTTCTGCTGAAGCTGCTGCTGGTCCTGCTCGTCCTGCTCGTGCTCCTGGACTTACTCGTACTGCTCGTGCTCCTGGACTTGCTCGTACTGCTCGTCCTGCTTGTGCTCCTGGTCCTGCTCGTGCTCCTGGTCCTGCTGGTGCTCCTGGTCCTGCTGGGGCTCCTGGTGATTACTCTGCTGCTGCTGATCCTGGTCCTGCTGATCCTGCTGCTGCTGCTGCTTCTGCTGCTGCTGATGATGATGATGATGATGATCCTGCTGGTGCTGCTGCTGCTGCTGGTGTGGAGGAGCAGCCCCTACCACCTGGGAGCCCCTCTGATGAGGGCCCATCTGGTCCTGGCAAAGGTAGGAAGAGGAGTATGCAGGGACGGGAGAGGAGGCAATACTTCATTGAGGAGGAACACGAGGATGAGGTGCTGGAGTGGCTGAGAGAGAATGACTATCTGTGGCGGAAGGGACACCGGCTGTACAGGGACACCAAAAGGAAGCAGGCTGCTTGGAGAGAGAGGGTGGAGAGTATGGGTTAAACTTTGGAGGTGCTCCTCGGCTGGTGGAAACATATGCACACCTGGTACGGGAAGCAGCACCTGAAGAAATCTGGCCAGGCCACAGTAAAGCTGATGGACAGAGAGACCTACGTCATGGCCAGGTGCAGCTTCCTGAAGGGTGAGATCCGCCACCGAGGAGCACCAGGAGCCCCTCTGTCTACCCTCTCTCTCCGGCAGCCTCCTGCGACCCAGTCCCCTTCCGGCCGAGAGTCAGTCCCTGTCTCCAGGCAGGTTTCTGTGGAGCGTGCCACGGCGGAGAACCCTTGGACAGCTGTTGTCACCGTGGTGGAGCGCGTGGAGGACTCCCTGGTGCAGTGGGAGAGAGGAGACATCGAGTCCACCACAGTCGTAGCCGCATCCAGCCCCCCAGCTTCGCCTCCAGACCCAGAGGAACCTGCTCCCACCCAGTCCAGGTCTGCTCCTCCACCCCAGGTGATGTCCCTCCCATACCAAGGTTTCCCACAGCCCCTCACCTACCAAGGCTACGGCTACCAGGAGGTCCAGCAGCACAGGCAGCAGCCCTTCCCAGCCCAGGCACAGAGTCATTGGGTGACACCGTTGCCACCGGTTCCACTGATGCCACCGATGCCACCCACGACAATGATGCCACCCACGACAATGATGCCACCCACGACAGCGATGCCACCCACGCCAGTCCTCACCCAGCTGCAGACCAGACAGCCCCACTACACTACTCCTTCCTCCACCCCATAGCCAAGCCCGGCCGCAGTACATCTCTCATCAGGACTGGGGCTGACACCCCATGGCATGGAGGAAGGACCTCTCAGCATCGCGGGTCTGAGCCAGCTGTCTGAGAGCTTCCTCAACACACCGTCCCGTTGTCCTCTCGGGGCCAGGCACCCCAATGATGGTACAGACCAGCACTCCAGCACCACCCACCTCCACAGCACCTGGACCCTTCACCCCTGAGACTGGGCACACCTCCGAGTGACCAATAAGAGTGCCAGAGACTGGGTAGCTGGCTACCTGTACAGTTTATTTGGACACCTGACTTGGGTCATTTTTGTTTTACAGATTGTTGTTCAGTAAAGTTTATCTTTGATTCACACACTTGCTTCATTTCTTTTTTTTAATAAAGTCTTGGTGGAAACTTTTAGAAATGGTTTAAGCTTTTGCATGCTTGTGGGATGGGTTAAGATAGCAGTGGGATGGGTTGGGATACCTTTGGTATGGGTAATAGCTGTGGGATGGGTAAGGATAGCAGTGGGATAGATAAGCCTCCAGTGCAAGCATAGTGGGACTGTATGGTCCACCCTCCCTGGTGCCACCCCATGGCCCTTTATTATCAATAATAATGTAATAATCATCCACACATGTCAACATAAACACAACTCTTTATTAAACGCCCTGTTCATTGTAGGCCCACCCAACATACATGGCCCAATCTCATCAGTGTGATGAGACAGGCTGAAGGAAGCACTCATTAATCATCTATCATCCTGTCTTGCCACTCCACTGCTCCAGCTGGGGAGTTGCACCAGTGTCTCAGGAGGTTGCGCTGCTTCTTCCCTTCACGTGAGGCTCTGTTGGGGCCTTGCACATCCTGAGTGTCTATCAGGTTTCACCCTTGCCTCCATTCCCCAGGCTCCATGTCCCCATTGCCTTGTTGGAGGTCCACGAGCCTGTTCTGCAAGACCGGGTAGCGGGTGCGCATGAGATTGTGCAGGATGCAGCAAGCTTCCACGATCCTCCTCAGGGTCTGTGGGCGATGCTGCATGGTGGTGAGAAGTACCTGGAACCTGTTGGCCAGGATGCCAAAGGCGTTCTCCACCACCCGCCTTGCCCTGGACAGCCTGTAGTTGAAGATCCTCTCTTCACGGGTGAGGAGTCTGGAAGTGTAGGACTTCATGAGGTAGGTTCTGAGGGAGAAGGCGTCATCCCCCACGATGAAGTAGGGCACATCTTGCGTGTCGTTGGGCAGGGGGTCTGGATCTGGAAAGCCCATGATGAGGTTGCCTTCCAGCCCCTTCTTGAGGTCACTGGCGTTGTATACCTGGGCATCTGAACATGAGCTGCTGCCTGAAGCATCAATGTACATGAACTTGTAGTCAGCATCGACCATGGCAAAGAGGACGATGCTGAAGCAGCCCTTGTAGTTGAAATAAGTGGAGCCCAACTTGGGTGGTGCTTTGCAGGCCATGTGCTTGCCATCGATGGCTCCAACGGTGTGTGGGAAGTTCCACTTCTGATACCACTGCTCTGCAACTTTCTTCCATCCTTCATTAGTGGAGGGGCACTGGAGGAGCTCCTGCAGGTATTCTTCAATGATGGCCTGCACCACTTCTCTGACCACAATGCTGATGGTGTTGTGTGGCACCCTCCAGCCGTACTGCATGCTCCTGTAGGTGGTCCCTGAGGCCAGGTGGCGCAGAGTGAGTGCCACCTTGAGCCCAGGTTCCAGGCTGGGCCGGAAGTTGGTGTTTGTCTTGGTCAACCTGTGTGTCAGGCGCTGCACAAGTTCGTCAAACATGGCTGGAGGCATTCTCATGAAGTTCTGGAATGCCCGAGTGTCTTCGTTCCTGAGCTCCACCATCAGCTTGTTGTACAGTCCGTCCTCTGCTCTTCTGGCGAACCATCTTCGTACCCAGACGCTTCATGGCCGCCCCTTTTTCTTCCTGTAGTAGAGTTCACAGAGCCTGTAGATGGCTTCGCACTGTTGCAGAAGGATGGTGGCTGCCAAAAGGACTGTGTTACGATCCACAGTGGACATGACTGGATGCTGTGGAAGAGGAAGAGGCAGATGAAGGCTGCAGAGGTCCACACCGCAGGGCTGCTGTTCTGAAAGTGAGATGCAGATGTGTTGCTCCCCTTTTTTATAGGCAGTATAGGTGTCCCTTTGCATCCTCTAGGCATCCTCTAGGCATCCTGTAGACATCCTTAATATCCGAGATAGGTCCCCTCTGCAAACATTTTTTCCATTTTAAACGCTTTGTTTCCGTGCTGCATCCATTCTGCATCCGTTCTGCATCCGTTCCGCGTCTGTTCCGCTTCCTTCCTGCGTCCGAGCGGATGTGAGTTGCGCGGATGCACAGTGGATGC
Source organism: Laticauda colubrina (assembly GCA_015471245.1). Taxonomy (NCBI): domain Eukaryota; kingdom Metazoa; phylum Chordata; class Lepidosauria; order Squamata; family Elapidae; genus Laticauda; species Laticauda colubrina. Next base: position 30,070,131 of record BLBF01000039.1, read on the forward strand.
CTAGCGGATATAGCGGATGCGTAACGGATGCGTAGCAGATGCATAGCGGATGCAGAATGGACAAATTGGATACATTTTCCGCGCAAAAGTTTTGGGCAGCTCAAAACTTTCTGAGCGGATGAAACGTCAATAGAAGGATGCTGGATGGATAGAGAGGAAGCAAAACGGAGGCAGTGAATACATCGCATTAACCAACGGATGGCAAGCTTTTTTGTCCGTTTTACATCCTCTTTGCATCCGTTGGTGCAGTGTAACATAGGCTTAAATGAAGATGGTTGTTAAGTGAATTTTGTCCCCATTTTATGACCTTTCTTATCACGGTTGTTAACTGAATGATTGCAGCTGTTAAATGTGGAACCCGGCTGAAAAGCGGATCGGATTTCCCCTTTGACTTCACTTGTAAAAAGATCGCAAAAGGGGATTGCGTGACGCCGGGACACTGCAACCATCATAAGTATTAATCAGTTGCCAAGCATTTGAATTTTAATCCCATGACCATGGAGATGCCGCAATAGTCATAAGTGTGAAAAAGTGGTCGTAAGTCACTTTTTTCCAGTGCCATTGTAACTTTGAATGGTCTGTGAAGACCCTCCCTGAAGTTCTACCAGATGCCAATTCTCCTCTATTGCCATGTTTCCCCCCAAATAAAACCCTGTCTTATATTTTTTCCCACCAAAAATGGCACCAGGTCTTATTTTCGGGGAGTGTCATCCGCTGTCTAACCTCACTTGCGCATCGCCCCCGGCCACTTTTTTGCTGTCAGAGGCCTTCGGGAACTTCTGCAGCCAGCAAGTCTTTCCTGCAGCTGATCACAGAGCTCTGGATCAATCCGGAGCTTTGTTATCAGCTGCAGAGGCTTCAGAAAAGCTTCAGAAAAGCCTTGCCAGCCTTGCTGGCTGCAGAAGAAATGGGCCGGCAAGGCAGGTGTCGGGGTGTGCGAGGCCTGGCTACAACGGTCCAAAGGTAAATAGTGGGGCAGCTCCACCCCTCCCATCTCCACCCTAGCTTAATTTTTACCCATCTACTCTGGAAAGGGTGGGATCTTAATTAGGGCTTATTTTGGGGGCTAGGGCTTATACTGGGTGCACATGTAAAAATCAAGCTGGGACTTACTTTCAGGGTAGATCATATTTTCGGGAAAACAGGGTAGAAACAGTGAAACCAAACAGTAAACTAAGAACCTAACTAAGACCTACAGTATATCAGAAATATAACAAAACCCAAAACGTACCTAAAAGTCCTTTAATGCCTTCAACTTGGTTTCACTGTTTAATTGTTCACAGTGGAGGAGTAAACTATTTTCAAAGTAACATTTCCAAGGAAAGAAACAGAATTCAATTTCAAAGAGCCCATAACGAAGCAAAAACCAAAACCAAACTGCATTGAATAAAGTTCCACGACAGACCAGGATAGATACCGTGTTTCTCCAACAATACGGCCTCCACCAATAGGAAGGCCCAACATGATTTCTAGGCATGAGGTGAAATTAAGCCCTGCCCCCTAAATTTAGGCCTATTAAAACCATGCGTTTCCCCGCCATTTCTCACATTGTTCGTTAGAACTTCATGAGGTGAAGAGAAATTGGGGGAAAGGGCGGGTGTGGGGGTGGGAGAAAACTTGCCTTTCGGAGTGCCCTGCAGGTAGCCTAGGCCAGAATACCCTGATAGCCGATAGAAGCTCTCTTGAAGGCAGAGTCACCAGCCACTTCGATTGGTCGGTAGAAGCGGCCTCGCGGCAAGGGGAGTTTGTGTATGCGCTCGCCCCAGGCCGCTTCTACTGGCCGATCGAAGTGACTGTTGACCGCACTTGGGGAGCTCCAATTGCCGGAAAGAGACTGCCCTGAAGTCTCTTGGTGGGCCGCTCTTGGTGGGGGAGGAAATTAAGTGATCCCCGAAAAGACGGCCTAGCCGTTTTTTCGTGGGTCAAAAAAAAATAAGGCCCGGCCTTATTTTTGTGAGAAACACGGTAATTGCCAACTTCAGGAAGATAACCAGGAACAGTCCATGGGAAGAACACCAACCAAGATAAACCTTCTTTAGGAATAAAACACTAATTTGTCTCCAGCGTCTGTTAGCACACAAGTCCAACCTTTTATGCAGCTCTCACACCTGCATCCCATGAAGAGGATCATGGCCCTCTCCTCCCGTGTAGATCACATTTTACCCTGATCCTCTCCTCCCTGCATGCCCTGGGATGGATAGGGGATGGGCCTGGGTCCTCCTCTGACTGCTCAGCAGGCCTCTGCTCTTCCTCAGCCTCCTCCTCCACCACCTCTGGAGCCACATTTCCACTCCCTGTTAGCTGTTCCTCCTCTTCCTCAGAGTCAACCTCCAACAGGGGCATGACACAAAGCTTTGTGTAAATGTCTGTCTTATATTTGCTTAGATAGAGATCTATTAGAGCAGTGCATCTCTCAAATTCGTGCTTCCCAGTATTAATAAATTAATCCCATGGGTCTCTCTCTGCAAAAACAAACAGTGGTACTCAAAAGTCATCCAAAGTCAGTGTGCAAGTAAACAAAGAATAGAAGGCAGGAACAACCATTCCAATAAACTTTAGTATAGTACAATAATGAGTACATTAATGAGTTTGATCTTCCAAAGAAGCTATTAAGTCTGGACACGGTTTCCCAAGTTTTCCTTAGATAATATTCTATCAAGAAATTATAAGACAGCTAATCTTTCTCTGGAAAATAAATCAGATATCTCTAATGCGTCCAAACTAAAAGACTTGATTTCATCTTTCCAATAGGCTATTATCAGTGGACATAGTGGTAATAATGTTCTCAGAAAAATATTCTGAAATGCATTAAAAGCAGATATCAGGAGAGCCTCTGGAGCTTTCACCATGAGTAGGGAAAGAAAGACAAAACTGAAAAAATCGTCCATATATCTTACTAGCTCGATACCCATGCTTCGCTATAAAATTATGTGGTCAGGCTTAGTTTTTGGGGAGGAAAATAAGGGAAAAATTCTGTCTCTGTCTACCAGCATCCATTGGTATTCATCTGGCTAGTGTCCTGTCAATGTGTGAGAGAGTTGAGGGCTGTTTGGAAAATGAAACAGCATTTGCTATGTGAGCAAGGAGACAGCAAGGAACCTGGGTGTGGCTTAGCTCAACTGTTCTGTACTAAAGCTGCTTGGTGCTGTGGGAAAGTAAAACTGAAACTCCTCTTTTGCTTGTGTTTTGCATTTAGAACAGATTTCCTTCAAGGTGGTTGAGGGGGAGAACTCCTTAACATCAGAACGTGTTAATAATAATATAGGGAATACTAATGCTCTAATGGTCACTTTGAAAAATCCTTTCTTAGTGAGCACTTAGAAAGACAAGAGGAACATGCATGCCCAAATTTCAAGTTTGTAGGCTTTACGGTTCTGGAGATTTTGTGATGATGCGCCAGTGGTATTTCGCTTTTATATATATAGATTTTCTTCCATGAGTAGGCACAAAATGTTGCAAGTATAGATGAAGTCCCATTTGCTTCGTAGCCTCCTATTCTTTCTCAGGCAGTCCTACATCTTCCCAATGATTGTCTAAGGAAATATTTTTTTCCTGCATTCTACCTGAATATCCTCTTGGGTAGCAGTTTTAGTGCATATGAGGGGGAGATAAACGCCCCACAAATTTGCATGGGAAAGACAGAAATGAACATCCTTCTCATTCAAGGACTTTGTGAGATGTATTCCTTTCAGCCTTATCCAAACTGGTGCCCAAAATAAATGCTTGGACAAGTTGGCAAGAATAGCCAGAAGACAGGCTCCAGCTCCAGCTCCAGCTCCAGCTCCAGCTCCAGCTCCAGCTCCAG
>BLBF01000039.1:30073945-30084332 GCA_015471245.1 Laticauda colubrina
TCCAGCTCCAGCTCCAGCTCCAGCTCCAGCTCCAGCTCCAGCTCCAGATGGATCTTGGCAGACTTGAACCCTAGCCCCTATCTAAGAAAACGAAATTCAATTCAATTCCAAAGTAAGCTTTTACACTGAGGCAAGAAAAACCAAATGCACAGATATAGAATCGGTAGAACATGGTTCAATAGTAGTAATTATGAGGGGGATCTTGGAGTCCTAGTGGACAATCACTTCAATATGAGCGAGCAGTGTGCTGTCACTGCCCCCCCCCCCAAAAAACGCTAGCACAATTCTAGGCTGCATCAACAGAGCCCCAGAATCAAGATTACGTAAAATGTTACTACCATTTTATAATCCTTAGTAACAGCAAACTTGCACCCAGTTTTGGTCACCACGATATAAAAAGGATGTTGAGACTCTGGAAAGAGTACAGAGAAAAGCAATAAAGATGATTAGGGAACTAGAGACTAAAACATGAAGAACAATTGGAGGAATTGGGTATGTCTAGTTTGATGAAAAGAAGGACTAGGGGTGACATGACAGCAGTGTCCCAATATTTGAGGGGCTCCAATAAAGAAGAGGGAGTCAAGCTATTCTCCAAAGCACCTGAAGGCAGGACATGAAGCAATGGGTGGAAACTCATCAAGGAGAGAAGAAACTTAGAACTAAAGAGAAACTTCTAGACAGTGAGAATAACAAAACAGAATAATGGAGTTGGAAGGAACTTTAGAGGTTTTCTAGTCCAACCCTCTTCACAAGCAGAACTCATATAATTTCTATATATAATAAATAACCTATATAATAAAAAGTGACTTTCCAATCTCTTCCTAAAAACCTCAGTGAGTGGGCACCCAGTTTCTGAAGGCAAGCTGTTCCACTGGTTAACTGTTCTCACTGTATAAGACGGGGCATGCAACACTGTGTAGAATAGAATGGAATGGAATGGAATGGAATGGAATGGAATGGAATGGAATGGAATGGAATGGAATGGAATAAGGGACCTTGGAGGTCTTCTAGTCCAACCCTTGCTCAGGCAGGAAACCCAATGCTATTTCAGAAAACAGCTGTCCAATCTCTTCTTAAAAACTTCCAGTGTTGGAGAATTCAGAACTTCTGGGGGCAAGTTGTTCAACTGGTTAATTATTCTGTCAACACCAGGAAGGCCATGGAAGGATTCCAGAAATTTTAATCCCAACACACCCCAAAAGGCTCAAAATGGGGAAGTGGAAATTAAGTTCTAATTGATGCAATTTCATATATGTCTCTCAAACGACATCCAAGCTTTTAAATAATCTTAAACCATAATATGGTATGTTGTCTTAACACAAATACATGAACCCCACTGTTGTGGCTTACTAAACAAATGCATTCTGAGTTAGTTCTGTGTGTGCACTCAGCTAATATGAGAACTGAATCAAAGCGTGATGCAACTTGGTGCACTGAGTAACCTGCAGGTGTAAAAGGAGACCGAGAGAGAAACACACACAGACATACAGAGGAATTATGTACAGTAGGAACGTCTTCGGAGCTTCTATTATTCAAAGCAAGGAAAACATTGCACTCCAAGCCCAGAAAAGTGCAAATGCCTTTTAAAATATCTAAATGATGAGCGATGTTTTCATGAATCCCTGACTTCAATTAGACTTGCGTAGGTTTAACTCCTTTGGGTTCTTATTCTCGATTTGACTTCCACCAGCAGTTGCTATAGCAGCCTCCTTTGAAAGACCAGATGTCAATTGTAATCTAGTAATAGCACCTTGCTCTAGTACACGAGATCCTCAGAGCTCACCTAACGGGGGGGAGAGGGAACTGGGCTAAAAACTTTCAAGATGCAACCTAGGATGTCTGCCTCCGTATCTGTGGACTCCATTATCGCTAACCCCATATTTCTCCAGCTGCCTCTGGGTTGCACCAATACTTTGTTCGTTGCCATTCCCCCCCCCCCCCAAAAAAGGAGCATAACGTTTGTCTTCAGTTGTCTCTGGAAGCTTATAAGCAGAGCATGATGGAGATTTGTCTTCTGCCCCACGGAGATAGAAGGGCTCATCAAGTTATTTAGACCCCATCCAAACACTGGCTAGCACTGCTTAATGCACCTTTGACTGCAACGAGTATCAATCTCAAGATAGCCTTACACGAATCCGAAAGGTTTTTTTACTCCAGGCACAAGAACCAAGGCTCTTGACAAAGGTTTTCTCCCTGCTGTGGGCCCAACGTGCATATAATTTACACCTATGGAGGAGTCCTTTGATTCAATTTTGCATCAGCTGAGGGCCCAAGTCATGCTTTTGCCTCCAAATCTGAAGCACCAGTGCAGCCCTTCAGATTTGAAGGGAAAAAAACATTTGTGGAGTTCTCAGGAAGCACCTGCCTGCAATTCCTTCAAGCAGCTGCAACTATTCCTGTTCTCCCTCCAATAAGCCTGGGAAAGGATGCATTTGGCTTAAAGAGCTGGAGATGTTTAGCATATCCACATCCTACTGCTCCAAAGCCTTTGACTGCACAACCCTACTGCACATCAATACGTTCACGGTCTTAACAAGTATCTTGACACTTCTTTGTAGCACAAACTGTGTGATACCGCAATTCCGAAAAAGATAAATGAATTGGTGTGATCCCCCTACATCAGGGGTCCCCAAACCACGGTCCGGGGATTGGGCATCGGTCCCCTGGCAAGCCGGAAACCGGGCCGTGCAAACAAACAAAAGCCTCATTCACGGGAAGCACAACGTAAAACACAGCACCACACATGGCACCACACAAAACCACGTCCCCTCCGGTCCATGGGAAAACTTCTCTCCGCAGAATCGGTCCCTGGTGCCCAAAAGGTTGGGGGATGCTGCCCTATGTGAATTAAACTAATAATAATGTTACTGTTGCAAAGGGGAAGCAATAAATAATGTACTGCTTCTGTTTTAATAATTTCACCTTACTCTATTTAATGCTCAAACTTTGCACTGAATAGAACAGAATACTTTTATTGGCCAAGTGTGATTGGACACCCAAGGAATTTGTCTTGGTGTAAATGCTCTGAGTGCACATAAAAGATACATTCGTTAAGAATCAAGAAGCATAAGGTGCAACACTTAAATCATAGTCATAGGGTACAATAAGCAATCAAATCATTCTAGGAAACAGTCAATATAAATCGTAAGGATACAAACGACAAAATTACAATCCTACAATCACAAGGGGGAGGGGAGGGATGATAAGGAGTGATGAGAAGATTAATAGTAATAGTTGTGCAGACTTTATAAATAGTTGAACAGTGTTGAGGAAATTAGTTGTTTAGTAGAGTGATGGCTTTCAGGAAAAACCTGTTCTGATGTGCAGTGCTCCATAGTGTCGTTTTGAGGGAAGGAGTTGAAACAGTTTATGTCTGGGATGTGAGGGGTCTGTAAATATTTTCACAGCCCTCTTTTTGACTTGTGCAGTATACATGTCCTGGATTGAAGGCAGGTTGGTAGCAAATTTTTTTTTTTTTTTGCAGTCCTAATTATTCTCTGAAGTCTGTGTTGGGTTGCAGAGCCAAACCAGACAGTTATGGAGGTGCGGATGACAGACTCAATAATTCCTCTGTGGAACTGGATCAGCAGTTTGAGCAGTTTGAGCTTCCTGAGTTGTCACAGAAAGAACATTTTTTATTGTGCTTTTTTGATGAAAAATAAAAGATGTCTATGTTGACACAAATAAGTACATTGGAAGAAAGAAAATGTTTTGCTTCTCATCCAGTTGCTTCTTGAAAAAGCACGTTTGGGACAACCACAAACTGCATGACTGAGAATCTCCACAGAATAATTTAACTGATGCATTGATCTTTGAAACTGCTTGCTCAAATGCAAACAGTGGTGTTGTACTAGGGCAACTATCTGTGCACCCAAAGCTATCGCAAATTACTTTCAAACTAATGCCCCATAATTCTGACTGTACTCTAGAGCAGAGATCTCCAAACTTGGCAACTTTAAGACTTGTGTACTTTAACTCCCAGAATTCTAGGAGTTGAAGTCCACAAGTCTTAAAGTTGCCAAGTTTGGAGATCTCTGCTCTGGAACATGCTTATCCAATCTTTTGGCTTCCTGGGCCACACTGAGTGAAGAACCGTCTTGAGCTACATATTTATTTTATTTATTGAAGAGAATTTATATGGCCACCCAACTCACTCAGTGACTACAGGCACTTTACAAAGATAAAATATATAATGTAGTTTACGTATATAAAAAAATTCCTTGATTCTTTTTATATTTATTACTTTATGGGGTCACGTTACTAGCTATGCAGGGCTATCTGAAACCCGTGGACTGGACAGGTCTGTTCTAGAATATACTGCCAATCCATTTTTGTGCTAAGAATCAGTTCTAGCCTAAATAATGAAACAATAATGTTTGGCTAATTAGAACACATGATGTTTCCTTAAATCAGGTTTGATTTTTGACTCAAAGTTGTTCTTAAATTATGTACACTCATAAATATACAACAATAACAGAATGAGAATGAACCTCAGAGGTCCTTTAGTCCAACCCCTTGGTTAACCAGAAGACCCTTTACCATTTCAGACAAATGGCTGTCCTGTCTCTTCTTAAAAGCGTCCAGTAATGGAGCACCCACAATTTGTGAAGGCAAGCCATTCTACTGTTATTTGTTCTTTCTGTCGGGAAGCGTCTCTTTAATTCTAGGTTGGTTTTCCTCTCCTTGATTAATTTTACATTTAAAGATAAAACAGGCGGTATGCCAAGAGATTGGAGATTAGCAATTATCATACCAATCAATAAAAAAGGTAACAGAAATGACCCAGGTAATTATAGACCGATTAGCCTTCTGAGTGTTATTAGTAAATTGTATGCCAAACACCTACACTATACATTTCAGGATTGGCTAATTTCTGGGAGGATAAATAAAGATGAGCAAACTGGTTTTAGAGAAGGAAGATCTACGGTGGATCATATTTTGGTACTTCACCATCTGGTTCAAAAATACATGAATAAAAAAAAAATCCTTTCTTTTCGTGGTCTTCCTTGATTTTATGCAGGCCTTTGATTCAATATCTAGGAACACTCTCTGGGAGAAATTAAAACGCACTAGCATAGATAAACACCTCCTTTTCCTCATACAACAATTGTATGATAATTCTACGTGAGGTGTAATCCTCAAGGGACTTTAACCGGCCCAGTAAGGGTACAAAAAGGGGTACGGCAGGGTTGCATCCTGCCCCCCTCCCTTTTTAACTTTTACATTAACCCTCTGATCAACCTCTTACAGAACCCTGATTTACATCCTCCAAACGTAGCACAACGTAAAATCCCAATTCTCCTATATGCCGACAATGCTGCTATAATCTCACAAACTCTAATAGGACTGAAGAGAGCCATTACGGCAACACTTGAATTTTGTGAACAGAATGAACTGGTCCTTAACTTTGATAAATCAAAAGTTTTAGTTTTTGCTACCGTATTTCTCCAACAATACGGCCTCCGCCAGTAGAAAAGCCCAGCATGATTTCTAGGCATGAGGTGAAATTAAGCCCACCCCCAAAATTTAGGCCTATTTAAACCATGTGTTTCCCCGCCATTTCTCACATCGTTCGTTAGAACTACACAAGGTGAAGAGAAATGGGGGGGAAGGGCAGGAGGGTGGGGAGAAAACTTGCCTTTCGGAGTGCCATGCAGGTAGCCGAGGCTACAATACCCTGATCTATTACCGACAGAACATCGGCCGATAGAAGCTCCCCAAAGGCAGAGTCCCCAGCCGCTTTGGGGCGTGGCGTGGCTGCCTGTGTCCCCTCACCTTTAGGCAGTCTCTTTCGGGTGATGGAAGCCCCCCAAATGCAGTCATCAGCCACTTTGATCGGCTGGTAGAAGCAGCCTCGCGGCAAGGTGAGTGTATGTGTGCGTTCGCCCCAAGGCTGCTTCTCCCGGCCAATCCAAATGGCTGGTGACTGCACTTGGGAAGCTTCCATCGCCCGAAAGAGACTGCCTAAAAGCGAGGGGATACGGGCAGCCACGCCACACCCTGAAGCAGCTGGGGACTCTGCCTTCGGGGAGCTTTTGTCAGCCGATAGAAGCAGCCTTGCAGCGAGGTATGTGCCTCGTATGAGCTGCTCTAGGTGGGGAAGGAAATTAAGTCATCCCCGAAAAGACGGCCTAGCCGTTTTTTCGGGAGGTCAAAAAAAATAAAATAAAATAAGGCCAGGCCTTATTTTGTGAGAAACACGGTAAAAGACCTAGACAATATTCCTGGAAAACAGAAGGGTATAGTCTAGAACAGGTCAGGACATTCAGATATCTTGGAGTAGTTTTCCACTCACAAGGGACATGGAAGGTACACCTGGATCACACAGTGCAAGCAGCCTATAGGTCCTCAAATGCAATTAAACACTTTTTTTTTTTACACTGACGCTGGTGGAGGACAGTTAGTACTTGCTGTCTTTACACTTTATGAGGCCAAAACATTGGCACAAATTCTATATGGGGCACAAACAGGAATCCTTGCAAAAAAAAAGACTTGCTAGAACCTATACAAACCAAATTCCTGTGAGCCATCTTAGCTGCACCCAAAGGAAATCCAAATGCCCAGGTAAGAATTGAGACAGGCATGCCTCAAATTCAGGTAAGAGCTTGGAAAATGATGATCATTCATTGGCTGAAAATGCATTTCTTCCCAGAGAGACTGACCCCTCCAGTACTGACTGATAACTACCCCTCCCCCTGGAAGCAGGTAATAGACCACAAGCGGGGCTCCTATGGACTCTCACCAGGATTCCTCATGTCCCTAGGCTTTGACCATGCAAAGCAAGTAGTAATCAGAAGAAAGAAGGACATGGAGTTCCAGGAAGAATTAAATAGGTTGGCTTGCCACAGCAGGGACAGAATCAAATAGGGAGTGTGGGAATCAGCAAGATATCTAAATGATCTGACCTTCCCAAAACAAAGAATAGCTTTCTTCAGAGCCAGATTTAATATTCTCCCATCAGCAACTTCTTCAGGGCAGATATAAGAAAATACCAACAGCAGAACGAGTATGTATATGTGGTAAAGGAGAAGGTAAAGATATCTCACATGTTTTATTGTACTGTGAGTTAAATAAAGTTTAGAGGTCATTGTATAGTCTCCCCTTACTAGAGAGATTGCCAGGGAGGGCAGACAATTTTTATGTAGACTTTCTCCTCCAGGATTCAAACCCAGCTTTTATGCATGCAGTGGCAAAATTCTGTGTTGCTGCAATGTCTACTAGAAAAAAAATTGGTTACAGAATTATAGCTGTCAATTTGTGACCATTTTTGGAGATAGAACAAACTTTGGAAAATGGTATTTACACACATACTTATTGGGTCTCCACTCATATAAACCGGGGAGTGTCCCAAACTGTTTGAGAACATGTATTTTCTTAACAGATGTTTTAATTCACTATTAATGTATTATAATGTGTCAGGATTTTTTATGTATATTGTAAATAGTGATGTCTATTGCTGGTCTAAGACCATAATAAAGTTATATACAGTTCTAGCCTAAATAATGAAACAATAATGTTTGGCTAGTTAGAACATAAATGACGTTTCCATAAAAACAGATTTGATTTTTGACTCAAAGTTGTTCTTAAATTATGTACACTCATAAATATACAATAATAACAGAATGAGAATGAACTTCAGAGGTCTTTTAGTCCAACAACCCTTGGTTAACCAGAAGACCCTTTACCATTTCAGACAAATGGCTGTCCTGTCTCTTCATCAAAACCTCCAGTGATGGAGCACTCACAATTTGGGAAGGCAAGCCGTTCTTCCGTTAATTGTTCTCACTGTAGGAAGTGTCTCTTTAATTCTAGGTTGGTTCTCCTTGATTACTTTCCATCCATTCCTTCTTGTCCTGCCCTCTAATGCTTTGGAAAATAGATTGACCCACCTCTTCTTTGTGGGAGTCTCTCAAATATTAGAGCAGTATCATGTCACCCCTACTCCTTCTTTTCACGAGACATACCCAGTTCCTGCAACCATTTCTCCTATGTTTTAGTCTCCAGATCCGGACCATAATCATCCTTGTTGCTCTTCTCTGCACTCTTTCCAGAGTCTCAACATCTTTTTTGCATTGTGGTGACTCATAATATCTATCAGTTTTGGTGTCTCTTCCCAACCTCATTCCAGAACCATTCATGTATCTTTTAACATTGCAAATGCAGAATGATGAACACCAGCTACAATTTCTATAGCCTCCATTCCGTGAATTTTCATGGCTGCTAAAATTGTTTTTTGCACTCTCTTAGACCACAAAAACTTGATATAGTGATACATGGGCCACAAGCACAGCCCTGGGCAAAGAGATTGGTACTCCTACCTTCTCAAGAAGCATAAATCAGCTCACAGAGCAGAAAAGGAGAGAGAAGTTGCACAGGCTTTAATCTAAGCAACTTTACAACTGAACAGGAGAAGTAAATGAGAATAATTATGATTAACATCTCCTCTCAGTGGCAAATTCTGAAACTGCAGTTGCATATCCACAACCCATTCACCATCCATCAAATACTATATCTTAGCAAAGGTGCTAGGGGTATGTGTAGTATTTTAACGAGCCCAACGTTAATATTTTTGAAATAAAACCAACTAAGGTCTGCAAAGTGATTGCAGAATTGTCTTTTAGGCAGTTTCTTTTTGCCTACAAAGCAAAAGAGAGGCACAGCGCACATAATGGTGTTTGGAGCACAAAGTGCAACACTATACTGAATGCTCCGAGGAGTTTTCGCAATGTTGGAAATACGCCCCAAATCATTCCAAATATTATTATTTTTATTTCTATCGCTGAATTTTGTTTGCAGTCATTGTTGAAGGAAGTTAATGATTTGAGAGAAAAAGAAACCCAATAATTTTACTGCACTGCAACTGAAATAATTGTGCTTTGTGAGACTTCAGACCTTTGCCAACGTACAGCAAGGTGTTTTTTAAAAAGTTAGATTGGATATGGTTAAACAGCAACATAGAAAACCAATCTATCAAAGATGATTTAAAAAATAATAACAGAGGGAGATTGGTGTAATAATCTATCAAGCCAGGACTCAATAAGAACAATTGAAACATACCGCGCTTTGACCCCCAGCAGTTAGTAGACAACTATTGTCCTATGTATGGATTCCCTTCCAACCTACACTGCAAATTAAGTTTCGAGATTGACACGCTGAAAGCTGGTTCTCGCGTGAAACAGTTAATGTGCAAGGGTTAATTGTGCATGGTGCAAACAAGATTTTTAAGCACCAGCCAGAAGGGTAGTGTAAATCCTCTCAAATTACTACCTCAATTCACTAAAGACAGTGTTGGCATAACTGGTCACTTGGCAAAGGTTAGGACCAAAAAAAAAACCTTGTGCGATATGATAGCCCACCTCAATTTTCCATGGAGGCCTCTCTGGAAGCTTTACAGCAAAGTTTTTCTGCATCCATTTCCTCTTAAATAATGCCACCCCACCTCTATTTTCCAACTGGGAGTACCCAATTCACAGACTTTGAAAACATTGCTGCTTATTTCAAGCCACCTCAGCTGGGTTTCAATTGTGCAGCATAGCCATCCTGAGAATTGAGTCTTACTGAATTAAATGGAGCATACTCCCCTAATAAAGCAGGACGGGCCTGTAAAGATACAGGTTATGTAAAAGAGGGTGGGTTTTTTTTGTTTTTTTTTTTTAAACCAGAGCAGTAAAGCTATGCACTTTATATTTGGGTGAAAACAGCCCCCAATTCAGTCCTGTGCACATTTATCTGGGAGTGCCTTCCAATGCAAGGAAGAGAAAGGGGAAGCTTAGTTGGCACGCGTAGATTGAAGGGACAGGACTGAGCTATGCTGTCCCCACACATTTTCCGTGTAAGTTGTGGGTGTGTTCCTGAAACAAGTCCCCCCACACACCGTTTTTCGATGAGGGGGAAACAGCCCACCGGTGCGATTCAAGGAGGCGCCGGTTTGATTCCTTCAAACACTGCATTTTTCCAATTCTCCCCCTCGAAGTCGAATGGAAATTAACTTTAAAAGGAACGCAAAAGCAGCGGAGCAAACTTCCACCTTTGGGCTCGCAACCGCTGCCTTTAAAGGGATTTGCGGAGCGGAACGCGAAGCAAAACCACGCATCTCGCGCGTGGATCGGGGACCTTCGCTCCCAGTTGAGACCGAAATACAGCATTTGTGAATGGAGGGGAGGAAGGGAAGAAGGGAAAAGAGAGAGAAGGACGGAGGGAGGGAGAGGGAAAGAAAGAGGGAGAGAGAGAAAGAAAAAAGGGGAGAGAGGGGGTTAGAGAAAAAGAAAGAGGGACGGAGGGAGAGAAAAAGAGAGGGGGAAAGGGAAAGTGAGGGAGCGAGAGAGAAAGGGGAGAGAGAAAGAGAAAGAGGGAAAGAGGAGAGAGGGAAGGGGAGAGAGAAAGAGGG
>BLBF01000039.1:30085473-30109530 GCA_015471245.1 Laticauda colubrina
GGGGGGGGGCTTTCTTCTGGCCGTTTTTTTTTTCCCCCACTTGCGTCCGTTTTTTTCACACCTTTTTATTTTATTTTTAACCACAGTTGAGGGTGCAGCTTCAAGGGTCGGTGACCTCTGAGGAGACTGTTACCGTTCAAAATGACATCGGCTATTAATTAATTATAATATAACGACTTTGTCTCTTAATTAATTAATTAATTAAGAGACAAAGTCGTTATATTATAATGCCTGGGATGCCCGGCCATGAATGTTTTAAGGATAGAAAGAAATCAAAATGGCCATCAGGAACGGAATAAGAAACTATGTAAATACTTAACACCTGTATTCATATCTACGTTTATTGATATATTAAGTTGAAATTGTATAATGAAAGAAATGGGTCCATAGAAAGATGAGGAGGAAATGTAAAAGATGTCTTGGTGTTGATGCATAAAGTTTTATGCTTTTAAATTTTGAAAACTAAATAAAATTTACTAAATTTTTAAAAAGAAAAGGAATTTGATGCACAGAAAAAAACCAAAAAAAAAAGACTTCGAATATGTGTCAGAATACCATTTGAATACCATTCAAACAAGTGACAGCTTCAAATCTCAACAAACAACCGCTCTGTCTTATTTATATTGCCAAAATAAACCAGAAAATAAAATACAAGCTGAATAGTCAAGACCTTGTTGATGATCACCAACTATGTCAAGGACTTTGGAGTTCTCATCTCTAATGATCTCAGTCAGTGGTGGCTAACCTTTTTCAGCTCCCATGTGGATAATTGCACGCGCTCCTGTGCCAATACCCAGAAGGCAATGCATGCTGCCCCCCCATGCCCCTTGCGCATGTGCGTGCGACCCCCTCGTGCGCCATGCCTCTGCACATGCACGCATGATTCTCCCTCGTGCGCAGCACATCTGTATATGTCTGCATGATTTCCCCCTCATGTGCCGTGCATCTTTGTGCATGCGCACGTGACTCCCTCGCTCTCAGTGCGTCAGCCCATGCACATGCTTTCCCCCTCACGTGCAGCATGTCTGCGCATGCGTGCATGATCCCCTTGCGTGCAGTGCATCCCTGCACATGCACACTTGATTCCCTTGCGCACAGCGGATCCCTGCGCATGTGCCCGTGTCTCCCACACACCCCCTCCGCCCTCTGTGCATGTGCACCAGATACCCGACAATCAGCTGTCGGGAGGCAGCACATGCATGCACGCACAGTGGGGCTCTTCCGGGCGACCTCTCATGTGCCGGGGTAAATGGATCTGCGTGCCACTTCCGGCATGCGTGGCATAGGTTCACCAACACGGATCTAAATGCTAGAGCCCACTGTAACTACATAGCCAAAAAGGCATTAAGAGTTATTAACCTAATCCTATGTAGCTTTTTCTCTGGTAATATCACACGACTAACTGCAGTGTACAAAACATGTGCTAGACCAATACTTGAACACAGCTCATCAGTCTGGAACCCACATTATGTATCTGATATTAACATAGTTGAGAAAGTCCAGAAATATTTCACAAGAAGAGTTCTCCCCTCCTTTACTCGTTGCAGAAGACTTTATGCCACCAGACTTGAAATTTTAAAACTAGACAACCAAGAAAAGTGATGCTGAACCTTTTTGGCACCAAGTGCTCAAACCGGAAGAAGTGTGCATGCGTGTGTGTGCATGTCTGTGTGCATGCCGGAGTGCTGTAAAAGTGAAGCCAGCTTGCCAGTGCGTGCATGCCTGTTCTTTGGCCATTTTCGTGGCAGTTTTGGGGCATTTTCCAAAAACAGTCCCCAAAATGGTCTGTTTTTTTACTGGTTTTCCAGCTGTTTTCTGGCACTCTGATTCCCACAAAGACCAGCTGGCCAGCTTGCATATGCCAGTAAACAGAAGAGCACCTGGTGATGGAGCGCATGCTTACTGAGAGGTCTCTGTGTGCCACTTGTGGCACACATGCCATAGGTTCGCCATCGTGGACCTAGAACTACTCCACCTTCGGTCTGAGCTAAGTGTTGTCCATAAAATTATCTACTGCAATGTCCTACCCGTCAATGAATACTTCAGCTTCAACTACAATACAAGAGCATACAATACATATAAAGACAAGGTAAACTTCACCAAATTTGATTGCAGGAAATACGACTTCAGCAACAGTGGTCAATGTCTGGAATACTCTACCTGACTCTTGTGGTTTCTTCCCCAAACCCCAAAAACTTCAACCTTAGACTATCTACTCTTGACCTCATCCATTCCCTAAGAGGTCTGTAGGGGATGTGCATAAGCACACCATCATGCCAACCGTCCCTGTCCTATGGTTTCTTTTATTTTTCTTATATGTACCCATTTCATGTATTCATAACAATGTTTGTACTTATACCTATTATCTTGTAAGCGATTGATAAAATAAATAAATAAAATAAATCAAAGTTCAGGTGCTTGGAAAACCTCTTTATCATAGCATCATCATTTGGAATTTCTTTTGTTTTCTAAGTTTGGGCGAATAGTATTCTTGCTGCTCTCATTCCATGTAGATGTCTGCTTTGCTAAGGTTCTTTTTTATTATTCCTACCGGTAATAAGGTTTTTCAATGAGCTGAATTAGATAGTTTGACACTAGAATTGAAAGAACAAGATTTAATCAGGATACTATAAAGTATGGAACAAATTCTACCTGCAGAGGACATGAAAGGAAGTTCATAAAATTGAAATTAGAATTGAAGGTGAAATAGGATTGAGGCAGAAGAATAAGATTAAAAATGGTACAAAGCCTGTATGTATGTGTGTGTGTGTGTGTATGTATGTATGTGTATATATATATATATATATATATATATATATATATATATATATATATATTTGTTTTTTTAAATTTTCGCAGGTACTTACATGTGTGCTGTTCAGCTTCCTTCGGGTATTATCCCACGTCATTGTAGTGCTTTTAAAGTTGTAGCAACGTTTCAGCAGAATCTCATCTGCCATCATCAGGCTTCTGTATGGAGTTTGTATGTGGGTCAGGCTCTCACAGCCGTTGGTTTTAAACTTGAAAATTTAAATTTAAAAACCTAAACAATTTCCTAACACACCTAAACAGCACATACCCCAAAATCAAGTTCACCATGGAAACGGAAATAAACAAACAACTACCATTCCTAGATGTACTAATCTACAAAAGAACAGATGGCACACTGGGACACACCGTATACCAGAAGAAAACACACACCAACCGCTACCTCAACGCTCAATCCCACCACCACCCAGCACAGATAAATTCCGTGGCCAAAACACTAATTACCAGAACCAAACGCCTGGCAGACAAGACACATATAAAGACTGAACTATGCACCCTGACTAAAGTATTGACAGCCAACGGTTTCTACAAAAACAAAATCACCAGCTTGATCCACAAAAACACACCAAGACATAACAGAGACCTAGAAGATCAACAGACCTATGGAACAGCTGTCCTGCCCTACATAAGAGGTACTACAGACAAAATCAGTAAGATACTACACAGGCATCACATCAAGACTGTCTTCAAAACAGACAAAAAATAGCAGCCATCCTTAGAAACCCCAAAGACAAAATTGACCTGGAAAACCAAGGCATATACGAAGTTCCCTGTGCATCATGCCTGGCCACATACATTGGACAGACCAATAGAAGAATAAGTACCCGCCTAGATGAACACAAAAATGCAGTAAGAAAGCTGGAACACACCTCCTCACTAGTCCAACACATGAAAACCACAGGTCACAACACCAACTTCAATGGCACCAAAACCCTAGCCACTATAGAAAACCCCAGCCACAGAATCATCAGAGAAGCCATAGAGATTGAAAAAAGACCTGACAGCATGAATAGAAGAGATGATTCCACCAGACTGTCAATCATTTGGAAGCCTGCACTCTCAAATAGAAAGATCTCCACGCCACAAGCCAGGCAAACACCTGGGCACAAACAGACTCCCTCTGATACCTCCAGCTCAAACACACCCCAGCCAGGCACCCAGATGAAACCTAGCTTCCTGATAGATAATAGCCGTTCTTTCACACGAAGCCAAGCTGCACTGAAAGCCTCCAACACAAGAACAGAGGGTTGCCAGCCAATCAAAGCCACAAAACAGACAGAAGAAACCAGAAACACCAATCAAACAAACTCCAAGTCCAATAAACACAGACCAAGACTCCCAACCAATCAGGATGAAGAAAAAACCATCCTGGCACAATAATAGGCTAGCCTCAAATTTAAAACCAACAACTGTGAGACTCTGACCCACATACAAACTCCATACAGAAGCCTGATGATGGCAGATGAGATTCTGCTGAAACGTTGCTACAACTTTAATATATATATATATATATATACACATACACACACACACACGGGTATGTAGGTCTAGGTGTGTTCGGGTCTTTTCCGGTGTAAGATTAAGAGTATCTTGGTGACATTTCGGCGAGGTCCCACTCGCCATCCTCAGGCTGGTGCTTTCACCTTTGTGCCAGTGCAATTTGTATTTGTGCATTTGTATTTTGAGTTTGAATGGAATTTCTTCCTTTTCATAACTTTGTGGGGGAGCTTTTTCTCCAGTCAGTGACCTTTGAAGCCAAGTTGAAGGAATTAAAGGAACTTCACCTGTTTTTGTGACTTTGTTGCTTTTGTATCCCACCCGGCGTCATCACACCCACATTTATGATGGTTACTGTGTCCCAGGCTCACCTGACCTCTCTTGCAACCCTCTGACAAAGCCAAATCAATGGGGGAATCCAGATTCCCTTAACAATCATATTACTAATTTAGCAACTGCAGTGATTCACTTAACAATTTCAGCAAGAAAGGTCATAAAATGGGGCAAAACTCACTTTAACAAGTGTCTCCCTTAGCAACGGAAACAGAAAGGGCGGTGATAAGTCAAGGACTACCTGTACTGTATTGCAGCCTTTTACTGGGGGAAAAAAAATCTACCTGTGATGTGACTCTTCGTCAGTTTGCCACTAAATCATAGGGAGCATCTGGCTGACTTTGTGCAGGGAAGTGGTTGCGTGTTGCAGCTTTCCTCTTGGAGTTCTTTTTTTTTTCCTCTTTGCCAAAGAAATGCAAGCAAGACCAAATTTGACCTCACCTTCTCTCCCCCAAGTGGTTTGGGGGAAAAACAAGACAATCCAGGGCTCCCTTTTACAGCAGTGTTGATGAAATTAGCCTAATTTGGCTCCATTGGCAGGATTCACCCAACATGAATTGCACTAAAATTGCAATTTGCTAATTTGTGGCCAGAGTATGGAAACCCAGCTTAAAGACTCTATGAAAACTTACTTATAGTAATCTAAAGTGCTTATTAATTTAAAAAATCTAAGTGTGGACAATTAAGGCTTATTGAACTCCTAAATATGGTCTATTTAATTGTATCCCCACATCATGGTTTGGTTCTACAACCCAACAGGACAGACACAGATTTCAGAGGATAATTAGGACTGCAGGAAAAACAATAGCTAATAACCTGCCTTTAATCCAGGAGTTGTATATTATACAAGTTAAAAACAGGGCTGTGAAAATATTTACAGACTCGTCACATCCGGGACATAAACTGTTTGAACTCCCACTCTCAAAACGACGCTATAGAGCACTGCACACACAGACATGTGTGGTAAATAAGGCAGCACAATTTTAAGCCCATGTCACACTGGCCAACGGATGCAAAAAGGACACAGCGGACGAGCAAAATGTTCCATCTGTTGTTATCCGCTCTCAAAAGGGGCAAAAATTTGCATAACCGGAGCGGATAACACGGACGCAGGGAGGACGCAGGGCGGATGCAAAGCGGATGCGGAACGGAAGCCCAGCGGATGGAAGCGGATGAGAGCGGATGGGAGTGGGTGGCACATCCGCAGGGCTTCCAGGGGGCCTCAGCGAAGTGGACACGGAACGGAAAGAGCGGAAGCAGAGCGGAGGCCAAACGGATGAAGCAGTTGCAGAGCGGAAGCCTAGCGGATACACAGCGGAAGCCTAATGGATGCCTGGCATTAATTGCGCATGCGGGGAGGATGCATTGCATTAGCCCCGCGGATATAACGGAAGCAGCTCGGAAGCAGGACACCATTCAGAGGAAAGACCTGCTGCCGGACACATCGACTGCCTTGCCTGCCTTGCCTGCATGTCTGCCTGCCTGCCTTGCCTGCATATCTGCCTGCCAGCCTTGCTGCCAGCCTCCCTGCCAGCCTGCCTGCAAGCCTTGCTGCCAGCCGGTCTGCCTGCCAGCCTTGCTGCCTGCCTTCCTGCCAGCCTTGGTTCATGTCTGCCTGCCAGCCTTCCTGCCAGCCTTGGTTCATGTCTGCCTGCCAGCCTTCCTGCCAGCCTTGGTGCCAGCCTCCCTGCCAGTCTTTCTGCTTGCCTTGGTTCATGTCTGCCTGCCAGCCTTGGTGCCTGCCTGCCTGCCAGCCTGCCTGCCAGCCTTGGTGCCAGCCTGCCTGCAGGCCTTAGTGCCAGCCTCCCTGCCAGCCTTTCTGCCAGCCTTGGTTCCTGCCATCCTCCCTGCCAGCCAGCAACCCCACAACCTTGCGGAAGCACAGCAAGCCTCAGCCATCTGCTGCCAGCCCTTGCAAGAGGGACAGGGCTACCATCCCGCCCCCTGGTCCTCACTCTGGTTCTGCTGGGGCTTCTGCAGCACGGGCTCGCTCTTCTGGGGCTGGGGCTTCTGCTGCTTCTGCTTCTGGAGGAGCTGATGACAAACACTCCAGCACCAGCCACCTCCACAGCACCTGGACCCTTCACCCCTGAGACTGAGCGACCAAGAGGAGTGCCAGAGACTCATTTTTGTTTCATAGCTTCTTGTTAATAAAGTCTATTTTTGATTCATACACTTGCTTCATTTCTTTTTTTTTAATAAAGTCTTGCTGGAAACTGTTAAAAATGGTTTAAGCCTTTGCATGCTTGTGGGATGGGTAAGGATACCTGTGGGATGGGTAATAGCTGTGGGATGGGTTAGGATAGCTCTGGGATAGATAAACCTCCAGTGCAAGCATAGTGGGACTGTATGGTCCACCCTCCCAGGTGCCACACCTACGGCTCTTTATTATCAATAATAATGAAATAATTATCCACACATGTCAACATAAACACAACTCTTTATTAAACGCCCTGTTCATTGTAGGCCAACCAAACATATATGGCCCAATCTCATCTGTGTGATGAGACAGGCTGAAGGAAGCATCCATTAAGCATCTACCATCCTGTCTTGCCACTCCACTGCTCCAGCTGGGGAGTTGCACCAGTGTCTCAGGAGGTTGCGCTGCTTCTTCCCTTCACATGAGGCTCTGTTGGGGCCTTGCACATCCTCAGTGTCGATCAGGTTTCGCCCTTGCCTCCATTCCCCAGGCTCCATGACCCCATTGGCTTGTTGGAGGTCCACGAGCCTGTTCTGCAAGACTGGTAGTGGGTGCGCATGAGATTGTGCAGGATGCAGCAAGCTTCCATGATCCTCCTCACGGTCTCTGGGCAATGCTGCATGGTGGTGAGAAGTACTTGGAACCTGTTGGGCAGGATGCCAAAGGCGTTCTCCACCACCCGCCTTGCCCTGGACAGCCTGTAGTTGAAGATCCTCTCTTCATGGGTGAGGAGTCTGGAGGTGTAGGGCTTCATGAGGTAGGTTGTGAGGGAGAAGGCGTCATCCCCCACGATGAAGTAGGGCACATCTTGTGTGTCGTTGGGCAGGGGTTCTGGATCTGGGAAGCCCACGATAAGGTTGCGTTCCAGCCCCTCCTTGAGGTGAATGGCGTTGTATACCTGGGCATCCGAAGATGAGCCGTTGCCTGAAGCATCGATGTACATGAACTTGTAGTCAGCATCGACCATGGCAAAGAGGATGATGCTGAAGAAGCCCTTGGAGTTGAAATAAGTGGACCCCGATTTGGCTGGAGATACCACTGCTCTGCAACTTTCTTCCATCCTTCTTCAGTGGAGGGGTACTGGAGGAGCTCCTCCTTGTATTCTTCAATGGTGGCCTGCACCACTTCTCTGACCACAATGCTGATGGTGTTGGATGGCACCCTCCAGCCGTACTGCATGCTCCTGTAGGTGGTCCCTGAGGCCAGGTGGTGCAGAGTGAGCGCCACCTTGAGCCCAGGTTCCAGGCCGGGCCGGAAGCTGGTGTTTGCCTTGGTCAACCTGGGTGTCAGGCGCTGCACAACTCCGTCAAACATGGCTGGCAGCATCCTCATGAAGTTCTGGAACGCCCGAGTGTCTTCGCTCCTGAGCTCCACCATCAGCTTGTTGTACAGTCCGTCCTCCGCTCTACTGGCGAACCATCTTCGGACCCAGACTTTTTTTGGCTGCCTCTTTTTCTTCTCGCAGTAGTGTTCACAGAGCCTGCAGATGGCTTCGCACTGTTGCAGAATGATGGTGGCTGCCGAAAGGACTTTGTTACAATCCACGGTGGACATGACTGGATGCTGTGGAAGAGGAAGAGGCAGATGAAGGCTGCAGAGGTCTGCACCGCTGGGCTGCTGTTCTGAAAGTGCAATGCAGGCGAGTTGCTCCCCCTTTTTATAGGCAGTATAGGTTTTCCACTAGGCATCCTCTAGGCATCCTCTAGGCATCCTGTAGACATCCTTAATATCCGAGATAGGTCCCCTCTGCGAACGTTTTTTCCGTTTTAAACGCTTTGTTTCCATGCTGCATCCGCTAGGCATCCGTTTTGCATCCGTTCTGCATCCGTTCCGCTTCCTCCCTGCGTCCGTTTACCGCTGGAGCGGATGGAGTTACGCGGATGCATAGCGGATGCCTAGCGGATATAGCAGACGCGTAACGGATGCGTAGCGGATGCGTAGCGGATGCAGAACGGACGAACTGGATACATTTTCCACGCAAAAGTTTTAGGCAGCCCAAAACTTTTGGAGCAGATGAAACGTCCATAAACGGACGCCCAGGCTCGTTGCTGCCTCCTTGCTCACACCACAAATGCTATTTCAGTTCCCAAACAGCCCTCAATTCTCTCACATACTGACAGGATGCTAGCCAGATGAATACCGATGGATGCTGGTCGGCAAAGGCACAATTTTTTTTCTCCTTATTTTCCTCCCCAAAAACTCAGCCCAACCACATAGTTTCATAGCAAACCACGGATAGCGAGCTAGTACAATAATAATGTGGTTTTTAAACTGTTATGTGTAGGAATACCAGAGGAGATATGACAGGTTATCTGACATGATTGTTGATCTTTCCCTTGTAATGTGCAGTACAGCAGGAGTTATGTAGTCACAACTCCACAAATCCACCACTTTAAGGTTCGCTTTTCAGTGAAAGGAAAGCCCAGTGCCGCTGCCGCCACATCAAACTGACACACCATGTGGTTCAAAAGCTAGGGTGGGCATTCTAAGCCCCTGGGCCTAATTTTATACGCCGTGTCAGTGTGTGAATGGTTCACTTTTCTAACAAGAACAATCTGTCACTCCCACAGCAGCCTGCTGGTAAGGAGGAAGAAGGGATGAGAAAACAGATGGCCCCAATACTGGGAGAGGTGGAAGAGCATGGCTTGCATCAGGGATGGGCCCACCTTTGTTCTGAGGATAAATGCAAGCCTTCAGGCGTAATCTTTTGAATGGGACGGTGTCACGCAAATAGATCAACCTAAAACTGGATTCCAAAAGTTGATGAGAACATTTATCATCTGTCTCTGACATATTCCTTTTCCTCTTTCTAACATCCTCTTTTAAAGAGAGAGCTGGCTTCCTGAAAAGGTGTTTCAAAATTGTATCAAAGAGGCCCACATGAAGTCAACTTGAGAACTTCTGATGGCCCACTCTTGGCCTATAGTCTTTTTTTTTTTTAATGGTTATTAAATTTTATGTAGTTTTCAAAATGTAAAAACATAAAACTGTATACATCATTATATGAACATCAAGACATCTTTTACATTTCTTTATCATCTTTCTATAGACACATTTCTTTCATTATATAATTTCAATATATAAATAAATATAGAGAGATATAAGTATTTATATAGTTTCTTATTCTTTACCTCATTGCCATTTTGATTTATTTTTATTCTTAAACTATTCATACCAGGCATCCCAGACATTATAATATATCAACTTTTCTTTGTCTCTTAATTTCATTGTTAGTCTGTCCATCTCTGCACAGTCTAAAAAAAATTTTTTTATAACATCCTCTGATGGTACATTTTCCTGCTTCCAAAATTGTGCGTAGGAAATCCTAGAAGCTGTTAAGATATATAAAGGCCTATAGTCTTTTTCCTTCAAGATGGCAGAAGTTGTGGCATCTGTGACACTCCACACACACATACACACACTTTACAGCCTACTTCTGCTGCTCCCCTCTGGAAGGAGGTTTCAAAGTATGTCTAGGAGGACTACCAGATTCTGTAGCAGCTTTGTTCCCTTGGCCATCCATCTGGTAAACTCACAAGATTAATTTCTTTCAGAGTGCATAGGTATACATCTGAACAAGATGGTATTGTTTCTCTGTGACATAATACGGCATATGTGGGCATATGCATAATTCTGTATGTATCTGTATTTATTTATTCTCTTATGTAGTGGATACTGGAGGTGGTTTTTTTGCAACGAAAGTTCACTTTAATGTATGCTGATTTGTATACATTCAAAGCGACAATAAAGTTATTAATCTATTCCCTTCATGTGCCAAGATTTTTTGCAACATTCCAGTTTTTTAGAGAACGAGTATTCAAGTTTGTAATGTTAGGAATCAGAACTAAAGGATTTCTAAAGGGGTTCAGAATGGAACAATCTGGAACTGGATACACTCAAAACTGTAGAAATGGTGGTAGACTTGGGAAGAAACCCTCTCATACTACCATCTCTTGCAATACTAGACAACACAGTATCAACAGTGGAGACCTTCAAATTTCTAGGTTTTATCATATCACATGACCTAAAATGGTTGTTATCTGCTCTCAAAAGGGGCAAAAATTTGCATAACCAGAGCGGACAACACGGAAAGGAACGGACGGGGGGAGGATGCAGGGCGGATGGAAAGCGGATGCTCCACGGAAGCCTGGTGGATGGAAGCGGATGGGAGCAGATGGCACATCCGCAAGGCTTCTGGGGGAGCACAGCAAAGTGGACACTGAACGGATGAAGCGGATGCACAGCGGATGAAGCGGATGCACAGCAGAAGCCTAGTGGATGCCTAGCGTTCACTGCGCATGCGGGGAGGATGCATTGCGTCAGCCCCGGGGATATAAAGGGAGGCAGCTCCCAAGCAGGTCACCATTCAGAGGAAAGACCTGCTTCCAGACACATCGAGTGCCTTGCCAGCCTGCCCTGCCTGCATGCCTGCCTGCCAGCCTTGCTGCCTGCCTTGCTGCCTGCCATCCTGCCAGCCTCCCTGCCAGCCTTGCTGTCTGCCTGACTGCCAGCCTTGCTGCCAGCCTGCCTGCAAGCCTACCTTCCAGCCTCCCTGCCAGCCTTGCTGTCTGCCAGCCTTGGTGCCTGCCTGCCTGCCAGCCTTGGTGCCAGCCTGCCTGCCTGCCTTGGTGCCTGCCTGCCTGCCAGCCTACCTGCCTGCCTGCCAGCCTACCTGCCTGCCTGCCAGCCTACCTGCCAACCTACCTGCCTGGCTGCCTGCCAGCCTTGCTGCCTGCCTGCCAGCCTGCCTGCCTGCCTGCCAGCCAGCCAGCCTACCTGCCTGCCTGCCTGCCAGCCAGCCTTGCTGCCAGCCTCCCTGCCAGCCAGCAACCCCACAGCCATGGGGAAGAAGAGAAAGCCTCAGTCATCTGGCAAGAGGGACAGGGCCACTCTCCCACCCCCTGGCCCTCACTCTGCTTCTGCTGGGGCTTCTGTAGCACGGGCTCGCTCTTCTGGGGCTGGGGCTTCTGCTGCTTCTGCTTCTGGAGGAGCTGATGATGCTGCTTATAGCGGTAGTGCTTCTCCTCGTGCTTACTCTGCTGATGCTGCTTCTGGCGGTGGTGCTTCTGCTGATGCTGCTTCTGGGGGAGCTGCTGATGCTGCTTATGGCAGTAGTGCTTCTGCTCATGCTTACTCTGCTGATGCTGCTTCTGGAGGAGCTGCTGATGCTGCTTATGGCGGTGGTGCTTTTGCTCGTGCTTACTCTGCTGATGCTGCTTCTGGCGGTGGTGCTTCTGCTGGTGTTTACTCTGCTGAAGCTGCTCCTCGTCCTGCTCGTCCTTCTCATGCTCCTGGTCTTGCTCATCCTGCTGGTCCTGCTCGTGCTCCTGGTCCTGCTCGTGCTACTGGCGCTTACTCTGCTGCTGCTGATCCTTGTCCTGCTGGTGCTTACTCTGCTGCTGCTGATCCTGGTCCTGCTGGTGCTTACTCTGCTGCTGCTGATCCTGGTCCTGCTGGCGCTGCTGCTGTTGCTGCTGCTGTTGCTGCTGCTGATGATGATGATCCTGCTGGTGCTGCTGCTGGTGGTGGTGTGGAGGAGCAGCCCCTACAACCTGGAAGCCCCTCTGATGAGGGCCCATCTGGTCCTGCCAAAGGGAGGAAGAGGCATATGCAAGAACGGGAGAGGAGGAAATACTCCATTGAGGAGGAACACGAGGATGAGGTGCTGGAGTGGCTGAGAGAGAATGACTATCTATGGCGGAAGGGACACAGGCTCTACAGGGACACCAAAAGGAAGCATGCTGCTTGGAGAGAGAAGGCGGAGAGCCTGGGCTACACTTCGGAGGTGCTCCTCAGCTGGTGGAAACATATGCACACCTGGTACGGGAAGCTGCACCTCAAGAAATCTGGCCAGGCCGCGGTCAAGCTGACGGACAGAGAGACCTACGTGATGGCCAGGTGCAGCTTTCTGGAGGGTGAGATCCGCCACCGAGGAGCAGCAGCCCCTCTCACAACCCTCTCTCTCAGGCAGCCTGCTGAGAGCCAGTCCTCTTCTGGCTGAGAGTCAGCTCCTGTCTCCAGGCAGGTGTCTGTGCAGCGTGCCACGATGGAGAACCCACGGACAGCTGTGGTGGAGCGTGTGGAGCGTGGTACCTGTGGTGGAGCGTGTGGAGGATTTCCTGGTGCAGTGGGAGAAAGGAGACGGCACTTCCATCACAGTCCTACCCGCATCCACCCCCAGCTCCACCTCCACAGAAAGGCAGAGAGCCAGACAGGAAGGACAGAGACACACTGTCCTGCTGGAGATCAGGGACACCATCCGGAGCAGCATAGATCTCCTCTCTCAGCTGGTCCACACCGACTCCTCATCCTCCAATCGCAAGCCCTTCCTCATCTATGTCAACCAGACCCTCACAGACATGGCGGAACCCCTGTACCAGGTGGTGAAGGACCGGATCACCTAGCTGCTTCACAACCCTCCAGATCCAGAGGAACCTGCTCCCACCCAATTCAGGTCTGCTCCTCCAACCCAGGTGATGTTGGAGGAAAGCCTCCCATTCCAAGGCTTTCCACAGGCCCTCACCTACCAGGGCTATGGCTACCAGGAGGTCCAGCAGCAAAGGCAGCAGCCCTTCCCAGTCCAGGCACAGACTCATCGGATGACACCGTTGCCACCGGTTCCACTGATGCCACTGATGCCACCCACACCACTGATGCCACCAACGCCACTGATGCCACCCACATCACCAACGCCACCGATGCCACCCACGTCACTGATGCCACCCACGCCAGTCCTCACCCAGCTGCAGACCAGACAGCCCCATTACACTGCTCCTTCCTCCACCCCACAGCCAAGCCCTGCCTCAGTACAAGTGTTGTCGGTATTGGGACTGACACCCCATGGCATGGAGGAAGGAGCTCTCAACATCACGGGGCTGAGCCAGCTGTCTGAGAGCTTTCTCAACACACCGTCATCTGTTGTCCTCTCGGGGCCAGGCACCCCAATGATGCCTCAGACCAGCACTCCAGCAGCAGCCACCTCCTCAGCACCTGGACCCTTCACCCCTGAGACTGGGCACACCTCGGAGTGACCGATAAGAGTGCCAGAGATTGGGTGGCTACCTGTAGACTTTGTTTGGACACTTGACTTGGGTCATTTTTCTTTTACAGCTTGTTATTAATAAAGATTATCTTTGCTTCACACACTTGCCTCATTTATTTTATTAAATAAAGTCTTGGTGGAAACTTTTAGAAATGGTTTAAGCCTTTGCATGCTTGTGGGATGGGTAATAGATGTGGGATGGGCAGGGATACCTTTGGCATGGGTTAAGATAGCTGTGGAATGGGCAGGGATACCTTTGGGATGGGTTAAGATAGCTGTGGGATGGGCAGGGATACCTTTGGGATGGGTTAAGATAGCTGTGGGATGGGCAGGGATACCTTTGGGATGGGTTAAGATAGCTGTGGGGTGGGCAGGGATACCTTTGGGATGGGTTAAGATAGCTGTGGGATAGATAAAGCTCCAGTGCAAGCATAGTGGGGCTCTTTGGTCCACCCTCCCAGGTGCCACACCTATGGCCCTTCATTATCAATACTTATGTAATCATTGATCCACATATGTCAACATAAACACAACTCTTTATTAAATGCCCTGTTCATTGTCGGCCCACCCAACATACATAGCCCAATCTCATCAGTTTGATGAGACAGGCTGAAGGAAGCATCCATTAAGCATCTACCATCCTGTCTTGCCACTCCACTGCTCCAGCTGGGGAGTTGCACCAGTGTCTCAGGAGGTTGCGCTGCTTCTTCCCTTCACATGAGGCTCTGTTGGGGCCTTGCACATCCTCTGGGTAGCGGGTGCGCATGAGATTGTGCAGGATGCAGCAAGCTTCCACGATCCTCCTCACAGTCTGTGGGCGATGCTGCATGGTGGTGAGAAGTACCTGGAACCTGTTGGGCAGGATGCCAAAGGCGTTCTCCACCACCCGCCTTGCCCTGGACAGTCTGTAGTTGAAGATCCTCTCTTCACGGGTGAGGCATCTGGAAGTGTAGGGCTTCATGAGGTAGGTCCTGAGGGAGAAGGCATCATCCCCCACGATGAAGTAGGGCACATCTTGCGTGTCATTGGGCAGGGGGTCTGGATCTGGGAAGCCCATGATGAGGTTGCGTTCCAGCCCCTCCTTGAGATGACTGGTGTTGTATACCTGGGCATCTGAATATGAGCCGTTGCCTGAAGCATCGATGTACATGAACTTGTAGTCAGCATCGACTTTGGCAAAGAGGATGATGCTGAAGAAGTCCTTGGAGTTGAAATAAGTGGACCCCAACTTGGCTGGTGCTTTGCAGGCCACGTGCTTGCCATCTATGGCTCCAACAGTGTGGGGGAAGTTCCACCTCTGATACCACTGCTCTGCAACTTTCTTCCATCCTTCTTGAGTGGAGGGGCACTGGAGGAGCTCCTCCATGTATTCTTCGATGATGGCCCGCACCACTTCTCTGACCACAATGCTGATGGTGTTGTGTGGCACCCTCCAACCGTACTGCATGCTCCTGTAGGTGGTCCCTGAGGCCAGGTGGCGCAGAGTCAGTGCCACCTTGAGCCCAGGGTCCAGGCTGGGCCAGAAGTTGGTGTTTGCCTTGGTCAACCTGGGTGTCAGCTGCTGAACAACTTCGTGAAACATGGCTGGAGGCATCCTCATGAAGTTCTGGAATGCACAAGGGTCTTCGTTCCTGAGCTCCACCATCAGCTTGTTGTACAGTCCGTACTCTGCTCTTCTCCCGATCCATCTTCAGACCCAGATGCTTCTTGGCTGCCTCCTTTTCTTCCCATAGTAGAGTTGAAAGAGCCTGTAGATGGCTTCGCACTGTTGCAGAACGATGGTGGCTACCAAAAGGACTGTGTTATGATCCATGGTGGACATGACTGGATGCTGTGGAAGAGCAAGAGGCAGATGAAGGCTGCAGAGGTCTGCACAGCAGGGCTGCTGGTCTGAAAGTGAGATGCAGGTGAGTTGCTCCCCCTTTTTATAGGCAATATAGGTTTTCCACTAGGTGTCCTTTTGCATCCTCTAGGCATCCTCTAGACATCCTTAATATCCAAGATAGGTCCCCTCTGCGAACGTTTTTTCCATTTTAAATGCTTTGTATGCGAGCTGCATCCGCTTTCATCCTTTCTCCATCCATGCTACTAACGCTGCGTGTCTGTTCCGCATCCGTTCCGCTTCCTCCCTGTGTCTGCTTTCCGCTGGGGCGGATTTGAGTTGCGCAGATGCGCAGCGGATGCCTAGCGGATGTAGCAGATGTGTAACGGATGCCGACGGATGCAGAACGGATTTTTCCCGTATGCCTAGCGGATGCAGAACGGACGCGTTGGATACATTTTCTGCTCAGAAAGTTTTGAGCAGCTCAAAACTTTTTGAGCGGATGAAAGGTCAATATACGGATGCTGGACAGATAGAGAGGAAGAAAAACGGACGCAGTGAGTACACAACGGAAGCATCGCATTAACCAACGAATGGCAAGTGTTTTTCTCCATTTTACATCCTCTTTCCATCCGTTGGTGCAGTGTGACAGGGGCTTAAGGTAACATGGAATTTTTAAGAAAAGAAAAGAGAGCGGTGAAAGGAACAGGAAAAAAGAAAGAAAATATTTTTGACAGCTAAGTGGGACTTCGAACCGGGTAAGGAAGAAGCTGGAACTAAAGATTTAACTAAATTGGATTAAAATATTTTGGGAATAAACAGGCATAAAATAAAACTGGATTTAAGATTGTCAAATAATAATAATAAAGTTTACAAATTGGAGACTGGACTGTGCTGGAATATTGAGGTTTGAAAAACCCTAAATAAAAAAATAGGAGGAAAAGGTAAAGACTGTATAATGGAGAGTGCCATCTTTTGACAAAACCTCAAACTCAAACAAAAGGGAAAGCATCCTGTTTCTGAATGAACTTGTGTGGATATAACATTAAAGAAATATTGAAACAAAGTAAGAACCTTAGAAAGTGAAAACAGAACCAGAATAAAGAAAAAAGCAGGGAAAGACTGACTGTGGGTGTTACGTTGTGGGAAAAGAGACTCGAGACCCAGTTGACCTTTTTTCTTTCTTTATGTCCTTCTAGAATCTGAGCACGGAGAAACTGCAGCAGCCTTTTTTATAGCCGGCTGCTTGCGGCTCGTGGCCAATGATGGCTCTTCAAATCTCCCACCGCCATGGACCAACCCATCATAAGTAAGTATGCAAATATATAACACCCCTCCCATATAGTCCAGTCTAACCAATCCGGGCCCTGGCTATCTTTACATAGCCATGCAGGTAGGGGGGCTCTTATGGTTCCGACTGGACCTGCGCAACTCAGTCATGAGTTTGCCTCTGACCTGTTCTGATGGGGTTGCTGTTTCTCCCGTCCTTTTCCGTGGAGCCTCCTGGAAGGTAGAATTGGCCATGCAGCTCCCACCAGGCCTTTCCTGGTTGGTTGAGTTGGGTCGGCTGCTCCTGCCAGGAGTGGCTTCCTGATGGTTCTTCGAAGCCTGCTCCAGTCTCCCCAAGTTGTTTTCTTCTTCTATGGTATCAGGTACATGTTTGCGACTTCCGATCGGGGCTAATGTTAGTATTGGTTGTTGTGTAATTGTTAGGGTTTGTTTTGTCAATTCTTTTACTTGCAGAAGGTCTCCCCCTCCCCTTCTGTTTGTGTTTGAGGGGTCTCCCCCCTTTCTGGTTGGGTTGTTTTTGCTAGAGGTTAGCGGAGGGCCTCCCCCTCCCCTTCTGTTTGAATCTGAGGGTTCTCCTTCTTCTTCCTGATTGTCTGTGTTTCTCAGTGTGTTTCTCAATCTGATTTGGTCTATGTGTCTCCTCCAGTTCCTCCCATCATTTGTGTCTACCCTGTATGACTGGGCCCCCATTATTTGGGTTATTTCTGCCGGTATCCACAATGGTTCTCCTGTGAGGTTCTTTGCATATACTAGGTCCCCTGTTTTGAATGTGCGGCACTTACTGGAGGAGTCTGCTGGCTTTTTTGAGCTATATGGTTTAATCTTAGCTTCCTTCCTATTAATAATTCTGCTGGGCTTTTATTTGTTATGGTGTTGGGTGTCATGTATTGTATACTTAGTAATTTGTCTACTTTTTCTTGTATATCTCCTGGTCCCAATTTATGTATTGTTTCCTTTGTGTAACGAACCATGCGTTCTACTTGTCTGTTTTTAGCCAGATGTCCCGGTGCTGTTAGTGCATGCCTATCCCTTGTTCTGCCAGGAACCCCTTGAATATTATTGCTGTGAATTGTGGTCCGTTGTCCATTGGCAACTAAATCTGGCAATCCATGTGTCATAAAAAGTTTCCTTAGCTGCCTAATAACAGCTTCTGTTGTGGTTGAGTGCATGATGCTTACGTCTAGCCAATTTGAGTAAACATCTATGACTATTAAGAATGTGTGTCCTTTAGTTGGTCCTGCAAAATCAGTGTGTCCCCTAGGTGTTTCCCATTCATGTATAGTTGCAGAAGGGGGTGTAGGTCTCGATTCCTGGCATCGTTTGCATGTTGCTACCCAGTCTCCTATGTCTTTATCCATCCCTGGCCACCATACATAACTCCTAGCCAGGGATTTCATTCTGACAATACCTGGGTGACCCTCATGTAATAATTCAAGTATTTGTTTCCTTAATATGTTCTGTATGACTACCCTATCCCCCCATAGTATACATCCCTTTAAGATTGATAGTTCCGTGTGTCTATTCCAAAACAGTTTAACAGTCTCGTCACTTGCAATCTCTGGCCACCCTTTACCTACCCAACATAAAATCCACAACAGGTTTCTGTCTCTCGCGGTTTCCATAGCAATGTCTGTTGCTGTTATGGGTAGGTTTGCCAACGTCTTGATTTGAAAGGTTCATGTGGTTGATGCAGGATCATCGTCTAAGTTGGGTAGAAGGGAAGGGGTCAGGGTGTCAGCATGTGTTATATTCTTTCCTGGTCAGCAGGTCAAGTTGTAGTTCTTGGCAGCTAGGAATTCAGACCACCTCGTCATTCATGGTGACAGTATGTTAGGTGTAGCTTTGTTTCCTGCAAGGATTCCTAGGAGAGGTTTATGATCTGTGACAAGTGAAAAAGATCTGCCATAGATATACTCGTGGAAGCATTTTATTCCTTTTATTGCGGCCAATGCTTCTCTGTCAAGTTGGCTATAATTCTGCTCCGGTTTAGATAGATTTTTTGAATAGAATGTGATAGGTACTTCTTTTCCATCGGGTAATACATGGCTGAGTATGGCACCAATGCCGAAAGGTGATGCATCACATATTTGCGTTATTGGAAGGGTCTCACTGTATTGTATTAGCACACAGTCTGATATAAGTAAGTTGTTTATTTCCTGAAATGCTATTTCTTCTTGTCACCCCCAGGTCCAGGTAGCTTTCTTGTCAAGTAACCTATGCAGTGGTTCCGCTATCGTTGCTTTCTGTGGCAAGAATACATTGTAAAAATTAATAAGTCCTAAGAAGGCTTGCAAGTCTGTTTTATTTTTGGGTCTGGGAGCTTCCTTTATTGCTCTGATTTTTTTTTCAGTGGGGTGGATCCCTTCTTTGTCTATAAGGTATCCCGGAAATTTGACTTTGTCAGTGGCTAATTGGCACTTCTCTTTTTTTACTTTAAGTCCCATCTCTTTAAACTTTTTAAGACCTCCCTTAGGCAGTCTTTCAGTTATTCTTTGTCCTTGGCTGATACTAATACATCATAAAATGATGTACCACCCCCTTTATTCCTTGCAATAGGCCACGCAAACTCCGAATTGCAATCTGTTGCATTTGAATGCCTCCCTGTGTGTCACAATTGTTTTTGCTTCCGCTGTTTCTGGGTCAACTGGTAATTGTTGGTGTGCTTGTGCAAGGTCCAATTTCACGAAGATTTTACCTCCCCCTATAGAATGTAATAGGTGCTGTACCACCAGAACTGGGTATGCGCTTCGCTGTGGCACATGGTTAAGGGTTACTTTGTAGTCTCCGCAGATACGTACTGACCCATCTGGTTTAATAGGGGTAACAATTGGGGTTTCCCACCTTGCATGGTCTATTGGTTCTAAGACCCCCTGTGCGATAGGTTTATCTAATTGTTCATCAATTTTTGGTTTTATTGCGAAAGGAACTTGCCTTGCCTTTAGTCTTATAGGGGCTATATTTGGATTTAAATTAGATGAGATAGAGGAGCCCTGGTACTTACCCAGTTCTCCGTTGAAGACATCCTGGAATTCTTTCATCAGGTCCTCTTCCCAGTCTGTCTCAGTAATGCTATTTATTCGGTTACTTTGATTCCTAATGGTGCAAACCATTCGAGTCCCAGTAGGCTGGGTCAGTCCTAGTAGACTATTGTTAATGGGAGGACTTTAGTGTGTTTTTTGAATTTAACTTTGAAGTGTCCAATACCTACTACAGGAATTCTGTTTTCCTGGTAGTCCTTTAGTGTGAGCTTTTGTATTTTGAGTTCTCCCTTGTTTATATCAGGTATTAGTCCTTGTAGGGTATTCCACGATATCATTGATAAATACAAGCCTGAGTCCACCTCATCTTGCATGGCTGGCCTTCTATGGTGACATGTACCTTTTTTGCATTGGTTGAGTTTGAGTGCCCAATGGTTGTTGTTTGATGTGTTTCCTCTTTTCTGTTTGCTTCTTTTCCTTACTTGTTTCTGTTCTCTTGACTCCAACAGCTCCCTATTTGCTTTTCCCTCTCCCTGGGGGGAGGGGTGTTCCATCTTTGTCTTGGGCCATAGTTATTTCTTGTTCAGCATGCCCTAGCTATGTGTCCCCAGTGTTCACAATATTTGCAAATAGCATTGAAGAAACAGCATTCGGAATGTGGATGGTTTCCTCCACACCTGGCACAACAAAATTCTGACCTTTTTTCATTTCGCTCCCATCTACCTTTTTCTGACCGGAGTTGATTTACCTCTTCTTCTTCCTCTTCATCTTCTGATAGCAATTCAATGTCCTTGTGGTGTGCTGTGGTGGTGAGTTTTTGAGTTTTCTCTAGTGTCTCATTGTGCATTTGATCAGTGGCTTTTTTGGTTTCCTTTGGCATTTTATTCGTTTGTTGCATTGTGGCTGCCGATTTCTGTGTGGCTTCAGCTGCAATGGCTTCTTCTATCACATCTTTCAGTGTTATCTTAGGTCTTGTTAGTAGTTGACCCTGTAGTGTACAGTCCTTTAATCCGAGGACCCTGCAGTCCCTCGTGGCTTCATCCATGTTTAGAAATTCACATGCTCCACCAATGTCTCTTAGTGCTGCTGATATCAGATAATATCTGATACTCTTGTCTTCCTTTTGATTGCACAGATAAAATCCATGTCTTTTGATGAGGCATGAAACAAATGCTGTGTAGTGGGCTCACAGTAATTTCTCTACGTCCATCCATGCCATCATTTTTACATCGGTGGGTGCTGCTAATGCCTTTGCCAATTTGAATACTGCAGGACTGCAATGGGTGGGAAAAACAGCTCTCTTTCTATTCTCGGATATTTTGTGGAGGTCGTTCCCTTCTAGGAACATGAGGAACCAGTTGACATATGATTCCCAGTCCTTGGTTGTTGGGTTGAATGGTGTGGGTGGCGAGTTGTTCCCAGCCATTTTGACTCTCTCGGTCCTCGTTGCCACACGCTCAACTGGGCTCCTTTGTCTCAGTATCCCACCTTCATTGCCAGTGTGGCATCGTGGGAAAGAGACTCGAGACCCAGTTGACCTTTTTTCTTTCTTTATGTCCTTCCAGAATCTGAACATGGACAAACCACGGCAGCCTTTTTTATAGCCGGCTGCTCGTGGCTCATGGCCAATGACGGCTCTTCAAATCTCCCACCTCCAACCCATGGACCAACCCATCATAGGTAAGTATGCAAATATACAACAGTGGGACTGATTGATGTTTTTGGTATAGACCCTGGGCTGGAATAACTGAGAACTTTAGAAAATTGAAAGAAGAAAGAAGGAAAGTAAAAGCATTTTTTTGTGTATGTGTGGACTTTAATGATTATAAAATATAAGAGTGTGCAATGATGATATTTCTTCGGGAATTAAAAATGGAACTTAAAAATATGAGAGAATTACTACAGGAAAGAGATGAATCACTTTGCTCTGTGTTAGAAAAAATGGAAATGGTGACTGAAGAACAAGAAGAAAGAGCTTCAGAGGAGGAGGAGTTGATTCAAGGAGAAGACATTTTAAATGGACAATTAACCCAAAGAACACCACAAAGAAGTGGGGAAAGAAGGAAGGTTAAAAAGTTGAGATTTAAGAAGGCAATCAAAAGGGGGGATACCTATGAAGTCAGGAAAAGCAGAAAGACACAACAGAAAAGGGGAAAGGAAGATATTAAGAAAGAGAGGGATATAAACTGGAATGTGAAAAGATATGGGGAAAAGAGGAGGAGGAGAAGCAGTAAGAAACAGGTGCATGAAATAAAGAAATACGGAAATAGTAAAATGTTGAAAACAAATTGTGTTTTTAGAGAAAATGGTTGATGAATTAAAAAGGGGATTCTGCAGGGTGACAAGGGGTAATAAGAATATTTCTGCAATTAAAATATTTAGAAAATAGGGTAATATAGATATTGATAACTCTTATTAAAAATCAAGGGGGGAAAATATGCTGCAGAATCCGAATGAAAAGATGTAATGATTATTATTGTAACTTCTTAAAAATAATGGTTTATTGGGAATCAAGATGAGGGAATAAAGCTATATTTTAATCATTGAGGTGTCACACTCAAAGCAGTAAAAGGGGGGAAATTTTCACTTTTTTTTTTTTTAGTGTTAAAATTTGTATTAATCTAGAATTTATAAAAAGAAGGCGTAATGGAAAGGGAATATGACAGACTAAAGAACCAACTAAATTAATAAGTTAATATAGACTATTAAAAGCAAGGGGAGACATTAGTAACTTTTTATTATTATTATCATTATTATTATTATGCAAACACGTATTGTTTATTTTTATTTTTAAAATAAATATTAAAGGATTATATTTGAAATAATTGAAATGAAACAAAAAGATGTTTCGATTGAGACTTGAAAGAATGAAAGAGGCTAGAATTAATGTTTCTTTCCTTACTGAAAATTAGGAATGGAAAAGGTTATAATAGAATTAAGTAGGCATATATGAATGTATAATTGCTGTCACATTTGTATGTAAAGGTGATGACCCGTAAATATGTTGTCCACTAAAAAGAGATTTTTGCTTTTAATGTGAAAAACGGAATAAAATTTGTTAAAAAAAACAAACAAAATGCAACTCCTAGAAGTCCTTCTATTGTCTCTCACTGTGGCATGAATAAATACCTGGAATGCAAAGTATATACTGCTGCCAGGATGTTTGTGGAGGGGGGGGAAGAATTGGGTGGGCTTGTCACCTGGCTTTACAGCCACTATATTTGAGAAATGCCAGGCATCCAGCTTGACCGATGAAGCTCTGAGTAGGGTAGTATGGGGTAGTGAGTTAAGTTAGTGAGTTAAATAGTGAGCAATAAAGTGAGTAGGATCACTTAAGGGCATGAAGAGCAAGGTAATTAATACCAATGTGATGTCCAAGTTAAGTTATCCATTTAAGCAGAAAGTGTAAGTTAATACAAATATTGCTCATAAATTTTGGGCTCAGTTGTGGCTGTTAGTCAAGAGTTTACTTGTCTAGTAATTTCAGGTATAATTAGATGACCTGTGATCCACTGGGTCTTTGTTGCAGAGATATTTCCCGAGCCCCGCACTTTCCCTAATGTTTTCTGTGGCTTCTTCGCATCCTTTCTGACTTCTGTACAATCTTCATACCCTCCCCAGTCTATGTGGCATCTCCCTGCTTCCTCCCCGGCCAACACTGCTCTTCTTCCATAGCTCCTTGCTTCTTTTGTACCTCAGTGCACTTCTGCCTGCCCTGTCTGATGAGGAAAGTATGTAGGGATGCAGAGTGGGTTGTGTTGTGACCTCCAGCAGCCGAATCAGAGGAGGAGGAGGAGGTGGAGTGGGAGTCAGAGTCGGCATCAGGGCAATTTGAGAACTCCGAGGGGGAAGAGGGAATGGAGCTGGCAGAGAGAGAAAGAGGTGGGGCCTGAGCCATCCGTCAGTGCTCAAATGGAGAGTCAACAGGCCCCAAGTCTGGAGGTGGCTGATGAGGAAGAGGAGGAACAGCTGCGTCCAGTGCCTGATGCACAGATGTGCAGAAGGCAGAGGAGAGGAGAGCAGTGGAAATCTATGGGCCGGTCCTTGGGGTGGAAGTAAAAAATTT
>BLBF01000039.1:30124983-30143844 GCA_015471245.1 Laticauda colubrina
AATGTTTTTTCTAGAATAAAAATTTTAATTTAAATTTTTTTTAAAAAAAGAAAAACTACTGTTCTTCAGCTTCAAAGATGCATCAAACTAGCTTTGATGACTACACAAACTTGTGTGTGCTTGTTTGTTTGCAAGCTGTCCGGCAATCTGAAAACAACTGTAGGAAGCATCCCACCCCCAGATTAAAAAATTCTTTATTTATAATATTAGAAAGAGGCAGGATGAAATATTTCCCCAAGGGAGAAATAGAGAAACATGTTCTTAAAGCAGCCCCGGTCTTCCTGCTATAGGAAAACAAGCTCAGCCAGAAGAGACCTGGTCTTTTGGAATGGAGATTTGATCTCCATTCAGAAAGACTGGGCCTGAGGACTTCCAGTTTGAGCTTCTTCGGGGACAGACCGAAGCCTCATTTCTGTGAGGCTTCGATCCGTGCTCGCCGCTGGAGTGCCCTGAGCCGGCTGGTTTCAGGGCTAAGCCACCCTGTAGAGGTGGTGAAGAAGGGAGAGACTGCCTGCAGGGTTGAGGAGAACCGCATCTCTCCTCCCCAGCTGGCCATTATTCCCTTTCCCAAAGGTGGCTGTAGCAGTGGTCAGAAATGGCCACCACAAAGAAGAACTGTACCGGAAAAAAATGTGCAGGAGGAAGATAAGGAGAGAAAGTTTTGGTTGACCGGGTCAAACAGCAAAAGCAATAAATAAGGTACCTTGGAATTGAAACTATGAAAAAACTTGTTCCCTAAGAAGATTTTTAAGCTGCGAAGGAGAGAGAAAAGGGAAAAGATTTGGTTTTCTCCTTTTCCTATACTGACAGTGAAGAGACTTAAGCAAGAAATTGGAAAAAAATCCACTTTGACATCAATTGACATTTAATGCTGAAAATAAAAAGTCAAAGGGATAATAAAGATTTCTGGATAATCAAATGCTTTTGAAAACAGGAAAGGAGAGAAAAAGAATAAAAGGGCAGGATCTGGAAGGGAGGAGACCATCTGGAATTAAAAAAGAACTTATAGCAAAATCTCAACAAGACTTCCAAAAGATACATTCTAATTGAAATATCACAACAAAAACCCCAGGAAGAGAAAGTGGAAAAAGAAATAAGAAGAAATACCTTGGAACTATTTGGATTATTTGATGATTTCTGGATTTTTGGTTATTGTATTTGAATCACTGAAATCAATCAGGTGGTTGTTTAAAACTGTTTAAAATGTCTCCACTTTTAGAAGAACTGAAAATGCAACTTAAAAGGTACAAAGAAGATGCACAAAAAGAGAAAGGTTGTTTTGGCTTCATATTTCAGTTTTTAGAAATGGAGATTTGGAATTATGAGAAACAAGAAATGCCTGCAGAACAAGAAGATTGCGACGAAGAAAAAGCCATCTTTAATGAACAAGTAATCTTCGGTGGGGGAAAAAAGGAAAGGGGGGGGGAAGAGAATGGAAAGTTTAAGATTGGGAAAAACAACTCAAAAAAAAATTAGAGTGAAAAATAAATATAAAATCAGAAAGCAACAGAAGAGGGAAATGCAGAAGAGAGAATTAAAAGTAGAGAGACAAGGGGGTAAAAAGGGGAGGGAGAAGAAGAGAGGGAAGAAAGAACGGAAAAGAAGTTATAAAGGACAGAAACAAAATATAGAGAAACAGGGCCT
Source organism: Laticauda colubrina (assembly GCA_015471245.1). Classification (NCBI taxonomy): domain Eukaryota; kingdom Metazoa; phylum Chordata; class Lepidosauria; order Squamata; family Elapidae; genus Laticauda; species Laticauda colubrina. Next base: position 30,126,628 of record BLBF01000039.1, read on the forward strand.
ATTTAGAGATCATGGGTGAAAATTTAATGGAAAAGGGATTCTGCAAAGGTACATCAGATAGTATGGTGATATTAGAAACAGAAATAATTTTAGAAAATATGAAACAATGTATGATTAAAATGTCTGATAAAATAACTATCGTAATTCAGTGAAATACTTGTCAATAAATAAATGTAACAAAATGAATATTTAATTATTTATAAAACATATGTGAAGAGAAATAAGGGAAAATTAATTATGGAGATTATATGTGTCTTTAAGGAAGTATGATATTTAATTGAAAATAAGTGTTAAAGGTGTCAAAATTTTAATGATTATTAATGATAGAACTGAATTGGAATGGAATGAGGGTTTATAATTACATTATTTATAATCTTTTTTTTCAAAAGAATATAGTGTGTATTATAAGAATGTACCAAGCAGAATTCGATTGGAAGTTATGTATTATGTATTATATTGAAGGTCATAACCTTAAGGTATATATTGAAGTTTAAATAAGAGTTGAATGGATGTAATTAAAAGATATAAAGGTGTCATACTCCAAGTAGTAACTACAGGAGAAAATTTGTTTAATGAGAAAAGATAATATGAAATTGAAACAGAACAGACAAAAGTATAAATACAATGATTTGAATTGAGATGAGATAATCAAAATAAAATTGAGAAAATTAAAAGAGGGGAGAAACTATATAGAAAATGTAAAATAGTATAAGATATGGAATAGAACACAAAAAGGAGCATGAAATTGAATTTTGTGTCTGTATAAAGAAGTTCAACCCGGGACCATGCTATTTTCAAAAAAGATGTTTTATTTGTATTTTGTATGTGTGAAAACCCAAATAAAACTTTATTTAAAAAAAGAAAAGGAAGAAAGACTGGGCCAAACTATTCACAAACAAAACATATTTAGCAGAGGTAGTATTCAGCAGGTTCTGACCAGTTCTGGAGAACCGGTAGCAGAAATTTTAAGTAGTTTGGAGAACCGGCAAATACCACTTCTGACTGGCCCTGGTTTGCTATTGGTTCTGTGGGTGTGGCTTAGTGGGCATAGTGTGGCATGCATTCTTGGTGGGCATGGCAGGGAAAGGATACTGCAAAATCCCCATTTCCTCCCCACCCCGCTAACCTGCTTTCCAGCTCCATTCTCCTGTGCAGGGCAACCAAAGGAGACCCAGCCAATCAGCTGTGACTCAGGAGGCAGAGAATAGGGGCGAGGCAAGTCAGAGCTGGGATTTGCTGGTTCTCAGTATAAAAAAATGTATCTCTTATAGCAATAGCACTTCGTCTTATATACTGTTTCACAGGGCTTTACAGCCCTCTCTAAGTGAGTCAGTATATTGCCCCCCAACAATCTGGCTTCTCATTTTACCGACCTTGGATGGATGGAAGGCTGAGTCAACCATGAACCAGTGAGACTCGAACTGCTGACAGCCAGCAGTCAGTAGAAGTAGCCTGCACTATTGCATTCTACCACAGTTATAAGGCTAACATGATGGGTCCACCACATAGATGATTCATGTGTTATTTCATTAACTAAATGTATGTGAATGAAGTCAAATAAAATTAAAAATTACATTAAATGTGAAAGACTCATATGGGTCAAGCTATTATCAATTCCACATATGATATTCTAAAGAGAGAAAACACAGCAAAATCTACTAGCCAGAATCTGGAACTCTTTGATTCATTAGATAACCATCATGTGTTATATCAACTTTTTTGGTCAAATTCAGTCAATTTAATGCTACCTAGGTCTTTTCACTGTACTGTATAACAAATTTGGTTTATGCTGCTTGGTAGCAATAATTCTACAATTTGTTCTATTGCTCTCTTGCTGTCCTATTCCTAAGCCTTGGCTCATGAATGCCTCAGGAGTTATCTACTACTCATTTTATTTGCTGCAGGCCATCTATATTCCTAACTTTTAGCTGAGGTCTGCAAATTGCCTAACTCTCATTACTTTTATCAGCTTTCTAACTACCCAGAATTGTTACAAGCTTTATACTTGCATATTTCCTGTGGATAAGCATTCTTTGTTCTTGCCTTGATTCTCCACTATTACAGTCTTCCTGATTTACTTTCAAGTGTGTGCTATGACCTGGCTTTATTTTAGCAGCCAGCGAGCCCATCAGTAGCTTGCTTTACAAATAGCTTAATTCAAGAATATGATTTGAATTGTATGATTCTGTGGGAACTCATAAAAAGCAAATATACTGTAAAATGTTTATCTCTACATTGAATGGATATTTCATTAATATCTAAGGAGAGGAAACCAAAATACATTGGTGATAAAAAAAAAATGTTTATCGCTAATATCAAAATGGCTCGCAGATTTTCATATTGCATGGTTTGGTTAAGTAGCAGAAATAATTTGCAATTCATGGCTGAGACTGAAAGGTTCAAAGGAGATAAGTATTTTTGCAGTGTGACATACACACTGAATGGCTTTTTTAATTATCCCAAGAAGCTGTTTGAAAACATTTTAAGAAATCCTGGTATGTCTAATTCCTGTGTCCAATCAAAGCAGACAGCACCAGAGAGTTTATTCCTTTAAAGTAAAAGAACACTCTGTGTGATCATGCAGAGGAAAACAACACAAACTCTTAAGATAGAGCTCTGAAAAATCAGATTACTGCAAGAAAATTTAGCAGTATGCTTCTTTCAACAGCTGCTTGGTTCATTTTTATATTTTATGTGCTTGTAAATATTAGCTGTGCTTACTTATTAGGTAGAGGGAATGGATCAACACTGGAAAACATCACTTTTTTAATTTCCTGACTTTGGTGATATTAAATGTTCAACTTTTATATTTCACATGCACCATTTTCTCTTGAGGTAATCTGGAATTTAAAAGCAGCTTGCAAAAGGGCGTATCAGCCATTTTTAGAGTCATTCTATGTATTTATGTAAGGGCTGGGCCAGTGAATTTACTCAGTCATGTCTTAGTAACCGGTAAAGTCAGGATAGACATTAATCAGAGAAACTTGATGTAAAATACTACTTGTTTTTTTTTCCTACTCCTCCTTCTTCCAGTCTGCATTTCTTTGTGTTTTCCTCCCAGGAACAAATATTAAATCTGCCAAAATGATTGTTATGTTTGCCTGTCTGTCTGTCCATCTACAGTGATGCAGCCATAGCAATAAACACAAAGAACAACTTCACAGAAAGCATGTTTTGAATGACACTGAGACATTTTCTGATATCAGGCACAGACTTTCTACCTGTTGTGGATTTTGAATAAATTAGAAGCAGAGCAAGACATTTTATCCAAAGTTACAATAACCAGATACTGCTCTTACACAATGTGTTTAAAAGGCAGGTGCACTGTGCTAATTTAGAGACAGAGGTCAAAGAACACATATTAAATAAAGTTCCGATGGACATTATTTTGGTTTTGTTCCTTAGGGCAAGGTAAGATGGTGTCATTTCTTTGAACCTATCACCCTCTCTTCCTTGATAGCATCAACCCCAAGGTGTTGTTGACAATTGCTACTAATGGTAGACAGAAGGGAACCATCCTGTTCTTCCAATTGTGTCTTTTGTTTTGGTTTAAGAAACTTGTATCCAGTTCCAGTACCCCAGAGGCTTCAGGGAAAATAAATGGTCTTATTTCTTCCTTTTGACTTACCTGGAAAAAACCAGTTTCTTAAAAGAAACCTCTTGGAAAGGACAAGCAGATTTATCTGATTTTAGTTTACTTTGAATGATGTAAGGAATAAAAAAGATCCTTACACAAATACTAAGTGAGGGTAGATCATCTTACTTCTGAGCTCAAGAAGATATTTACCTGACCAAGGCTGTCCTTTTTTTTATGGAACTTCATGACCAGTCCTTTCAGTGGAAACTAAAGTTGTTAAGACATTGTTGTTGTTGTTAAAATTGTTGGTTTAAGACTAGGTAGACAGACTCAAATTTACTCTTCACCTTGGAAGTTTACTTGGTGATTTTGGACCCATTTACCTCATCATAATTGGTGGGGAGGGAAATGGAGGACAGCTATCTGTGGAAGTCTGAGGAAAGGCAGGATATAAATTTAGCAAATAAATAAGTAATTAAAATGCAATGTAGAGTGATTTCATGGAGATCAACCAATTGATTGGTTTGCTTGTTAACATCTTTTTAAAAATCCCATCACGTCATTTCTAAAATAAATTTGTTAGGTTTATCTTTTCTGGAGATGAAAAAAAGCTAAACGTATTATTAGTTTCCATCTATTGTTTCTTGATTTGCCTTCTGGTGCTTTGGAAAATAAGTTGACATCCCCCCCCACCCTTCTTCTTTGTGGCAGCCCCTCAGATATTGGAATACTTCTTTCATGTCATCCCTAGTCCTTCTTTTCACTAGACTAGACACACCCAATTCCTGCAATAGTTCTTCATATGTTTTAGCCTCCAGGCCCCTAATCATTTTTGTTGAGAGGTATAATATGAGGAAATATAATATGGTCAAGTGATGCTTTACATGATGGTAAAAGAATTTTCAGTATATTGTTATTATTCCTCACCTTTTATCAGAACGTGTTTGGGTCTGGTATTTTACCAGCTTCTCTCAGCTTCTATTGTGGTCATTTCTAAACCAGAAAAAAGTTTATATGTGCAGTACGCATTATATTTATTACACTAACGAAAGTCAATGTTAAAATAACATCTGGGATGCTTGCTAACCTACTCCAGAACCAGTAATAAATTCACTAATTACATGATCATGCAGGATTTATTCACCGTAGGTAAGCAGGAGAGAATGTGAGATTATTAATATATCTTGCAGTTTAAATAATATTAAGGTAAATCTTGCTAATACCATTTCACCAGATATAGAGAAGGCCATTGATAAAATCTATTGGCAATGATTTATTCTTTATTTATTTTCTCTTCAGAAATGTCTTAAATGAGTACAATTTTATTCTTCTTTAAAAAAGACAAGAGCAAACAGGACTTGATCCAAACTCATTTTTAATGAAGCTACAGTATATTGATTGCCAAAATGATTGGGATCTAATCGCAGGATCTATGTTATGATGTCACACTGCATACATGTCATCCCTTTGCTGTCACTGAGGTTTGCTGCTGGATTGTCTTCTCTCTCATTTTTATTTGTGTTTGAATCTTTAGCCTCAGCATTAGGAAAAGTAGTCAGATTCATGGTTTGGTATAAAATATAATCCTGTTTGTTGATGACATGTTTGGCATTTTTTGATAAATCTGAATCTTCTACATTAATTATATTAATTGAAGGGTTTTGAGGCCTTATTAACTATCATGTTAATTGTATTGTTTGTGTCTATGCCATCCTTCACCCTCAACCTGAGGATATATGAGATTGCTTTATGGAAATTTCGGTCTTATTACTCATGTTCTTAATGCCAAGAAGTCTGTTGTGACCTCATCTCAAACCTGCAGTTTTCATGCCTTTAGATCTGTGTAAAAAGACCCATCTGCACTCATATTTACATAGCATATCACACGTATATTCTGCCACTTACTAGCCAGAAAACACAGATCTACAATTAGAATCCTTATGGCTGGAGAACTGCTGTGGCTAAGAAACTGCTGAAAAATTCATTTGTTATAATATACGAATTTACCTTTTCAAATACTTCTGAGAGTATTTACATCAAGACAAATTCCTTGTGTGTCCAATCACACTTGGCCAATAAAAATTCTATTCTATTCTATTCTATTCTATTCTATTCTATTCTATTCTATTCTAAATAAAAATAAACTCACTTCTGCATAGCAAGTCCAACTAGAATCTTGTTTGGTCATGAGTTCACTAGATGTCTGTTAAATGAAATACAGCTTCTCGTTCTCAATTTCTCCACCTGACAGAAGAATAAAAATTAACACTGGCTAAAGATTACATTTGTTGAGTATTATTGGAGGTGCTATTTTTCTCTAATATGTTGGTGAGGGAGAGAGAGATTAAGATAAGCATATAAATGCTTCCACTTTCTTGGAAGGTATTCTGAACCTATTAGCATAAAAAAAAACCAGGAAAGTAAAACTAGGGACTTTTCCAAATGGCAGCCTTAAGCTCCTTGTCCGTAGCACTGAAATTGGTTGAAAATGAAGTTGGCTTAAGAGATTGCTGTCCTCTTTGAAATACATTCTTCAACTTTGGAAGCAATGCTGACCAGGACTTCTGTCCAGATGGCACTTACGACAGGCCTTGAATTTGTGAACTTTTCTACTTGCTACTTGTCAAGAAAGCAAGCACCAATCACTATTCTTGCCATGGATCTTTGAGGTCACAACTTTCCATGAACAGACTTTTGTGTAAAGCCTAGTTGTGATGCCTCCTTGGCTTGATATCTTTCTGTCTGGCACATCTATCCATAGACCAGTGGAGAAAAAAATGTTCCAAAGAAGAAAATTATATTAGGTATATTCTTCAACTGGCACATATTAAAGAAATGTGGGCTTTTCAAAACAGATATCAATTTAAGATCCACATTTTTCTTATTCAAAAATGATGTGGAGATCAGAATGTTCTAGTGAAATCTGCATAGTGAGTATAGTTTAGCTGGGTACTAAAAATTGTGAAGATCCTGAAAAAAGATTTAGGTGAATAATGCTTTGCTCTTTTCAATTTAATATTTTGGCTGCCCTTTTTCATTATTTCTGCCCATTTCTTATATATGAAGTTGCTCTGTTTCAGAATAACGGTTGCAAATATTGTACAAAAACATTCATTTGTTCCAGTATCACTGATAAGAGACATTGCAACTATGCAGATTGTGTACATTTCAAAATATTGTTGATCATTTCACTGAACTAGGTTTGTTCCCAGACAAACAAAAACAAGCTTAAAAAAAAAAGACAAACAAAGAATATCGAAGGTTGTAGTGAATTTTAGGACATTACACATCAGCTTTGGAAAAAAATAGGTGATGAAAAACCAGAACTTGTTACCTCTCCTTAAACACTGGAGGGTTGTTTAAGTGTACGCATTATATGTACTGAGTCTAGATCCAGATCAAATTTGCAATATTTTCCCTTAAAATCCATATAACTGCCACATATTTAGTACCCATTTTGTTCAAGTTTTAAAGCCAACACCAACTGCCATTTTGTGCTCTGAAATAATTAACAAATGGAAGAATATATGTATTACTTGAGCCAATAGGACACAGGTGCATTATCTGTAGGGCATATTTAATTTCTTTTTTGTACCTTACATATTGTGAGTGTGATTACATTAACGGCATTCATGATGCTGGGCAAAAATCAAAGTTACTTTTTTATTTCCATATGAGACACATGACTTTCCAAAATATGACCCTCCAGATGATATTAAACTACAGCTCCCAGCATTCATGGTACCTGAATTTCGAGGGTCAATAGGAAATGAGAGCCTCCCCCTGGCAACCATCATAGTTCTGCATTTTGCCTCCCTTTCTTTCACTCACCTGCCCAGCTCGCCTTCCAGTGGGAAGCCCCCTGGCCGCCACCACTGTTCTGTGATCTGCTCACTTGCCCGTCCACCCAGCTCTCCCTCCAGCTGCCCGCAGAGAGTTGTCCTTGCAGATGATTGGTCATGTTGCATTGTTCACAAATGACTTGCCAATGGCAAGCTGGCCTCAGTGACTTGGCCATGCTGAATTGTCCCATTCTGAGATTCATGGTTTCTAGGTCAGTGGATTTATGAGCACATTCTCCAGTGGTGGGATTCAAACATTTTATTACCGGTTCTGTGGGCGTGGTATGGCTTGGTGGGTGTGGCTTGGTGGGCATGGCACGGGAAGGATACTACAAAATCTCCATTCCCTCCTCACCCCACTAACCTGCTTTCCAGCTCCATTCTCCTGTGCAGGGCAACAAAGGAAGACCCAGCCAATCAGCTGGGATTTGGGAGGCAGAGAATAGATGGGGCGGGGCCAGTCAGAAGTGGTATTTGCTAGTTCTCCGAACTACTCAAAATTTCTACTACCAGTTCTCCAGAACTGGTCAGAACCTGCTGAATACCACCTCTGACATTTTCACTCCAGAACATATAATTAGTACAAGATTTTATTTCCCTTGTTCTTCACAAAATATCCATCATTAATTGCTCCCCAAATGTTCATTGTTATCAGCTACTTTTGTTGCTGTTCTTGTTTCACACTTAGAAAGCATAAATCCATGGGTGGTTCCTCAAAGTGCCCAAAGGTTCTGGGACTACCTTCTGTCCACTTCTGGTGCATTATTGAACTACATTATAATAAGTGCCTTCAAAATTAAAGCTTTAGTTGTCAACAGATGTTTTTAATAAGATATCAGGAAGTCATATAACTGAAATTGCTTTAAAATCCAAATGGAGGCATTATTAGCCATTAATAGTCTTTTTCTTCATAAGGCATGATGTCATATAATTTGATGCAAGATTGCTTTGTTTGCTGCAATATCTTCGATTCCTGTGGAATTGCTGTCCATATTGCAATCCATATTTCCACAACTCAATTCTCCAAGGTGGCTTCCTGCTTATCACTGTAAGAAATATAACACAAACATACCAAGCATAAAGCATGTTTAAAATAATGTTTCATAACATAATGTTGTATTGTGGAATCCTTGGTGCTCTCTGAGCTTGGTTGTTTACTTGCAGATGTTTCATTACCCAACCATGTTGTATTCTCATTTGTATTCTAATTATCCAACTAAGTTGTATTCTCAGAAAATCTATTTGGTTCTAAAAGCAAATTAACCAAGGAGGCATAATCTGACTTCCATTATCTTTGGATGCTCAGTGGATCATATGAATAAATCTTGCTCATGCTTGCTTCATTTACCATAGAACATTTTTTCCCAATCTATTCAGTTCAGTTTTAATAACATAGAAAATATTTTGCTGGAAAATGGTTGAAAACATATGGAGAAGTGAGAGGGGCATCCATCTTAGTTAGAATCCTGGTGTTCTTGTATTTTCTGGTCCCATTTCCTAAGATCCAAGGAGTTTCCAAATATCCAGCTCATTCTATTTCCAAGGCTTGGAAGGGAAAAAACAATTAGTTTTTAGATGTCCTGTTTGCTATTCGGAAGTCATAAAACTGTCTTATATCCACAGGAATGGCAGGCTGTTTCCAGAGGAGGAGGGGGGGAGTAGTCTGCCAATCCACAGAGACATCACTGTCTTATAAATTTGGCACAAGCTCTTTGGAAACTATCCAGGTAAGCATCTTGAAGTCATGGAATCCTGTTTGAACTAGTTAATAGACAATTGAATTGTGCCATCCAGGCCCCATTGATAAATCTGTACTGAGAAAAAGGCAATCACTGTTGGATCTATTGTGTCCTAGACCTAGAGGACCTAGAGGGATCTTGGTGTCCTAATGGATGATCACTGAAGTATGAGTCAGCTGCAGTTGCTGAGAAAAAGCCAATGAAGTCCTAGGCTGCATCAACAGAGGGACAGCATCAAGATCATAGGAAGTCATAGTACCACTCTAAACTGCATTAGTGAGGCCAAACTTGGAATGCTACATCCAGTTCTGATCACCCCCATATTAAAAAGATGTTGAGACCCTATAAAGATTGCTGAGAAGAGTGACAAAGACAGAAAACTGATGGCATTGGATAAGATACTATTAGGAACAGAGGGAAAAACAATCAAAATAATATACAACTATCTACTAGAATATAAAATGGAGGAGGAGCGAGTCAAGGAAGTAATGATAAAATGGGCTCAAAAATTCAGTTATAATATTGAGTTAGACAATTGGCAAAAGTTATGGGAAAGAAATAGAAAATTAACATTGGCAACTTCATGTAAAGAGAACCAATATAAAATGTTTTACAGATGGCATCTTCCTCCAACTAGATTGACCAAAATTAGTAAAGGTATATCACGACATTGTTGGAAATATATCAGAGAGATAGGGATCTATTATCATACGTGGTGGAAATGTATAAAACCAAAAAAATACTGGTGGAAAATAAAGATTTGGATAAAAGAGATGGTTAACGGGAAAGTAAATAAGACCGGAAACGTTCTTACTGGGAATTATTAATGAGAAATACAGTAAAAGAACAATATATTTAATGATACATATAATAACAACTGCGAGATTGGTGTATGCCCAAAACTGGAAGAATGAAGATACCCCTACAGAAATTGAAATAATAAGGAAAATATTAGTCTGTGCAGAGGTGGACAGACTAATTTTAAAAATCAAAGATAAGGATGAGACAGTATTATGAAGTCTGGAGTAAAATGTATCAATGGCTAGAGTCAAGGAAAAAGAAAGGGTTGACGCTTTATAGGAATGAAAGGTAAAGTTTTGTAAACCCATGAGAATGGAATACAATGGACGTGTGAGTGTAAAAGACAGTTGTAAATATGTATATAACTGTACATAAATGTACATAAATAGAAATAATATGCAGCTGGCACTATACTAATAACATAAGGGAAAAAGGAAATTAACTGTTATGTGTATCTCTATGCTATAGCTTGTATGGCCACAATAATGGCCAAGAAAGTTGCACTGTGTTCAATTGTTTCTCATGTTATTCAATAAAATTTATTATAATTTTTTTTAAAGAAGAGTGACAAAGATAATAAGGGGTTTGGAAGCTAACTCGCAGGATGAAAGGAACTTAGGCATGTTTTAGCCTAACAAAGAGGTGGATTAGGGGGATAACATGATAGCTGTCTTCCAATACTTGGAAGAAGAGGGGGTTGATTTATTCTCCAAAGCACCTGAAGGAAGGTAGGACAAGAAGCAATGGGTGGAAACTAATCAAGGAGAGAAGCAACCTGGAACAGAGGAGAAATTTTCTGTCAAGGAGAACAAGCAATCAGTGGAACAGCTTGTCTGCAGAAGTTGTGGGTGCAGTTTTCAGAAAAGATTTGAGAACCATTTGTCCAGGAGGGGGATAAAGACTCCTGCCTAAGTCATCTTTTGTTTCATCCCAGTGAATTATCTTTGGTTTAAACAGAGAACAAGTCAGTGAATCTTACCCACGAGAGCCTTTTAGATACCTGTAAATCTCGACTTGATCAACCTTCTCTTTAAGTAGCTTAAACAGGCTCATCCCTTTAAAAATTCTTCACAGGGCTGGTTTCTACATCTCTTTGCTTCCTGAAAAACCTGCTGCAGCTTGGCCTGTTTGGGATCCAGAAATATTTGTCTCAATGATGAAGGGAAAGAGCAGATTTCTGAGGGAAAAAAACAGCAGAGAAATGCCCATGAAATAGTCATCCAAAAAAGTTCTCAAACTTTATTAGAGGGCCCTACAGGGGGCTTTTAACAATTGCATTCAGCTAAATACCATAAACTTGCCCCTCACTGCTCCATTTTTCTTTGGAAACTTTCAGAATATGAGACAGGACACACACACACACACACACATACACACAAAGGGGAAAAATCCTAAAAAAACAATCTTCTACTGCTCAGTGTGACTATTTCTTGTTGTTATTCAAATTATTAGCATGTTTTATGCACATATTAAATAAACTGTTTTATTCGGACATTTGTTCATTTTAACTAAATTCATTTTTCAGCAAACTTCCATAATGTAAGGTTTATTAGACTGGCCTGCCTTAAACTTTGATCTGTCAAAGAAGATTTGCTAATTCTACGTTCATAATACACAGGAAAATAATGAATGCTAGGTCAAACGGTCACCTCTTTTTCATTCCATACTGTAATTTTAATCTCCAAATATTTTTTTCCAAAGAAAGCAAGCCAAGTAGACAAGGGGAAAACAACCTAATAGGGGAAAACCTCATCAATTTAAAGCCAGCCTCAGCATAGAAGGAAACAGCATCATTTTTTTTCTCCTCTAGGCAAGCTGCTTTAATACTGTATGATTGCGATATCATACTGAATGCACGTTATTCCAGCTACTGACAAATTTACAAATGCTTACGGTTCTTTTTATATAAAATTACAAATATTGAGGAATTATGCCTATTAGCATATGAACCAAAAGGTCATCAAAAGCTCTGAAGAAACAAATGTCTGCCAGGCAGAGGTGGGTATTCAGCAGGTTCTGACCAGTTCTGGAGAACCGGTAGCAGAAATTTTGAGGAGTTCGGAGAACCAGCAAATCCCACCTCTGACTGGCCCCGCCCCCATTTATTCCCTGCCTCCCATTGAGTCCCAGCTGATTGGCTGGGTCTTCTTTGGTTGCCCTGCACAGGAGAACAGAGCTGGAAAGCAGGTTAGTGGGGAAGAGAGGGAATGGAGATTTTGCAGTATCCTTCCCCCTGGAGTGGGATAGGAATGAAGAATTTGCAGTATCCTTCCCCTGCCATGCCCACAGAACCAGTAATAAAAAAAATTGAATCCCACCACTGTTGCCAGGCCACATCTCCATGGCATAATCAATCCAACTCAATTTTAAATGTAACCCATATGAGAAAAGCAAACTTTTCCCCATTGTTTTTTGTCCCCTTCTTTGTCAAGTAAAATTCTCAATGGACTGTAACTGTATCTTATTTCTATGGTAACTGTACAAATTGCAGACTGCCTGTAATCCTAGGCATGATGATGTGGTATTTATCCAGTCTCTAAAACAAGGGAAGCTTATAAATAAAATGTAATGTTAGAGCAGATATTCCCAATCTGTGCTTACTGTAACCCTCAGCCGACGTTACAACGTGCTATTCAGCATGGCTGAGAAAGCACTAAGCAGGATAAACCACTGGCCCAGCTGTATATACAAGGATTCCTAATACATAGCATTTAATCTCCTTTGAGGCAAGATACTTCATAGCAACAAGCACGAATCCTGAAGTGAAGTTGGGATGGCTCGCTAAATATATATGTATAACTTTCTATATTTAAAAGCAAAATATCACTCATGCATCATCACAAAATCTCCAGAACAGTAAAGCCTACAAACTTGAAATTTGGCATGTATGTTCCTCTTGGCTTCTAGGGGATAACTAAGAAAGGATTTTTTGAATTGACCATCAGAGCATTAGTATTTTCTATATTATTATTATTAACACTCTCTGATGCTAAGGAGTTCTACTCCCCCTCCCCACCTAAAAAGAAATCTCTTCCAAATGCAAAACACAAGCAGAGGAGAGGAGTTTCAGTTTCACAGCAGCAACCTGCTTTAGTACAGAACAGTTGAGCTAAGCCACGCCCAGGCTCCTTGCTGTCTCCTTCTTGCTCACACAGCAAATACTGTTTCAGTTTCCAAATAGCCCTCAACTCTCACACATTGACAGGACGCTAGCCAGATGAATACCGATGAATGCTGGTAGGCAGAGGCAGAAATTTTTTCTCCTTATTTTTCTCTCCAAAAACCAGGCACGGGTATCCACTAGTGTGTGTGTGTGTGTGTATGTCTGTGTGTGTGTGTATTTATTTATTTTATTTGGTTTGTCAATTGCTTACAAGATAATAGGTATAAGTAAAACATAGTTATGAATACATGGATACATATAAGAAAAATAAAAAGAAACAATAGGACAGGGATGGTAGGCACATTGGTGCGCTTATGCACGCCCCTACAGACCTCTTAGGAAAGGGGTGAGATCAGTAGTAGACAGTCTAAGGTTAAACTTTTTGGGGTTTGGGGAAGAAAGAAACCACAGAGTCAGGTAGAGGATTCCAGACATCGACCACTCTGTTGCTGAAGTCCTATTTCCTGCAATCAAGTTTTGTGCGGTTAACCTTGAGTTTCTATCTATTGTGTGCTCTTGTGTTGTTATGGTTGAAGCTGAAGTGTTCATTGACAGGTAGGATATTGCAATGTATGATTTTATATACTATACTTAGATCGGACCGAAGGCGGCGTAGTTCTAGATTTTCTAGGTCTATAATTTCAAGTCTGGTGGCATAAAGTATTCTGCAATGACTTCTTGTGAAATATTTCTGGACTTTCTCAACTGTGTTAATATCAGATATGTAATGTGGGTTCCAGACTGATGAGCTGGATTCGAGTATTGGTCTAGCAAATGTTTTGTATGCTTTAGTTAGTAGTGTAATATTACCAGAGAAAAAGTGTGTGTGTGTATACATACACACACACACACACACACACACACACACACACACACACACACACAGAGGCTGTTCAGTGCTGATACAACTGCCTTCTGAATTAGGAGCCATATCTGTATCATACAGTTCTGGTTCACAAACTGGGATAACGTGAAATATATCTCTGCATATGGCCGGACCTGGTTACTATGTGGGTCTGGTTATGGTTTGATTGGATGTTTTTGAGAAGTTCCAAGACTGCACCGGGATAAAATGTCTCGGAAGAAAAAGTGAAAACTATTTTAATATGATGCGGACATGGAGCAGAGTTGAGCTCAGAGGAGCGCTTGTTCTGTGCCATCATGTTCTGTGTAATCAACCTACTTTGGCTAGGCATGAATAGCAGAGAAGGTAAACAAAATCCTGTTAAAAGGAAGCCCATTCTTGATTTCTCTTTCGAGGTTACCATCTTAGAATTATTGAAAGAGAAAGCATATCTTGGTAGAAATGTCCACAACATTTCAGATTGCAGAACATGTATGGATCAGTGTGACAACCCAGGGTGGGATACAAAAGCAACAAAGTCACAGAAACAGGTGAAGTCCCTTTAATTCCTTCAACTTGGCTTCAAAGGTTCAATTATCATTGACTGGAGAAAAAACTCCCCCACAAACAGCTGTGAAAAGGAAGAAATGCCGTTCAAACTCAAAATACATATAAATTATAAATAGAAAACACAACACAAACCACACTGAAGAATTAATGAGACAAGGGCTTGAAGACGTCCACAGATATCAAAATATGCATACTGGGAAGGACACCCGAACTCAGACAAGAATGGACAAACTAGACAAATATTTTCACACTTTGCTTCCAGCACTGGCCCATGTGCAGTTTATCTTTTTAAACAATCCTCACAGCTGCAGCTCATGAAGGGGATCAAGGCCCTTTCCTTCCCCATAGACCATGCCATTTGCAATACTCCCTTATCTGCTCCACCCTGCATGCCCTAGGATGAAGAGGGAGTGGTCCTGGGTCTTCCTCTGAATGCCCAGCTGGCCTGTGCCCTTCTCCAGTTTCCTCTACAATCTCTGGAGCCACACTCCCACTCCCTGTCAGCTGTTCCTCCTCTCCCTCAGAGTCAAATTCTAACAGGGACATGAAAGATCTGTTGAGGAGAGAAACATTTTACCCAGTGATGGGATCCAGCCAGTTTGCACCACTTTGGGAGAACCTGTTGTTAACTTTCTGAGCAGTTTGGCAGCCTGGATGTTGGAAGAATGCATTAGGGCAGAGAACCAGGGGTGGGTTTCTACCAGTTCTGTTCACCTCTGTGGAACTGGTAGCTCTGAAGAGCAGCAGACATAGAACTGGTTCTATGTCTGCTGATGTTTTTTCCCACCTGCCTGCCCGGGCTCTTACCTGTCCTTTATTTCCTGATTGTTTTCAATTTCAGCTGCCCTGCGAGGCACAGCTGCAGTTAGAAAAGCAAGAAAAAAGGGCTGTTTCAAAGGCTGCTTCTCTGCACACAGCATGCTGATGACGATTTACAGACGTGCAGCTCACAGCCTGCAGGGAAGCTCGTAAATCCCGAACCGGTAGTTAACCCTGTTGTATCCCATCCCTGCAGAGAACCGGTTGTTAAATTATTTGAATCCCACCATTGATTTTACCTCATCAACCATAAGCTACTGAAGGGATTGTTTTAGGACAAGCCTCTCAAATTTTGTGACCCAAGGACTCCAAAACAATATATGACTTTCTGTGATGCCTCCCATGCATAAAATTCATGTGTTGCTCCGTAGTGGTAGTAGTGAATGTGGCAGCTATCCAATTAGCATGATTTTGCTTTCTTTAATCCCATTCATTATTTCCTTTTACATTCAGAGTGGAGCCGTATCCCAACTCAAACCCACTGACAGCTTATTCAGGCAAGCAAGACCCAATTCTGGCAGAAATCCAGCTTTGCAAGTAAAAGCCATTAGTTGTACTTTACAAGTAACAAGCCATTGTTCTCCGTTCTGCATGCAAAGCTAAATTGCTCCCAAAATTCACTTCCATTCTGCCTGATCAAGCCCCAACCCCCTTTATCCACTCCTTCAGATATCCTGGGCACCACTGCATCAATAAGGATTTCATTTACCCATTCAGCCTGTATGCCAGTCTGAGCTTTTAGAATATGCCCAACACAGGTGGCATTCAGCCAATTCTGACAGATTCCGGAGAACTGGTAGCAGAAACTTTCAGTAGTTCAGGGAACTGGCAAATCCCACCTCTGACTGGCCCTACCCCCATCTATTTGCTGCCTCCTGAGTCCCAGCTGATCGGCTGGGTCTTCTTTTGTTGCCCTGCACAGAAGAACGGAGCTGGAAAGCAGGATAGTGGGGTGGGAATGTGTATTTTACAGTATCCTTTCCTTGCCACACCCACCAAGCCATACCTTACCCACCAAGCCACATCCACAGAACTGGTAATAAAATGGTTTGAATACCACCACTGATGCCCAGGAAAGCAAATTGACTTCCTCTGACCTTTTTCAGACTCAAGCAAGCTTGCTTCCTATGACTTATTGCAATTTCAAATCTGAAATCTCAGATCGAACCATGGGGCTCAGCCTGCGGGCTGGATTGTAGAACCAAGACTGCATCGATCCAAGTAATAACAAACTGGAGCTAGTAGCCAGGGAGGAACACTCCAGGCATCCAGAGGGAGTTCAGCCAAAATCTAGGATTCTGCCAGGATGCTGCACTCCACAGCTGCCTTGTATTGCTGTGCTGCTGATATAGGTTGCCACAAAGAAGAGGGAGTCAAGCTATTCTCCAAAGCCCCTGAGGGCAGGACAAGAAGCAATGGGTAGAAACTAATAAAGGAGAGAAGCAACTTAAAACTAAGCAGAAATTTCCTGACAGTGAGAACAATTAACTAGTGGAACAACTTGCCTCCAGAAGCTGTGAATGCTCCAACACTGGAAGTTTTTAACAAGAGATTGGATACCCGTTTATCTGGAATGGTATAGAGTTTCCTGTTTGAGCAGTGGGTGGACTAGACCTCCAAGTTCCCTTCCAACTCTGTTATTCTGCTCTGTTAATGCAATTGTTTCTTGGAACCCTTTGCTCTCTTTCACTTCTACAAAATGTGTAAATGATGTAAGTTTTGAATGGCTACTGGATAGTGGTGGGATTCATGTTTTTTTTTTTCTACAGGTTCTGTGGGCGTGGCTTGGTGGACATGGCAGGGAAAGGTTACTGCAAATCCCCATTCCCTTCCCACCCCACTAACCTGCTTTCCAGCTCTGT
>BLBF01000039.1:30144244-30160084 GCA_015471245.1 Laticauda colubrina
TGCTTGTATCTTTGTCCTTTGTATATGAAATATGTGTTGGTTAGGCAGTGTTCTGTTAGTTCCATGAGGTCTTTGGCTGGTTGGTATTTATTTTTGATGATTTCAAGAGTTTCTTTTATTGGGACTTGAGTGAATAGTGAAACCACGTCGAAACTTACAAGCAGATCTTCTTGTTCCACGTGTAGATCTTTGATCATTTCTAAGAAGTGGTATGAGTTTTGTACATATGAAGCTGAGGTTTCAGCATGGGGCTGTAGTTGTTTTGCTAAGTATTTAGCTAGGTTTTGTAATGGTGCTCCTATGGAGCTGACTATGGGTCTGAGAGGTATGCCTTCTTTGTGTATTTTTGGGAGGCCGTATAATGTATATATATATATATATATTATTTTATTTTTCTGGCAGATGAGATTCTGCCGAAATGTCGCTGTAATAAAAGCACAAATATTACGATGTGGGAAAATACCTGAAGAAACCTAAATACCATATATGTAAATACCCACGAAAACATAAGAAAACATACACACACACACATATATGTATGTATATGTTTTCTGAGCTTTTCACGGGTATTTGTATGTGGATCTTTGGTTATTCAGGTTTTCTCCCGTGTAAAATTGGAAGTATCTAGGCGACATTTCGATGAAGTCTCATTCATCATCTTCAGGCTTGTTTCTTCGGCTCTGTGCTTCTCAGAGTAATGTGAGCTTGCAGCTGCTGCTTCTTTTTAACTGTTAGTGGGGGTGTGACTTGATTGGGTGGGAGCCTGGCTGTGTTCTGATTGGCTGGGGATGTGTTCACATTGGTTGGGGGTTTGGCTGTGTTCTGATTGGCTGGTGTGTTCTGTTCAGGTGGGGGCTTGGTTGTGCTAAGGTAGTCTTAGTTGCTGGGGGATTTGAGCTGGTGAGCAGTGATCCTGTTGTTTGGCTTTGCGTTCGTGGTCGTGCCACATCTTCATGGTGGGCGTCACTTCGCTTCATGTATGGGTCAGAGGGGTTTGAAGCGGGTAGTGATACAGCTGCGGTACGGCTTCTCGTCCGTGGTCATGTCTCATCTTCTGTGTGGGTGTGAGTCTTTTTTCTAGGCGGAAGTGTGGTGGTAGCATCTTGTGTGGTACTCGTAGGTGTGGGTCTGGTGTTATTAGACCCATGTTAGGTACTCATTTATTAATGAGGGCAGGTTTCCAAATGGCTGGTAGGCGGGAGGTATCATCTCGTTTATTCATGCTGTGTGGGCGTTTTTCTATCTCTATGGCTTCTCTGATTATTCTGTTGTTGAAGTGTTCAGTTTTGGTGATAGTTCTGGTATTTTTAAAGTCAATTTCATGTCCTGTGGCTTTGAGGTGTTGGACTAGGGAAGAGGTCAGTTCTTTTTTGATTGAGTTCTTGTGTTCTTCAATGCTTGCACTTATTCTTCTTTTAGTTTGTCTGATGTATGTGGTGGGGCAGGCAGTGCAAGGGATTTCGTATTCTCCTTGGTTTTCTAACTCGATTTTGTCTTTAGGGTTTCTTAGGATGGTGGATATTTTTCTGTTTGTGCAGAATGCTGTTTTAATGTTGTGTTTTTGGAGGATCTTGCTGATTTTGTCTGTAGTGCCTTTTATGTATGGGAGGAGCGCTTACCCCGTTTTGGGCCTAGTAGGCCTCCCTGCAACCTCCTGGGAGCAAAAAAGGGCAGTGGGGGGCCACACCGCACTCTGCCACACATGCACAGGGTGGCAGGATGCATGCAGAAGATGTGTGTGCATGCACAGGGGAGCACAGGGGGGTGAAGCACGGCCTCCCACACTCCCCATTTTGGGCCTAGTAGGCCTCTCTGAAGCCTCCTGGGAACAAGGGGTGCGGCCCCCAGTAGCCTGTTTTTGCTCTCAGGAGGCTGCAGGGAGGCCTGCTAAGCCCAAAATGGGGAGCGTGGGAGGCCATGCTTCACTCCCCTGTGCTACCCTGTGCATGCACACGCATCTTCTGCATGCATCCTTCCCCCCTGTGCATGTGTGGCAGAGACCTAAAAATCTTCTGGCTGGTGGGAGGCATGCACACATGTGCAGTGGAGCTTAGCTGGAGTAATAGCTCGTGTGCCCGCAGTGAGGTTCACACATGCCATAGGTTTGCCATCATGGCTATAGGTTGACTTCAACAGGGAGATATTCTAGTTCCTTGACATATTGATGGACACTTGACACACCAAGCATGTCAGGGTGATGTGGAAGTTAACTAATAATTTAATACAGGTAGTCCTTGATTTACAAGTTTGTTTAGTGACCACTCAAAGCTGCAACAGCCCTGAAAAAGGTAAGTTATAACCATTCTTTACACTTACAACCGTTGCTGCTTGGTCCCATGGTCCCATGATCCAAATTCAGAGGCTTGGCAATTGGTTCATATTTAGGATGGTTGCAGTATCCCAGGTTGTAGTGAATTTCAGGACATCCTTAGACCTTCAGCTTTGAAGAAATAGGTGATGAAGAACCATAACCAGTTTCCTCTCCTTAAACACTGGTGGTTTGTTTATATTTATGCATTATATCTACTAAATGAGTCCAGATCCCAGATCCAATTTGCAAAATTTGCTCTTTAAAATCCATTTATCTGCAACATTCGTATCAATTTTGATGGAGCGGTGCCTAGAGGTGGGGGGTCTCATCTCACAGTCAGGAGTCTCTGAGTTCAATCCTAGTTAGAGATAGATACTTCTCTATCTGGGAACCCTAGGAATATATCTGCTGAACAAAACTCCACATTGGTGACAGGAAGGGCATCCAGCCATTGAAAAACTCTGCAAGTTCCACTCAGTTGCCCAGACTCCACTCCGCCAGGGATTATGGGGTCGATTTTGATCAAGCTTAAAGCCAGCACTGGCTGCCATTAGTGCTCTGAAATAATTGACAAGTGGAAGAATGTATGCATCACTTTTGAGCCAAAACTGACTATTTTTCACACTTATGACTGTTGCGGCATTCCCATGGTCACATGATCTAAAATCATAGGATTGGCAAATGGCTCATATTTATCACAGTTGCAGTGATCATGGGATCCCCTTTTGCGACCTTCTGGGAAGCCAAATCCACTAAACAACTGTGTTATTAATTTGACCGCTGCAGTTATTCCCTTAATTGTGGCAAAGTAATGTCTCATTTAGCAACAGAAATTTTGGGCTCAATTATCATTGTAAGTTGAAGATTACCTGTCTATGATTCAAATAACAATGAAACATTAATGATTATTAATTGTAATTAATAATTATTAATTAGTTAATTAATAATTAGTACTAATTAATTGTAAACTTCCCCTTCTCTTAAATAATGGAGAACTGGAGTGGGGAGGAGAGGAATTGCAGTAGGGCTCACATTTCCTTTCCTACCAACTATGATACAGATCATTTTTACTTGCAACTGCTGATTAGCCACATTTTACATTCTACATTTTTTTAAAAAAATTCCACATTAAAACACACATAATTTGCCATTTGCCCCCTGATGATATGTATTGCAGTTATGGGTACTTTAAGATGCAAGCCCTTATGTTGCAAAACAACCCAATTTTTCAGTTTTCGGTGGCTGTAATCAAAGTGTTTTTCTCAACTGTTATACAAGATAAAGGCTGTCAGTTATTAATTATGGGAACATATTAAACAATACAGAAGTGCCACGTTTACTTTCATCCCGTGGTGCATCATGCATCTCAAGAAGCATTGGGATAACATGATATTTTCAATCAAAAGAAATTTAGGAGGCCATATGAATGTGGTTTTGACAAGGGCACTGACAGGTTTCTTTTGGGGACCTGCCATACTGTGGGCCCTCTGATAAGTATTGGGCTGAAGCACCATACCAGCCAGTGGTAGGATTCTTTTTTTTTTTTTCACAACCAGTTCTGTGGGCATAGCTTGGTGGCTGTGGCAGGGGAAAGGATACTGTAAAATCTCCAGTCATTGGTGATATTTGCCGGTTCTTCAAACTACTCAAAATTTCCACTACCGGTTCTCCAGAACTGGTCAGAACCTGTTGAATGCCACCTCTGGTACCAGCCTCTAAAGACTAGGGTTGCAGATCTAGGCTGCAAAGCTCTGAACAACTATTAGATAGCACCAAAGAGGTATTATGAAATTTTAAAGTGGTCTAGGCAAGGGACGTGGTGGCTCAGTGGATAAGACACTGAGCTTGTTGATCAGAAACGTCAGTGGTTTGAATCCCTAGTGCCGCATAACGGAGTGAGCTCCCATTCCTTGCCCCAGCTTCTGCCAACCTAGCAGTTTGAAAGCACATAAAAAATGCAAGTAGAAAAATAGGGAACACTTTGGAGGGAAGGGAACAGCGTTCTGTGCACCTTCAGCATTTAGTCATGCCGGCCACATGACCACAGAAGTGTCTTCAGACAGCGCTGGCTGATTGGCTTTCTAATGGAGAAGGGCACTGCCCCCTAGAGTATGTGCAAGGGGAACCTTTACCTTTACCTAAGCAAGAAAGAGCAACCATGATTACTAGCGTCATCTTTCCAAAATCCAGAATTCTTAGGCCATGGAATCTTATCCCAGTACCAAGTTAAAATGTTAGCCACCCATTATTCTGAAGAACATTAGACCTACGTAGAGGAGTAATGGGGAACACTTAAGGTTCCTCATTACCAGTGGTGGGATTCAAAAATTTTTACTACCAGTTCTGTGGGAATGGCTTGGTGGGTGTGGGTGGCTTGGTGGGCAAGGCTTGGTGGGCGTAACAGGGGAAGGATACTGCAAAATCCCCATTCCTTCCCCACCACACTAACCTGCTTTCCAGCTCCATTCTCCTGTGCAGCGCAACCAAAGAAGACCCAGCCAATCAGCTGGGACTCGGGAGGCAGAGAATAAATGGGGGCGGGGCCAGTCAGAGTTAGGATTTTCCAGTTCTCTGAACTGAACATTTCAACTACGGGTTCTCCACAACTGGTCAGAACCTGCTGAATACCACCTCTGCTCATCCATTCACTGCTTCATCAATGGAGGTTTTTAAGAAGAGCTTGGACAGCCATTTGTCCAGAATAATATAATAAAAATGAGCAGGGGTTAGACTAGCAGACCTCCAAGGCTCCTTCTAATTCTGTCAATCTGTTGTTCTAAAAACAATTAGCATTTAAGAATAGAAATGTTTCCTTTAATGAAAAAAAAACATTTTTCTAAATTTTTGGAAATTTTGAAAATGTTTGAAAATGTTTACTTAGGGTACTAATTTTTTTTTTTTTTTACAAAAATTAAAAATCCTTTAAAAATCTTTAAAAAAATATTTTTAAATTCAAATATCAAAGTAATTTTATTTTCTTTAATTTCATTTTTATCCTTTTAAAATTAAGTTTTTTTAAATTCTGAAAATTTGAAATGATTTAGACATTTTAAATTTTTGATTTAATTTTTTTAAATTTTAGGTGTGGGAATCTTTTACCATTTTGAATATTTTGAAAACTTAATTTTTTTTTAATTTTTACATGAACTAGTGGACAATGAGACTGATGTTACTGGTAGATAGCACTTTTGTGTGCTCTGGGAACTAAACAACTGAATTGTTGGTGCAACTACTTCCAACTCTGTTACAATCCTGAGACTCCTGTAGAACCGCCAACTTGCAGTGGCCCAAAGGGAACCACTGAAGAACATGACCATGAACCCAGAAAATCTAAAATAAGATTGTCACTAACAAATAAAAAGCTGCTGAAACAAATAAAATCACAGCCGAAGCCCTGAAGGCTATTAATGATTCACTAAATTATCAGTTTTACTCACTCCTTCAAAAGATTTGGCAGTCTGAGGAAATACAAAATTCATGGGAATAGGCAACAATAGTGCTGATTTTCAAGGAAGGAGATAAATCAGAAATGCAAAATCTATAGTATGATTAGGCTGTTATTAAACCCAAACAAGGTATTTAAGGAAGCAATCCAACAAAAAGAACACCTGGTTTCTTGGCCTGGAATAGGATGCTATGATCAAATATTTGTACTACGACAATTGCTCAAGGAACTAATCAGGTGCTGAAAGAAACTTCTCACTCTATTCACTGATTTTGCAGTAGCATGAAAAAAAAAAATACAATATGCCTCCTGCAGCGGGTACATGAGGGATCATGAAGCTTTGTTTGAGTTAAAGATGAAACGCTCAAGGATTTCCCCACACCTACTAGTGGCATCTCTCCAACCACTGTATTTGATGCAATTCTGTAGAAGGACTTTGCCAGTCAACGTAGTCTTAAATTCAGGGGTGGGATTCAGCTGGTTCAGCCTGGTTCGAGTGAACCGGATGTTAATTTTACATCTGGTTCACCAAACCGGTAGTTGAACCAACCGGATAGCCCCACCCACCCTGCCCTTTCCCTCCCAGGTGTCTCCACGTGGCCCATTTTGGATGCAGGTCAGCGCAGCGTCTGTGCGAAGTCTCTGGGAGGGCGAAAAACAGGCCAAACCGGAAGTTCCAGAAGTCTGGAAATGGGCCTGTTTCTGGCTTCTAGAGGCCCTCCAGAGGTCAGGGAAGGCTGTTTTTGCCCTTCCAGAAGCCCAAGGGAAGCCTCTGGACTCTGGGGAAGGTGAAAAATGCCCCCTCCCAGAAATCCTGGCAGGCCAAGCCCACCACAGCCACGCCCACCCAACAACCAGGCAGAGAACCGGTTGGAGGGATTTTTGAATCCCAGCCCTTGTTAAATCTGAACAAGATGAATTCTTCAGAGAGCAAATCTTTTTTCACGGCTCTGCGATTTTTGCAAGCCTGTGACATCCCATTTGATATAAGAACTCCTGCTTGTTCATATAGCTCAACCATCATGACTGACAAGACAAAGACATTCCCAAAGAATGGTTTTCAAGCAACCAACCACTTGGATCAAGAAGATGAAGGTATGTTCTTGAAGGGTGTTCATCCCAAATTGCATAGCTAAAAGTCTGTAGAGATTCTCAATCATCCTGATCCTTCCATTCCCTACCATCTAATCAGAGCCAAAGAAGCTTCTTGGATGAGAAGCGAAATGTCTTCAAAGAAAAAGCAAGAAAATCCATTTGCCTCCTGAAAAAGCACCATTGGGACAACCATGACCTGAATGACTAAGAATCTCTACAGACTTTTAAAATCACAACCGTTCTACAATCCCTACAGTTTTCCTCTCCAAATCAAAACCAGGACCCCAACTGGAACTAGAAGGAAAATCTGCCAATACATGGTTCTACCTCTCTCATTTTCCATAATTGGGAGGCACAATAAATTCTGCTCTTTCTCTCTACACCCAGAGTAAACCAAGGGACTAAAGGTGGAATGAGAAGAAACTTGGATCCAAAAGACTAAAAGCCCTTAGAGTTTGTACTCAGCCCTGAAGTTGGGAAGGTTTATGAAGGTTTCCAAGAAAAGATTGGACAGCCACATGTCCAGGATGGAATAAGATCTCCTGCCTGGAGCAATGAGTTGGACTAGAAGACCTCCAAGGTCTCTTGTAACCATATGATTCTGTTCAACTCAGGAACCTCAAGCTGCCCAAAGAGCTGCTGATCCAGTTCTACAGAGGAATTACTGTGTCATCTATACCTCTATAACTGTCTAGTTTGGTTCTGCAACCCAACAGGACAGACACAGATTTCGGGGGATAATTAGGATTGCAGAAAAAACAATTACTACCCACCTGCCTTCCATTGAGGACCAGTAAACGGCATGAGTCAAAAAGAGGGCTGTGAAAATATTTACAGACCCCTCACATCCCGGACATAAACTATTTCAACTCCTTCCCTCAAAATGACGCTATAGGTCACTGCACACCAGAACAACTAGACATAAGGACAGTTTTTTCCTGAACGCCATCACTCTGCTAAACAAATAACTCCCTCAACACTGTTCAACTATTACAAAGTCTGCACTACTATTACTATTAACTTTCTCATCACTCCTTATCATCCATCCCCTCCCACTTGAGATTGTAGGACTGTAACTATGTCGCTTGTATCCTTATGATTTATATTGACTGTTTCCTTGTATGATTTGATTGCTTATTGTACCCTATGACTATGATTAAGTGTTTTACGTTATGATTCTTGATTCTTAACAAATGTATCTTTTCTTTTATGTGCACTCAGAGCATTTACACCAAGACAAATTCCTTGTGTGTCCAATCACACTTGGCCTATAAAGAATCATAATTCTATTCTATTCTATTCTATTCTATTCTATTCTATTCTATTGTATATTTTCGTGCAAGGGTTTTTAAAATATACCCCAAAAGGAAAGCAATCAACATAGAATCTACTGCAAAGAAGGTTGTAGAAGACACTGGATTTGGCTGTGGATTCATCTGTCTGAACATTTGCAATGAAGGCTATTATTTTATTCAATCTAATATCCAGAACCACATGAAAGATATATGTTATGCCCCTCTTAAATGATTATTTGTGCATTTATCCAGCAGTCAGAGAACAACAACTGCTTTACAGAAGTGCCTGTTTACTTTTCATTTCACCAGATGGTTCTAAATGCAGTGTAAACACTACAATATGGATTCAGGAAATGTGTACAAAGATAGACTTATCAATTACTTAAACCTGTCTTGTAGAAAAGAATCAGTCCTATTGGCCCAGAAAATCTAAAGACCCATCAATCACATTTCAAAGACTTCAAGTGTTTATCCTTTCTCTTGATTGAGTCATCTTCCTTTTAATTGCATATAAAGATACCCCCAAACCAAAACCTAGATATGAGTCATCCTCCTTCTCGGTTGTATCCTCACAATTTGAGCCTAAAAGCTGGTAATCCAAGACCTTCCCAGTGGAAGATGCTCTACCTAGTTGAAAAGGCTCTGAGATGCTGCATTGTTATCAGAATTGGATAAGTGGACAGTCCCTCCAACAGTCAGGTTTTATGAATGAGATACTTTTTTATCTATTGGGAAACCTGGAATATTTCATTCAGTATCCATTAAAGCCCCTGTCACACTGCACCAACGGATGCAAAGAGGATGTAAAACGGACAAAAAAGCTTGCCATCCATTGGTTAACGCGATGTACTCACTGCCTCCGTTTTGCTTCCTCTCTATCCATCCAGCATCCGTCTATTGACGTTTCATCCGCTCAGAAAGTTTTGAGCTGCCCAAAACTTTTGCGCGGAAAATGTATCCAATTTGTCCATTCTGCATCCGCTACGCATCCGCTACGCATCCGTTACGCATCCGCTATATCCGCTAGGCATCCACTGTGCATCCGCGCAACTCGCATCCGCTCGGACGCAGGGAGGAAGTGGAACGGATGCGGAACAGATGCAGAACGGATGCAGAACGGATGCAGCACGGAAACAAAGCATTTAAAACAGAAAAAATGTTCGCAGAGGGGACCTATCTCAGATATTAAAGATGTCTAGAGGATGCCTAGAGGATGCCTAGAGGATGCAAAGGGACATCTATACTGCCTATAAAAAGGGGGAGCAACACATCTGGATCTCACTTTCAGAATAGCAGCCCTGCGGTGCGGACCTCTGCAGCCTTTATCTGTCTCTTCCTCTTCCACGACATCCAGTCATGTCCACCGTGGATTGTAACACGGTCCTTTTGGCAGCCACCATCCTTCTGCAACAGTGCGAAGCCATCTACAGGCTCTGTGAACTCTACTACGGGAAGAAAAAGGGGCGGCCAAGAAGCGTCTGGGTACGAAGATGGTTCGCCAGAAGAGCAGAGGACAGACTGTACAACAAGTTTATGGTGGAGCTCAGGAACGAAGACATTCCAGAACTTCATGAGGATGCCTCCAGCCATGTTTGACAAAATTCTGCAGCGGCTGACACCCAGGTTGACCAAGGCAAACACCAACTTCCGGCCCAGCCTGGAACCTGGGCTCAAGGTGGCACTCACTCTGTGCCACCTGGCCTCAGGGACCACCTGCAGGATAATGCAGTACGGTTGGAGGGTGCCACCCAACACCATCAGCATTGTGGTCAGAGAAGTGGTGCAGGCCATCATTGAAGAATACAAGGAGGAGCTCCTCCAGTGCCCCTCCACTGAAGAAGGATGGAAGAAAGTTGCAGAGCAGTGGTATCAGAGGTGGAACTTCCCACACACCGTTGGAGCCATCGATGGCAAGCACGTGGCCTGCAAAGCGCCAGCCAAG
Organism: Laticauda colubrina; assembly: GCA_015471245.1. NCBI lineage: Eukaryota > Metazoa > Chordata > Lepidosauria > Squamata > Elapidae > Laticauda > Laticauda colubrina. The sequence goes on from BLBF01000039.1 coordinate 30,154,333, forward strand.
TCGGGGTCCACTTATTTCAACTACAAGGGCTTCTTCAGCATCATCCTCTTCGCCATGGTCGATGCTGACTACAAGTTCATGTACATCGATGCTTCAGGCAGCGGCTCATCTTCAGATGCCCGGTATACAATGCAAGTCACTTCAAGGAGGGGCTGGAAAGCAACCTCATGGTGGGCTTCCCAGATCCAGAACCCCTGCCCAATGACACGCAAGATGTGCCCTCATCGTGGGGGATGATGCCTTCTCCCTCACAACCTACCTCATGAAGCCCAACACTTCCAGACTCCTCACCCGTGAAGAGAGGATCTTCAACTACAGGCTGTCCAGGACAAGGCGGGTGGTGGAGAACGCCTTTGGCATCCTGGCCAACAGGTTCCAGGTACTTCTCACCACCATGCAGCATCGCCCAGAGACTGTGAGGAGGATCATGGAAGCTTGCTGCATCCTGCACAATCTCATGCGCACCCGCTACCCAGTCTTGCAGAACAGGCTCGTGGACCTCCAACAAGCCAATGGGGACATGGAGCCTGGGGAATGGAGGCAAGGGCGAAACCTGATAGACACTCAGGATGTGCAAGGCCCCAACAGAGCCTCACGTGAAGGGAAGAAGCAGCGCAACCTCCTGAAACACTGGTGCAACTCCCCAGCTGGAGCGGTGGAGTGGCAAGACAGGATGATAGATGCTTAATGGATGCTTCCTTCAGCCTGTCTCGTCACACTGATGAGATTGGGCCATGTATGTTGAGTGGCCCCACAATGAACAGGGCATTTTATAAAGAGTTGTGTTTATGTTGACATGTGTGGATGATTGATTATATTGTTATTGATAATAAAGGGCCATAGGTTTGGCACCTGGGAGGGTGGACCATACAGTCCCACTATGCTTGCACTGGAGGTTTATCTATCCCACAGCTATTACCCATCACAAAGGTATCCCTTCCCATTCCACAGCTATCTCAACTCATCCCACTGCTATCTTGACCCATCCCACAAGCATGCAAAGGCTTTAAACATTTCTAAAAGTTTCCAGCAAGACTTTATTAAAAAAAAAGAAATGAAGCAAGTGTGTGAATCAAAAATAGACTTTATTAACAACAAGCTATAAGACAAAAAAGAGTCTCTGGCACTCCTCTTGGTCGCTCAGTCTCAGGGGTGAAGGGTGCAGGTGCTGTGGAGGTGGCTGGTGCTGGAGTGCTTGTCATCAGCTCCTCCAGAAGCAGAAGCAGCAGAAGCCCCAGCCCCAGAAGAGTGAGCCCATGCTGCAGAAGCCCCAGCAGAACCAGAGTGAGGGCCAGGGGGCGGGATGGTTGCCCTGTCCCTCTTGCCAGGGCTGGCAGCAGATGGCTGAGGCTTGCTGTGCTTCAGCATGGTTGTGGGGTTGCTGGCTGGCAGGGAGGCTGGCAGGAACCAAGGCTCGCAGGAAGGCTGGCAGGGAGGCAGGCACCAAGGCTGGCAGGGAGGCTCGCAGCAAGGCTGGCAGGGAGGCTGGCAGCAAGGCTGGCAGCAAGGCTTGCAGGCAGACATGCAGGCAGACATGCAGGCAGACATGCAGGCAGGACAGGCAAGGCAGTCGATGTGTCTGGAAGCAGGTATTTCCTCTGAATGGTGACCTGCTTCCGAGCTGCTTCCGTTATATCCGCAGGGCTGACGCAATGCATCCTCCCCTCATGCGCAATTAATGCTCAGCAACCGCTAGGCTTCCGCTGTGCATCCGCTAGGCTTCCGCTGTGCATCCGCTTCATCCGCTGTGCATCCGCTGTGCATCCGCTTCATCCGTTCTGCGTCCGCTTTGCTGAGTTCCCCCGGAAGCCTAGCGGATGTGCCCTCCGCTCCCATCTGCTTCCATCCACTGGGCTTCTGTTCCGCATCCACTTTCCATCCGCCCTGCATCCTCCCCCCATCCGTGTTATCCGCTCCGGTTATGCAAATTTTTGCCCCTTTTGAGAGCGGATAACAACGGATGGAACATTTTGCTCGTCCGTTGTGTCCGTTTTGCATCCGTTGGGCAGTGTGACAGGGCCTTTAGAGAAATCCAGGCCAGCCTATTCACAAACAAAACAGTTTCAGCCACAAGCCCCTCCAGACTGGAGCTGATGGGATTAGGAATTTACATTCCCTCACACAAATTCTAAGGACAGGACAGGACCTTTAAGACATGATAGGATTAACTCACCAACATTAGAATAGTAAAAGACACAAGACTCGCAACATTGCACAACCCCTGGAGCACCTCAAACACAAAAACCCAGAACCCTATAAAAATCCATCCACTCACTCAGCCATTTTTTCAGCTACTCCAGAAACATGCTGCTGTCACTGAAGTTTCTGGAAAACCAAATAAACAGAGACCTTCTTTTCTTGTAGCCAGCCTCAATTTTATTTCCAGAGTTGTTGTTTTCCTCTCTCTTTCAGTTTGGAACTGGATGGGATTTTTCTTCCAAAACTTACTTATGAATTAACAATTTAACAACTGAGACAAGAAATGGGGCAAAACTCACACCACAAGTGTCTCACTTCACAACAGGAATTTTGAGTTCAATTGTGGTTGAAGGTTGAGGACTTCCTGTAGAATAGAATAAAGGATGGAGATGATAGAAGTTTTACATTTCACTTCTGTATCTTTTTTTTTTCTTTTCAAAATTGATTATTGCCACCACCCCCATCCCCCATTTGAAAATCTACTTGTCCAGGGTCCAGTGGTTTTGTGGCACCCCTGAGTCAAATTGGATATGGGTTTTTTTAAAAAAAGAACCCATGATTGTCATTAACTGAAAATACAAGTTGTGATCACGAAGTCATCAGTAATCAAGCGGAATCTGTGGGAATCTTTACTGCTACCCTTTTTTTAAAAAAAATTAAAATAATGGAGAAAGCTTGCCCATTCAACAACACCCTGAAAATCCCAATCATGTAAACCAGTGTGGTGAAAGCCATCCCTTGTGATCTTCCTTCTTTTTTCCCCAGAATGAAATCTTTGCCTTTGTGCTTCATGAAACTACAAAGAAGAGAGAAGGCCATGTTCTCACTTTTTTTAGTGTTATTTTTTTTTCTCCCATTATTTAAATAACCCTTTAAACATGCTCTTTAAAGCTGTGTGTCTTTGTGTGTATGTGTCCCTCAGTCAAAGGGACATGGTTGTTAGACCATCCCAAATGAGTTAGAAAGTCATTATCACTGACTGACTGAAACAGTGGCTCTGTTGTCCTTTTCTACTGAAAAAAACAGTTTCTTTAACTGCTGGACTTAATTGCTGAAAAATACTCTAATTTTGTAACTATAACATCGCTTGTTGTATTTCTTCCTTGTTTTTTTTTTTTTTTTGCCTCACACAAAACTTAAATACTGATAGTCCTCAACTTTATGACCATAATGGTTGTAAATAGGAATCAGTTGCCCAGCATCTGAATTTTGATCACTTGATCATTAAGTTTAGTTTATTGTTATTGCACCTCATACATTAAAATTAAAATTAAATACCATCTTCAAGGTACATTAGGACTATGAAAATAAAATACAAACACACATTCTTCACGTTCTAAACATTGAATTGAAAACCCCTGATATTGCATTAATATTGCACTATACAGCAGAATTCAAAAGAGCTACTACCCTGGGATAAAAGCTGTTTTTCAGCCTATTTGTCCTTGTTTTTATTATCCTGTGCCGTCTGCCAGATGGCAATAGTTAAAAAAAAAAGGGTGCCCAGGCTGAGATGGATCTTTGAGAATGTTTTGAACTTTCTTAAGGCAGTGGGAGCAAAAAAACTCTTCCAAAGAGGGGAGAGGGCAACGAATGATCTTCTGGGCAATGATGTTTTCACCCTCCAGAGTTCTGTCCTATCTGTCACTGTGCAATTGGCAAACCATACAGAGGTGCCAGTGAGGATGCTGGAAAAGTTATAACTGAGAAAAATGGTCCTAAGTGACTTTTTTTTCAATGCCATTGTTACTTTGAACAGTCATTAAACATGAAAACTAGCTGCACATAGAAGTCTGTCAAATTAACATATTTCTGAATACAATCAAGGAAAGATAGCTTGGTATTGTTAATGTATTTTGTGAATACATACAATTCTTGCCTTCTGTTTTGTGAGATGGATGACCCAGCTGAGGAGGGGGGGCAGAAATGTCAGGTTGAATAAAGGGAAATGAATTATTGTATTTTTTTTATATCCTCCAGCAGATTCCAAGGCTCTGTGGTTTTCTTTACAGCTGGAAAAGATGGATTCAAACCAGGGAGAAAAAAATTAAAGCAGCTGTATCTTCAAAGGGATTCCCCCTGTGTAAGTTGAAATCTAGTCACTTTGCTTTGCAATTGTGGTTATGTTTTAATGATGACACCATCTTAGACTTTCCTAATGGAATTTGTGTGCCAATGTTAGATTTATGGAGGGCTTTTAGATGAGGCTTTAATTTTGTGATTCTCCTGCTGATGCTTTCGAAAAATTTTTACAGAGGGAAAAGTTTTAAGCATATACTGTATTGTTAACTTTTCTTTCCAATGTCTTTTGATAGCTTCTTTTGGCTTTTGTCATTTTACACAGCAACAATACAGATACACAGACACACATGCAAATAAAAGAATCACTCCCCTAATATCCTTTGATTGATACGTTCAGGGCACTTCACTTGAAAGCATCCATTGTCTCTTGAAAATGTAGAGCTCATTTTACAAAAAAGGAACACATTCCTGTTTCTAATTTTGAGGCTGGGCGTTCATTTCCCTGGCCTCCTTCATATACCTGACAAATGCAAACCAGGTTACTAGCTTGTAGTTATCCGATCTCCATCTGACGCTGCATATAATTTAAAAAGTGTCAAGATTTGGAAGCTGCAGTCCAGGCAATCTATTATATCCTCTGGATAAATATATGATTTTATCTAACTTGTTTGATGTTTTACTGTTTCTCTGAGTTTTGCTGTAGAAAAAAATTAAAGATACCTTTTATTGATCTGTTATATGCCCGACTTCAGCTTTTAAAACTTTACTTTTATAGAACACAACAGAACAGAACAGAACAGAACAGAATAGAATAGAATAGAATAGAATAGAATAGAATAGAATAGAATAGAATTCTTTATTGCCCAAGAAGGATTGTTCTATTCCTATGCCAGCAAATCATGCATTCAGCACATATCGAGGGTAGCTTCTCCAAGCACCCGTTCTCCGTTCTTGAGATGTTGGTTAAGTAGAGGGACATTATGATGAGCATAGTGCTGTGGTGGGATTCAAATATTTTTACTACCGGTTCTTTGGGAGTGGCTTGGTGGTTGTTGCATGGGAAGGATACTGTAAAATCTCCAGTCAGAGGTGGCACTCAAAATTTCCTCTATTGGTACTCCAGAACTGGTCAGAATCTGCTGAATACCACCTCTGGCATAGTGATTAGAATATAATATTGCAGGCTAACTCTTCCCACTGTCTGGAGTTTGATCCTGGTGGACTCAAGGTTGACTCAATTTTCTATCAGTAAAATGGGGAGCCAGATTCTTGAGGTCTTATGCTGAATCTCTTAGAGAGTGTGGTTAAGCACTGTGAAGCGATATATAGGACTAAGTGCTATTGCTATTATCCATTGTTTCCTTCACCGCCCCTTTTATAATGAGATTAGGGCCATATAATTGATGTTAGGGCTTGGACTTTGAAAAAATTAATTATCTTCTTGCAGAAGTGTTCCAACTATTAGGAATAGAATAGAGTAGAATAAGAGAAGAGAAGAGAAGAGAAGAGAAGAGAAGAGAAGAGAAGAGAA
>BLBF01000039.1:30160094-30173501 GCA_015471245.1 Laticauda colubrina
AAGAGAAGAGAAGAGAAGAGAAGAGAAGAGAAGAGAAGAGAAGAGAAGAGAATTTTTTATTTCATCTTACTATTTACTGATACTTTATTTTACTTTAGAGCACCAGTATAGAAACTGGGAGACCATGAATTCTAGTTCCCCCTTAGCCATGAAAATTCTCTTTGCTCTCTGCAGCTTTTGATACCAATAATCATGGTATTCTTCTAGATTGGCTACAGGATTGGAAGGCACAGTGTTGTCGTGATTCTCCTCTTTCCTCAATGGATGGTTTAGTCATCAATTCATGGGGAGAGATCCAGAGATTCAAACTGCCTCAGGACTCAGTTCTTGACCCTCTTGTCTAATATTGACATGAAACCAGAGGTGGTATTCAGCAGGTTCTGACCACTTCTGGAGAACCGGGAACAGAAATATTGAGTAGTTCGGAGAACCGGCAAATATCACCTCTGGCTGGAGATTTTACAATATCCTTCCCCTGTCACTCCCACCAAGCCACGTCCACAGACCCGGCAGTAAAAATATTTGAATCCTACCACTGCATGAAGCTACTGGATGAGGTCATTCATTGACATGGGGCCCATAACACTGATGAAATTCATCTCAATATCTCAAATCCTGCTTCACTAAGAGTTCTTGTTGAGACCTTGTCTCTCTCTACCTGGAAGCTATTCAGGTCTGGTTTGGGTGCATGAAAAGATCAAGTGGTTATGGATGCATGGTTACTCCAGTGCCAGAAATTCTCCACCTTTGGATCTGAACGGGATGACTCTTACACTTAGAGCAGAGATGTCAAACTCAAGGCCTGTGGGCTGGATCTGGATTGCAGGGTGCTTAGATCTGGCCCATAGGGCTGCCCTGAAAGCAGCAAAGGACCGGCCCATGATGTGTCAGGATTCTGGCAGTTACCCCCATTTAAATTATGAGTCTCGAGCCAAACTTCCAAAACTTCAAAAGGATTTATTAAGAGTTAACATGGTAGCATTGCCTGGGTGTAGCCGACTTTGAGGCACATAATTTGTTGTCACCCTTGACCCTGGTTTTCCCTCCACCTCCTGGGTGTATCATAATTCATATTCTCCAATGGGACATATCCATAGCCAAGAGTCATCAATCATGGTCTCCAGTTAGAATTTTGCATGGTACAAACTTCAGTCACCTAGTTACTATCTTAGAAAACATTTATGGAATGCACCTTCCGTTTTGTGAGCTGCTGCACCACTCCCCCCTCCCTTTCTGTTGGCAACTCTAAAAAGGCCATAGAAATATTTTATGAGTTGACATGGTGCCTCTGCTGCGGCTCTCCCAAGCTCCATCATTGCTGGCAGGGGGTTGCAGGAACCCATTTTCTCTAGCACAGAGCTCGGGCCACACAGATGCCCTGACATGAATGATGTTGAGCTGGCCATGCCCCCTTACTACAACCCCCCCAGGTCAAACACACACCTGACGTGGCCCTCAATGAAATCAACTTTAACACCTCTGACTTAGAATATGGATGCACTACTTGAGAGCCCTCCAAGACTCACCATGAAGAACAAATGCTATTGGTGGCTAGTAAGACCTTCACCCAAATGCATTTTTTTCTGTACCAAGAATCCTTTCTCCAGGTTACTCATAGTGGTATGAGTGGCATTGGTCATCTCACAGGGGGATGCTTGCAATATGCATTATATGGAGCTGCCATTAGAACAGTGGTTGGATTGAATTTTTTTTTTTATTTCTGGTTCTGTGGGCATGGCTTAGTGGGCATGGCATAGCTTGGTGGGTGTGGCTCGGTGGGCATGGCAGGGAAAGGTTACTGCAAATCCCCATTCCCTCCCCACCTCACAAAGCTGCTTTTCAGCTCCATTCTCCTGTGCAGGGCAACCAAAGAAGACCCAGCTGATCAGATAGGACTCAGGAGGCAGAGAATAGATGGGAGTGGGGGCAGTCAGAGGTGGTCTTTACTGGTTCTCCAAACTACTCAAAATTTCTGCTGGCAGTTTTCTAGAACTGGTTAGACCCTGCTGAATACCACTTCTGCATCGGAAGCTATAGACAGTCTCAGACAGCTGTGACAGAAGCAATTTCAGGGACATCTCAGTATGATCACATCACATTTCTGCTATGTAAGTTGGATTGGTTAGTGGTGGACTTTCCACATGCAACTAAAGCTGCGAGTTATTATCATCTACAGTATAAAGCCCTTTATGGCTGTTTTGACCAAGGCTTCCTGAGACTTTAACAAGCTTAGTTAAAACAACTCTTGTTTTATTTCAATGCTGGGAATTATGTTCACTCACAGCCGGTAATGAGTCCCAAACAGTCCCTTGAGATAAGCACCCACCTTTATCTCCTTTGAATTGCTGCCAACAACAAAATGAACTATAAAAAACCAACTGAAGTACAAAGTCCACACAGAGCTTCAAGGATTAATCCGAACAGAACAAACAACTTTGCTTCCTGCAAAGATTTCTTTACCTTTGCCTGTCCTTTATACCTTATGGGAGGGGCAATCACCTCTAAGGCTTACTCCTGAGTTGCCACTTTTGTCTCAGCTGCTCTTGCCTTCTAACAGCTCTATGTGCACTGGAAACAGGCTCCCCTAGTTCCTCGCTGCTGCCAGATTCTGGAAGCTCCGGAGTCAGCATACCACTCCCAGATGGTCCTGGCTCCACCTCTGCATCGAACCCAGGACCCTCATCCAAGTTCTCTCCAAACTCCCAGACTGGTCCCCTTTCTTCTCCACTGTCTGATTCTGCTGCTGTCTGCACAAGCTGCCAGTGAACCACAACACTGGCTTCTATGCTCTCTGACTTTCTCAGAGACCATGTCTCTCCGTCATTTTGGGAGTTTTGACTGCTTCAGATATTGGGAATGAATACCAATACATACCTCATCACCTGTACTCTCATCTGAATTCTTGTGGCATCTCATCTAAAAAAAAACAGGAACGAATGTGAGAGTTTTATATACATAAAACTAAAGTATAAAACAGGAGAACAATTCGTTTACCTTTCAGAAAAGACATTGGGCTAAATATTGGCAGAAGAATTAATATCGATGTAGCACTTAACTTAGCATGTTTTTCTGGTCTCTCATTGTATATGGAATATGTCTAGCCAATTTCCAGTTAATGCCGACAGCCTCTTGTAACTTTAAGTGAGGTGCATGACATGGAACCTACCTTATTCAGTAGTGGAATGGAAAATGGATTGCCATATTGCTTTATATTGAAAATCACAATCTCTCTGCAGTTCAAAGATGATATTTTAACTATTTCGTTAAACCATTTTCACTCTGTGCAGCTACCGGAGAACTACTTTCTCCTCTTAGTATTTATATTATATTATATTACTTTGTTGATTGTATGTGCATTGAGACCTTATCCACCAGAGACAAATTCCTTGTCTGTCCAATCACACTTGGCCAATGAACAATATTCTACACAGATATATCCATTAACTCTTCTCTCTGTGCATCATGCCTTGAATTAGTCCACAGGGAAGTGGAAAGTGCTTTTTATATTTGATAATCTCCTCTTTCCAGGTGTCTCCTCAGCCTCAAGTTTCATTATTGGTTTTCTTTTATGTCCAGTAACTCATGCATATTTTCCTAGCTGCGACATTTGCATCTGCTTGCTTTTACTATGCCTGTTCATGCTAAACAAACATATCAGTTACAAATACATTAGCATGGATTTATTTTTCATGGCTCAACTTTCCCCCCTTCCCCTCAGGTCAGTAGCTGTTTTTCTTGTACACTCTTCTGTATCTCTCATCTTTGATGATTTTATTTCCCAGATATTTGAATATATAGACATGTTCACGTTTTTCAAAAACAGAGGTTAATTTGTCACTGACAGACTTGCTTCTTCTCTCCATTTATTTCTTGGCCCTCAGTGTGAAAAATGAGAAACTGTCTAGGGGGATCTGTTTTTGTTTTTTTTTCTAGCTAAAAGGCAGATTAATTTTTTTTCCTTAAAAAAGAAAAAAAATCATTGACTACTTCACAATATTTTTTCATTCACAAAACATACAGCGCAATCCTGTGTAGTTCTCTAAGCAGCAAATTTAGCTGAAAATATAAAATAACAAATACATTTAACTTAACCTAATTCCAAGTAAATACATAAAGGGTTTTCAGCCATTATTTATTTACTGTTACATTGTATTTTTAATATGTAACTTCAACCAGGGCATTAATAACCAGTTTGGATTTTTTTAAAATTAATTTTGACTAGGCATGTCAATAAAGTTCATATTCCAGACAGGAATATGAATCTTAGCCATCGATAATGCTTGTTTTCAGTATGAATTACGATTCTATAATTGATTCTATAATTACAATTCCATCCAGTATGAATTACGATTCTATAATTGTTCATAATTTCTATAATTATAAACATTATACAATATGATCATAATCACATTATAATCACAATCATATCATTAATGGTTCTATTCCATTCAGCATGAATTACGATTCTATAATTGTTCATAATTTCAAGCAGAGCCAAGCAAGGAAACAAATTGTGTTTAAAACTTCTCTTTTCTTGCATTGCCAATTTTTCCTTTAGCTTAAGCCCCTGTCACACTGCACCAACGGATGGAAAGAGGATGTAAAATGGAGAAAAACACTTACCATCCGTTGGTTAACATTATGCATCCGTTCTGTACTCACTGACTCCGTTTTGCTTCCTCTCTATCCGTCCAGTATCCGTCTATTGACGTTTCATCCGCTCAAAGGGTTTTGAGCTGCTCAAAACTTTTGCGCAGAAAATGTATCCAATGCGTCCGTTCTGCATCCGTTACGCATCCGCTATATCCGCTAGGCATCCGCTATGCATCCGCGGAACTCGATCCGCTCCAGCAGTAAACGGACACAGGGAGGAAGCGGAACGGACGCGGAACGGATGCAGAATGGATGCAGAACGGATGCAGAACAGATGGAGAAAGGATGAAAGCGGATACAGCTCGCAAAGAAACCATTTAAAATGGAAAAAACATTCACAGAGGGGACCTATCTCGGATATTAAGGATGTCTAGAGAATGCCTAGAGGATACCTAGAGGATGCAAAGGGACACCTATACTGCCTATAAAAAGGGGGAGGAACTTGCCTGCATTGCACTTTCAGACCAGCAGCCCAGCTGTGCAGACCTCTGCAGCCTTCATCTGACTCTTCCTCTTCCACAGCATCCAGTCATGTCCACCATGGATCGTAACAAAGTCCTTTTGGCAGCCACCATCCTTCTGCAACAGTGTGAAGCCATCTACAGGCTCTGTGAACTCTACTACGGGAAGAAAAAGAGGCGGCCAAGAAGCGTCTGGGTCCGAAGATGGATCGGGAGAAGAGCAGAAGATGGACTGTACAACAAGCTGATGGTGGAGCTCAGGAACGAAGACACTCGTGCATTCCAGAACTTCATGAGGATGCCTCCAGCCATGTTTGACGAAGTTGTGCAGCGCCTGACACCCAGGTTGACCAAGGCAAACACCAACTTCCGGCCCAGCCTGGAACCTGGGCTCAAGGTGGCACTCACTCTGCACCACCTGGCCTCAGGGACCACCTACAGGAGCATGCAGTACGGATGGAGGGTACCACACAACACCATCAGCATTGTGGTCAGAGAAGTGGTGCAGGCCATCATTGAAGAATACATGGAGGAGCTCCTCCAGTGCCCCTCCACTGAAGAAGGATGGAAGAAAGTTGCAGAGCAGTGGTATCAGAGGTGGAACTTCCCACACACCGTTGGAGCCATCGATGGCAAGCACGTGGCCTGCAAAGCTCCAGCCAACTCAGGGTCCACATATTTCAACTACAAGGGCTTCTTCAGCATCATCCTCTTCGCCATGGTCGATGCTGACTACAAGTTCATGTACATCGATGCTTCAGGCAATGGGTCAGCTTCAGATGCCCAGGTATACAATGCCAGTGACCTCAAGGAGGGGCTGGAATGCAACCTCTTCATGGGCATCCCAGATCCAGACCCCCTGCCCAACAACACGCAAGATGTGCCCTACTTCATTGTGGGGGATGACGCCTTCTCCCTCAGAACCTACCTCATGAAGCCCTACACCTCCAGATGCCTCACCCGTGAAGAAAGGATCTTCAACTACAGGCTGTCCAGGGCAAGGCGGGTGGTGGAGAACGCCTTCGGCATCCTGGCCAACAGGTTCCAGGTACTTCTCACCACCATGCAGCATCGCCCACAGACTGTGATGAGGATCGTGGAAGCTTGCTGCATCCTGCACAATCTCATGCGCACCCACCACCGGGTCTTGCAGAACAGGCTCGTGGACCTCCAACAAGGCAATGGGGACATGGAACCTGGGAAATGAAAGCAAAGGCAAAACCTGATAGACATTGAGGATGTGCAAGGCCCCAACAGAGCCTCACATGAAGGGAAGAAGCAGCGCAACCTCCTGAGACACTGGTGCACCTCCCCAGCTGGAGCTGTGGAGTGGCAAGACAGGATGATAGATGATTAATGGATGCTTCCTTCATCCTGTCTCATCACACTGATGAGATTGGGCCATGTATGTTGGGTGGGCTGACAATGAACAGGGCATTTAATAAAGAGTTGTGTTTATGTTGAAATGTGTGGATCAATGAATAAATTGTTATTGATAATAAAGGGCCATAGGTGTGGCACCTGGCAGGGTGGACCATACAGTCCCACTATGCCTGCACTGGAGGTTTATCTATCCCACAACTATTACCCATCCCAAAGGTATCCCTGCTCATTCCACAGGTATCTCTGCCCACCCCACTGCTATCTTAACCCATCCCACAAGCATGCAAAGGCTTAAACCATTTCTAAAAGTTTCCACCAAGACTTTATTAAAAAAAAGAAATGAAGCAAGTGTGTGAATCAAAAATAGACTTTATTAACAACAAGCTATAAAAGAAAAATGACCCAAGTGAAGTGTCCAAATAAAGTCCACAGGTAGCCAGCCAGCCAGTCTCTGGCACTCTTCTTGGTCGCTCAGTCTCAGGGGTGAAGGGTCCAGGTGCTGTGGAGGTGGCTGGTGCTGGAGTGCTTGTCTGAAGCGCCATTGGGGTGCAGCATCAGCAGAGCAAGAAGCACCACCGCCAGAAGCATCATCATCAGCTCCTCCAGAAGCAGAAGCAGCAGAAGCTCCAGCCCCAGAAGAGCGAGCCCGTGCTACAGAAGCCCCAGCAGAAGCAGAGTGAGGGCCAGGGGGTGGGATGGTGGCCCTGTCCCTCTTGCCAGGGCTGGCAGCAGATGGCTGAGGCTTTCTGTTCTTCCCCATGGTTGTGGGGTTGCTGGCTGGCAGGGAGGCAGGCAGGCACCAAGGCTGGCAGGAAGGCTGGCAGGCAGGCAGACAGCAAGGCTGGCAAGGAAACTGGCAGCAAGGCTGGCAGGCAGGCAGACAGCAAGGCTGGCAGGGAGGCTCGCAGCAAGGCTGGCAGGCAGGCAGACAGCAAGGCTGGCAGGGAGGCTGGCAGCAAGGCTTGCAGCAAGGCTTGCAGGCAGGCATGCAGGCAGGGCAGGCAAGGAAGTCAATGTGTCTAGCAGCAGGTCTTTCCTCTGAATGGTGACCTGCTTCCGAGCTGCTACCCTTTATATCCGCGGGGCTTATGCAATGCATCCTCCCCGCATGCGCAATTAATGCTCAGCATCCGTTAGGCTTCTGCTGTGCATCCGCTAGTATTCCGCTGTGCATCCGCTTCATCCGCTGTGCATCCGCTGTGCATCTGCTGTATCCGTTCCGCATCTGCTTTGCTGAGGTTCCCCGGAAGCCTAGCGGAAGTGCCATCCGCTCCCATCCGCTTCCATCCACTCGGCTTCCGTTCCGCATCCGTTTTCCATCTGCCCTGTGTCCTCCCCCCGTCGGTTCCTTTCCGTGTTATCCGCTCTGGTTATGCAAATTTTTGCCCCTTTTGAGAGCGGATAATAACGGATGGAACATTTTTCTCGTCCACTGTGTCCTTTTTACAAATGTTTTGCATCCGTTGGGCAGTGTGACAGGGCCTTTAGCTACATGGTTCTGAGCAAGGCTGGGCTGCTGGAGGTTCTCAGGGGTTTGGGGGAGCCCCTAGCTAAGACTCTGTGCAGTTTGGAGAACCTCCAAATCCCACTCCTGGCTGGCCCCATCCATCCCACCCCTTCTCTCCCTGGAGTCCCCACATGGCCTGTTTTGGATACAGGCAAGTGCAGGGCGCAGACAGAGGCTCAGGGAGGGCAAAAAATGGGCCTCACTGAAGTTTGGAAAGGCCAGAAATGGGCCTGTATCCAGAGAGCCTCCGGAGCCTGGGGAGGCCATTTTCACCCTCCCGGAGGCTCGAGAAAAGCTCCAGAGCCCAAAGAAGGCAAAAATACACAAACACCCCGTCATGGTGCAGAAGGCCGACTAGGCCATGGCCACTCAGCAACTGGGCAGAGAACCCTTTGCTAAAAATTTTGAATCCCACTCGTGGTTCTGAGCCATGACTGTGTGGATCACATCCTGTCAGAATGGCAGTTGCCTTCATCACATAGGACATCATGTCTCTTTTTTAAAAAAATAAACATGGGTATTTTGTCCCCCGTGTTTTTTTTCTGAGACATTTACACATTCACAGCTGTTGTGTGCTGCAGAACAGTTAGGCTGCTATTAGTTGTATGTGTGAGATTCTGCCATGGAAGAATGCTGTCATGCCCCTGTTGGAATCTGATTCTGAGGGAGAGGTGGAACAGCTGACAGGGAGTGGGAGTGTGGCTCCGGTAGCTGTGGAGGAAACTGGGGAAGGGCACAGTCTGGCTGGACATTCAGAGGAAGACCCACGCCCACCCCCTCTTCATCCTAGAGGATGCAGGGAGGAATGGATAAGGGAGCAACATGGGTTACAGGGGAGAAAAAGGCCCTGATTCCCTTCATTAGCTGCAGTTGGGAAAATAGGATAAAGAGGGTGTTTGCGCACAGCTCCTTGCTGGAAGAAAAGAATGAATTATTTTGGTTTGTCAACTCTTATCTGAGCTCTGGTGTCCTCCCAACTGTGTGTGTTTCATTATCTTTTGAAGTCTGCAATTCCTTTTCCTGCCCTGTCTCATTAATTGCTACAGTATAGTTTGTGTTGATTTTTATTTATAATTTATATGTACTTTGGGTTCGGATGGAATTGCTTCCCTTTAAAAACTGTTCTTGGGAGAGTTTTTTCTCCTGCTGAAGATAACTGGACACTGGGGGCCAAGCTGGAGGTATTAAAGGGACTTTACCTATTTTTGTTTCTTTGTTGCTTTTATGCCATGTTCCAGGTCATCACAAGTGCATGCAAAACCTGGGACAATCATGCTAGTGAGTTTAGCCCTCAGATAACGCTCAATTTAAAACCTAAAGCCCCTGTCCCAATGCACCAACTGATGCAAAAAGGATGTAAAACGTTAAAAAAGCTTGCCATCCATTGGAAAATGCAATGCATCCGTTGTGTACTCATTGCATACGTGTTTCATACGCTCTATCCCTCGATATTTCATCAGCGCAAGATAATTTCATCAGCGCATTCATACGCTCTATCATTCATACGCTCTATCCCTCGATATTTCATCAGCGATGATAATTTCATCAGCGCAAGAAGTTTTGAGCTGCACAAAACTTTGTGAATGGATGAACTTTCCGCCACGTACAATGTACATCTGTGACATATACAGGCAACAAACGTTCTATGTCCATTATCATCCGTTACACGTCTGCGGTATCCTCTCTGCATCCTCTGGCCATCCTCGCAACTCACATCTGCTGCAGCTGAAAACGGAAAGAGGGAGAAAACAAAAGGTACACGGAACGTTCACACAGCACTAGTAGCACGGAAATAGAAAGGATGTAGCATATGCATCTCATATATAAAGGATTAAAACGGACAAAACGTTTGTATCTGGGATGTATCTCGGATATTTAGGATATCTGCAGTATGTCTAGAGTATGTAGAAGGACACCAAGTGGACAACCAATATTTCCAAAAAAAGGGGGAGAAAATCATCTGGATCTCAGTATGAGTCCAGCAGCCGTGGTGTACAGACCTCTTCACCCTTAGTCTTGGTCTTCCACATCATCCATTGTTCTCCACCGTGGATCATGACACAGTCCGTATGGTAGCTGCGATCATTCATCACCAGAACCAAACCCTGTTCAGAGTGTTTCACCTTTTATACAGAAGGAGAAGAAGGAGACGTCCAAGAGCTGTGTGGGTCCGAGGATGGATCGTGAGAAGAATGGAGTTTGGACTGTATGACCAGTTGATGGTGGAGCTGAGGAATGAAGACCCTCGTGCATTCCATCACTTCATGAGAATGCCACCAGCCATGTTTGACAAACTTGCAGAGCGTCTGAGACCCAGGTTGACCAAGCCTAGCACCAACTTCCATGCCAACCTGGACCCTGGACTGAAGGTGGCAGTGACTCTGCGCCACCATGCCTCTGGAACCACATACAGAAACAAGCAGTACGCGTGGAGGGTGCCACACAACAGCATCAGCAAAGAGGTCAGAGAAGTGGTGCAGGCCATCATCGAAGAATATGTGGAGGAGCTCCTCCAGTGCCCCACCACTGAACAAGGCTGGAGGAAACTTGCATAAGAGTGGTATCAGAGGTGGAACTTTCCCCACACCATTGGAGCCATAGATGGGAAGCACATGGCCTGCAAAGCTCCAGCCAACTCAGGGTCCACTTATTTCAACTACAAGGACTTCTTCAGTATCATCCTCTTTGCCATGGTTGATGCTGACTACAAGTTCATCTACATTGATGCTTCAGGCAACGGGTCAGCTTCAGATAGCCAGGTATACAACGCAAGTGACCTCAAGGATGGGCTGGAATGCAAACTCATCATGGATTTTCCAGATCCAGACCCCCTACCCAAGGACACACAAGATGTGCCCTACTTCATCGTGGGTGATAATGCCTTCTCCCTCAGAACCTACCTCATGAAGCCCTACAGTTCAATATACCTCGCCCGTGAAGAGAGGATCTTCAACTACAGGCTGTCCAGGGCAAGACGGGTGGTGAAGAACGCCTTTGGCATCCTGGCCAACAGGTTCCAGGTACTTCTCACCACCATGCAGCATGAGGCACATACTGTGAGGAGCATCATGGAAGCTTGCTGCATCCTGCACAATCTCATGCGCACCCGCTGCCCAGTGTTGCAGAACAGACTTGTGGACAATCAACAAGGGAATGGGGACATGGAGCCTGGGGAATGGGGAATGGAGGCAAGGACGTAACCTAATAGACGCTGTGGATGTACAAGGCCCCAACAGAGCTTCACGTGAAGGGAAGAAGCAGCGCAACCTCCTGAGACACTGGTGCAACTCCCCAGCTGGAGCAGTGGAGTGGCAAGACAGGATGATAGATGATTAATGGATGCTTCCTTGAGGCTGTCGCATAACACTGATGAGATTGTGCCATGTATGTTGAGTGGTCCTACAATGACTAGGGCATTAATAAAGACCTTTGTTTATTAATAAAGCTGAGATGGTGGACCATACAGTCCCACTATGCTTGCACTGGAGGTTTATTTATCCCAGAACTATCCTTATCTATCCCACAACTATCCTTATCTATCCCACAAGCATGCAAAGGCTTAACCATTTGTTAAAAGTTTTCACCAACACTTTATTAAGTAAAAAAAAATGAACCAAGTGTCTTAAGCAAAGATAACCTTTATTAACTTTCTTAGGTAACCTTTATGACTTTATTAAATAAGCAAAATGAACCAAGTAAACTGAATTAAGTGTGTTAAGCAAAGATAACCTTTATTAACTGTCTTAAGTAAACTGTATGACATCATTAAAAAAGCAAAATGAACCATGTAAAGTGTCTTAAGCAAAGATAAAGTGAACAAGTAACAACTCAGTCTCTGGCACTATTCTCAGTCACTCTGAGTCATGTCCCTGGTCTCAGCTGTTAAGCGGGCAGGGACTGTGGAGGTGGCTGTGGCTTGAGTGCTGGTCTGAGGCACCATTGGCGTGCTTGGCCCCGAGAGTACAACAGGGGATGGTGTGTTCAGAAAGCTCTCAGAGAGCTGACTCAGTCCCATGAGGTTGAGAGGCCCCTCATCAAGGACCTGAGATGTGAGGCCCAAGACTGATGAAAGATTGTCCGTTGACGGGCTTGGCTGTGGGGTGGAGGAAGGAGGAGTATAGTGGGGCTGTCTGGTCTGCAGCTGGGTGAGGACTGGAGTCTGTGGCGTGCAATGAACCTGGGCCTGGACTGGGAAGGCCTGCTTGTGCTGTGGGAAGTCCTGGTAGTCGTAGCCTTGGTTGGTCAGAGGCTGTTGAAAGCTGTGGAAGGGCTGTGACATCGCCTGGGGTGGAGGAGCAGACCTGGACTGGGTAGGAGTAGCTTCAGCTGGGCCTTGAGGGTTGTGCAGAAGTGCTGTTATCTTCTCCTTCATCACCTGGTGCTGGGCCTCGGGAAGGTCCCTGAGGTTGTGGCTCATATAGGTGATGAAGGTGTGATGGCTGGTGTCAGCCTTCAAGATCTTCTACTATCGCTTTGCATTTTTCGGCTGTCATAAGAAACGGGGGGAGGGAAAGGGGAGGAAGGGATAAGTCTGGGAAGTGAGCTGGAGGTGTTACATTCTTCTGTTGTGTAAATGGGGGGGGAAGCATACAATAGAGTTAGGTTTCTATTTCTCGCTTAGCTTTCTTTTCTCTGAGCAACGGCAACCCGTTATCAAAGTATGCCAAGGTTAATGGACAGAGGCCTCATCATCACCTGAAGATGCCCACATGATCATATTCACAACTTCTAATTGGAAGTCTCATCTGAACTATTGGGGGTGGGAACAATTCATCACTTTGTATATGTGAATTGCGCGCCTAATTTCTCAGATTCAGAATTCTTTGGTTGCTACCACTTCACTTTCAGTAAAAGATATCTTTTCTCTAAACTAAAGAGCCTAAGCATTTCTTTCCTGGATTTTGAATGGAGCTCCTTTAGACAGCTGGAGGATCCTCTGTCCAAGTGGACCAGCTTAGAGAAAGTATTGGTTTCTTCCATGCAGCTTACTTCATCAAACCATTAA
Source organism: Laticauda colubrina (assembly GCA_015471245.1). Classification (NCBI taxonomy): domain Eukaryota; kingdom Metazoa; phylum Chordata; class Lepidosauria; order Squamata; family Elapidae; genus Laticauda; species Laticauda colubrina. The sequence goes on from BLBF01000039.1 coordinate 30,173,104, forward strand.
AAAGCAAACATTAGAATATTTTCAGACCTGTGATGCAACACCCAGAAAAATACAGCATCCATCACTTCATCCTCCAGAGAAAGATTGAAAGCAAACAAGGTCCAGGGATGAGAAGAAGAACCTCATGGCTTCAAAATCTAAGGGACTGGTTCGGACAAAACTCAGCAGCAGTTTTTTTTGGTGTGGCTGTTGATCAAAATAGAATTGACAACATCTGATGATGGATATGGCAGAAGAAGAAGGAGAAGGAGAGAGAGAAGGAGAGGGAGGAGGAGGAGGAGGAGGAGGAGGAGGAGGAGGAGGAGGAGGAGGAGGAGGAGGAGGAAGAAGAGGAAGAAGAAGTAGTAGAAAAAGAAGAAGAAGAAGAAGAAGAAGAAGAAGAAGAAGAAGAAGAAGAA
>BLBF01000039.1:30173511-30200541 GCA_015471245.1 Laticauda colubrina
AGAAGAAGAAGAAGAAGAAGAAGAAGAAGAAGAAGAAGAAGAAGAAGCAGCTTATTTCAAATAGGCAAGGAAGATGATTCAAGTTTTCAGGCAGAAAAGTGCCTTAAAAGTTTTAAAAGAAAACATGGCAGCAATGCAAACTTACACATTTGAAGTTACATTGCAGGAAGGACCTATCATATAGCTGCCAGCTGGATTCAGCTAATAGGGATTCTCTGTCTGGGCTATTGAGTCCTAGTGGACAACCATTTAAATATGAGCCAGCTGTCTGCCACAGTTGCCAAAAAAGCCAATACAGTTCTAGAGTGCATTATGAGAGGGATAGACTCAAGATCATGAGAAGTGCTAATACCACTTTATAATGTCTTGGTAAGGCCACACTTGGAATACTGCATCTAGTTTTGGTCACCACAATGTACAAAAGATGTTGAGACTCTAGAAAGAGTGCAGAGAAGAAAACCAAAGATGATTAGGGGACTGGAGGCTAAAACGGTTGAAGCAATTGGGCATTTGTCTAGTTGGATGAAAAGAAGGACTAGGGGAGACATGATAGCAGCGTTCCATTATCTCAGGGGCTGCCCCAAAGAAGAGGGAGTCAAGCTATTCTCCAAAGCACCTGAAGGCAGGAAAAGAAGCAATGGGTGGAAATTCATCAAGGAGAGAAGCAACTAAGAACTAAGGAGAAACTTCCTGACAGTGAGAACAATTAACCAGTGGAACAGACTGCCTCTAGAAGTTGTGACTGCTCCAACACTGAAGTTTTTAAGAAGAGTTTGGACAATCATTTGTCTGAAATAGTAAAGGGTCTCCTTTTGGGGGGTTGGACTAGAACAGGGGTCACCAACCTTTTGGAGCTCAGGGACCACCAAACTCATAATTTTAAATTCTGCGGACCAGAGTCCCTGGGAAAATCCCCAAAAAAGTCTGCAGGAAAATTCCCCACCCCATTTTCCTACCAATAGACCATTCTTTATTTGGGATCACAGGATACTGTCTCCAGCTCTGTTCTTAGGGGGAGGGAGGGAGAGAGACTTTTGGCTTCATGCAAGGAAAGCAGCAGAAGCAGCTCAAGCCTTTCTTCCTCTCCCCCCAAACTCTGCCAGAATGGCACAGCCTCTTGGATCAGGATGCCTTGCAGGGCCCAAAGATTCATTTCTGGAAGAGTTTGGGGGAGAGAAAGGGAGACTTTTGCTGCTTTCCTTACATTCAGCCAGAAGCAGAAGAAGGAAGAAGCAGAAAGAAGCAGCCCGGTGGCCAGGCTAGTTGCGTGGGGCAAGTGGGGAAAGTCCCCCCCCCGCCCTTCCCCCCCTCCCCTCACTACCTCGTGTTGTTCACAATGCAAGCAACCCAAGCCTTGTGTTCCTACACAGCCTCAATTAATTGCTTTGGGAATGACATTTCTCTGTGGACCACCAAAATTTTCCCATGGACCACCAGTGGTCCCCAGCCCACTGGTTGGCGACCACTGGACTAGAAGACCTCCAAGGTTCCTTCCAACTCTGTTATTCTGTGGCTTCTACCTTTTCACAGCATGATAGCAAAGATGGAGAGGTAGGGAGATCACAGTTTGACAGGATCCCCTCTTCTTTTCAAAATGTCCTGTTCTTGTCATAAAGCATACCTTTTTAATGTCTCAGGAAGGAGTTTAGAGAGCAGAAAATAATGAATTACATTTGGAGGAAAATGTTGATTCTTCTTTCCCTCTGTAAATTCTGCAAATGGTACCCCATTCCCAGCTATTGGGATCCCCCCAAGAATGTTTCCAGAAAAATCTGCAATAAAGTTGAGATAACAGTGTGTGTCAGTACAACAGATGCAAACACATCTGCACACTACATTTCCTGTATGCGTGCTATTGGGCATTTTTGGATAGTGCCCTTCCTTTGCTTCAGTTGGAAAACTTCACATGATTTATTTGCAAAAGGCAGCTTTCCCCCCACCCCCTTACAAAATGAACATGAGAAACAGCTTGTACTGAATCAGTCCTTTTGTTCATGCAATGTCAGTTCCCAGAGAGTCATTAACACACTCAAATTTTTTCCAGGAAAGAGTAAAACTTCAATGAGGTTTCTTATATGTGTCTATGGAATGCTTAGTAGCAATACCACTGCTTTTGATCCTTCTGAAAATTTTCAAGGCTCAATTTTTATACAACATCTGCACCTGCATGCTTGTTCTACAATTGCATCATTTATGTTTGGTTGCAGCTTTTTTTCCCCCTTTAAAGGCCCGATATCATAAAAGAACAGATCTTCAGTTCTGGAGAAGCTGGAGCTTGCAAGGTGGAAGATGACCATGCATCAGGCAGGGTACCTAGGACAGCTTGCCAGGGCCGACTTGCCATGGCCAACTTGCCATGGCCAACTCACCCTGGCCAACTTGCCATGACTAACTCACCATGGCCAACTTGCCATGGCCAACTCACCATGGGATGATTTGCCACTGCCATCTTGGTACAGGATAACTCTCCATGGGACAAGAGTTACACTAATATCAAAGGAATGATGGAACAGAATCATTAAAGAAAGGAAGAAAAGGGAGGAATACAATGAAATGTGAGTGACAAAAATTTAAATCAGTTTTAAATTATTTTAGATAAATAAATTATTGAATTATCCATGGTGAATTGGCCATGGCAAGTTGTCCCCATTCCATCAAGCAGGACAGCGTGTAGATACAAACCAGATGCCAACAGAAAGGCAGCATGAGAACCTGTTGTGGTTATCTGGCAGCAGGTGCGGATGGCTGAAGAGAGCAAGGATTCAGATGAGGGGCCAGAACCATTAGGGAGTAGACTGCTGCCTTCAGAGATTATGGGGGGTAGCAGCAGCGATGAGGAGGTTCCCGAGGAGCCTGTGCCAAGTGCGCGTGCGTGCAGGGTTGCTCGCAGGAGAGAACTGCTTCAATAGCACAGGTGACTTAGGAGTAAGGCTGCAAGGTAATGGCCCCTCCTTCAAGAAGATAAAAGCCAGATGTGAAGCAAGCCTTCTTTGCAAAAGGCAAAGACGTTTTGAAACTCCAGCCTCATGGACATTCCAGTATCCTGAGTTTCTATTTGAAGATTCTTGCACTGCAAATTATTTCTTGTCTGTTATCTTTTGGCCATCTTGTACAGTTTGGCAATGCTTGTGCTTATCACAGCTAATTATTTTGCAGAAGCATTCAAAGGTTTCTGTTCCTTTTGGATTGTTTTTGATTTATTGGAAAAGGGCGTGGGTCAGAACAGAACTGGACTACAATCAGGCCATCAGAAAAGGAATCTTAGGACTTAAATCTTTGGATAGTACAATATAGAGAATCAGATTCATGAAATGCTGTTTATTTTTCCAAGGTTGCTTTTATCTACAGTATTCCATATTCTCTACTCAATGAAATGTTAATGTATATTGCTAGTCCATGTGTAATGTGGACTGTATGTTAAACAAAAAATAAATTATCTTTATTCTTAAGTACTTGAACATCCATTTAAGTTTTGAGTTCTGGAAAGAGAACTGCTACTGGTATTCGGCAGCAATCTTCTACCTGAGACAGAAAAAGCTACTGCATCTGTGGTATTTCATACATGAACTCTAGGCAGACACAACCCAACTGTGGAAGATGCAGAAAATGCTAGAAAAAATTATAGGAATTTATGATTTTTTGGAAAGCAATTCTATTTTTTTCTCTCTGTATTTGTTTTGGCTGCTGTATTTATATTTTTTGTGTTGTATTTGCATTACGATATGCTGCATTGTATTTGGCAACTGTGTTTGTTTCCAATCCAGTCATTTCTGTGCAATTAAAATATTTCAGATAAATAATCTACGTGCTTGAATATATTTGAATTCAGCTTCTTCATATTTTAAGTGCTTTTTCCCCCACATTTCTCTCTCCTTCCCTTCTTGTCCCCCAATCACACTAGAACCATTTTTTTCATTGTGTTAATCTCTTCTCAACAGTCCACTTTCTTTTGTCCCTCCAGTCTCTCTCCAATTCTGTCCCTCCAGTCATGTTCATCAGAGAAACAGTTCCTACCAAGCAGTTAAAATTCCAGAGACTGGGGGAAAAAAAACTTTCTCCAGCAGCACGTAGAAGCTGAAAAGGCTTCAGAGGGAATCATCATAAAAGCAGGCAAAGAAACAAATGTTATCTCCAGAGAAATAGTGCCAGAATGACAGGTTGGAGAATGCGTCATAGGAATCGAAAATGAGAGACAGAGACGTCTCTATGCCAGCATAGAACACTTTTACAGTTCTACCAACAAGCACAGAAGTTGTACTCCCACCATTTCCAAGTCCTCAAATTTGGTTTTTCCACCTTCTCAATGAAAGAAAAAAAAACTGTAAGGTTGAGCTACTGTTGAGCTACTGTTTATTTTTCAATTTTGTCTGCAATTCAAGTGACATTTCAGATCACCGTAGAGTCCACTTGGAGCCCGCCCACCCTTTCTAATTAGGTGCTGCCTTCCATTGTCTAATGCTTGAATAACCAAAGTATTTTCTGCTAGTCCCAAGCTCGTAAGTCAAAAGAATGGAATGGAATGGAATGGAATGGAATAGAATAGAATAGAATAGAATAGAATAGAATAGAATAGAATAGAATAGAAAATAGTAGGAATGAAAACTAGGATAGGATTGGATGGAATAGTATAGAATAATAGATAGAGTAGGGTAGAATAGAGTAAAATAGAGTAGGAAGAATAAAGACTAGAATAGGATAGGATTGGATAGGATGGGATGGAATGGAATGGAATGGAATGGAAGAGTAGAATAGAGTAGAGTAGAGTAGAGTAGAGTAGAGTAGAGTAGAACAGAGTAGAGTAGAGTAGGAGGAATGAAGACAAGGATAGGATTGGATGGAATAGAATAGAATAATAGAGTAGGGTAAAGTAGAGTAGGAAGAATAAAGACCAGGATAGGATAGCATTGGATCGGATAATAGAATAGAATAGAATAGAATAGAATAGAATAGAATAGAGTAGAGTAGAGTAGAGTAGAGTAGAGTAGAGTAGAGTAGAGTAGAGTAGAGTAAGAGGAATAAAGACTAGGATAGGAAAGGATTGAATAGAATAGAATAATAAAGTAGAGTAGAACAGAACAGAACACAACAGAATAGAACAGAATCACACAAAATAGAATAGAATAAATACTTTATTGGTCAAGCGTGACAGACACACAAGGAATTTTGTGTCTATCAGAAAATTCTATCAGAAGCTGTTAGCATATATGCAGAACAACAAACTAATCATCATCATCATCATCATCATCATCATCATCATCAATAAGAGAAAGTGGTGGAAGCAGTGTAAATAGTGAATTGCCAGATTTGTTCCCCCTTTCTGGACCTCAGAAATCCTAGAACTAGCAGGAGGGAAATGACGGCCCTTCCCAAATCCCTCAAGGAGATCAAGAGATCAGACAAATCATGCAGAGGCTAAGAGTCCATTTTGAGGCACTTCAGCTTAATTGCATTCCAGGAAAGCCCTTAAACTTCATGCTTCACATTGAGTTTAAAAGAGATGACATAATCCTAGGCTTGAACTCCAGCACATGCTTCCTTCTTGTTCCCTGAGCAAATAAGCCTGTTTATTGTTACTGTGGTGGCTAACAGTTTTGTTACCAAGGAGTTTGGCTTTGCTGCCTTTGAAGAGCATTCTTCACACCTTGACTACGAAGCCCCTATGTGCTCAAGTGAGTCAACTCCAGAAGAGCCTGGAGATGCCGAGGGTTCACAGATCAGCATAATGTAATACTTTGTCAGCTACAGTAGACTTCAGCTGTTCTTGGATTGCAACTTATTTGTTGCTTTTGCACACCAACACCGGAGAAGACTTGGAATTGGTGAATAATAACCCTGGGAAGTGATAACCCTCTTCATCCAGAGCCCTGGTGGCGTGATGGTTAGAACACAGTGTTGCAGGCTAATTCTGCTCATTGCCAGGAGTTTGATCCTGACCACCTCAAAGTTTGATTCAGCCTCCCATCCAGGGGTGGGATTCAATTTTTTTTAACAACCAGTTCTGTGGTCATGGCTAGGTGGGCATTGCCATGTGACTGGGTGGGCGTGGCTTCTTTTTTCTTTTGCAGCAACCCCCCCCCCCAATTTTTTGGCCTTTTGGGCCTCAGGAAAGCCTCCTGGAGGGCTCAGGAAGAAAAAAAATGGAGCACTGTGGGGGAGTGCTGCACGCACCCTCCTCCATTTTTTGCCTTCCTGGGCCTCAAGGAAGCTTCCTGGGCAAAGCAATAAGACAGTGAGGGGAATCCTGGCACAGCTGATCATAGGAACAGTTGATAGTTGGGAGGGGAAAAAATGAAATACCTTAAGGAGTGACTGGGCAGGGAAGAACACAGTCAATGATGTTGGACATGTGTGCAATGTTGCACATGTGCAATAAGGACTGACTGAGCAGGAAAGGGAGGGGTGGATGGAGAAGGGCGGGGCCAGTCAGGGACACAATTTGCCAGTTCTCCAAACTGTGCAGAATCATAACAACCAGTTCTATAGAACCAGTCCAAACCGGTAGAATCCCATCCCTGCTTCCATCTTTCCGAGGTCATTAAAATGAGGACCCAGATTATTGGAGAAAATATGCGGACTCTGTTTTATAGCGCATAAAACACTGTGAAGTGGTATATAAGTCTAAGTGCTAATGATATTACTCTTAAGGTAAAAAAACCCCAACAAATCCCGAACAGCCAGCTGCTCAGTTTAGGAATCTCTAGCCAGTGCCCAATAATATTAAACAGAATGGTGATTAGTGATACAACAGCACCTAGCTAACCTTGGCTGTTCAACTTAAAAACTAAACAGTGTCATACAGGGGTGGGTTTCTACTGGTTCTGTCCACTTCTGCAAAACCGGTTCTGTCTGCTGATGTTTTTGCCCACCTGCTGGCCCGGGCTCTTACCTGTCCTTCATTTCCTAATTTTTCAACTTCAGCTGCCGTGCGAGGCACAGCTGCAGTTAAAAAAGCAGGAAAAGAAGGCTTTTTCAAAGGCTGCTCCTCGGCACGCAGCGCTGCTCAGCTGTCCAGGTATCAGGCTGATGACAATTTACAGGCGTGCGCGTAGCATGCAGGGAAGCACATTGTAAATCACCAAACCTCATAAATCACCGAACCAGTAGTTAACTCTGTTGGATCCCACCCCTGGTGTCATGTGCTGTAAAATCTTGGGTGGGAGACTACCAGACATCCTAACCATTCAGTCTGGGAAGTCAACAAATAATCTGGAAAAAGACAATGGCAAAAAATTTCAGTGTTGCTTCCAAGAAAAGGCTTGTCCCTGTGTTATTTTTATCAGGAGACGATTTAAACTCCTCAGTGCATCAAATATATGCCTTAATTTGACTTACATATTTTTTTTTCTGTTTGCTTTCTCTCTCTGTTGCGTATTTCAACCCAGAATTCACACTGGAGGCATACATGTCCAGACTCAAATAATCCTACTTGAGGCCCATGTTATGCAAAAAATTATTCAGACCCATTATGTTACGCAAGAAAAAGCCAATGTACAGGTACAGATTAGGTGAAACCTGGCTCAATAGCCGTAATTGTGAGAGGGATATTGGAATCCTAATAGACAATCATTTAAATATGAGTTAGCAGTATGCGGCCACAGCCAAAAAAGCCAATGCAAAGGATAGAATCAAGATCATGTGAAGTAATAGTACTGCTTTATAAAGCCTGAGTAAAACCACACGTAGAATACTGTATTCACTTTTGATCGCCATATTACAACAAAGTTGTTGATCCACCAAGGCTGCCAGACGTGTGAAGACAAAAGAACAACTACAGCACAAAAGAAGAGAGCACTCCGCAAAGCCAGAGCTGCAAATGTTGCAACGATGATGCCCACACATGTCTGCCCGACATGTGGCAGAACATTCCGTGCCCACATAGACCTTACCAGCCACCTGCGGACATACCATGGACAGTCCACGACCTGTGAGATGTCCAGGTCCTCTTCGAACATAATGGATGAACATCAGAGGTGGGTATTCAGCAGGTTCTAACCAGTTCTGGAGAACCAGAAGTAGACAATTTGAGTAGTTCAGAGAACTGGCAAATCCCACCTCTGACTGGCCCCTCCCCATTTATTCTCTGCCTCTCAAGTCCCAGCTAATTGGCTGAGGCTTCTTTGGTTGCCCTACATAGGAGAACAGAGCTAGAAAGCAGGTTAGTGGGGTGGAGAGGGAATGGGGATATTACGGTATCCTTCCCCTGGAGTGGGGTGGGGTCCAACCTTTTGGACCTCAGAGATCACCAAACTCATAATTTTAAATCCTGCAGACCACTAATATGAATTTTGACTGACAGTGGTTTGTTGATGTTTTCCCAAGGTCTCTAAAGAAAGCAGCAGTGACCCTGGGAAAATCCCCAAAAAAAGTCTGCAGGAAAATTCCCCATCCTGTTTTCCTACCAATTGATCATTCTTTATTTGGGATCATGGGATACCGCTTCCAGCTCCGTTCTCAGAGGGGGAGAAACAGAGACTTTTGGCTTCATGCAAGGAAAGCAACAGAAACAGCAGACGTCTTTCTTTCTCTCCCCAAAACTCCACCAGAAATTAGTCTTGGTGAAACTTATCGCATCAGTGCAGCTTCTTGGAGCAGGAGGCCTTGCAGGGCCCAAAGACTCATTTCTGGTGGAGTTTGGGAGAGAGAAAGAAAGACTTTTGCTGCTTTCCTTGCATGCAGCCAAAAGCAGAAGAAGAAAGAAGCAGAAAGAAGCAGCCCGGTGGCCAGGCCAGGCATGTCGGGTCCGTGGGGCAAGTTCCCCTCCCTGCCCTTACCACCCTCCCCTCACTACCTCATATTGTTCACAATGCAAGCGATGCAAGCCTTGTGTTCCCATGGGCTATGTGGGCAGCACAGCCTTATGTTCCTGCGCATCCTGGATGAATTGCTTTGGGGGGTGACATTTCTCTGTGGACCACCAAAATTTTCTCGTGAACCACCAGTGGTCCCCAGCCCACTGGTTGGCGACCACTGCTCTAACATGTTCCAAAGCTAAAGTTAAACCTCCCCACTAAAATACTCTTTCAAACATCCTTCAACACACCAGTGAACCAAGATAGTGCTTTCTTTTATCTTTATGTTTCCTTCCCTCAATGGAAAAGGCAGAAGATGCAGCCAGAGCATTTCTAGCACTTCCTTGGGATTACATTCTCTGTTGTTCCAAGACACAGGAAGAACAAAACACCTGGAGCCCAACTGTACATGGAAGTGAGTCAGTTCAGAACTGAATTAATTATATTGATGAATGAGACAGTAGTGAGATAATGAATTTCCAGTGAGAATATAATCCATGAAAAAAGGAATCATTCATGTTATCGTGTGACTGAGAGAGGCCAATAACAACAAAAAGTTGCATAATGTGTTAGTGGCTGTTTTGTGAAAATGTAAATATACCAAGAACCAAGTAAGGCTAGCAAAGACATAAAAGCATATCTGTTATGAACCTAATGATGCCAGCTAACTCATCTAATGGTTTGATGCTAATAATTATAGCTTTAATGAGAGGTAATAAATGTAAAGATACTTAGTAATAACAAAATCCATCTGATATAAAGTTAACAATGCTATGTCACATAAAAATCAAATGGTGATGTGGAAGCAGAAGGAGAAAATAGTGACTATTATAGCACTAAACTCTTAACTCTTTTTTTTCCCAAGACCCATTCACATATCTTCACTCACTCCATCCAGAGGTGGTATTCAGCAGTTCTGGAGAACTGGTAGTGGAAATTTTGAGTAGTTCGGAGAAGCGGTGAATATCACCTCTGACTGGAGATTTTACAGTATCCTTCCCCTGCCACGCCCACCAAGCCACATCCACAGAACCGGTGGCAAAAATATTTGAATCACACCACTGACTCCATCCATTTCATGCAATGAAATCTCAATTTTCTGAGATGATTAAAAAATATTCATTAGGGAGCCTCGTTTGAACAACAGATCCCTTCTGTGCTAAGTCATTTCTTAAAAATTCTAACAAGTTTATCTTTAATGCTATACTAGCACAATGATTGATAATTGACAATGCAAGATGGTGCAGGTTAAAAATTAGGGAATCAGTTTGGGGTATTGATTAAGGTGCTTACCTGAAAACAAGGAGACCATGACTTCCAGTCCCACATCAGGCATGAAAAACCATGTGACTCACTCACTCTCTCTCTCTCTCAGCCCAAGCAGCGTGGTGACTGAGAGGTGAAGACGTTCACTTCCCACTTGGAAAGTTGAGAGTTCAATCCTAGACAGAGAAAAATGTTTCTCTAATAGGACGCAAAGAGAAAATATCTGCTGTGAAGTCCACATAGGCATCAGGAAAGGAAACTGGTTAGTAAATGCTCACTTTGAGACAGAGAGAATATATTCTTTTTTCTTACCTCCAGTTATACACTATATTCACTAATCAACTAAGAGCCTCTTTTAAAAACAATTATTTTTAAAATTGTGGGTGAAACAATGATGTACCCTGTGCCTACTGTACAACATAGATAATATATATTCTACACAGGGGTGGGATTCAAATTTTTTAACAATTGGTTCTGTGGACATGGCTTAGTTGGTGGCTTAAGTGGTGGTCATGTGACTGGGTGGATATGGCTTGGTGGTCATGTGATTGGCTGGGTGTGGCCAACTCAATATCACTCACATTGAGGCACGCATCTCCTCATCTGGCCTCTCATAACCATGGGGATACTGCAACAGTCGTAAGTGTGAAAAATCATCCTAAGTCACTTTTTTCAGTGCCATTGTAACTTTGAATGGTCATTCCACACAAGCAAAGTACCAGCAAAAGAGGAAAAAAAAAACTCCAGAGAAGTTCCTGAGACAGGAAGTCTAGTCCTGCCAAGAATGTAATAAGGGTTAATGGAGAGGCAGTTTCTGTAAGCAACACCAAAATGTTTCCTTCCTGCCTTCCTTACAGGATTAGGCCAGTGATTTCTTCTAACAACCGGTTCTCCGAACTGCTCAGAATGTTAACAACTGGTATTAGCGAATAGGTGCAAACTGGTAGAATCCCACCCCTGATGCTACACATTGTTGGAAGAAGTGTCCATCTGGGATTCAGTTCAAAGTGGGGAGAAAAACGCTGGAAACATGGAGGCTGATTGAAAAGATGGTTTAATGGTGGACAGGACAACATGGTTTTAGGTCCTGGGCAAAAAAGAGCACATGGGTAAGAGAGAAAGAGAGATTTATACCCTCTCTTGGGCTTTGAACTTGCTTTCTGTTCTTGTGGCAAGGGCATGTATTGTTGTCAGACTCTCATGGGGCCATGCAAGAGTAACTTTGTAGGTTGTCTTGAGTCCCAGGCTTGGTTGAATCTTGTTGGGTGATGATGTAATGAAGAGGGTTGTATTCTGAAAGGGTGTTGGGCAATTCCTATGATGGCTTAATGGCTTTGTCCTGGTATGGATCTTGAGGGAGAGCTAATCCTATCACCCTGAAGGTGAAGGTTTTTTATTTTGTAGATAAGCTGGCCCAACCTTTTGTCTTGTAGAGGAGTAGGAGACTCCTTGTAGGGAGCTGAGGATCCGAGTTTATGTCTTTAGAAACATGCTTCTCCTTTAGGGAAAATATAATGTTCTGCCTTTGTAATACTTCCTAGAATATTTCATTCTTCTAGGAGAAGGGTGGGTGCTAACTTTCTACAATATATAACTCTCAGCTAGTAAAGAAAGGAAGCTAGCTAGATGAAGGAAAAACTCTTAAAATCTTAAAAATATGCCATTTGTATAATATAGTTCAGTCAGTAGGGGTATGCTACCGGTTTAGACCGGTTCAGCCGAACTGGTAGTAAAAAAAAACAAAACCCTTCCAATGATCCCACTTGCCCCTGCATTTTTCTCTTCTTCATCCTCTCCGTTGATTGGTGCTGCAGGCCTCAGCTGGTGTGGGGAAAGCTGTGCGCACCAGGGGTGGGTTTCTACCGGTTCTGTCTACCTCTGCAGAACCGGTAGCTCTGAAGAGCAGCAGACATAGAACCGGTTCTATGTCTGCTGATGTTTTTGCCCACCCACCCACCTGGGCTTTTACCTGACCTTTATTTCCTGATTTTTTCAACTTCAGCTGCTGTGTGAGACACAGCTGCAGTTAAAAAAAGCAGGAAAAAAGGGCTTTTTGAAAGGCTGCTTCTCTGCATGCAGCATGCTGATGATGATTTACAGGCGCGCACTGGTAGAGTGCAGCGAAGCACATCATAAATCACCGAACCTCGTAAATGACTGAACTGGTAGTTAACCCTCTTGGATCTCATCCCTGGTGCGCATGCATTAGGTGCACATTCTTTAGATGCACATGCACTGTGTGCGCAATCACCAAACCAGTAATGGAATAGGTAGGATCCCACTGCTGAGTTCAGTGGATACTAATGTCAGACCATTTTCATTCAATGTTCACTTCTAGAGTTTCACAGCTATTTCTGCTCAGGAGCACCCATATCAGTGTACCTTTAAAAAAATGTTTGGCTAACAATGTCCCTGTTGTGGGGAATAAATTATAAACCAAACCCTAAAGCCCCTGTTACATTGCACCAACGGATGCAAAGAGGATGTAAAACAGACAAAAAAGCTTGCCATCCGTTCGAAAATGTGATGTACTCACTGCCTCCATTTGGCTTCCTCTCTATCCGTCCAGCATCCGTTTATGGACATTTCATCCGCTCCAAAAGTTTTAGGCTGCTTAAAACTTTTGCGCAGAAAATGTATCCAGTTCGTCTGTTCTGCATCTGCTATGCATCTGCTACGCATCCGCTAGGCATCCGCTATATCCGCTAGGCATCCGCTGCGAATCCGCGCAACTCGCATCCGCCCGGACGCAGGGAGGAAGCAGAACGGATGCGGAACGGATGCAGAATGGATGCCTAGCAGATGCAGAACGGAAACAAAGCGTTTAAAATGGAAAAAACGTTCGCAGAGGGGACCTATCTCGGATATTAAGGATGTCTACAGGATGCCTAGAGGATGCCTGGAGGATGCCTAGCGGAAAACCTATACTGTCTATAAAAAGGGGGAGCAACTCGTCCGCATTGCACTTTCAGCCCAGAAGCCCAACGGTGCAGACCTCTGCAGCCTTCATCTGCCTCTTCCTCTTGCACAGCATCCAGTCATGTCCACCGTGGATTGCGACAAAATCCTTTTGGCAGCCAACATCCTTCTGCAACACTGCGAAACCATCTACAGTCTCTGTGAACAATACTACGGGAAGAAAAGGAGGCACCCAAAAAAAGTCTGGCTCCGAAGATGGTTCTCCAGAAGAGCGTAGTACGTACTTTACGACAAGCTGATGGTGGAACTCAGGAGCGAAGACCCTCGGGCGTTCCAGAACTTCATGAGGATGCCTCCAGCCATGTTTGACGAAGTTGTGCAGCGCCTGACACCCAGGTTGACCAAGACAAACACCAACTTCCCGCCCAGCCTGGAACCTGGGCTCAAGGTGGCACTCACTCTGCGCCACCTGGCCTCAGGGACCACCTACAGGAGCATGCAGTACGGCTGTAGGGTGCCACCCAGCACCATCAGCTTTGTTGTCAGAAAAGTGGTGCAGGCCATCATCGAAGAATACAAGGAGGAGCTCCTCCAGTGCCCCTCCACTGAAGAAGGCTGGAAGAAAGTTGCAGAGCAGTGGTATCAGAAGTGGAACTTCCCCCACACTGTTGGAGCCATCGATGGCAAGCATGTGGCCTGCAAAGCTCCAGCCAAGTCGGGGTCCACTTATCACAACTATAAGGGTTTCTTCAGCATCATCCTCTTCGCCATGGTCGATGCTGACTACAAATTCATGTACATCGATGTTTCAGGCAACGGCTCATCTTCAGATGCCCAGGTATACAATGACAGTCACCTCAAGGAGGGGCTGGAAAGCAACCTCATGGTGGGCTTCCCAGATCCAGACCCGCTGCCCAACGACACGCAAGATGTGTCCTACTTCATTGTGGGGGATGACGCCTTCTCCCTCACAACCTACCTCATGAAGCCCTACACCTCCAGATGCCTCACCCATGAAGAGAGGATCTTCAACTACAGGCTGTCCAGGGCAAGGCGGGTGGTGGAGAACGCCTTTGGCATCCTGGCCAACAGGTTCCAGGTACTTCTCACCAACATGCAGCATCGCCCACAGACCATGAGGAGGATTGTGGAAGCTTGCTGCATCCTGCACAATCTCATGCGCACCCGCTACCCAGTCCTGCAGAACAGGCTCGTGGACCTCCAGCAAGGCAATGGGGACATGGAGCCTGGGGAATGGAGGCAAGGGCGAAACCTGATTGACACTGAGGATGTGCAAGGCCCCAACAGAGCCTCAAATGAGATGAAGAAGCAGCGCAACCTCCTGAAACACTGGTGCAACTCCCCAGCTGGAGTGGTGGAGTGGCAAGACAGGATGGTAGATGCTTAATGGATGCTTTCTTCAGCCTGTCTCATCACACGGATGAGATTGGGCCATGTATGTTTGGTTGGCCTACAATGAACAGGGCATTTAATAAAGAGTTGTGTTTATGTTGACATGTGTGGATCAATGCTTACATTGTAATTGATAATGAAGGGCCATAGGGGTGGCAGCTGGGAGGGTGGACCATACAGTCCCACTATGCTTGCACTGGAGGTTTATCTATCCCACAGCTATTACCCATCCCATAGGTATCCCTGCCCATCCCACAGGTATCCCTTCCCATCCCACAGCTATCTTAACCCATCCCACAGGTATCCCTTCCCATCCCACAGGTATCCCTTCCCATCCCACAGCTATCTTAACCCATCCTACAGGTATCCCTGCCCATCCCACTGCTATCTTAACCCATCCCACAAGCATGCAAAGGCTAAACCATTTCTAAAAGTTTCCACCCAGACTTTATAGAAAAAAATTAATGAAGCAAGTGTGTGAAACAAAGATAAACTTTATTAATAACAAGCTGTAAAATAAACATGACCCAAGTCAAGTGTCCAAATAAAGTCCACAAAAATCCAGGCAGCCAGTCTCTGGCACTCCTCTTGGTCACTCGGAGGTGTGTGCCCAGGCTAAGGTGTTAGGGAGCAGGTGCTGTGGAGGTGGGTGCTGCTGCAGTGCTGGTCTGAGGTGTTATTGGAGTGCCTAGCCCCGAGAGGACAACAGGGGACGGTGTGTTGAGGAAGGTCTCAGACAGCTGGCTCAGCCCCGTGATGCTGAGAGGTCCTTCCTCTATGCCATGGGGTGTCAGCCCCAGTACTGAGGACAGATGTACTGAGGCCGGGCTTGGCTGTGGGATGGAGGAAGGAGCAGTGTAGTGGGGCTGCCTGCTCTGCAGCGGGGTGAGGACTGTCGTGGTTGGCATCGGTGGCATCATTGGAACCGGTGGCAGTGGTGTCGCCCGATGACTGTGTGCCTGCATCTGTAAGGGCTGCTGTCTGTGCTGCTGGACTTCCGGGTAGCTGTAGCCCTGGTAGGTGAGGGGCTGTGGGAAGCCTTGGTATGGGAGGGACATCACCTGGGGTGGAGGACCAGGCCTGGACTGGGTGGGAGCAGGTGCCTCTGGGTCTGGAGGGTTGTTAAGCAGTGTGGTGATCCTCTCCTTCACCACCTGGTACTGGGGATCCGCCATCTCCTTGAGGGTCTGGTTCACATAATTGAGGAAGGGCTTGCGGTTGGAGGAGGAGGATTCAATGGGGACCAGCTGAGAGAGGAGACCTATGCTGGTGCGGATGGTGTCCCTGATCTCCACCAGGACCATGTGGCTCTGCACCTCCTGCGGTCCGGCTCTCTGCCTTACTGTGGTGGCGGAGGTGTGGGTGGATGCGGCTTCGGCAGCGGTGGACTCGATGTCTCCTTTCTCCCACTGCACCAGGGAGTCCTCATCGCTCTCCACCATGCTTTCAACACCTGCCCGGGGGTTCTCCGCCGTGGCACGCTCCACAGATACCTGCATGGAGACGGACTGACTCTCGGCCGCCAGAGGACTGGCTCCCAGCAGGCTGCCGGAGAGAGAGGGTAGAGATTTGGGCTCCTGGTGCTCCTCGGTGGCGGACTTCACCCTCCAGGAAGCTGCACTTGGCCATGACATAGTTCTCTCTGTCCGTCAGCTTAACCCTGGCCTGGCCAGATTTTTTTAGGTGCAGCTTCCCGTACCAGGTGTGCATGTGCTTCCACCAGCTGAGGAGCACCTCCGAAGTGTAGCCCAGACTCTCCGCCCTCTCTCTCCAAGCAGCCTGCTTCCACTTGGTGTCCCTGTACAGCCGGTGTCCCTTCCGCCACAGATAGTCATTCTCTCTCAGCCACTCCAGCACCTCATCCTCATGCGCTTCCTCAATGTAATACTGCCTCCTCTCCCGTTGTTGCATACGCCTCTTCCTCCCTTTGGCAGGACCAGATGGGCCCTCATCAGAGGGGCTTCCAGGTTGTAGGGGCTACTCCTCCACACCGACAGCAGCAGCAGCATCACCAGCAGGATCATAATCAGCAGCAGCAGCAGCAGCAGCAGCATAATCACCAGCAGGATCATAAGCAGCAGCAGCAGCAGGATCATCATCATCAGCAGCAGCAGCAAGACCAGGATGAGCAGCAGCAGAGTAAGCACCAGCAGCAGGGTCAGCAAGACCAGGAGCACGAGCAGAACGAGCAGGACCAGCAGGACCAGCAGGACCACTAGGACCAGCAGGACCAGCAGGACCAGGAGCAGCTTCAGCAGAGTACGCAGCAGAAGCACCACTGCCAGGAGCAGCTACAGCAGAAGCTCCAGCAACAGAAGAGCGAGTCCAAGCAGCAGAAGCCCCAGCAGAAGATGAGTCAGGGACATGGGGCAGGAGGGTGGCCCTGTCCCTCTTGCCAGGGATGGCGGCAGGTTGCTGAGACTTTCGCTTCTTCCCCATGGTTGTGGGGTTGCTGGCTGGCAGGAAGGCTTGCAGGAAGGCTGGCAGGCACCAAGGCTGGCAGGAAGGCTGGCACCAAGGCTGGCAGGAAGCCTTTTAGGAAGCCTGTTAGGAAGCCTGGCAGGAAGGCTGGCAGGAAGGCAGGCACCAAGGCTGGCAGACAGACTGGCTGGCAGGGAGGCTGGAAGGCAGGCTGGCAGCAAGGCTGGCAGGGAGGCTGAAAGGCAGACTGCCCAGGAGGCTGGGAGGCAGGCTTGGAGGCAGGCTGGCAGCAAGGCTTGCAGGCAGACATGTAGGCAAAAACTCAAGATATCCAGCAGCAGGTCTTTCCTCGGAATGCTGGCCACGTGCGAGCTGCTTCCCTTTATATCCAGGGGGCTTGCACAATGCATCCCCCCCGCATGCGCAATTAATGCCAGGCATCCGTTTGGCTTCCGCTGTGCATCCGCTGGGCTTCCGTTCTGCATCTGCTTTGCATCCGCCCTGCGTCCATGTTGTCCGCTCCAATTATGCAAATTTTTGCCCCTTTTGAGTGCGGATATAACGGATGTAACATTTTTCTCTTCCGTTGTGTCCTTTTTGCATCCGTTGGGCAGTGTGACACGGCCTTAATAATAATTGATAACCTGCTTTTAAATTTCCCAACCATTGAAATAAACAGAACTTTCTTGTGCTTGTCTACTCATTTGTTTGAGTGTGTACACATGCTTTTAACTATGTTTAATTTGCCATGATAATTTCACCAAAAGGCAGACACAGTTTCACTTTAACTTCATACTCGTTTTGACATTAAAACAAACTTAATAAAGTCCTTTTGAATTTGGTTTGATAGCTAATGTAAATAAAACAGCACTTTTAATCCCTCTGAAGCTGATGAACCAGATTCCCTCCCCAAATATGGCTTCAGTGCTTTTGACAAACAAAGTCTTCTAATTAGAGCTTGTAAATAAGATTACCAGCCTTTGAAAAGGGTAATTTGCAAGTTTTTGCATCTGGGAAGAACAGCTTTTCTGAACTACTGATTGTGCTGTCTCCCAGCTACACCAGAGATCCTTACTCTCAGAATATGCATGCAAGCTTTGGAAAAGAAAAACATGTCAAACTATCAAAGATACATAAAATCTTTTTAAGATTTCCATCTGAGATTCAACGAAGCAGAAATAGTACACGTGCCTGGTTTGTTTTAATGACTAGTTTGTTTATAGCTGATTGGCACTGATATATTATTAATCAATTTAAAAAGATGATAATGCCAACACTAATACTGGTACTACTTCTAATAATATGCTCTTATAGAGCTTTGCATATATAAGATTGAAATCAAACTCCAAACTACTAATAAATGAAAGAAGATACCTTCAGCATAGTAATATAAAAGGGTATGCCAAGCTTTGAAAATGTCCAATTCCATTTTCAGCAGTTTTTCTTGTAACATGAAATGGAAGCACTGATTAAATGTGCTGCATTCACACATTCATCCAATATACTTAATCTAGTTCATGAAGCAATCTTTTTTCTGAGTTCTGAGGAATACATAGAGCTAGAAACTAATAAAGCAGGGTGGATTTGCAGTACATATTAGCTGCATAGCAAAATAAAACAGAATTTCAAGATTCATGACAACTTTGTGTCATGGTTTGAGTAAAATATATGTACTCCATATCCTGTGCGAACGTAGTGATTAGTCTGCCTGATAGATGAAACTATAATGGGGATTATTTGGTTTAGTCTCTGGGACTCTGCAAGGCATCCTGCTCCAAGAGGCTATGCCAGCAAAGACTCAAGGCTCAGTCCCACTGGCCGACGGATGCAAAACGTATGCATAAAGGACACAGCGGACGAGCAAAATTTCGGGGGTGGCTCCATCCGTTGTCATCCGCTCCAAAAAGTGGTAAAAATTTGCATAAACAGAATGGAAAAGAATGGAAAAGAACGGACGTGGGTAGTATGCAGCGGGGATGTTAAACAGGATGTTCATAGGAAGCCTAGCGGATGGAAGCGGATAACACCTCCGAAGGGGTTCCGGGGGAGAATTTTGAAGTGGACGCATAGCAGGTGAAGTGGATGCATCACATACGCCTAAAGGAAAGAAAGGGGATGCCGCGCGGATGTATATCAGATGCAAACCGTTCACTACACATCCTTTCTATTTCCGTGCTACGAACGCTGTGTAGACGTTCTGTGTACCTTTTGTTTCTTCCCTCTTTCCGTTTCAGCTGCAGCGGATGTGAGTTGCGAGGATGTCCAGAGGATGCAGAGAGGATACAGCGGACATTTAATGGATGATAAACGGACATAGAATGTTTGTTGCTCATATATCGCGGATTTACATTGTACATGGCGGAAAGTTCATCCATACACAAAGTTTTGTGCAGTTCAAAACTTCTTGCGCGGATGAAATTCGATGGATAGAGCATATGAAACACGTATGCAATGAGTACACAACGGATGCATAGCGTTTTCCAATGGATGTCAAGCTTTTTTTAACGTTTTACATCCTCTTTGCATCCATAAGTGCAGTGGGACAGGGCCTTCATTTCTGGCAGATTTTGGGGGAGAGAAAGAAAGACTTCTGCTGCTTTCCTTGCATGAAGCCAAAAGTCTCTCTCTCTCCCTCCCCCTGAGAACATAACTGGATATGGTATCCTGCAATCCCAAATAAAGAATGATTGATTGGCAGGAAAACAGGGTGGGGAATTTTCCTGCAAATTTTTTGGGGGATTTTCCCAGGGTCTCTGGTCCGTGGGATTTAAAATGATGAGTTTGGTGGTCGCTGAGTTCCAAAAGGTTGGCGACCCCTAATCTATTTTGTTGGATGATAAAATACTGTCTGTTTATTTGTTGTTTATTCTGAGAAGACAGAGCTGATGTTTTCTTCAGGATTGTGGCATTTGGGCCATTTTGGTGGCAGGATTTTGTCATTTAAAATACACTAAACAAAATGACAGTTCTTGACTGAATCAACCTGGCTGAGATGCTAAACAGCCTTGGTGTTATTACAGTCCCTAGGTAGGTTGGGTCTAGGTTCTGGGAAACTGAGAATTATGTTAGATTTGGAAATTTTACAAAAGTCCAAAACAAGGTCTGGACAAATCACTTCTGCACAATTGTCCAGAAAACTATGCTTATGGAATAAGTATGTGGCAATATATACAATTAAAGTTTATCTTGACAAAACAATGTGGGCTGGATGTCATAGGAGGAATGGGATATAGAGGTGGTATTCAACAGGTTCTGATTAGTTCTGGACAACCGATAGTAGAAATTTTGAGTAGTTCAGAGAATACCACCTCTGACTGGCCCCGCACCCATTTCTTCTCTGAGTCCCAAGTTGATTGGCTGGGTCTTCTTTTGTTGCCCTGTACAGGAGAACAGAGCTGGAAAGCAGGTTAGCGGAGTGGGGAGGGAATGAGTTCTGACCCAAACCTGGTTCCAAGAGAGTAAACACAAGACAAAGGTAACATCATGACCTTTTACTGTTTCATTAACGAATCCTGTTTCTTCACAGATAAAAGGCTGCTCCCAACCAATTAGCTCCAACAAGAAAGAGCCTTGCCAAGTTTTTGCAGGGATGCCAAGAACAACAGATAAAGTTCCTAAACAATAAATCAAAGAGTCTCCAAATACCAACTCAGGTATTCTAACGTCCACCAGCCTCGAGTATCAAACTTCTTTGCCTTCTGCAAAGAACTGCAGTTTCTCAACTGGCTTTTATCTTCTCAGGGAGGGGCCATTACCTTGCAGCTTTACTCCCAAGTCGCCCATGCTGTTGCAGCTGCTCTTTCCTTCAAGCAGCCCTGCATGCACACATGCTGGGCACAGGCTCCTCGGGGACCTCTTCATCACTGCTGCCAGACTCCACAATCTCTGAAGGCAGCACTCCATTCCCTGATAGTCCTGGCCTATAGGATAAGGAGAGCGAGATGATAGATATATAGATATAGATAATGGATAAATAAAATTTTAAAGCCCTTATTAACTTTACATTTAAAATGCAGACATTCAGAGGCGAAGCATATAGAATCATAGATTTGGGGAGCTTCTTGTCCAAATTCTTTCCTGACTCTCCCAGACAAATGGTTTATCCAAACTTTTTTGAAATCCTCCAGTAATGGAGCATCCACAGTTCCAGAAGACAAACTATTCAATTACTTTCAAGAAATTCCTCTCTAGTTCAAATTTGGATTTCTCGCTGTAAAGCTTCTACTCACTGGTTCTTATGTTCTTTTAAATAGCTATTTTTTTAAAAAAAACAAACATATAAAAGAAAATGAAGTCCCACTGAGAGACTAAAAATTGGTCTACTACAACTCATCATTCCTCACCCCAAAAGCTTAAAATATTTCAAGTTAGTATCAGAAGAAAATTATGGAGATTATTATTATTTTTGCCTGATAGGCTTTAATTTAAGCCATGGGCTAAAACAAAAAAGCAAGGCAAGGTATTTTTGATACTCTATTTCTGATATTAAAACACAAGTAAAGAGGGGGCTCTACAAAAGCAAGTTGATATTATTTGCATTAAGAAAAGTTAAAGACCAGGCAAATTCCGAGGTTCTTTTTGCTGAAAGAGAGAGAGACAGAGAGACTTCCTAGCCAAACAATATTGCAAATATGTGGAAATTGAATACCCCAATCAGATCGTTTTGATGTCAGTACACCCCTTAGTATAAGTATACGGTGATGCTTGTGGTTTTCTTTGAGAAAGAAAAGTAGGCCTCTGTTTTGTTGATCAAGTAAAAATGTCAAGTCTAATTATTTAAACTAATATCCTACGGAAACCTTTATGAAAATTGGGATTGCTCTGCAGGTGGGCACAATGATCACATCTTCATTTACAAGGCCAAATATGGTTCAGGCTGCTAGATGTCAACTGAATTTTATGAACAGAATTAACCCTACTGTTCATTATGTGCTTGTGTAGGATGAGCCAGTTTAGTATAGCAGTTAAGGTACAAAATGCTACAAAATGGATGATGGCTTGGATATGTTCACCACCTTGGAATTTTTGTAAAGATAATAAGGCGAGATATAAATAAGTAAATAAATGCTCTTCCTTCTACACACTATTCAAGTAACCTCTATATTGAACTCTGACATCCTGTTTGACATAAAATCAGAAAGGTAGGAAACAAGGTAGGAGATAGATAAATGTTGAGAAAGAGAGAGAGAGATACGATGATGGTGATGATGATGATGATGATGATGATGATGATGATGATGATGATGATGATAATGATAGGTGGGTGGGTGGATGGATGGATAGATAGATAGATAGATAGATAGATAGATAGATAGATAGATATAGGTGATAGATAGATAGATAGATAGATAGATAGATAGATAGATAGATAGATAGATAGATAGATAGATAGATAGATAGATAGATAGATAGATAGATAGATAGATGGATGGATAGATACTGCAGGGAGATAGGCAGGCAGGCAGGCAGACAAATATGGAGATGGAGAGAGAGAGAGAGAGAAACTTCCTAGCCAAGCAATATTGCAAGAGAAAGAAAGAGAGAGATGGAACGATAGGAGACTGGCCTTTCTAACAATATGAAATTCAGCATAGATAAAAAATAAGATTTTACATTCGGTAACAAAAGCTAACAGTATAGGTAGAGGCTAGGTGAAATCTGGGTTAATGCCAGTAATTGAGGGATCTTGGAGTCCTCGTGGACAATCAGTTAAATATGGGTCAACAGCAGAGGTGGGTATTCAGCAGATTCTGACCAGTTCTGGAGAACCGGTAGCAGAAATTTTGAGTAATTCGAAGAACCGGCAAATGCCACCTCTGACTGGAGATTTTACAGTATCCTTCCCCTGCCACGCCCACCAAGCCATGCCCACAGAACCAGTAGTAAAAAAATTTTGAATCCCACCATTGGTCAGCAGGATACGGTACCAACCAAAAATGCCAACGCAATCCTAGGCTGCATTAACAGAGGGATAAAATCAAGATCACCTAAGTGCTAGTACTACTTCATAACGCCTTGGTAAGACCACGCTTGGAACACTGCATCCACTTATGGTCATCACAATGCAAAAAAAGATGTGCAGAGAAGAGCAACAAAAATTATTAGGGGGCTGGGGGCTAAAACATATGAAGAAAGGTTGCAAGAATTGGTATGTCTAGTCTAATAAAGCAAAGGACTTTGTCATGCCCCTGTTGGAGACTGACTCCTAGGGAGAGGAGGAACAGCCGAAAGGGAGTGGAAGTGTGGCTCCGGAGGTTGTGGAGGAGGCTAGGGAAGGGCAGAGGCTGGCTGGGCAGTCAAAGGAGGACCCAGGCCCATCCCCTCTCCATCTTAGGGCACGCAGAGAGGAGAGGATAAGGGAGAGACGTGGTCTACTCTGGAGGAG
Organism: Laticauda colubrina; assembly: GCA_015471245.1. Lineage (NCBI taxonomy): Eukaryota > Metazoa > Chordata > Lepidosauria > Squamata > Elapidae > Laticauda > Laticauda colubrina. The sequence continues at coordinate 30,196,705 of BLBF01000039.1, forward strand.
CGGGCCTTGATCCTCTTCAGGGGCTGCAGATGTGACAACTGAATAAGAGAATAGACATGCGTACAGGCGAGCGCTGGAAACAAAGCATGGAAATATCTCTAGTCTGTCATTCCTCTCTGAATTTGGCGTCCTTCCCAGTGTGTGTTCTGATATCTGTGGACATCTTCAAGTCCTTATCTTGCCTGGTTCCCTTAATTGCTTCAGTGAGGTTTGTGTTGTTTTTACTCTTTATAATTTATAGGCATTTTTAGTTTACATGGCATTTCCTCTTTTTCATAACTGCTTGTGGGGGAGTTTTTTGTCCCCATCAAGAATATTTGGTGCTTTGAAGCAAAGTGAAGGAATAAAAGGGACTTTGCCTGTTTTTGTGACTATGTTTATTTTGTATCCCACCCTGGGTCATCACAGACTTGGGGGGGACGACCTGATAGTACCATTCCAATATTTGAGGGGCTCCTACAATGACAAAGGGGTCAAATTATTTTCCAAAACATGAAAAGGCAAGACAAGAAACAGTGGTTGGGAACTAAACAAGGACAGAAGCAACCTAGAACTAAACAGAAATATCCTAATGGTGAGAGCAATTAACAAATGGAATAGCTTGGCTTCAGAAGTTGTGCGTGCTCCATCGGTGAAGGCTTTCAAAAAAGAGACTGGACAACCATTTGTCTGAAATAATGCAAGGTCTCCTGCTCAAGCAAGGGGTTGGACTAGAAGACCTCTAAGATCCCTTCCAACTCTATTATTCTATTCTAATCCTTAAAAAAAACTGAACATTTTTCCTCCACCCAAGATTTCTCCCTTCTGTTTCACGGGCAGATGTCCCAGCTTGAGGGCCTGCAGTTAGCTTTATTCACAAGATGGAGAAGAAAATTATCCTCTCAGCGACACCCATTTGTGAGCCCAGACGGTGAGAACGGATATGCTGAAGTGGCGTCCGGCGTATTTAGATGTGGTTTTTCCTCAAATCAGTTCGTCATGCTAGCAAATTGTCTCCTTTCCGAAGAAATTTCCATCACCTTGGCCAACTGCAAAAAGAAACTTGAGGTAGAGGGAGTATAAATATTTATTTTATTTGCTAATGGTTGCTAATTCTATCCGATTATTTCTTGCAGCTGTGTATCCAGTTCATTGGACAGACAGGTGAAGAAAACTTTGTTACTTGATTGGAACATGTGTAAATTGCACTGGAAATATAATTTTTGGAGGTCACTGCTCTTAGGAAGAAGTAAAAACAGAATAATTAAGAACAACAAATCGATATCCATTGTAAAAAGCTAGCATCTGCTACGGAAAAGGAGAAGATAAATGCTACTGACATTGATTATATCATATTATTTTTGAAGCTGCTGTATTCATATAGTCTTTTCTTAATCTACAGATTAATTTATTGGATTTAGCATCATTTATATTGAACTTATATTTTACTTACTCTATCTTTCCCCTTTCCAGAAAGGGATTTGTATTTCTTGCAGCTGGTTGGTCATTTGCATTCTTTTTAGAGAGTCGTTGAGGCCATCTGGAGGTAAATTGTAACATGGTATATGCCAGTCTTGTCATCACGTGCCTTGGCTAACCTTCTTATCGTCATGTGCCTGCTCCCAAAATGCAATGTAAGCGTAACATGCCCCCACACTCCCTGGCCCCCTGCGCATGCGCGTGGGACCCCCTGAGCTCCCCCCATCCCCTTTATATGTGCACACATCTCCTGCATGTGCCCTGCACCCCACGCATGCACGGCAGACATCTGAAAATCAGCTGGCTGGTGGAAGGCGTGCCCGTAGAGATGGCTCTGCATCAGAGGTGGCATTCAGCAGGTTCTGAGCAGTTCTGAAGAACCGGTAGTGGAAATTTTGACAAGTTCAGAGAACTGAGAGCAGAAATTTTGAGTAGTTCAGAGAACTGAGAGCAGAAATTTTGAGTAGTTCAGAGAACTGGGCAAATGCCACCTCTGACTGCCCCCACTGCCATCCATTCTACGCCTCCAGAGCCCCAGCTGATCAGCTGGGCCTTCTTTTGTTGTCCTGTACAGGAGAACAGAGCTGGAAAGCAGGTTTGTGGGAAGGGGGATTTTGCAGTATCCTTCCCCTGCCACGCCCACCAAGCCACGCCATGCCCACAAAACTGGTAGTAAAACATTTTGAATCCCACCACTGCGCTGCGTGCCACTTTCAGAATGTGTGCCATAGGTTCACCATCACAGGTATATACAGTACAATGCAGTGAGCCATGTGCAGATCTGTATATTTTGGAAACAAAACAACCACTTCATAGACACATGGCACAGCTTAGGTGAACAAACCCTGATCAGGACACGATTCAGCAGATCCTCTTCATTTAAAAGACAAAGCCCACTCTTTTGAAGACAACAAAGTCCTCCTTTTGGACAGAGAGGATCACTTGTTTGAAAGAGGGGTTAAAGAGACCATCTGTGTCAAAGTTGAACAGCCCGTTTTCAACAGAGAGGGAGAGCTATGACATCATCTATCTCCAGTCTACAACACAATGTACAGTTCCAAAAAGGCTCCGCATCCATTTCCACTACTCAGATGACTGAGAATCTCCCTAGACACTATACGCTAAAGGCACATGGAATGATGTTACTTGCCTATCAAATGATACCTATTTATCTACTTGCATTTACATATTTTCAAACTGCTATAGGTGGAGGACCACATGGGGAAGAAAGCAAAAAAAAAATCCAAATTGAACCATACAAAACCAATGCTACAGAAGAGTGTGATGTTGAATTTTTATTAGGGCTAGTGGCACAAAAAAGGTGAGGAAAATGTGCTGGAGGGATTGCAGAATTCCAGAACTGGACAAATATGGCCATGAAGTTGCAATTTAGGCTCATATTGAAAATGGACACTTGCAGGCTGAGGGAAAATCTGTACTGGCCTGAGGCCTTCAAGGCCCTAACAATGTCTGGAGAATGGACAATGTTATCTTCTCTTTTCCCACAGTCCATGTGGTATGACCTCCATCCATGATTTCCTGCTACAGAGTGAAAGTACTATATCTTCTCACTTATGCCAATTTAAGAGTCACTGCCTAATTGGTCTGCTGAAAACTACTTTCTTTTCAGTAGTCTCTTTGTTCAGAGTATTCCAGCATAAATTCAGCACCAGAAAAGTAAACACAGATGACTGAGGCTTCATTTAACTTCTTTATAAACATATGAAGTAAATTTTACAATACCAGTTGTAGATTTCTCCAACAAACTCAAACGGGTGCGGACATGTTACAGGTTCAGAGCAGAACAGCAACTCAACTTCAGCAGACAAGCAAGCAAATTCACTTTAGAGCTGAGCACAGAACAGAGATTAAACCAGGTCCAGATTCTCTCTTTAAGTTTCAGCCCTCAACTCAACTCTCGTTGGCTGACCTTGTTACGAAGCTCTATTCCAGTTCATGAATATACTCTGACATACTTGGTGCTGGATCAATGCAGTGGTGGGATTCAAATTTCTTTTATTACTGGTTCTGTTGGGCGTGGCTTGGTGGGCATGACAGGGGAAAGATATTATAAAATCTCCAGTCAGAGGCGGTATTTGCCAGTTCTCTGAACTACTCAAAATTTCCGCTACTCATTCTCCAGAACTGGTAAGAACCTGCTGAATACCATGTCTGGATTGATGGTCACTTGCCTATTGTTGTCCAGTCTCTCCAGAAGTTATACCATGCCTCATCCTGTAATACCATAATAATTGTGCCATTTGCCGGGCATACAAAACATCAGAGTGTCAAAATCTGGTAGATATTTTTTAGTTAATATTTTTCTTTTCCTTTCCTTCCTTCCTTCCTTCCTTCCTTCCTTCCTTCCTTCCTTCCTTC
>BLBF01000039.1:30207252-30218189 GCA_015471245.1 Laticauda colubrina
TAGATAGATAGATAGATAGATAGATAGATAGATAGATAGATAGATTCTAAATATATAAAATAATATAAAAATATAAAACAAGAAACACATCCTGAGATCTCCGGAATTTAAAATTACATTTATTGTACTTACTAAGCTTTCATCAGCCTCTACTGACATCGTCAGAGTATTAAGCTACCATTACAGAGATCATTAGATAAAGATCTCTGCCTTTATATATATCACAGCGCAAGGGCTAAATTGATTAATGATATGTAAAGGCAGAGATCTCTGTAATGGTAGCTTAATACTCTGACGATGTCAGCAGAGGCTGATGAAAGCTTAGTAAGTACAATAAATGTAATTTTAAGTTTTGTGCGTGTGTGTGTGTGTGTGTTTGCCTTTGTTTTTCTACTTTTTCTAGTTCAAACATTGTCGGATATTAAAAAGGAACCATTACTGTTCATGGCAGGAGGTCTTGAAATACATGGATTCTTTAAAGAAAAGTCAAGCTAGCATTACATCTTGTTTTTCAGCAAGCCACATACGGCACACTGGAAAGGCACAACTTACCATGCTTCAAGTGCCTCCTGCTTGGGCCTGGCTGTTAAAGGTCATGACAGAGATGGCATCTTATCAGCCTGGATAATTTCCTTTCACCACCACCACCCATGGGTCTCCAGTAATGACAGGGTTCATTTGAGTCACACAGTTTGAATCAAGGGACCTAAAATCTTTTCCTGCACACAGATCCACTAAAACAACCACAGCACAGATTTAATATAGGATTTTTGCAACCCAGAATAGATACTTCCTGTAATGTACTGTATTATGTGTCCACTGTCAGTCAGATGAGTTGAACAACTGAGCTTCACAGAAGGAGCACATTTGATAGACAATGCATCTATTAGGACTAATGTGTAGCTGATGGCAAAGTTGGCCAACAGGTAATGGAAGAAAGGAATACTGATAAATATTTATAAGGATTGTAATATTGTATACTGTAAAAGGTAAAGGTTTCCCTCTCACATACATGCTAGTTGTTTCCGGCTCTAAGGGGCAGTGCTCAGCTCCGTTATAAAGCCGAAGAGCCTTCGCTGTCTCCGTGGTCACGTGGCCGGCATGACTAAACACCGAAGGCACAGGGAATGCTGTTCCCTTCCCATCAAAGTGGCCCCTATTTTTCTACTTGCATTATTTACCTGCTTTCAAACTGCTAGGTTCGCAGAAGCTGGGACAAGTAACAGGAGCTCACTCCATTATGCTGCACTAGGGATTCAAACCGCCGAACTGCCGACCTTTCTGAGCGACAAGCTCAGAGTCTTAGCCACTGAACCACCACATCCCTATTTTACTGTAGTATCTGTAATAAAGATACTTACAGGATTCACTCTCAGCCGAACTCACCTCACAGGGTTGTTGTAAGGAAAATTGGAGGAGGAAGGTGGGTTGGCTATGTTTGCCACCTTGAGTTATTTATAAAAAATAATAAAAGCTGGAAATGAACGAATGAACAAATGAATGAGCAAATAAACAAATGAACAAATCAAATAAGATAGAAGGACAAACAGGAGGACATATATTTCCATAAAACTGGCAGCAATAATTTAGGTTTAATTTTGACTGTTGTAATAATTAAAGCTGTATGGTTATTAAAGGAACAAGCAGCAGATATATTTCCTGAATAGCAATAGCACTTAGACATATATACCGCTTTACGGTGCTTTACAGCGCTCTCTAAGCGGTTTTACAGAGTCAGCATATTGACCCCAACCATCTGGGTCCTCATGAAGATACTTAAAACACAATTGCTGAATTTTAGGGGTTGATCCCATGGCTCTTAGAGCTAAGCTAAGTTTAAAAGGAGACCTTTTGTGCGTGTACCTGAATCAAATTTCTTCCCTAACTTTTTTGCCTCCCCCCTCATGGTCTACACTAGGAATGTTGTGTGTTTTTTAAAATGCTTCTTCAAGTCCACATTCTGTTTTTGGTCTTTGGTTCTTTCCTGTTCATGTTCTGTGATCTCGAACTGTTGGAAAACACTTGCTCATTGTTATTTTAAGAGCAGATGACCTGCCAGAAGTTTGAGCACAGTTTTTGCTGATACTGATTGTTATAGCTAATAATCATAGTTTGGGATAGTTAACAATCTTACAGAAAGTCTGAGTAGAATCTGCATGCATTGCAGATACTGAATTTGTCACATCACGGTGTTTATTTTCTGCTTTAATCTTTGGTTGAGCTATGCTCTGCTGGCTTTGCCACAACTGATACCAAGGCCAAGGGAAAGGTCCTTTAAAGAGATAGTGGTTTTCAGTTGGAACTTGTGACACAAATCAAAAGTGGTCTGTTTTCTCTTGAGACAGATTCTTCTTTTAAAAGATAGTAGGAACACATTCATGAAAGCAAGGAGCAGACCTAAATGCAGGAGAAATAACCCAGGGATCCCCAACACCTAGGCCATGGCTCCCTACCAGGCTACAATTACTACCCACCTGCCTTCCATTGAGGACCTGTATACTGCACAAGTCAGAAAGAGGACTGTGAAAATATCTACAGACCCCTCACATAAACATCCCGGACATAAACCGTTTCAACTCCTTCCCTCAAAACAACACTATAGAGCACTGCACATCAGAACAATTAGAGCCAAGGACAGGTTTTTTCCCCAAATGCCATCACTCTGCTAAACAAATAATTCCCTCAACACTGTCCAACTATTTACAAAGTCTGCACTACTATAACTATTAATCTTCTCATCACTCCTTATCCCCCATCCCCTCCCACTTATGACTGTATGACTATAACTTTGTCTCTTGTATCCTTATGATTGATATTGACTCAGTGGTGGGATTCAAATATTTTTACGACCGGTTCTGTCGGCGTGGCTTAGTGTGCGTAGCAGGGGAAGGATGCTGTAAAATCTCCAGACAGAGGTGGTGTTTGCCAGTTCTCAGAACTACTCAAAATTTCCACGACTGGTTCTCCAGAACTGGTCAGAACTTACTGAATACCCACCTCTGCTTTATTTCCTGCTTTTCAATCTCAGCTGCTTCGCGCGGCATAGCCAATAGCTTTGCGCCAGCGGTTTTACACACAGGGCTTGCAGCAGAAAGTGAGTTGCAAAGCGCGCGCTCATCCCAAACCAGTCGGAAAACGTTTTGAAACCCATCATTGATGGATGTATGCCACTCACACCAATACAGCTGTGTGTGCATGTGGGTGTGCCACTCACATGCCTGTAGCACTTGCACTGGGCCAGGTTAGCAAGGCAGGAAGTTTGAGGGCCACTGAAACAGTCCATGACCATCATTCAAATTTCATGCTTGACAGTTTAGTAACCGTGATCGTTAGGCCTGAACTCAGGCTTTTGTGCTGGAATATGTGCCTGCAGGGAAAGCAAAACAAAATATTTGCATCCCTTTGTCACTACAAACACTTTTAAACATTGATAATGATTCTAACATCTGCATTAGTAAAATGCTCCTGCATATTCGTCAGAAAGATTCTAAAATGAGACTGTCAGGGCCCCAGTAGTTACCCCTATTTAATGAGTCTCTATAATTAAATAGTTACCCCTATTTAATTAAATAATGAGTCTCTAGCTGGATTTTCAAAGCTTAAAGAAGATTTATTAAGGAGTAAACATGCCGGTGCTACCTGGGTGTAGCTGACTCTGAGACACATAATTCATTGTCACCCTTGACACTGGTTTTCCCCCCACCCCCTGGGTGTATCATAATTCCTATTCTCCAATGGGACTCATCCATAGCCAAGAGTCATCAATCATGCTCTCCAGTTAGAATTTTGCGTGGCAGAAACTTTGATTGCCTAGAAACTATCTTTGAAAACATTTATGGAATGCGGTTTCAGTTTTGCAAGCTGCTGCACCACTCCCCTTCTGCTGGCAACTCTACAAAGATGATACAAATATTTTATGAGTTGACAGAGGCTTTAAAGGAGGTTTTTGTGCATCTCACGTAGATAAGAGTCTTTGATTGATCCTTGACTTCCATGTGGACAGAACATGGCCACAACTTCCATCCAAATTTCATTTGTTGGTGGAGCATGTTTGTCCCTACGATAAACTGTAATGCAGGTAATCCTCGACTTACAACCACAATTGAGCTCCAAATTTCTGTAGCTAAGTGAAACATTTGTTAAAGGAACATTGCCCCATTTTATGACCTCTTTTGCCACGGTTATTAGAGAACCACTGCAGTTGTTAAGTTAATAACATGAATGTTAAATGAATCTGGCTCCCCATTGATTTTGTTGGTCCAATGGTTGCAAAAGCTGATTGCTTGACTCTGCAACCATTGTAAATATAAACCAGATGCCATATGTTTGAATTTTGACCACATGATTGCAGGGATGCTGTAAGTGTGAAAAACGGTACTAAGTCACTTTTTTTCAGTTGTGTTGTAACTTTGAAATGAACTATTGTAAGTTGAGGACTATCTGCACTGCACAAGGAAGGTCTCCGTTAATCACGTAATTGCTTTATTTATTTTTATTTATTTTATTTCATTTGTCAATAGCTTGCAAGATAATAAACTTAAGTATAAATATAGGAAATAGTAACTAACAATTGGGGACAATAGGACAGGGATGGTAGGCACGATTGTGCATTTTGATTGTGCGTTGTGATTGTGCACACCCCTCTTAGGAACAGGGTGAGGTCAATAGAGGTTAGTTTGAGGGTAAAGGAGTGGGGGTTTGAGCAGGTGACAACAGAATCAGGTAGTGAGTTCCAGACACTGACCACTCTGTTGCTGAAATCATACTTTCTGCAATCAAGTTTAGAGTTGTTTACATTGAGATTTTGTATCTGTTGTGTGCTCTTGTGCTGTTGTGGATGAAGCTGAAGTAGTCATTGACTGATAGGACATTGTAGCAGATAATTTTGCATATTATGCTTAAGCCCAACCATAGGCAGTGTAGTTCAAGGTTGTCCAAGCCCAAAATCTCAAGTCTGTTGATATAGGGTATTCTGTTGTGAGCAGAGGAGTGCAGTACTCTTCTAGTGAAATACTTCTGGACTCACTCAATTGTATTAATGTCCATTATACAGTGTGGATTCTAGACAGCCAAGCTGTATTCAAGTATTGGTCTAGCAAAGGTTTTGCATGCTCTAGTTAGTAATTCAGTATTACCAGAGGAGAAACTTCTTAAGATTAGATTTACAACCCTTGAAGCTTTTTTGGCAATGCTGTTGCAGTGAGCTCTTTTGCATAGGTCATTAGATAAAGAGTACTCTGAGGTCCTTGACCGAGTGAAGATCGTCAACAAGGTCATATCCACCTAGATTGTATTTGGTGTACTGACTTTTTTTTACCAACGTGTAGGACAGAGCATTTGTTGGTTGAGATGTCCCTTGGCTGAGCATTGCGGAAATGCTTGTTGATTCCTGAAGAAGAAAATAAGTTGGTGATTGAGGCAGAACCACCACTGGGGAGGAAAGTTCACACAGAAAGTTAGCCTCTGGCTAGAATGAAGATGCTTCCAGATGTTATACAACTGGCATACCTTATTTGTGGGGTTTTGTGCTGGAAGGGAAAATTACAAATGTAATTGCTCAGGAAGTTCCTTTTGAGCTTTGGAGTTGTAGCAATCACATCACGTAGTCTGACTTGAGCGCCCAAAACCACACAACCCCAGGAAACGTGATCAAATAGTAGACAGTCTTGAAAAGCTTTGCAGGTAGAATGAGGAGAAAGCCTGGTCTTTTCCTTTCCTTTGCTTTGCTTACAGATTAAAAGAGTTGGAAGGGACCTTGTAGGTCATCTAGTCCAACCCACCAGCCCACCCAAGCAGGAGACCCTACATAATTTCTGACAGATGGCTGTCCAGTCTCCTCTTGAAAACTTCCAGTGATGAAGCTCCCATAATGTCTGAAGCAGAGGTGGGTATTCAGCCGGTTCTGACCAGTTCTGGAGAACCGGTAGTGGAAACTTTGAGGAGTTCGGAGAACTGGCAAATCCCACCTCTGACTGGCCCCATCCCCATCTATTCTCTGCCTCCCAAATCCCAGCTGATTGGCTAGGTCGTCTATCCTTCCCCTGCATGCCCACCAAGCCACACTCACCAAGCTACACCATGCCCACCAAGCCACGGCCACAGAACCGGAAGTAAAAAAATTTAAATCCCATCACTGTTCTGAAGTCAACTTCTGCTCCATTGGTTCTATCAGAAAAATTCTCCTGATTTCCAGGTTTAATGTCTCCTTAATCAGTTTTTATCTATTATTCCTTGTCTGGCCTTTGGGTGCTTTGGAAAATACCTTAGTGATAGCTTAGTTTAGTGAAGAGAACGGCTGTTCGATCTACACGCAGGCAAAAAAAGTTGCAATAGCAACTGAACAATAAAATGCCACGAAAGAAAGAACTGGCAGACCAAAGCAACCATCTGCAGACAGATCCATGCTGGACCAGGAATTGTTCCCAGAGACTGAACTGGGACATAACTTTCAGCTGTGCATCCTTCCAATCTGTTCATGCCTGCAGGTACAAATCTACCCATATGTTTATTTAATTTATTTATTTGATTTGTCAATCGCTTACAAGATAATAGGCAGAAATATAAACATGCGTAAGAATACAGGAAATAGGTACCAATAAATGGGGATAAAACAACAGGGAAGGTAGGCACAATGGTGCATTTATGCACGCCCCTTACCGACCTCTTAGGAATGGGGTGAGGTCAATAGTGGATAGTTTGAGGTTAAAGGAATGAGGAGGGTTAGAGGACGTAACCACAGAGTCAGGTAGTGCATTCCAGGAATTGACCACTCTGTTGCTGAACTCGTACTTTCTGCAATCGAGTTTGGAGTGGTTCACACTGAGATTTGTATCTGTTGTGTGCTCTTGTATTGTTGCAGATGAAGCTGAAGTAGTCATTGATGGGTAGGACATTGTAGCAGATAATTTTGTGTACTGCACTTAAGTCCAACTGTAGGCATCATAGATCTAGATTGTCCAAGCCCAAAATTTCAAGTCTGGTGATATAGGATGTTCTGTTGCGAGCAGAGGAGTGGGGTACTCTTCTCGTGAAATCTGGACTTGCTCAATTGTATTAAAGTCCGGTATACTGTGTGTCTGTTTGTGTGTGTACACACACACACACACACACACACACACACACACAATAAATACTAGTCCTTTCCGTTGCATGAGGTAACAAAAGCAACATTGATTGGGGTCAGCAAGTTATTTAATCCCCTTAAAAAAGAACATTTCCATCAACCACAGGTTTTGGACTGGATAGGAAGTCAACGTGCTGAGAATCATGTATTTCATCCCCTCATAATTCACAGCAGCAGGTGAGAAGTAAACAGAAAGACAAGTGTTTAAAATATATTCCAAACTTCCTCAGCTTTTCTGTACCTATAGATGTAAAATGCATGTCTGAAGTCTATAAATGTAGGGGAATGTAGGCCAAATTAGTTCCGTTTAGTTTTAGTTTAATTTACTTTATTGTCATTGCACCTCATACAACAAAATTAAATACCATCTTCAGTGTACATGATGACTATGAAAATAAACACAAGTACACATCCTTCACATTCTATACATTGAATTGAAAACCCCTGGTACTGCATTAATATTGCACTATACAATAGAATTTGACAGAGCTACTGCCCTGGGATAGAAACTGTTTTTCAGCCTATATGGAAAGGTTCCAGTTAGGACCAATTAGAGCTTGATGTTTTGTTTTTTTTTAATGAAAGGAAATATTCCTAACTGTTTATATTTTCAATTTTAAGAAATATGCGGTCTGGCTGTATCCCAAGCAGAGTTAATGATGCATTAAAATTGCAAAAAAAATGCACTGCTAATTACACCTAATTTGAACCACTGTGGATGTATTACCACCTGCAAACTGTTCCTTCCAGATGCAGAAATAGGTAGAGAAGATCAGTGGCTTTAAATGGGATTCTAAATGCATACAAGCTTAGCAGGTGGGACGTCTCGACTGCAAAAATGACAGCAACATCTGGAATCCTCTCTTAAATACATAGGATGCCAGGGGGCAATGGGCTCATTCTTAATCTTATCTCCCACGTTTTTCTTACAATCTGGAAGCAATCACTTCCCAGGAGAGTTGGCTCCAGAAGTATTAAAACCTCTACTGAAATCACACATTCACTGAAAAGAACAATTAAGCCTAACATGTATATATTTTTTGAAGATTCTCTAGGTTAAGAATGTGTGTGGGGCCATATACTCTGAACCATAAAGATTGAAAGCCAGAGTTGGCTTCATACAGGTCACGCCTGTATGCCGCTCCTAATAAAGTCTTTGAAGTTTTTTGAAGTTTGGCTCGAGTCTCATGATTTAATTAGGGTGATTGCTGGAATCCTGACATTGTTCATTAGTTTATTAAATTTCACCATCGCATCTTCTCTACCTGTTTCCAAAGCTACTCTGGGCAGCTTATGAAAACATCACAAATATAAAAAACGTTAAAATGAACAGGTTTAGGTAAAAAATTAGAAAACCAAGAACAGTATGGTGTGACTTTTTCACTATTAGACCATGAACCACTTCAAGTACAGAAGTAAGGATCCTAAGACAGGTTTTAATGCCCTCCTGGAAGGCTCTTTTAAAAATTATTTATTTCTGAAATGTAATGGCTGCTCATCTTACCACAGGGTAACTCTAGGCATTAGAAATCTAAGCTAAAATTAAATCTAAAATCTAAGCGCCAGAGCTCACTGTAGCAGTATTGCCAAAAAGGCATTAAGAGTTGTTCACTTTATTTTGCAAAGTTTCATTTATCTGGCAACATTGAATTGTTAACTAGGGCATACAAAACCTTTGCCAGACCAGTTCTTGAATACAGCTCGTACGCCTAGGACCTGCACTGTATATCAGACATTAACACAATTGAGCAGGTTCAGAGGTATTTCTCTGAAATATTCACTCCTCTACTCACAGTAGAATTCCTGATGCCTCCAGGCTCAAAATTTTGGGCCTGGACAATCTGGAATTGCGTCACCTGCGGCCCGATTTAAGCATAGTTCACAAAATTGTCTGCTGCAACATCTTACCTGTCAACGACTTCCTCAGCTTCAACCACAATAACACATGGGCAAACAATTGATACAAACTCAAGGTAAACCATTCCAAACTCGATTGCAGAAAATACGACTTCAGCAACAGAGTGGTCAATTCCTGGTACACCATACCTGACTCTGTGGTTACAGCCTCAACCCCTCACAGCTTCAACCTCAAACTGTTCACCGTGGACCTCGCCCCATTCCTGAGAGGTCCTTAAAGGAGACGCGCATAAGCGCACCAGCGTGCCTACTGTCCCTGTCTTCCTGTCCCCATTTATCTGCACTTACTTCCTTTGTTCATGTTTATATTCATACCTACGCTTGTTATCTTGTACATGTTTGACAAACAAATAAAATAAAATAAAATGCTGAGGGAAGAACTCAGCTCTGGTGACAAGATGTTCCAAAGGACAGGAGCCATAGCAAAATTGGCTCTTCTCCTAGACCCCACTAGCTAAAACCCCTAAACCGACAGGATCTTCAACATGCTCCTTCTTAAAATGGAAATATTTGCTGATTATGCTCATATAACTTACTGGACCACTGTGTGGTTTGCTTGATTTCAATTTAGCATGTCATGAGAACAGAGCTGCTGTAGTTTACAATGTGTGGTATGAAGCCAGTCACAATTTTAGTCAGTAAACTGTATTTAAAGGAGATGTGGTATTTGTGCATCTAGTCATTTAGAGAAGTTTTCTGTTCTTACATTTTTAAAAAAAAAACTACAAATATATAGAAGAGATTTCCCAGTATTGGGTAGTTTGGATTTGAATTTTATTAAATGATTTATTGCTTGATAAACATGAAAAACCCCAAATTGCAAAGATTAATGAAACATGGCTAGTTAAATCCTGCATATTCCGGTGTACTTATGCAACAAAAAAAAATCTCAAACACCTCCCTTGTTATTAATTAAATTATTTAAATAATGCATTATATCATTCACTCAATTTTCTGGTTGCACAGAACACACAGCTCAGTAAAATTGATCCCCCTGGCATAATTTGCACAGCTTGCTAGCTGGTAATATGGTTGGTGACTTGGCAGTGCAAGGTGCCAATGACAAAACAACAGCAGCAACTACAGTTAGCCAACATAACACAATAATCCAATGTTAAACACATCCCTTTTAAGCAGATTACTAGCTTTTTAAAACTGAGCTTTCAATTATTTTTGCACAGACTTCTATCAATGCCTCAGTTGAAGATTTGGTAAAATAAAAAATGTATTAGGTTTTTGACTATTTAAATGATTAAAGGGCAGGTGCATAATCAACTTTAAATGTCTTTTATCTATTGAAATTCTTAAAGCACACATTGACCTGAGAGAAATTAAAAGATCTGATACATTTTTGATCGCTATGCTCTCTCTCTCGTTCTTCTTTGTTCATTTAAGAAATCAGTACATCGTTCTTTTATATATCAAGAAAAGGGAGAGGCTATCTCAGACTCAAACTATTGTAGGTTTTCTCAGTCATCCAGGTAGAGTTGTCTGAAAATTGAATCAGGGCAATTATTGGACTTATGGACTTATTTTTGTGAATTTAAAATGTTTCTCTGCTCACTCAAGCAGCTCCCCCAGTCTGAGCAATTGGGCTAGCTAGGTGGAGAGTCATCAGAATGTAACAATTCCACCTGCATCAAAACTCACTACCTTATAGTGAGAGTGATCTCACTAAGGTCTTTTTTTATTTATTTCTGAACAGAGGCGCCCCTGTGGTAACAGAGGAAGGCTGGTGTCGTGTTTGAGAAATGACAGAACCAGTTCTCAGATGATATGAAACCACAGGGAGGTTGAGGAATAATGTTAACTTCTGCACAGCCATCAACTGGCTTAAAAGGTTAATAGAATAGAGTAGAGTAGAGTAGAGTAGAGTAGAGTAGAGTAGAGTAGAGTA
>BLBF01000039.1:30218199-30245221 GCA_015471245.1 Laticauda colubrina
TAGAGTAGAGTAGAGTAGAGTAGAGTAGAGTAGAGTAGAGTAGAGTAGAGTAGAGAAAAGAATTATAGAATAGGAGAGGAGAGGACAGGACAGAACAGAACAGAACAGAACAGAACAGAATATAATAGCAGAGTTGGCAGGGATCTTGGAGATCTTCTAGTCCAGGGGTCACCAACCTTTTGGAGCTCAGGGATCACCAAATTCATCCTTTTTAGTTCCCCAGACCCTGGGAAAATCCCCCAAAAAATCTGCAGGAAAATTTTCTACCCCATTTCCCTACCGATCGATCATTCTTTATTTGGGATCGCAGGATACCGTCTCCAGCTCCGTTCTCGGGGGAAAGAGAAAGAGACTTTTGGCTTCATGCAAGGAAAGCAGCAGAAGCAGCAGAAGTCTTTCTTTTTCTGCCAGAAATGAGTCTTTGCTGGCATAGTCTCTTGGAGCAGGATGCCTTGCAGGATCCCAAAGACTCGTTTCTGGCAGAGTTTGGGGGAGAGAAAGGAAGACTTTTTCTGCTTTCCTTGCGTGCGGCCAAAAGCAGAAAAAGAAAGAAGCAGAAAGAAGCAGCCCTGTAGCCAGGCCAGGTGCATGGGATGCATGGGACAAGTTCTCCCCCTCGTTTCCCTCCTCCCTTCACAACCTCGTGTTATTCACAATGCAAGTGATGTAAACCTTATGTTTATTTTTTTATATTTATTTTGATTTATCAATTGCTTACAAGATAATAGGTATAAGTATATACCTATTATGAATACCATAGTTATGAATACATGAAATGGGTACATATAAGAAAAATAAAGGAAATAATAGGACAGGGATGGTAGGCATGATGGTGTGCTTATGCACGCCCCCTACAGACCTCTTAGGAAAGGGTTGAGCTCAAGAGTAGATAGTCTAAGGTTAAATTTTTTGGGGTTTGGGGAAGAAACCAGAGTCAGGTCATGTATTCCAGACATTGACCACTGTTGCTGAAGTCATATTTCCTGCAATCAAGTTTGGTGTGGTTAACCTTGAGTTTGTATCTATTGTTTGGTCTTGTGTTGTTATGGTTGAAGCTGAAGTTTTCATTGACAGGTAGGACATTGCAATGTATGATTTTATATACTATACTTAGATCAGACCGAAGACGGCATAATTCAAGGTTTTCTAGGTCTAGAATTTTAAGTCTGGTGGCATAAGGTATTCTGCAATGAGTAGAGGAGCAGAGAACTCTTCTTGTGAAATATTTCTGGACTTTCTCAACTGTGTTAATATCAGATATGTAATGTGGGTTCCAGACTGATGAGCTGTATTCGAGTATTGGTCTAGCAAATGTTTTGTATGCTCTAGTTAGTAGTGTGATATTTACTGGAGAAAAAGCTATGCAGGATTAGGTTAACAACTCTTAATGCCTTTTTGGCTATGTAGTTACAGTGGGCTCTAGCATTTTGATCATTAGAGATCAGTATTCCAAGGTCCTTTAAAGAGCTTGGATCATCAACAAGGTCTTGACTATTCAGCCTGTATTTTATTTTCTGATTTTTTTTGCCAATATGTAAAACAGAGCATTTATTTGTTGAGATTTGAAGTTGCCATTTGTTTGACCATTCTGATACATAGTCAAGGTCTTTTTGGAGGGTAGGACTATTGTCTGTAGTGTTGAATAGCTTTACATCATCAGCAAAGAGAACGCAGTTGCTCTTAATATGATCACAGAGGTCATTTATGTAGAGTATGCAGAGAGTTGGTCCTAAAACACTGCCTTGGGGGACACCACTATTGACAGGCACAGAATTTGATAGGATGCTCCCAATTTTGGCTATTTGTTGTCTATTTGACAGGAATGCTTCTATCCACTTGTGCAGTTGTCCAGAGATACCGTAAGATTTTAGTTTTAAGAGTAGTTTGTCGTGTACCACTGAATCAAAGGCTTTACAGAAGTCTATGTAGATTGTGTCTATTGCTTTGCCCTGATCGAGTTGTGTAGTCATGTTCCTGCAGGCCATGTGGGAGGTGCAGCCTTGTGTTCCCATACAGCCTGTCTTTGGGGGATGCTTTGGGGGTGACATTTCTCTGCAGACCACCAAAATTTTCTCACGGACCACCACTGGTCTCCAGTCCATTATTTGACAACCACTGTTCTAGTCCAACCCTCTGCTTAAGCAGAAACCCAATAGCATTTCAGACAAGCAGTTATCCAATCTCTTCTTAAAAACTCCCAGTGTTGGAGAATTCACAACTTCTGGAGACAAGCTGTTCCACTGATTAATTGTTCTCACTGTTAGGAAATTTCTCCTTAGTTCTAGGTTGCTTCTCTCCTTGATTAGTTTCCACCCATTGCTTCTTGTCCTGCCCTCAGGGGCTTTGGAGAATAGGCTGAATTTTGAATCTGAATTTTGTTCGCATGACCATGGGGATGCTACAACGGTTGTAAGTCTGATAAACAGTCATAAGTCACTTTTTTAGTGCTGTTTTGACTTTGAATGGTGAATGAACTGTTATAAGTCAAGGACTACCCATAGAATAGTTTGAAAGTTTGCAAAAATGAACACTAAGAACACTGCAAAACAAGTTTAAATTTTATCTGTCTGGATTTCTTTGAATGTTTAAGCTAATTTCTCAAGGGTAGATCCATTTCAAGGACTTTGGCTGCACCCAACAAACCACTGTCTTATTGCCATGTGTTTCTTGAGCTGTAAATCCAGAAGTCTCAATGTTTCCTGTATCCACCTCTGCCAGCCCTCCAAAATGTGCTTTTAAATTGTCATGTTTAATGGAGAGATAGAAAAACATTAAATCCAGATGGGCAATCCAATATGAACTATATTTTAGTTATTGGACAGAAATTTGCCCTCAGTTATTTTCTTATTCTTGCTGAAGTCATTTTTGAGCAAGAATCAAAATCAGAATAGAGCTGGAAATGACCTTAGTCCAACCCCCTGCTTAAGCAGGAAACCCGATATTATTTCAGACAGACGTTATCCAATCTCTTATTTAAAACTTCCAGTGTTGGAGAATTCACACCTTCTGGAGGCAAGTTGTTCCACTGATTAATTGTTCTGTTAGGAAGTTTCTCCTCAATCCCAGGTTGCTTCTCTCCTTGATTAGTTTCCATCCATTGTTTCTTGTCCTGCCCTCTGGTGCTTTGGAGAATAAACTGACCCCCTCCTCTTTGTGGCAGGCTCTCAAATACTGGAATATTGCTATCATGTCCCACCCTAGTCCTTCTTTTCTCTAGACTAGCCAAACCCAAACCCTGCAACTGTTCTTCATATGTTTTAGTCTCCAGGCGTCCAAGAAACACTGAATATCTTCTGCTAAAGTTTCAACCATCAGACAAAGAGTCTAGCCATATTAAATGCCACTGACTGGGCTAATCTGCCAAGCGAGCAATGGAGATATAAGAAGGTTCACTACATAGCAAGGGGAAAGCGCTTTTAGAAATGTTTGGATTTGCATCTCTATTCAGAAACCAGCTACCCTTAATTTAATGGAAGTCTCATCCAAAGATGGTATCAACCCACAGCTCCCTTAGCAACCAGCCAACCTTGTCTCTATCCATTGGATTTACAGTATATGAACTTTTTATTAAAGGCTTCTATGCCTTCATCTTTGGCTAGGATAGTGAAAAAAATGGTATATTAGTTCTACATTCCCCAATGCCTTCACTCTTTTATTTGAAATGGACTTATTGCCAACCTGCGCACAATGCTGGATAAGTTTGTTTTGACTCAACTTCCAAAGATGATTAGGGGCCTGGAAGCTAAAACATATAAAGAATGGTTGCTGGAATTGGGTATGTCTAGTTTGATGAAAAGAAGGACTAGGGGGAAACGTGATAACAGTGTTCCAATATCTCAGGGGTTGCCACAAAGAAAGGGGAGTCAAGCTATTCTCCAAAGCATCTGTGGACAGGACAAGAAGCAATGGGTGGAAACTCATCAAGGAGAGAAACAACCTAGACAGTGGTGGAATTCAAAAAGAATTACTCCCGGTTCTGTGGGCATGGCGTGGCGTGCCTTGGTGGGTGTGGCAGGGGAAGGATTCTGCAAAATCCCCCTTCCCACTAACCTGCTTTCCAGCTCCGTTCTCCTGTGCAGGGCAACCAAAGAAGACTCAGCCAATCAGCTGGGACTCGGGAGGTGGAGAATAGATTGGGGGCGGGGCTAGTCAGAGGTGGTATTTTCTGGTTCTCCAAACTACTCAAAATTTTTGCTCCTGGTCCTCCAGAACTGGTCAGAACCTGCTGAATACCACCACTGAACCTAGACCTAAGGAGAAAATTCCTGACAGAACAATTAACCAGTGGAACAACTTATCCCCAGAAGTTGTGAGTGCTCCAACACTGGAAGGTTTTAAAGAAGAGATTGGACAGCCATTTTGTCTGAAATAATATAAGGTCTCCTGTCTGAGCAGGGGGTTGGACTAGAATATCTCTAAAGACCCTTTGAATTCTTCTGTTTGATTCAATTCAATTTCTGTTCTCGTTAAGATGATAAAGTGATTCAACTTCCCCTTCCTTTACCTAAACTGTGACACAAAGGTGTCCAACCTTGGCAACTCTAAAACTTGTGGACTTCAACTCCCAGAATTCCCCAGCCAGCCATGTGCACAGGTCTTAAAGTTGCCAAGTTTGGACACTCCTGATTGACAGCTAATCCAATGTAAGAGAAAAGCCATGTTAGCCTGTGGTAGCAAAAAATCAGGAGTGAGGTAATACCGTTTCCAGCCAATAAATATTGTTTAAAGACATAAAATAACAGTTGTGTTGGAAGAAGGAGAAGTTAAGGCCCTGTCCCACTGCACTTACGGATGCAAAGAGGATGTAAAACGTTAAAAAAAGCTTGCCAACTGTTGGAAAATGCTATGCATCCATTGTGTACTCACTGCATACATGTTTCATACGCTCTATCCATCGAGCATCCTTTCACTGCGATTTCATCCATGCAAGAAGTTTTGAGCTGCACAAAACTTTGTGAACAGATGAACTTTCCGCCGTGTACGATGTAAATCCATGACATATGAGCAACAAACGTTCTATGTCCGTTTATCATCCGTTAAATGTCCGCTGTATCCTCTCTGCATCCTCTGGGCATCCTCGCAACTCACATTCGCTGCAGCTGAAAATGGAAAGAGGGAGGAAACAAAAGGTACATGGAACGTCTACACAGCGTTAGTAGCACGGAAATAGAAAGGATGCGCAGTGAACGGTTTGCATCCGATATACATCCGCGCGGCATCCCCTTTCTTTCCTTTAGGCGTATGTGATGCATCCACTTCACCCGCTATGCGTCCACTTTGAAATTCTTCCCCCGGAACCCCTTTGGAGGTGTCATCCGATATACATCCACTAGGCTTCCTATGAGCATCCGTTTAACATCCCCGCTACATACTACCACGTCCATTCTTTTCCATTCTGGGCAAAATTTGCTCATTTATGCAAATTTTTTCCACTTTTTGGAGCGGATGACAATGGATGGAGCCACCCCTGAAATTTTGCTTGTCCACTGTGTCCTTTATGCATACGTTTTGCGTCCGTTGGCCAGTGGGACCGGGCCTTAACTCTGTATTTTGTTCAATTCACATAATGCTGCTGTCTCATACTTTTGCCACAGACAACTTTGTCATAGGCCCAAAGACACCCAGCTGCCTTTCATGCCTGGTCAACTGCTTTTATCAGCCTGAAGAAATGTAGTGAATATTAACAATAAGGAATCCAAAGCAGTTTCTAAGAAAAATAGGGGGTGAGGGATCTTATTATGGCCAGAAACACTCCAATATTTGCAGGTGTTCACGTTTGAGTGTATAAATATATATATGCTTGCATGTGCATGCAAAAGGAAGTGGCCTTTCCCCTAAACAGATCTGCTCAGTAAGAGTGGAATATTTTCCATAGTTGCAGAAGGTTGAATAAACTGGAAAAATAAAACAGTCAACTGAGAATGGTACCTGCTGCAGGTGGGCATAGCTAGCAGGTGGGACTTTGAATAATGTGCAATTTGGGGGGGGGGGAAGTGAACAATTTTTTTGTCAGGGGTATGTGTGCATGGGTTGGTTTTCGTTTTTGCAGAATCCAAAAGTGAATATATTTCTTCTGAGTCTGGTGGAAATTTCCCAAAGATCACAGCTGCCGATATGAATTGGGACTTTTTTTTACTGTATTTGTCTTCACAACAAACTGGTGTGTGTGTGTGTGAGAGAGAGAGAGAGAGACAGACAGACAGCAGATAAGAGAGACAGAGAAAGAGAAAGAGAGAGACAGAGAGATGAGAGAGAGAGAAAGATAGAGAGGAGAGGGAGGGAAACAGACAGAGTTAAGAGAGACAGAGACAGAGGGAGAGAAATGAGAGGGAGAGAAAAAGAGAGATAGAAGATGAGAGAGAGATGAGAGAGAGATGAGAGAGAGAAAGAGACAGAGAGAGATGAGAGAGATGAGAGAGAGAGAAAGAGAGAGACACAGAGAGAAAGAAATGAGAGGGAGAGAAAGATAGAGAGGAGAGAGACAGAGAGAGAGAGTTGAGAGGGGAGAGAGAGAGAGAGAGAGAGATGAGAGGGAGAGAAAGAGAGAGACAGAGAGATAGACAGAGAGAGAGAGAGAAGTTAGAGAGCGTGAGGGAGGGAGAGAGGGAGGGAGGGAGATGCTTTGTTTTCTTTAAAAAGAAATATGGAAATCTGTCATGAAGGCATTTTGAAAAAGAGATGGGACCAGTTCAAGGATTTGGCACTACAAGTGCAGGCATTGTTTTGAAGATCTCTGGAGTCATGGCTGCCACCCACCCACCAGGCACGTGGTTGTGGTGTTTTTGCTGATTATTTACTGAAGTCCCTTCTTTTTTAAAAAAAAATAAAATCATCTCTCTCTGCTGGGCTCATCCAGAGACAGTCTGAATGCCACGTCGAAGCAGCTGAGCTCAAGGAAAACAAACAAGACAGTTGGTTGAAATGCTGTGTTTTCTCCCAGTCAAGCAAATTCCTTCGCCCTTCGCCCTGGGCTTAAAACAAGGAGAGAGAAGGCAAGGAAAAGGCCAAAAGTTTTCACTTCTTCTTTCCCAAATCCCTGATAGCCAAGAAGGCACATATTTTGTTCAACTGATATTCAGACCACATTCTGATCAGTGGTGGGATTCAAATTTTTTTACCACCGGTTCTGTGGGCGTGGCAGGGGAAGGATACTGCAAAATCTCCATTCCCTCTCCACCCCACTAACCTGCTTTCCAGCTCTGTCCTCCTGTGCAGGGCAACCAAAGGAGACCCAGCCAATCAGCTGGGAGTCGGGAGGCAGAGAATAGATGGGGGCGGGGCCAGTCAGAGGTGGGATTTGCCGGTTCTCCAGAACGACTCAAAATGTCTGCAACTGCTTCTCCAGAACCAGTCAAAACAGGTTGGATACTACCTCTGGTTATGACCACAATTGAGCCCAAACTTGATGTAGCTAAGTGAAACATTTGTTAAGTGAGCTTGCCTCATTTTTTATGACCTTTTTTTTGCCACAGTTGTTAAGTAAATCACTAAAAGTCTGTGGAGATTCTCAGTCCTCCAGGTCATGGTTGTCCCAAAGGTGCCCAGTTCCGGCCTCCCCGAACTTCCAGGAGGCCCGCTTTTCATCCTCCCCGACCCTCTGTGCATGCCCTGCATTTACCTGCATACAAAACAGGCCACATGGGGACTCCTGGGAGGGGAGGGGCGGGGTGGACAAGGCCAGCCAGGAGTGGGATTTGGGGGTTCTGCGGAGTGTGAAAAATGGTCATAAGTCACTTTTTTCGAATGCCATTGTAAGAGGTGGTATTCAGCAGGTTCTGACCAGTTCTGGAAAACTGGTAGCAGACATTTTGAGTAGTTTGGAGAAACACCTCTGACTGGTCCCACCCCCATCTCTTCTCTGCCTCCTGAGTCCCAGCCGATTGGGTGGTTGCCTTGCACAGGAGAGCAGAGCTGGAAAGCAGGTTAGTGGGGTGGGGAGGGAATGGGGATTTTACAGTATCCTTTCCCCCTGACACGCCCACCAAGCCATGCTCACAGAACCGGTAGTAGAGAAATTTGAACCCCACCACTGCTTGGAACAGTCACTGAATGAACTGTTGTATGTCGAAGCTTATCTGTATTCTTGGGCAACTGTTCCTGTTGCCGGATACATCAAAAGAAAATTGTTTCGAGGATACAGGAGGCCCTTGGCTACCCTTATAGCTCTTTGACCCCACCCAAACCCCCATCCCTGGAGAAAAGTTAAGAGCCTTAAAAATATATGCATCTTTCAAATCCAGCTGATCTCAGCTATTTTGTAGAACAAAGAAATATTCCTATTTAAGCTTCGAGATCACTCAGAACTGGAGGCTTTCAAGCCAATATCTTCATTGGTTTCTATTGCAGTCGCTTTGTGCAAAGCTTTTAAAAGCATGGATTTAGGAAAATTATTTAAAAAGTATCCTTTTTTTCTTCTTTTCTTTCTTGTTTTTATTTTTTTATTTAACTTGAATTATCAATCTGATAGTTGGGATAAAGTTTTTAAAAAGTCCAAGATCACGGATACGTTTTGCAAAGGTATTAGAGAATCACCCCCATTTTATTTTTAGTGGCTCTTTCCTCCAGTAAGTATATGTATGTTATCTGGATTGTTTAATTCCCTCTTTTGGATTCTAAAACATTGGTAAATATGACTGAGTGTAGGATGCAGACTCTTTAAAGAGAACTGATCATGGATTTATTGAAGCCTTCAGCTGGCAAACTACTTGGAGAAAATTCAAAAACAGTTTTCCTTATAGCTAATCTTAACTTGGAACCTAGCCAAACCAAATTGGCTTCAGCTATAAACTTCTACAGAAGGTTTTTATGAGTTCACTCATGACCCATGACAACTCATGGATATCTAGTGATGTGGGGGAAAGGGTGAGGTAGGGTCCGAAGAGACCAGACATCATCTTTCAAGAAATAAAAGAATTCTCAGAAGGAAACTTCCGAGTGCCAGCACCAGACATGGTGGTGGAGCCTCTAAAAATATCTGAAACAGACAATGAGTCATTCTCCATATGCTGAACAGCTGACAGATGGTTGAATGTCCATTTCATTGCTGTTATTTGTGTTGGCAAACTGATTTGGTTCAGCACAGCTGATGTGCCATCTTAGTCTCTTATTATGGCTCCGTTTCCTCTCCCGCATTTCAATAAAATTATCCCTCTTTTCTCGTTTAGAGATGTGAGGGAACATGAGAGCCACCATGACTAGCTTGGGTATGAACGATGGGTTCCTACCGTCTTGTGAGAATCATGGGGGAAGCAAGGAGAACAAAGGACAATGCAAGGGTTTGTAAAAATAAAAATAAAAAGGATAGAGGGATTTTTCATTACTCTTTATGATAGAGAGAGCTGTGGTCTGTCTCTTAGGAATACTCCATATCCTATCATGCCTTCCCATTATCTCCAACTATTAGGGATGCTGCTTAAACATCTTGGCCAAGAGACACTAGAAGTGTACAATTTCTTTGAGTTTCAAGCTTTGCGTGGCACACCAAGGGCTACACTTCAAAAGGGGGGGGTACTTCTTGGGTATATTTTTAAGAGCAAGAGGGAGGTCTCCAGGTTTTGAGATCTAATAAATAGGGCCTGTTAAGTATCTGCCAAATAGAAAAAGGAAACAAAACTGGATTTACCCCCTTCCCCTTCTTTAGAAAGAATCACATGAAGATCTTTTTTTTTTTTCAAAAGGCAACTGGACTTTGTTTTTTCTTTGAAGACATTTTGCTTCTCATCCCAGGAGCTTCTTCAGCTCTGACTGCATGGTGGGGAATGATGGAGATCCAGTCAGAGCTGAAGGAGCTTCTGGGATGAGAAGTGAAACGTCTTCAAAGGAAAAACATAAGAAAGTCCAATTGCCTCTTGAAAAAGCACCTTTGGGACAACTATGACCTGAAGGACTGAGAATATTTACAGATCAGAGGTGTCAAACTCAAGGCCCGATCCAGCCCGCAGAGTACTTAGACCTGGCCTGTGGATCCTATTTCACAGAAAAATGAAATATCCTTGGAAATATTAAAAAGGCAGAATATTTCCCCTAAAAAGAAAAGTATTGATACAAACATCAGTAACGATGATCATAATAGTTGTTAAAGGGATGCGGTGGCTCAGTGGCTGAGATGTCAATCAGAAAGGTCAGCAGTTCGGCAGTTTGAATCCCTAGTGCCCTGTAATGGTACTTGTCCCAGCTTCTGCCAACCTAGTAGTTTGAAAGCATGTAAAAATGCAAGTAGAAAAATAGGGAACACCTTTGGTAGGAAGGTAACAGCATTCTGAGTGCCTTTGGCCTTTAGTCATGCTGGCCACATGACCACGGAGACGTCTTCGGACAACGCTGGCTCTTTGGCTTTGTAACGGAGATGAGCACCGACCAAGGGGAATTTTTACCTTGAAAAGTTGTTATATCAATCAAACTTATATAATCCCTATTAATATACATGATTGGTTTTTTAAGTAGTTCCATTTTAATGCCAAAGATGGTAATACCATCTTTCACCCTCTAATCTTCATCAAATTATTACATATATATATATATATATATGTTGTTTTTTTTAATGTTTTCGCGGGTACTTACATGTGTGCTGTTCAGCTTCCTTCGGGTATTATCCCACGTCATTGTAGTGCTTTTAAAGTTGTAGCGTTGCTGAAACGTTGCTACAACTTTAACGTTGCTACAACTTTAAAAGCACTACAATGATGTGGGATAATACCCGAAGGAAGCTGAACAGCATACACACACACACACACACACACACACATACATACATACATATATATATAGATATATTTGTTTTTTAAAGTTTTCGTGGGTACTGACATGTGTGCTGTTCAGCTTTACTGAACAGAGATGGCTTTACTCAGGAACGAAGTTCACAGTAAAAGATCCCAATTGGATTAGTTAAACAAAGATTTGCTAGCACTACATCTGGAATTCAGCAGCAAAATCCACCCTCTACTTTGGGATAAGATAAAACAACTTACAACTTGGAGAGCTGAAACTGAAACCACTTACAAAAATGAAAAACTCTTAAAGAAACTAAAGAAATTAGAACATGGCAAGAAAACCCCCAACAACTCACAACAACGCCTGAAACAATTAGTATATAACGTTTCCAACAGAGAACTCACCAAAACAGAAACAGATGTCCTAACCAAAGGATTCAATTATGCCATAGCACCCAAAAAAATCCCCACAGAATCCATCATATGTGCAGTAGAATCCAGCCTAACCAAATTAAATACAGATGAAGCTGACAGAATAAGACACCAGGTTACAGACATCTTATGCACCAGCAAACCACCAAAAAGCAACTTGCAAAAAGATGAATTCAGAGCGCTACAAACCCTGAAAAATGATAACAGCATAATAATACTCCCAGCAGACAAAGGGAATGCCACAGGAGTAATGGATAGAAAAGACTACGAAACAAAATTGACAGACCTACTCCAAGACTCCACATACAAACCTATAAACACAGACCCAACCACATATCTGGAAAAATTTACCAAGGAGAAAATTATAACCAGCCACATAAGCAAAGAAATCCAACAGACGATCACCCCAAAAGAAAAAACTTCTAGATCCCCAAATTATACGGCCTCCCAAAAATACACAAAGAAGGCATACCTCTCAGGCCCATAGTCAGCTCCAGAGGAGCACCACTATAAAACCTAGCTAAACACTTAGCAAAACAGCCACAGCCCCATGCTGAAACAGCAGCTTCCCATGTACAAAACTCATACCACCTCATGGAACAAGAAGATCTGCTTTTAAGTTTCAACGTGGTTTCACTATTCACTCAAGTCCCAATAAAAGAAACTCTTGAAATCATCAAAAATAAATACCAACCAGCCAAAGACCTCATGGAACTAACAGAACACTGCCTAACCAACGCATATTTCATATACAAAGGACAAAGATACAAGCAAATTGAAGGAGCCCCTATGGGATCACCACTGTCACCCGTCATTGCAAATCTGTTCATGGAAGAATTCGAATCCAGAGCCCTGGCTAATGCCACCCACAAACCCAAACTATGGCTAAGATACATCGATGACACATTTGTGATTTGGCCCCATGGAAAAGAAAACCTAAACAATTTCCTAACACACCTAAACAACACACACCCCAAAATCAAGTTCACCATGGAAACGGAAATAAACAAACAACTACCATTCCTAGATGTACTAATCTACAAAAGAACAGATGGCAACTGGGACACACCATATACCAGAAGAAAACACACTCCAACCTCTACCTCAACGCCCAATCCCACCACCATCCAGCACAGATAAATTCCGTGGCTCAAACACTAATTACCAGAACCAAACGCCTGGCAGACAAGACACATATAAAGACTGAACTATGCACCCTGACTAAAGTATTGACAGCCAACGGCTTCCACAAAAACAAAATCACCAGCTTGATCCACAAAAACACACCAAGACATAACAGAGACCTAGAAGATCAACAGACCGATGGAACAGCTGTCCTGCCCTACATAAGAGGTACTACAGACAAAATCAGTAAGATACTACACAGGCATCACATCAAGACTGCCTTCAAAACAGACAAAAAAATAGCAGCCATCCTTAGAAACCCCAAAGATAAAATTGACCTGGAAAACCAAGGCATATACGAAGTTCCCTGGCCACATACATTGGACAGACCAATAGAAGAATAAGTACCCGCCTGGATGAACACAAAAATGCAGTAAAAAAGCTGGAACACACCTCCTCACGAGTCCAGCACATGAAAACCACAGGTCACAACATCAACTTCAATGGCACCAAAACCCTGGCCACTATCGAAAACCCCAGCCACAGAATCATCAGAGAAGCCATAGAGATTGAAAAAAGACCTGACAGCATGAATAGAAGAGATGATTCCACCAGACTGTCAATCATTTGGAAGCCTGCACTCTCAAATAGAAAGATCTCCATGCCACAAGCCAGGCAAACACCTGGGCAAAAACAGACTCCCTCTGATAGCTCCAACCTAACCCCCCCACCAGGCACCCAGGTGAAACCCAGCTTGCTAATGAAGAGCAGCCGTCCCTTCACACGGAGCCAAGCTGCACTAAAAGCCTCCAACACAAGAACAGAGTGTTGCCAGCCAATCAAAGCCACAAAACAGACAGAAGAAACCAGGAACACCAATCAATCAAACTCCAAGTCCAATGAACACAGGTCCAGGCTCCCAACCAATCAAAATGGACCAGCCTCAAATTTAAAACCAGGAGCTGTAAGACCCATATCCATACAGAAGCCTGAAGATGGCAGATGAGATTCTGCTGAAACGTTGCTACAACTTTAACAGAACTACAATGACGTGGGATAATACCCGAAGGAAGCTGGACAGCACACATGTAAGTACCCGCGAAAACCTAAGAAAACATATATATATATGCTAATATTCCCCATTTCTTATTTCTACCTCTATTCTAACTTCTAATCAGGTCACCATTGCTAATCCTAATATTAATACACATGTTTATATAAAGCATAGCCCTTCATTTTTTAGTTGTTCAAAGTCACAATACCCCATTCAAGTACCAATCTTCCTATTATTTAAGCATATAATTTCTTATAAGAAACATTACTATTAGTGTTAATCTTCTCGCTACTCCTTATCACCCATCCCCTCCCACTTGACTGTTTCCTAGTATGATTTGATTGATTGTACCCTATGACTATAAGTGTTGTATGTTATGATTCTTGATTCTTAACGAATGTACCTTTTCTTTATGTATAATGAGAGTATTTACACCGAGACAAATTCCTTGTGTGTCCAATCATACTTGGCCAATGAAGTATTCTATTCTATTCTATTCTATTCTATTCTATTCTATTTCTTGAATAAGCCACTTCTTAGCAGAAATAAAGTCTTTAAACCTTCATTTGTAAGGCATGATTGGGATGTGGTCTCTTCAATATAATTACTGACAGTTCTGCCTTTCTTTTATATACTATATAAAGAATCATGGGAAAATGTGAGATTTTAGTGGGTGCCATGTCTCTCCACTGCTTACTTAGCTAAGTACTTAGCTAAGTTTGACAAGCTCTTGATGAATTTGTTCTAGGTTGTTGCTTCAAAACTGGAGATATGATTTTCAGCATTTTGTTGAAAATCGAAGTTAGTGCTCCAATTTTCCACATATTTGCAGAACTTGTTAGGCACTGCTGTGAAATGAATAATAGAAAGGAAAACCTGTTCTATCTAGAATCAATGCATTTCCTAAGATTGCTGGCTTAGCTTTGGTTTCGACCAGATGTCAGGCTAGATTCATCCAGATTATTTTCTGGTGCAACTGGAAAAGGAAATCAGGTGTGTTGATGACTGTAAACAAGTCTCAAAGAAATGGTCACCGAGAATAGTTGGTTGCCAAAAGACAATTGCAGCTCAAGAATTGGCCCGTGACCACACAGATACTTTGTCCCAATTTGGTAAATCTCAACACAATTTTTTGCTGCCTTATTGACTTCTGAGAAATGACCAAGAGCACCTCAGTTTAATTCCAATGAGGGATATATGGGATACAGCTTTAAACAGAATGTTGTGTGTTCTTGGTCATTGGTGTACCAGAAAATAGGATTTAGCAACAGAAGAGAATACAGTATTTGTAGCTTAAGAGTTGAACAATGGAGACCTGGCCTGAAGATGTTATTTAGTTGGATAATGAAGCATCTGCAAGAAAGCAACCAAGTTCAGAGAACCCCAGGGACTACCACAACAAGATTTAATTCAACATGCTTATTTGACCAAATATGTAGGAAACAATCTGCATGTAATAAAATGCCTGTCTTGGCAAGCTCTCTATGATTTTAAAGGCTTACAGCCTCTAATTATTAATTTTCCTTCAGAATGAAAATCAGAGTGATCACATTGCTTTCTTTTAAGGGATAACTGATTTATATTTGGGGCATTACTTATTGGCAATTGTTTCGGATTATCCAGAAGTAAATTTACAATGCCCATTACACAAGTTTCCAATAAAGGTGCATATGAATGAATGTTATATGAGATTAGTCAGTGGTCAAAGGAGGGGAATATGGGCATATGAAGACACCTCATCCTTCAAAGTTTTGCAGTAGAATAATCCTTCTCAATAGTCAGTCAATCACTTATTTTGGGAGTTGGGGTTTTTAACCATGGGCAGGACAGCGAAGATTTATTTTATTCATTCATTTATTTATTTGATTTGTCAATTGCTTGAAAGATAATTGATATAAGTATAAACATGAGTAAGAATACAGGAAATAGGTATGGATGGGGACAATAGGACAGGGACGGTAGGCACGATGGTGCACTTATGCATCTCAGAACTGCAAAAAAAACTGCAAACCCCTTTTTTGTCCTTCTCCATAAGTTGTGAAGCTGCAGACATCCTACACGTTCATTTAATTTCTTAATTGGTAAAAGAAGAAAATAGCAACGTCGGGGATGAACTGGGATTGTTGTTGCTTCTTCATCACCTTTGTAGAAACTATAGATATCCCTGAAGATAAAACCCAGTTTGGACTAATTTCAACGGTACGCTTCTTCCTGTTCAGTCTACTCTACCAGATCAAAAGGTTTTACGCAAGTAGAATATTTGCCTTTTTAATTCCTGTTTCAGAAACTCATGTTTATATTTGAAAATGGGAAACTGGATTCATATTGGAATAAATATTTTTTTCCTTGTCACTGTGGGTAATTCTGTAATTCTTCAACATTTATCTAGAAGCTGGGGGAAAAGGAATTTCAGAAGACCAAGCAAACTTACAGGCTGTACCAGGAATGAATATCTGCCTGCCTGCCTGCCTGCCTGCCTCTCTCTCTCTCTCTCTCTCTCTCTCTCTCTGTTTGTTAGAAAAAAACTTTTTTTTAAAAGATAAATTCTTGTACAATAGCTCCACCTTGTGGGTAATGAAAAAAGCTACTTCTCAAAAGTTGCAAATTATTTAAAACTTCTTTACAGGTGAGGATCCAGGAACAGCTTATCATCGACAACTTTCTCTAAAAAGAAAAGCATTTATTTTTACATATCAGTGGTGGGATTCGAATTTTTTTATTACCTGTTCTGTGGGTATAGCTTGGTGGGCGTGGCAGGGGAAGGATACTGCAAAATCCCCATTCCCTCCCCACCCCACTAACCTGCTTTCCAGCTCCGTTCTCCTATGTAGGGCAACCAAAGAAGACCCAGCCAATCAGCTGGGACTAGGGAGGCAGAGAATAGATGGAGGCGGAGCCAGTCAGAGGTGGGATTTGCTGGTTATCCGAACTACTCAAAGTTTCTGGTACCGGTTCTCCAGAACCTGTCAGAACCTGCTGAATACCCACCTCTGATTCTGATGATAATGAATCTTATACTGACTGCTACTTAGAATAAACAAGGTGAATTGAGTCATGTCTGGCACTAGACTGGAGGTAACAGTGGATTGCTTTGAGTAAAAATAAAAACTTCTGAAGCATTTTTTAAATTATATATATATATATCTATATCATTTATTGAAATATAAAGATCTTAATTTACATGTTCTTGAAGACAAAAAAATAAGAAAAGGGGCATTTGCATTACATTTTGTACCTTTATTCACTCTTCCAGCTTCTTCTTCCCAAACATTTCCCAAAACTACCACTTGGAACACTCTTTTCCTTATCATCCCTTATCTAAAATATAAATTTTGGACATTTAAAAGTGCAACAGTTAGCATGCCTGTGGAATACATCACAGTAAAAAAAAAATATTAACAAAGGCAGTGATACAGCTTGTCATAAATGTTTTGGCAGTAATCCTCAAAATTGATATAAAAATACATATATACATATTGATGTATAACATCACCTTATCTTATGTCCTTCATTATATCATAGGACTGTTTTGTATAATTGCAGACAACATTTTAACGAATAGGTCAGCCATTCTAACCCAGAAAGTTGTGTTTCACAGGCAGATTTGATTGTCATGTATGTATGGAATAGACAAAAACTGGGCATTTATTTATTTTTGTGAAAGCTTCTTGAATCTGAGCCATAATGTAGAAACCAATAGCCATGATTTTCATCAGCCACTATATTACTAAAATCCAGTGCAATCCTAAATACATACATCAACTAAAAATAAAATAGCTCCATTTAATTCCAGGGAGCTTACCATCACATAGGATTGCAACCTAACTGCAAAAAGTAGCTCTTGGCTTGAGGTTGACTTAAGTTTTTCTTTTAAATGTGCAGTCCATTGCTGTATCTGGAGCTATAATTTTCAGAAGATTGCGACAATATGAAAGATTTTGGTCCATATCTAAATGTTGGTCCCATAAGAAGTACTGGTCCCAAAGGCATGAAGCATGGCAAGCCAGAGAGAGCAGAGAGCAGCATATAGTACATACCAATTTGCACTGTAATGCAACAAGGAACTAAGGTCAATGTGAACATTAGTTATATCCTGTAGCTTTCTGGCACAACACAGAATTAGTTCATTGTTGGCTTCTTTTTTGTGTGTGTGCTTGTCCGTCCATCCTACAACCCCAGTGTTTTATAGCAGTCTCCTATTCTGCAGATTAACCAGATTTGATCCCGTGCAACTTCGGAGCCCATGTGGGCCAGATGCTATTTCATAGGATATGAGGGCAAGGGGATTTCTCCACAAAATAGCAAACTATGCATCTTATGGGATAGGGCAAATTTTCTGAGATATAAAAGAAAGGCAAGCCTATTACCGTCAACAAGGCAAGAATACTGTCGTCCATTTAATGCTCGGTGAAACATAAAGATTTATGGAATATAAACAGCCCCAAATTATATTTTTTGCTATTTATAAAGTTTCTATCATACTTTTCTGCTCAGTGGAATGCAAACACTTGATAAAGGTACATGCTAAATAAGATATTGGGAGTCTGCATCTGGGTTCTCATCTTCAAAAAAAGAAAAGAAAAAAAACCAAGACCCAGGAAACTACAGACCAATCAGCCTAACATCAATACCCAGGAAGATACTGGAAAAGATAATAAAAAAACAGATCTGCCAGCCTCTAGAAACAAGTAAAGTAATAACTAGCAGTCAGCACAGGTTTGTTAAGAAAGGATGATGCCAAGCCAATCTTATTTCATTCTTCAACAAAGTTACTAAATCAGTAGACCAGCAAAATACTGTGGACATAATATATTTAGATTTCAGCAAGGCATTTGACAAAGTAGAGCACAACCTACTTCTTAAGAAGCTAGAAAAAAGTGGAATAGATAGCACCACCACTGGATGGACTTGCAACTGACTGGCAAACCGTACTCAATGAGTAATCCTTAATGGGTCTAAGTCTACATGGAGAGAAGTAAGCGTGGGGTGCCACAAGGTTCTGTCTTAGGCCCAGGACTCTTCAATAACTTCAATAATGACTTAGATGAAGGAATAGAAGGGGAACTTACCAAATTTGCAGATGATACTAAGCTGGCAGGAAGAGCTAACACCCAAGAAGGCAGGCTCAAGATCCAGATGGATCTTGTCAGACTAGAACACTGGGCCATAGCTAACAAAATGAAATTCAATGTAGAGAAAAGTAAAGTCCTACACTTAGGCAAGAAAAACCAAAAGTTCACATATAGACTGGGTGAAACCAGGCTCAATAATAGGAACTGTGAGGGGGATTTTGGAGTCTTAGTGGACAACCAGCTAAATAGGAGCCAGCCGTGTGCAGCAGCAGCCAAAAAAGCGAATGCAATCCTAAATTGTATTAACAGAGGGATAGAATCGAGATCAAGTGAAGTACTAATACCACTCGATAAAGCCTTAGTAAGACCACACCTAGAGTACTGTATCCAATTTTGGTCACCACATAATAAAAAAGAGGTTGAGACTCTAGAAAAAGTTCAGAGAAGAGCAATCAGGATGATGAGGGGACTGGAGACTAAAACATATGAAGAACGGTTACAGGAACTGGGCATGGCTAGTCTAATGAAGAGAAGGACCAGGGGAGACATGATAGAGGTCTTCCAATATTTGAGGGGCTGCCACAGAGAGGGGGAGGAGGTCAAGCTATTTTCTAAAGCACCTGAAGGCCAGACAAGGAATAATGGATGGAAACTGAACAAGGAGAGACTCAACCTGGAAATAAGGAGAAACTTTCTGACAGTGAGAACAATCCACCCATGGAACAGAAGTTGCCTTCGGAAGTTGTGGGAGCATCATCACTTGAGACTCCGCCTGGTGGGCGGGGCCAGCCAGGAGTGGGATTTTGGGGTTCTCTGAACTGCACAGAATCTTAGCTAGGGGCTCTCCTGAACCCCTGGGGACCCCCAGCAGCCCAGCCTTGGTTCTGACTGGGGTGCTTCTCAGCCCAAGGACCAAGCACAGAGCTTAGCGTAAACACAACACTGTCTCTAAACTTGCCAACTCAGTGCGTTCTTTCTCTGCTGCTCTTTACTGTCATAAATTCTTGCCAGAGAAGCTATTGACATGTTGCTCCCAAGTAATCATCTCTCTGGGACCTTTGCAGTGTCATGAAGAGAACTTTGGGAACACAAATTCCACAGGAGATGATCCATCAGGCCTTCACACTGGCACACAGGCATTTTCTTCATGCTGTGTGTGTCTCTGCTCCATCTATTGAGTTGGAGCCTTGCAGTGAGTGTGATTGTATGCCCAATGCCTCTCACAACATGCCAAGGTTATTTGTTTGTTTGTTTTGCTTCCATCCTTGAACCAATTCAGAAAATTGTACATGTAGACCTGCATGCAACTTGGTTCACTTTCGTATTTTATTCTTTGCAAATCTCCAGACTGGATTTTCCGTAAAATTATGGAATTTCATCTTGTGTGCACCATATGCTCCCAGCCTTTACTTTTCGAGACTGGTTCCAGTTTATTATTTCCATAGACCCTCTGACAAAAATCACAGCTTCAAAGCTACAATCCTATATGTACCGATCTGGAAGTAAGCTAGAAAACTGATTGGGGCTTACTTTTAAGTAGATGTGAGTAGGATTCCGCGATAAATCACACAATAATTTGACACTCTATCACACATATTTAAAAAAAGGCAGATTAAGAAAAGAGTAATATTAAACCTATCTCAGAATATATAAAAGAATTAATGCTACCTGATTGACATTTTACAAATATAGCGACATACTTTTTCCACTAAATTGACAGAAGTTAGGCAGACCTTGTTTTCAGGATATTGTATACATAGAAATGCTTTACGTTTGATTTCAATGCCCATTGGAGTAATTGCAAAAAAACAATAATCGTTGCTAATTTTCATAGGAAAATTTCTTTAGAACAAAAACATTTTGGCACAAAGTAGCTACACAATCGGAAATTTTAGGCTCAGAAAAAAGCTTTTTCAGAAAGAGAAGTTGATGTATACAACCTAACTGGTCACGCAGATACCACCCTATCCCAAAAAATCCCCTTTTAAATGTGCATCATCATTCTTCGATGCTCCAAGCATCCTTATTAATTGGTCACCTATTTCTATTGTACAATAATTTGATTGTAAATGTATTACAATTATTAAAAATACATTTCAGATTTCTATATTCTGTAAAATCAGTTTCTGCTAGTGAAGATTTACTAGCATGTTAGCCTCTGTATTAAGAAAGCTCTTCTGTTAAGGATAGCAAATTAATATTTAGACTCCTTAGAAAACACTTTCTAATCCTACTTCCTAAACTAGGTTTAATTTACCAAAACAATCAAATTGAAGAGCTTTTTTTGGAAATATTTAAACCCTAAAATGATTTAGTTTGTTAGTAGTGAATTAAGTACTGTGTTTTAACAAAGGACAAGAAGTAGTTATAAACTATACTTAGTAATACTGAGAACAGTAGATAAAAGAACTATTTCTCTATGGTTATGAAAAAAAAAATCTCATTTGATTTAATAAGCTATTGAATATATTTTGGAAATACCTGTTGTTTCCTTTTTGTTTGCATTATCTGTAAAAAATAAAACATTACTTCATTCATTGCATGCTTTTCCAAAGTGGTTTCTTTTCAATATGTAATTCATCTCAGGTGATAATCCACCAGCAGCTTATATAAACTTAAGAAAGTAAAAATGCCAAAGTCTTAAGTGGTCTTCTTTTTTTCCAAAAAAAATAATAATAATCCTGGTAGGAACAGGTTACACAATCACACTGACAATGATTCACCACAGTAGAAATGTTATCCATCTGAGTTATGAATGCCCTTGAAACACAAACTGAAGTATCCATGGCCTTTTGCTTTAATTCATCCATAAGCAAGGCTGAACTGCTACTGTGGAGTACTTCAAGGAAGAAGGATGCTTGAAAACTGGCTTTTCAAAGTCTTCCATGAAACCAAGAAAAATTCTGAGACCACTTGTTGAGGCATGAGCATTGGGAGGTCTTTATCGTCTGGTTTTGGAGCGGTTTTCCTGACCGAATTGAAAGTTCACGAGTTATATCTTGATCTTCCTCTTTTATGAGGTTGCTTTAAACATCTGAAAAGTTGCCCACTCTACTTTTCCAGAGTTACAAGAAGCTGTCCTCAACTAGTTCTGAGGAATCCATGCCAATATCATCGATGATGTCCATATCATCGATGGTTTCGTCTTCTCGCTTCACAAACGTCGAACTGCTGGATCCGGTTTCGATGGCGCTTTCCTCAGATGTCTGAGAACTGTGTAAGAACCCAAAAGGGGAAAAAAGTTAGGAAGCATACAAAGCATTGCAGGAAACACTGTCTTTGCCTGTTTATCATATTTGTATGGCCATGCATCTCACAAGAAACTGACTCTGGGCCACATACAACACTTAAAACACTTGTTCGGTTCTGCTGGGCTGCAGAATGACTAGAATGCAAAGAGTATGCAGTGGTTAGAATGCAATCCTTCAAATTTACTCTGCCCACTGCCAGGAGTTTGAGCCTGACCGACTCAAGGTTGATTGGGCCTGTTGTGGTTCGCTGGCAGCCTGTGCAGACAGCAGTGGAATCGGACAGTGGGGAAGAGCAGGGATCAGTCAGAGAGTTTGGAGAGGACTCAAACGAGGGTCCTGCATCCAATGCAGAGGTGGGATGCTGCCTCCGAAGCCTTTACAATCTGGCAGCAGTGAGGCAGAGGACCCAGGGGAGCCTATTCCCAGTGCTCATGTGCACAGAGCTGCTAGAAGGCGAGAGCAGCTGAAACAAAAGGGGAGACTTGGGAGGAAGGCTGGGAGGTGATTGCCCCTCCTGTAAGGTATAAAGGACAGGCAAAGATGATGAAACCTTTGCAGGAAGCATTTGTTCGATTCAGATTCATTCTTGAAGCTGTTTGTACTTGGTTTTTTTCTCTAGTTCATTGGACACTTCTGTTATTGGCAGCACTTCACAGGGAAGAAAGGTGGGTGCTTATCTCAAGGGACTGTTTGAGATTCATTACTGGCTGGGAATGAACATAATTCCCAGCGTTGCAATAAAACAAGACTTGTTTTTAAAATAAGTGTGTGCATAATTACGGTCTCAGAAGCCTTGGTCAGAACAGAGCCTTCCATCCTTCTGAGGTCAGTAAAATGAGGACCCAGATTGTTGAGGACAATATGCTGACTCTGTAAACTGTTCAGTGCTGTAAAGCACTATGAAGTGGTATATAAATGTAACTGCTTATGCCATTGCTATATTTATAGACTGAAAATTCCAATAAAAATGAATTAGTTAACAGGAACTGCCGAGTTAAGTTGAATGTACTTCCTCACAGGACCAAAACTGACAGCACAATGACATCCCTTCTACATTTACCTGTGCCTGTTCCTTTTTCCCAGTTCATCTTCAGATACAGGGTCAATATCGGGCAGTGGAATTATATAGCCACTGTCTGCACTGAGTCTTTGTTCATCAAATCCACTCTCCCTGTCCTTCAGTTTGTCCTCATTCTTGTAAGTGACACCAATATATGGATTGTCGCAGTCCACTCTCATGCGTGTGACGGCGGGATGGTCGCTCTTTAAGAAGTCCAAGTGAATTCTATCATAACTCTGAGAGGGAAAAGTTGAAAAAAAACTGCTTAGAAATCCAGAACCTTCATCCTTATTGTCCTAAAGCTTTATCAACCTTCCTTCCAGAGGTAGGAATTCAGCAGGTTCTGACCAGTTCTGGAGAACCGATAGTAGACATTTTGAGTAGTTCGGAGAACCGGCAAATACCACCTCTGATTGGCCCCTATTCTCTGCCTCCCGAGTCCCAGCTGATCGGCTGGGTCTTCTTTGGTTGCCCTGCACAGGAGAACGGAGCTGGAAAGCAGGTTAGCAGGATGGGGAGGGAATGGGATTTTGCAGTAACCTTCCCCCAGGAGTGGAGAGGTAATGGAGATTTTATAGTATGCTTCCCCTGCCATGTCCACCAAGCCATACCCACCAGACCACACTCACAGAACTGCTAGTAAAAAAAATTTGAATCCCACCACGGATTCTTTCTCTGTAAAATGTAATGTACGCTGCAATTTCTTTTTGCCATTCTTAATTGGTTAAAGTGTTTTTAAAGAGTTTTTAAAGAATTAAATCATTCCAGAAATGAGCAACATTTTTTTTTTTTAATGAGAACAATGGTTGTGTTAACTGAAGTCCTGCAGCACAAATGGCTGTGGTGGCCCTGCATAAATGGCCGGATAGCAGGGTAGTAGCAACAAATTATTATTATTATTTTTTTATATATATATTTTTAGTGTTTACAACTGTTAAATACAAAACACAGTGCAGCCGTTTTGGCATTACTTTGTCATACATACCAAAGATGTTGTCAAACCCATTAACATTTCTATTATTGGTACAATATTTACATTTTGCTTCCAATCCTCTCAGCTGATTTTATTTCGACCTTCCCCTCTTTTTTGCAGCCACATATAAAAATTGCTCCAGGTTTTGTAATATTCTGAATCCCCCTAATTTTTCATTTCTAAACTTAGTCTATCAGCTTCTACATATGCCATAATTTTCCTTATTATCTCTCCTTTCGGTAGTATTTTTTTATTTTTCCAATATTCTGCGTATACTCTGCGTATTGATCATTCTTGCCGTGGTCAATAGGTGTATTATTAGATATGTTGTACCTTTACTGTGGCCTTCTGTCATTATTCCCAACAGGAATAATTCTGGCTTAAATTGAATGTGTTCTCCCACCATATTCTCTACCCATGCCTGTATCAATTTCCAACATTGTCTTGTGTGGTTACATGTCTGCTACATGAGGTAGAATGTACCTGATCAATCCTTGCACTTCCAGCATTTTGGTGATAAGTTTTTTGTACATTTTAGTGAGCCTTGCTGGGGGAAGATGCCACTTGCAACAACTTTTTCTCATATTGTCAAGAACTTAATTAGAGATCAAATATGGCTCAATTGATTAGGAAACCTGAAGAATTAAAACTAAAATTATAGTCCAGAATGACGATAAGGAACTAAACTAATCTATTAATTTCAACAGCTTTTCCAGGATCTGTTGTGTGATGGATCATCTGTCTTTTAGAAGTGGCACAAGCTAGTGGCACAACATACACAAGCTGTATGTTGCCCATCCAGCAATAACATTGTCAGGTTTGTCCCAGGCATCCCAACTTTTTAATCTCCATATTGCCATCATTCTCTAGAATGTGATTTTAAAACCCATAATTCAGCCCAGCGATCATAAAGAAACATATTTTTAAAAATGGTTGTGATTCATTATTGGAATGTATTTCTATGCAACAACTACAGTAGTATTCAGCCAGTAGATGGCGGTATTTACAAGTTTGGATCTATAGAAGTGGAGTTTTCTGTTTCCTGTTACAGTTAAATAGTTGAGCAGTAAAGCACATGGTGACTATACTGTTTGTTTGCTCTGTGTGATGCTTTATATAAACAGAACTTCTAACAAAGATCCTCAAAGCAACGTCCATTTTCTGAAAGGGCTGACCTTCTTGTATTCACCCGGCAGCAGATTCTCAACTATTTCACTCAAGTGGTAAAAAGAAGGTCTCTTTTCAGGTTCACTATTCCAGCATTTCACCATGATTTCATACCTGGGAACCAGACAGAAGAAATACATGTGATTGGGAAAGTCTGTAAGTAAATTGTTGACAAGATATAAGGCTGATAAAAAAGGGGAGGAAAGGCACTCATAGTAGACCTCTCAGCTAATGACAAATGTGCACCTCAATAAAACCAACTTTGAATCAGCTATCAACTTTCATTGTCACTAGACATTATATACCCATGATGGCTAACCTATGGCATGTGTGCCGAAAGTGCCATGCAGAGCCATCTCTGCCGGCACATGAGCCATCAGTCCAGCTCAGTTCCATTGTGCATACGTGCACCTCCCACCAGCCAGCCAATTTTTTTGGTATCTGCTACACATGCATGGGGGGGGGTGCATGCAGGAGATGCGCATGCATGCACAGGAGCGGGGGAGCATGAGGGGGTAATGTATGCATGTGCACGGGATGAGGAGAGCATGGGGGTCATGTGCGCATGCACAAGGGGGTGGGGGAGGACATGTGCATTGCATTATGGATGCAGGCATACATGTGTGCGCCCTTTCAGCACGCAACAACAAAGAGGTTAGCCATCACTGTTATATACCATTTATACTTTTAAGTATCCCAAAAGATTCATGATTATTTATCTGTTACCTAATTGTTTTATCAAACAGCATCTTTTTCTTAAGGCGCAACACTGGGGGTTTTTTTAGGAGAAGCAATATTGCAGGAGGCAGGCCAACCAATAGCTAGAGCTCTGGGGCAAATTTCAGAGTTCAGCCTGGAAGCAATTTGGACTGAATGCTGAAAGGACACCAAGCTGAAAAAGTTTAACCCTATTACATGCCAGTAGAGAAAGAAGATGCAAGTGAATACATACACCTCAGAGGTAGCATGGTCTGGTTTTGTCATCCGATAGCCACTTTTTATTTTATTATAGAAGGTGGAGTCAACCATCATGCCAGGGTATGGAGTCCCACCTGCAAAACAAGAGTTGAAAGTTGACATCATATTTTCTGGCTCAAGAAGCAACACCAACAATTTATCTTTCCAATCTTACAAAGCTGTATAAAATTTGTTTGATTCAACATACGTCAAAAATAAGAGTCCAAGAATTTACACACACACATTTTAGAAAGCAGGTAAATCAAGATGAAGTAATGATCTGGTCACATCCTTCAAGCATAACTTCAATAACTGCAAGACTTCTAAATAAGCTACATTGCCTTCATAAACATGTACTTTCAGTGGTTGGGATAGCAATAGCAACAGATTTATATCCCACTTCACAGCCCTCTCTTAGCAGTTTACAGAGTCAGCCTCTCACCGCCAACAATCTGGGTCCTTATTTTACCAATCTCGGAAGGATGGAAAGCTGAAAAGCTGAGTCAACCTTGAGCTGGTCAAAATCAAACAACTGAAGTGAGCAGTGAGTTAGCCTGCAGTACTGCATTCTAACCACTTACGCCACCTAATCAGTCTAGGTCACGAGTGTCAAACTTGCAGCATCATGTTACTGTCATGTGATGTCTCATGACATTTCTCCTGTTTGCAGAGTTGGGGTGGACGTGGCCTGTGCATGATGCATCTGGCCCGCGGGCCACCAGTTTCAAACCCCTGGTCTAGGTGGAGATTCAGCAGACTGGATATTATCACTCTAAATATTTTCTTAAATTTTCGCGGGTACTTACATGTATGGTGTTCAGCTTTGTTTGGGTATTTTCCCATGTCCTTGTAGCTGTGCTTTTAAAGTTGTAGCAACGTTTTGGCAGAATCTCATCTGCCATCATCAGGCTTCTGTATTGTGTTCGTCTGTGAGTCAGACTTTAACAGCCATTTCAGTTTTAAATTTGGGACTAGCCAAATTTGGGGCTAACCAAATTTGGGGCTAGCCAAATTCATATTGTGCCAGCACAAAGCCGAAAGCACCAGCCTGAGGATGGCGAGTGAGACCGAAACGTTGCCAAGATATTCTTAATCTTCCACAGGAAAAGACCCAAACACACCTAGACCTACATACCTGTACCTGTGAAAATCTACATAGATAGATTGATAGATAGATAGATAGATAGATAGATAGATAGATAGATAGATAGATAGATAGATA